>JACAXG010000117.1:911783-1511783 GCA_018881555.1 Amblyornis subalaris | reverse complement strand
ATAATCCCCTCTTTCGAGTGGCTGAAGAAAATCAAGACGCAGAGACACATATGGCTATCTGTTTTCTTCAGCCACCATTCTAAATTTATCCAACAAGCTTTGCATTTCTCATTTGCTGCTTTTCACAGTATCAGACGCAGAAGGAAGACACAATGAGAAATTATATACTGGAAACTGCAGTTATAAACAAACATGTTCCTTTTCTGCTTTGCATGCACATTTCACTGTAGTTGACTTCAAGTAATGACAGAATCAGACTCAGTTTATGGAGTGAAGAGCAATAAGGGGATTGTTTTGCCAAACACAGCATCTGTTTAAAATCCTTCTGTGCTGAAAAGATAGCTAAAGCATGCACAGAGTTCCAGTTGATCATTCTGCAATGTCCAGATTAGAGGTCTTCCAAAGAATCCTTCCAATTCACGTAGGCTTCAGTGAAGTACAGCAGGACTTAATGTTTTGTAGTACACCGAGACAGTAAAAACATAGAAATAAAGAGGACTTAGCAAAAAATGCTGTTTCTCTCAACCATTTTTTTGTGGTAACATGTAGCAGAAATTTTCCAGGAAGGTTTGCTGATGTACAGCTCAAAAATGCTGGACACTTGCAGTCAAACCAGCTTTGGCACTGCTTTATTACCAAATCAAAAGCACTGTAAAATAAATGGAGAATTGAAAGGGTTAACATCCCACTGACTTTACTTTGTTACTTTATCATAACTTGTTCTGAAGCAAAAAATAGAAAAATCTTCTGTAGGTTGACACCTCCCTCAAAAAATTTCAAATGCAATAAGAGTCAAAAAAGCACAGCTGAAAGTCGTAAATTCCATAGCACCACTTTATTCCAATGCACATTTAAAATTTAATGAGGATGTTCATCTCTTATATCACTTGTTAGAACAAGCAACAGGGAGACACTTCAGTACACAGCTGATGATGATTCCAGCAACAGGCTTCAGAATATGAAGTCATACATTCTCAGAAAAACACTTTTGAAGTATGTATTATTTAAGGGACAAAACATATCAAGATTATTTACACAAAATGCATAATCAAATAATGCCAGAAAAATGCTATCATAATGATAACTGCTGCATCCATGTTTAATTCTTATAATTTAAAACAAACATTTTCCTATCTGATAACAAAAAAAGATATCATCAACTAAGCTGAAGAGTTTTCCTGGATTAATTAAATTTCTTCTTTATTGTAAAACTAAAAGCTATTTTGAAAAAATATATTTACTGATAGAATGAACTATGAATGCAGGACTTATTTTTCCATTACATGACATCTATCACATGTGATGTTTGCTGTTATATGGTGACAAATAACTACAAACCAGATCTGCAACCAGTTAGAATTCACTTAGGCACTGATTCCCCCAGAATCCATGCGAAATTTATCAGTTTTCAGTGGAATCCCACAGAGATGTTGCCATCTGGTGCAGGTAGAACCATGAGCCAGAAGAACTTTAAGAGCTGGTAGCAAAACCTACCATGTATTATAAGACTGCCTGTCAACACAGACATGCAAGCCTTTTGTTTTCCAATATAAGCAACCTGAGGCACAATCCTGTTTCTGAATAAAAACACACTGGGATATCACCACACAGGTTGATATATTTTGGAATAACTGTGGCATTGTCAAACAGCAGAAAGAAAAATTTAATCAGAGTACTTGATTTCCTTTGGTGAAGGAAATAATCTATTCCAATTCGTGTTTTTAGTCACCTGTGCCGAAAAAACCACTTAATTCATGGAGAGATGCTACTCTTTGGTTTAATGATTCTCCCCAATTTTGACCAATGTTTCTTTTGAGCAGTCCATTTTTTACTAGTAGGGAAGACAGTACCTTCTGTCTTGTGTTACAATTCAGCAGATATTCAAAAAGATGACTAGAATAGAATTTTTTGTAACAAGACTGCAAGACTTTCAGACTTTCAAACTGCAGACTTTCAGACTCTACCATTATTATCTGTTTGTCAAGATTACTCAAGTATAGAGACTGACTTTGGCTGAAAAAGTAAGAATTGCTGAAAAAGTAGCAATTTTTCCAAAACTAGCAATAATGACACTTCACTGCCAGTCTGAAACTGGCATTCAGACCTGAAAATGCAGAACCTTAACAGGTTTCCAACTAACAGAGTCTTCGTTCATTCTAGAAGCAAGACACCAAAGAATGGGTCTAAATTGTGGTACTGGTAATGTCAGCAAGCACTACAAAAAGCTTATTCCACACCTGCTCTGGCAAGAACATTACTCGCTCAAGTAAAATGGGGCACTGTAACTCTTTCAGAAATTCTTTAAAGAAATTAAAGATTCCAAAACTGGTTCTTCCACACACAGCTCTTCCAAATGATCAAAGTTGCCAGGTACCCTTAATCTAATTTACTGAGAGATTTTAAGATAGCAAGTGTTAATCTATGAAATGATGCACGGTTCTCAAAAGCACTGAAATGTCTGTCATGTTTGTTTAAGTAGTTTGATCAGTGCAAGGGACTGAAAAAAATCAGGCACCAGCGCACACAGATGATCATTTTTTCATACAGCTTAGTTGAAGTCACAAACGAATGGACCAACACAGAGTAATAAATATATCCTAAAATACCAGTCAGTATTATATGTAGATTAATATGAGTTTCAGGTGTACTAGCCACTAAAATTCAATGTTTCTAACCATATTTCACACATCTTTTTTCCAAATGTCTCAGCTCAGGTTTGCTGGAAGACTTTGGTCGAATTCACAAGCACACTAATGCAACCTAAACAGAAAACCTGATCGTGTCACATACCCACTATGCAGCTGACCAAGTTAGCACCACTGGGACAGCTACCAATCGTTAGAAGATCCATCAAGATGCTCTGATGAGATTATTTCCAAAAGAGTGAGAAACACAAAATCTACAGTGATACAGGTGATGGAGGGGAAAATAAAAATAAATTCAGCAGAGAGAAGAGAGCTGTATTATTTTTTAGTTGTAAAAGTTAAAGAATGTAGTTTGAAGTACTAGTGCCATTGGGAAGGATAAAGAGAATGTCAGAGAAAGGAAGAATTCTAAGTGTGAAAAACGGCACATGTGAAAGTGAACAGTAAGAAGGTGGAAAAGTACAAAAACACAAACCTGATTTCAGAACGTGGAAGTTAATCAAACTAGGGTAGCTTATTTGAACTACTACTCTAGAAAACCTCTTCCTCTCAAAATACTAACCAGTCATGAAATATTGAAAAACCAGAAAGTTCTGAGGTTAACAGCACAGAACTTTAGAGGCCATCTTTGTGTACCTAATTTAGAGAAGGGAAAGCAAGCAGAAAACACTACTGTGTTAAGAGGCAAGAGAGAAAAGAGGTATGAGCAGCAGCAGGACAAGCAGAAGAAAAGCCATCATGACATGAGATGCCTAAGGTCAATTAAAAATGCAGAAAGGACGACAGTAGAGCTCATAGCCTGCAGCTAATACAATGGCAACATGAGTCAAAGTCATAGCTTTGGGAAGGTACAGACACCACACAATTTCCCAAGGGACTGTAAAAATACTTGGTACAATGCACTATGTACTGACAAATCTCTCTCGCTCTTGTTTTCAAAGAAACTGTGAATATGCAGAGGCACCTCAGGGCGTAATTTTTTTGTGTGTGGTGTACATATTCCTGCAAACACATCATTCAGAGAAAATATTACACACAAATGACGAACCATGTGATAGCTCTGGAAAACACCTATAGTAACCGTGAGTAAGCCATCAGCCCGTAAGTTGCACTGATGGGTCTGATTTTGACCTCTACCAGTGCTGATCTCCTCTGTGGGAGCAACATGTGAACAGCAGAGGAAGAACGTACCAACACATATGAATTCCAATTATAAAAAGCATGAAGAAAACACAGAACAAATTACAAAATCTACTTAATCTAGACTAAGTGTATCAATAGTAGAATAAAAACATTTGGGAGAGCGACTGATGCAAAGCAATTATTAGACCCTTAGCATACCTTCTGGAGACAGCAGGTCACTATGTTGAGTCTCGTAACACCAGTAAATAACCTGTTTTGTTCCTATGCTTTTTCTGTCTGTACTTCAAAGGATTTACAATCTACTTATGCAGCTGGGCTTACAGGGCTCTTTTGTCTCTCACCACCTCCTTCTCTTTCTATCATCTTCTGTTGCTAATGTACTGGTAACAGCAAAGAGAGGAGAAAATTCAGCTTACAAGGTGATCTGCAGAAAATTCTGTATTTTCAAACACTGAATTTTGAAAACAGATTTTATCAAGCCCTATCTAATCATAAAGCAATGGAAGTTAAGCTGCTTCAACCATAACTTTTTCCATGGGAATCACAAAGACAGCAGCAGAGATACAGACATAAAATAGGATACAATACTAGGTGTAGCAGTGCTACTAGCACCACACCAACCAGAACATCAGGATACTAGCACAGGACCACGTCACTTTGTCTGGCTTTCCTGAGAAACTCCAGAACAGACTCATTCAGTACTCACTGAAATCATGTATAATTTTGCCACCCGGGTGCCAAGTCAGGCTGTCACCAGGGCCCAGCTTGCCTACCTTTACTCCTTCAGAAGAGGTCAGAGATGAACAGATTCCATTAATCTGAGCTCCCCCTGCTGCTGCCTGTCTGCACAAAGCCTGTCTGCAGGGTTGCCTGCGGTTCTGGCATCGCTCAGGCCAGCACAGCTGGTCTGCAGCTGGCAGATCCGGAAACCAGATCAGACCAGAGCACATACACTTGGCAGCACTGCCCTATCTTTGCTTTACATTTAAAAAAAACTGAATAAAAAGCACAGGTTTCTCTGGGCACAAGCAAAGTAACTGCTGGCAGTTCCTCTAGGTCTTTACAAGTTTTGGTGGTAGCTGTGAGGGACTGAAATGTTGAAACACACAATGAAATGTGCACAGGTTTCAGGCCAAATATATCTAATTATGCATCTAGCAGGTGTCCATTTTTTGTGCACAGACTTTTTCCCTGCAAATACTTTCTCACAGATAAAAATGTGTGTGTGGGAGAATCTTTCACAGTATTAACTTTTTATCCTTAATTGTATGAGGTAATCGGAGCCAAAAAAGTTAGCAACTCGGCACTGTGAGCACAGACAGAAGTTTAGAATGCCTCTAGACAGACCTCCCCTTCCCCTGTCTGAATATAAAATAAGATGAATGTTATTTTAACTGAAAGTTTCTTGGAAAGGTAAAGGGGTCTTATTCCAAACTAGGAAAGGTGAAATAACATTGCGTAAGAAGCAATGAGAAGGGAGAAACAATGTGCTCCAAATCCTTTAAATATGTATATCTATGAAATGTCCCAGAAGTCCTTGGAAACCTTCTCAAAATCCCTAAATATTGTACTGTCAGACACTCTTCCAAGTATTTTCCAGCTTGTGATCAAGAACAGTTTTAACAAAGTTCTAATTAGTTGTACCTAGCAAACTTGTTATTTTGTTTCTATGTCACTAGATGCCTTCTCGGGAAGATTTTTATTACAGAAGCATTGATCTATCTTAGAATCAAATTCTGTTGTGGCTGCACAATCCTTATGCAGCAGATTTAACATCATCATCTCATGGTGTGACAATAGAAAGAA
This sequence comes from Amblyornis subalaris, assembly GCA_018881555.1. Lineage (NCBI taxonomy): Eukaryota > Metazoa > Chordata > Aves > Passeriformes > Ptilonorhynchidae > Amblyornis > Amblyornis subalaris. The sequence goes on along the minus strand of JACAXG010000117.1, from coordinate 1,506,189 downwards.
TATCTAGAACTTTAATAATCACAAATATTTTTATTTATTTTTATACTTCTTGACAATTGAATATTTCTTACAAGCTGTATGACAACTTCATGGGCAAAGTTAGAGGTTACACTGTAACTACTTTGCAGTCCATGTTTCCTTCCCCCTCTTTCCCGGGAATTTTCCCTCCATTTTATTACAGCAGCAGGTGAGTCTTAAGAGCTGTTTTAACAAGCTAAATGTGTAAACATTTCCAGAATTCTAAGCAAGTTGTGTTTTAAACTTCCAAATGCTCCGTATCTTTTTTTCAAGTCTACTCAAAGCAAACCAAGAGACAACCTTGGTCCACAAACTACTGGGCAAGTATTTTTTAAAACACCATTTTGCTACAATATGTTGACCCCTTTTGCCTCTACATTTAACATGTAATTAACTGTATGTTAATTGTAATTACTGCTTTTTTGAAATTTGAAAAGAACTCCTTAAAACAAAGAAAAGCTATACATAAGCAGCTTCTTTTTAGTTTGTTGTGTTTTAAAGAATTAAAAATGAAACAGTATGATGGCTAAATGAAAGAAAAGTATGTAGACAGACTACATTAGTACACAGTACTGTGTAGAGAAAATGCAACATTAAACAAAAAATTGATACAAGGAACACTAAGATCAAGCCAGAATACAATTTTTTTCTCTTTGGAGGGTTTTCTGAAATTATTTTATGTCACATATTTCTGGGCCACTTTTTCCATACAGCAACTTAGAAACTTTTTAGCATTGCTGTACTAAGAAGCAACGGTAAAACATTTTTTCCAAGTAAGTTGCTAATTTTCATTAAATTTCATTAAAGCTCCAGCTTACATTAGCAGCTATGCTTCACCAGGCAGATATATTCCACTTTCAGGATGCCACACTCTGGTGGTGTCACAGTTCGGAGAAGCAGCTGGTGAAGAAAACATACCAACAAAAACCAGCATGGTTTAACTGCATCCATAAAAGTCAAGTGTCTATAATCCTCTGAGCTATGATTTTATTGCAAATACACACACTTTAAGATGAAAACTGGCCTAGTGTACTAGCTCCAGTCTTTCAACCAGTATTACAAAATAAAAACAACTTTCTGCCCTGTAGGTATCTGGTCTCTGTATGACAGATAAGTGTAAGGTAAGATTTCCATGTTTACACTAAAATTAATTAGTCTTGTATCAACATTACTTTTTAAAAAAGTTTTTGGAAAGTAATACAAAGAAAACTACTTCTGAACGAAATACTTCTCCTTTCCAGTGCCATTTGGCACTGAGATTTACAGAAGTAACCTGGTGTGGAACCACTGCAAACAAATCAGAATTTGTGATGTTATCACAGGGTTGATAAACTAGGAAATGAGCGAACTGTGAAAACAGAAGTAACATAATGCAGACCTATGAGAACTGAGAAAAAGTGTGGTCATGAGACTTAGGACCTGACGAAGCACCTATGTCTGGATCTTGTAGGGCCAACACGCATCTGGCTTCCTCCGTCTCCACAGATTAAAATTCAATATGCTTAACTGGTTTTAATGGGCTCACAAGCAATGTAACTTTAATCACTATAAATGCTAGTACGGATATTCCACAACCACTTGCTTGTCACTGTAAAGAAGTTCTATCTTGGAATAAAGCTTTGCGAAGTGCTTAAATTAACATCGGCAATTCTCTTTCTTAAATCAGTTCAGTGATGAAATAAAACTTGGTTTTTACATACGTCTCACAATAGCAGTTTCATTCAAATCCATTTTTTGAAAGATGAAATATTGCAGAAAAAAAAGAGATTATAACTCCTTCTTCCACTCTCCCAGTTTGAGTCAATTCAACAAAGTATTTCAGTATATGCTCAAGTTAACCACTTGAATTTATCCAAATGAAATAAGCAATATTTTAGCAATCAAATAAAGCACAGGATTATTGCTTTACTTCTTTTTTAAAAAATTCTGTGACTTGCAGTCTCAAGAAAGCAGAAAAAACAAGATTGTTACTTGAGATGAGGGAGCTTAAACTTCTATCAGGCACAGCAGTATTAGAATCTCTAATTGAATATATGTCCCTGTTATGACATCTCCCAGCACCCATAAAGCTCTTGGCTCATCACCTTTTCATTAACCAAGTGACCCCCACCGTTCTTACTTCTTCACACTCCATATAATGATTATACGTGGTGTTACCTAACGAAAGTATGATGTTTCATATGCAGCATCTTCAGATAGTAACAATAACCAGCAGTGCAGGAGTATTTTGCTCAAGATAGTTTGGAAAGTGAATTTATAGTAACAGAAACGAATTTATTCTCCTGGCTCTAAAAACCCCAAGCACAATGAAACTTTAGTGTAGTCCTTTCTGGGGTAGACCAAAGGTTCCTCTTAGCAATTCGCAGCACCACTATTTTTAGTAAAGGCTTAGCAGGAGGCAGCTTCTTGTCTTGCTTTACAAAAAGTATTAGGTTCTCTTTCTGCTCAGATCTGATTCATCACCTCCACTTTTGGGGCTCAGGATAGATCTCCCCTCAGCTTTTGTGTTCAAAAGACTGTTTTTCATTTTGAGTATACACAGGGAATGGACAGAAGACTGCTGTTAGCATGTTAGTAACGAGCTAGTCAAGGAGCAAACTACCATGTCACCAGCCCTTGGCCACCCAAAGCAAAACAAGATTGCCTAGTACTCCACAAGCACTGAAAGAATGAACCTTTTCTCTTCTGTACTGCTAGGAAATACCAGTTTGTACACGATCAGCTTACAGATTTCAATGAGTAAAGTACCCAGCAATTGTCATGGAATGATAGATAACAACTACGGGGCAGCAACTTATTGAATGTTTAGTTCCTTCCCAGATGTTTTAACAATCTCTTTCTCATAATCTGATACTATATTTGGGCATTACAACACATACATCTGCATCAGAGGATATAACATATTCACAGAAAGACAACAGTATAAATACTGTTCTCTACCTACATCTATTTTGTTTTGGGGCTTGGTTGTTACTGGGGTTTTTTTTTTGTTATTATGCAACTCCAATCACATTTAAATACTAACTACAATTTGTGGGGGAACCCAAACCAAACTCAGGTAAATGTAGCCCTAAACAATTTCTACATATGTTAATTTCCAAATATAAAGAGAGCAGAAAATAAATACTATAAAATATGGGGGAAGAAGACATCACATTTGCCATATCAATACCAACTGCTATATCAGAGTTCCAAAGACAGCATTAGCTATTTTTAATAGTGTCTGGATAGATGAATGGAGAGCAGTGGTGCTGTCTATCTGGACAGGCTTCAGCAAGGCTTTTGACACTGTCTCACATAATATTCTCACAAGCAAACTCAGGAAGTGCAGGCTGGACAAGTGGACAGTGAGAACTGGCTGAACAGCAGGTCTCAAAGGGTTGTGATCAGTGGCACAGGGTCTCATCGGAGGCCTGTCATTAGTGGTGTCTCCCAGCATTCAATACTGGACCCAGTACTGTTTAATGGGGATGAAGGGACAGAGTGCACTCTACAGCAAGTTCACTGTCAACACAAAGCTGGGAGGATTGGCTGATACCCCAGAGAGCTGTGCAGCCCTTCAGAAGGACCTCAAAAGGTTGGAGAAATGGGCAGAGAAGCAGCATCTGAAATTCAACAAAGGCAAGTGCAGGGTCCTGCACCTGGGGAAGAACAAACCCAGGCACAAGTACAGACTGGAGCTGACCTGCTGGAAAGCAGCTCTGAGGAGAAGGTCTTGGGGGTCCTAGTGGACAACAAGCTGTCCATAAGCCAGCAGTGCTCAGTGGTCAAGAAGGCCAATGGGATCCCGGGGTGCCTTAGGAAGAGCATTGCCAGCAGGTCTAGGGAGGGGATGTTGCCCTTCTGCTCAGCTCTGACGAGGCACATCTGGAGTGCTGTGTCCAGTTCTGGGCTCCTCAGGACAACTGACACAAAGCTGCTGGAGGGAGTCCAGCAGAAGGTGACAAAGATGATGAGGGGGCTGGAGCATCTCCTGATGAAAGGCTGAGAGTTGGGCCTGTTCAGCCTTGAGAAGAGAGAACTGAGAGGGGCCCTTATCAATGTCTATGGGTACCGGAAGGGAGGTGTTAGAGGATGGAGCAGGCTCCGCTCTGTGGTACCCAGCAATAAGACACAAAGCAACAGGCAGAAGCTGATGTACCGGAAGTTCCACCCCAATATGAGGAAAAACTTCTTTAATGAGCAGTGACCAAGCACTGGAACTGATTATCCAGTCTCCATCACTGGAGATATTCAAAGGCTGTCTGGACACAATCCTGAGTAAAGTGCTCTGGGATAACCCTGCTTGGGCATGGAGGCTGGACTAGATGATCTCCAGGGGTCCCTTTCTGCCTTCACCCATTCTGTGATTCTGTAACAAGGGTGAAGGACACATAAATGATCCTGGCAGCTTTTTCAGGAAACTTTTTTATCACTTAGTGGCAGTAGGAGGAAAAGTGCAAAAGTATTTCTTTATCTATAATAATCAATGAATCTCCATGATCAGAGAACAAAGAACCTTAAAAGCTTACAATAAATTCTGTAAGTTACATCTGCAAGCACAACCATCAATGTTCTCCACAATCTCTTATTTTCTCAAAAAAAACGTGAGGTCTACTAAAATGAAGTGCTTAAGTTCCAATTTTTCACAAAACATAAATAAAGTTACTGGTCTATTACTATCTGCCTCTTGTAAAAAGAAACAATTACTTCTGCTACACCCATCTTACCTGAACAGTCATATCAAATACCTTGAGTGACAAACTGAAAATAAGTGTTCCCCACTGTTTCTTGAAGAAATAAGTTAAATTTAATTTAGTTTCTCATCAGTTCTAGTGTTTTTCTAATGCCTTCCAACAATTCCAATAAGCGTTATGTACTTTTTATTTAGGAAAAGATGTATATCTGTGAATCCTACTATAAGCACTTATACATTCTCATTTGATGTTGAATATTTCCTCTTCAAATTTGCTTTCACAAATTACTCAAGTTGCTTGACTTTCTTCCTGAATTTCTCTTTTCCCATAAGAAAAACTTTAATTTTAGTAAGTTGAACACAAGGCTCAAATTAAAAGATTGTGTAAGACATTGCTTGCATAAAACATGAAACAGAATCATGATTATACCCAGTAAAAAAGAAGAATCTCACATTTAAGTTGTTTAAGACATGGGACAGTACAAGCCATTCAAGGCAGCTCTTTAATAAAACATGAAGGGCTTATGCCATTTTGCCTAGCTCAACTTGTAATCTCTTAAAAGCTCTTTAAGTTAATTACATCTAAATACCATTTTTTTCCCTGAGAAATTACAGAAGCAATACACAATATGTAAAGAAAAGAAGATGGCCTGTTTAATGCCCTACTAATATCCTAAGGCTTTAACAATAATTACACAGAAGTACTGTGAACCAGAATTTATGAGGCTAATCACTGCCTGAAGCATACACTATAGGATATTTTCTTTAAAGGGTACTGTTGGTCACGTAATAGCCACTACAACCATTCTTTCAGTTACATGATAAAAGAAAAAAAAGAAGTTGGTGTATGAAGATAGATAAAAACAATTTACAGGTATTCTTGCTGAATAACTTATGCCAACAGGCATGTGAGTGTCCCAGCAAGTTGCAGGGATCTATTCTAGAGCACCAGTAAAAGCGAAAAAAAAAAACAAAAAAAAGCCCCAGAAAATGGGTAGAAACTGATCTGGATTTACTAATAAAAAGCAAGAATACAGTTTTGTATACTAACTTATTTATTAAATACTTCCAAAAATGCTCAGAATGTGTAGACACTAAATATGGAAGAATTGTGAATATTTTTCAGAAATTGTAGTAAAATGAAATTAGCATTTCTATACATCTAAAAAAAAGTCTGTATTAACATACTCTTGAGCTCTGTGGCACAGTAACAATAGTCAGTTTGCGAACACTCTTTTCCTCACAAAAGATACTACTACTACTTTCTGAACTAGGTGCTATTATTTGGTGCAACATTCAACTTAGCTCATCTCAGGACAGAGAGGTTAGCCATGATAAAGTTGTGCACCTACCAAAATCCTGATATAAATGGCAAGCAATTCTAAAGCATTTATGTCACACGAAGATCCTACAAAACAATTCCTGTTTCTCAGGATTTTCAAACAGCAGCACAGTTCATAACAATGAAATAGCTGCACTAAATCAATTTGAAATTTAATAACTATCTAACACAGTCACATAATTTATCAGTCATGGTCAGCTGATTTACTAATTATTTAACATAGTCCCCCACAACATTCTTCTCTCTAAATCAGAAAGAACTGAATTCGATAGGTGGACTGTTTGGCAGATGAGGAATTGGTCTGACTGTCATATCCAGAGGTCAATGATCAATGGTTCAGAGTCCCAGTGGACATCAGTGACAAGTGCTGTCAAGAAGGGAAGGCTCCAGGGAGACCTTATTATGGCTTTCCAGTACTTAAAGGGTGCTTGTAAGAAAGATGTAGACAAACTTTTCAGCAGGACCTCTTATGACAGAACAAAGGGTAACAGTTTTAAACGAAAAGAGGGTTAATTTAGATTAGAGACAAGGAAGAAGTTTTTTACAGTAAGGGCTGTGAAACACTGGCACAGGTTGCCCAGAGAGTAGGCAGGTGCCCCAAACATTCAAGGTCAGATTGGACAAGACTCTGAGCAATCTGATCTACTTGCAGGTGCCTCTGCTCGTGGATGGGGGGGTTGGACTAGAAGTCCTTTAAAGGTCTCTTGCAACCCAAACTGTTCCATGATCTTCATCTGCACTTGTCTGCAAGAGGAAGGAAAGACTACGGAAGAACTGGGTGGGAAGAAGTTCTGCAGAAAAGGACTTGGAAGACAGCAAAATGCACAAGTCAGCAGTGCACTCGGACAGCAAAGAAGGTCAGCATTATCCCTCCACGATGGTCTGGGGTTGGAGCACAACCTCTGTGAGAGGCAGAAGGATAGGGGCATTTTCAGTCTGTAGGAGAGGTGGTTTGAAGGCACATAAAGCAGCTTTCCTGTACCTACAAAGTCATCAACAAGACGAAGTGAGGTTCTTAATAATGGTGCATGCTGGGAGAATGAGGAAAAAACTGTATAATTTGAAACCAAGAGTTTCAAATTGGGTGTCTGCTTCAGTCTTTTTCCCCATGAGGATTGTCAAGCAGTGGCACAGAGAGGCTGTGCAGACGTCATCCTTGGAGACTTTGATACTTAACAGTCCCGGTCTGGGCTCACAGCTGCTCCTGCTGTGAGCAGGGGAACAGACTAGAGAACCCCTGAAGTCCAGGCTGAACGATCCTATTCTAATGATATAGTTTGTAGTAAGATGGTGGTTTTTGGAACATTTAAGACATGTAATTTACAATCTGAAAAAAAAAAAAAAAGGCACGCAGAACTCACTTTCCTTTGTAATTCATTCGAAGATATAATTATTAAATTAATTTCATTTAAGATGTGAATGTCTGTTTTCAAATGCAAGTTACTTCACTCTTATTTACAGCATTTAAAATGTCACCAGCTGTTATCTTAAAACTCTTCTCTACACTTTTTTTTGTAAGTCAATTGTCTTTGAATTTTTTTGAACTTTGAGAAGACCATATTCCTTTACTTTAAAAAATATTAATATGGAAGCTTTTTGTCCCAGTGTGATATTATCCTTTTTAAGGGTGTATGCAAAGATTAAATAAGTTTCTTTACACTAGCCCTTTTCAACAAATGCTGTTTTGCCATGCTTAGATAGTGGTTCATTTTACTCTTCATAATCCCTAAATCTGTTTCAGAATCACTGCTCTCAAAGGTGTAGCTCCTTCTCCATTGTGTAGGTATATTCTGCATTTTATGCTTCTAAATATACAATTTTGTATATGGCTATACTGAAATGCATTTTTCCCAGCATGATCTGAGTTCACTAAAATAATCTAGATGGCTTGGCATCAACAATCTATCTTCAGTCTTATTTGCTACCTCTCTCCTTCTTGCATCACCCAAAGATTTCAACAGCTGTAATTTTATACACAGCTAGAAGATATACATACAAATAACCAATGACTGCTGATCTCCTCCCAATCGCTTTCAATATATGACACCAGCCCAGGTTCAAATTAAGAAACCAAAATGCACAGGAAAATAGGAGTAAGATTCTGAAGTCAAAAAAAGATGATATTAACTTCATTCTGAAGGATATAAAAATTGGATTTATAAATATGAGCTAGACTAGTCTTCAAATTTATGAATAAATAAATATTTCTTAGTCCCTATTTTGCTGCTTGAGAAAGAAATGAATGTGACAAGACTACCCAGGAAGAAGAAACTTCCCAAGAAATCAAGCGTTATGTCCCTTGCAGGGGAACACTATAGCTACGAATCTCAACTTCTGTTAAGTATTAGAGAGTTCTCAGGCCTACAGCAGCAAGTGACGCATTCTGACCTCCTTCTGCAAGTATTTAACAGATTCTTTTTCTTTTCCCTGGGAAGCACAGCAAATATAAAAAATGAATACAGTAAATCCCTACAAAACATTGTCTTTATAAATAAATGATACTATACTCTACTCCATTTAGTCTTTTTTCAATATATGAAAAGAATCCTGCAGAGTTACAAATACTCCAAGTCTGATGTATGGCATCAGACTTTTAAATCTTAAGACAGGTACTCAAACGATGAGGCACTGAAATATAGCTTCAATTCAATTCTTAAATTCAATTCCCAATTTATACAATGAACAGTCTCTCTCCACTTCATCTGTGCTTTGTAGATGGAAAAATAAATATTTGAGATCTTTTAATCAGTAGACCTTAAAAAGATAGTTTCCTATTCTTATTTTATAAATGAACAAATGGAGTCACTGAGAGATTAAATGAGTTATGATGAACAACAGTAACAGTAAAGCCTATACTAGCACTCAACTCTGATACCATATTCAAAGGACAAGACAGTTTTCCACAATCTCAGCATTTCTAAATTTTCTTTTCCTAACCAATCTATTATGCAAGCAAATACATAATGTTTCATTCTTTTTTGTAAGTTTAAAACTAATTCTGCTTGCACTAGAGGAAGATCCTAAGAATAAAATCTCTCTTCTTCGTGTACTTGCTATCTAGTGTGAAACTAATTAAAACTTCAAGATTCTTTCATAACTTTAGAGCATATGTTGTTTAACAAAGAATATCTAGCAAAATGTGTGGGTCAAACTTGAACTACTGGATATTATGCACAACAGCTTCAGCTTGTGAAATTCAGTGTCTGACCATCAGTCCCTGAAAGTCCAGTATTCTGCTCTGTGTATCAAGAGCTCAAGACAAGCATGGCAGGTATCCAGTTTCTACTTCTTTGCAGAACCTCAGAAACACACTGGCATAATGGAAAATTATTTTAAAAGGTCAATCAGATCCCCCAAACAGCAAATACCAAAACAGCAAATACTCTGACCTATCAAAGGTTACAAGATGACAATCAGTCCAACAGCTTCCACCTTGTCCCTTGTTTCCCACACAACAGAGAAGTGCAAAGGTCACGGTGCCTCCAAGCCCAGGCACAATTCTTCTCCCCGCACTTCTCCCTGCACAGCTTTATGATGAAAGTACCAAGATTTATCTGCCTGAATGTTTGACTCTGCATCCAGATGATAACACAGACTTAGGATGAATGGCATGAACAGCTCCAGTTTCACTTGCAAAGTAAATTAATACAAATAGAAATATCTACACATAGACTCAATCTAGCCCCACATACTATCTGTTTATTCTTTTTTCTAAAAAATCAGCAGGAAATTCTAGTCTGATGAGACCTTCACTTTCACTTCACATCCACAATACTTGCAATCCAGAGGCATAGCTCCTAGTAATATCAGCTCTATTAGATCTCACCTTTTCTTTTTTGGAATCAGAGCAAAGATATAAACACAACCAAAAGAGATGAGATCTAGAGGTACATAGAGTTTGGAAACAGAGATGCTCATGGTGTAGCTACCACTGATTTGTCTTTTCAAGAAGATTTTGCCACAGAAATTTAGACTCTAGAAAGAAAAGTGATCCAAAAAATGCACTGCTTGGCAAAAATGTTAGATCAAAATACAACAAATGATGTGATGTGAAAAAAGTTCAAAGCCCGCTCTAATCAAATATACTAAGGTCAGGCTGCCAAAGAATACATAAAGGGCTCATTAGGACTTGCAGGCAGTGTTCTTTGAATTATGCCAATCTACATACTCGATAAAAAAAAGTCAGCTGACTGTTCTTCTGGGCCCAGCCAGAAGCAGCTGTCCGTGTCTCTGTCTTTTTTTACTTTTCTACACTCTCTTTCTAAACATGGTGCCTTAGTATTTGCTGTTTTGCCTTCTAGGTATTTTTGATACCTCCACTGCTATGAATAGCTCTGTGAGGATCTTCATCACGTTGACAGAGAGTGTTATCCCAAAAGCAATTCATCTTTCAACACTACATTTCCTATGTTCAAATTTCTTATGTTCCTATCATATATTAACAAAATAACTCTTTATATTACAAGTGTAATTGAGAGGTTAAGTCAATTTCTAAATTGCTTTTTTAAAATTAATATTGATTCAATGTCCTAATTTGACATATACAGCTCTATTAGGTGTTGGCAACATCAGAAAACAACCTGTGGTCTGACACAGTGAGAATCTTTCTTTTAGAGGCATAATGAAAGACTCAACTTTTCTCTTAGGGTATTTCCAGGTATGAGAACTAATAAAAAAATCTCCTCATTTTGTTGATTATTTGAGTAAGAACAGAATTTGCACATAAAATTTTACCACACCTTGACAGTCCTTGAAACATTTTTTGAATAAAACCAATTTCTTAGTGCAAAGTACATCTTCAGGACAACCTATAAAAACATAACCACACTTAATAGAGCTGTCAGGACTGTACTTACATTGAATTATTCTTATAACTGACATCTCTTTTGTGTGTGTACCCTGGTAAGGATCAAGAGTGAAGGAAAAAGAGCAGGGAAAGAAATGAAAGCAGAAAAGAAGAGTAGCACGGTTAAGATACCTCTGGACACTGTTGTATGTACTATACCAAAATCAGGTTAACTATTTCAGTATTTAACATTACTACATTTGTTAAAGTTGATGCCAACACAACCGTACGAGCTACAAGCTAAAGATCTTCTTCTGTCACTCACTGGCTCTTAACTAGGTGAAAATAGAAGGGTCAAACTGCACTTTGCCATTTTGCCATATCCATTTCTATTCATTAAAGCAGCCAGGTTTTACGGCACACAAATCTTGAGAAACATGAGACAATGAAAGAACTTGCAATTAACAGACAGTACTTAAGGTTATCTCTCCTCAGCAGCACCAAGTGTCTGTAATACAGCAAGTCCGCTGTAATTCCAAGAAAGATAAGATTTATATATACTAGCAATTGTGTTATACACTGATGAACAGCATAAAATTGACATAATGGTTCTTCAGGGCTACAAAACATGTTTTCTTTTGCAGTTTAATTGACAATGACTAGATTGACCTTTTCTCTATAATTGTAACTATAGCAGAGCAATTAGACAAATCGTCACCTCTCTCATTTCCCCCACACAATATGTAAAAGCAGAAGAATTGGACTCTTAATCACCTTTTCATGCTGATGTTACAATAAAACAATATTTTACACTCGCATTCATGAGTGAAGGCTGGAGCAAATAATTTTGTTTAAATCATGTATTTCAATGGAAAGCGACAAATATGTTAGAAATACTCTAAATCCTTCAATCTCCCAAATACTGTGTCCTAAATGAACATTTGTGTCCTTCACTATTACCATAATAATACTTTTTTCCTGACAATTCACACTTTCACTTATACTTCGGCTCACTTAGAGCCCCTGTATTGTAAGTAGTAGTGAACTAGATACTTTTATACAGACACTCAGAACCACCTGTGCATATCAAGAACACTTAGCAATTCTTAACAGATGGAATTTATCTCAGACAATTCAGTATTAGAGCTGTCTCCTTGTTTTTCATTCCCTCTTCCTCTTCTCTGCAGGTATTTACTGTCACCTCCAAAGATGAGGTGACAAAATAAAAATCACAAAACCCTTTGTGCTATACTACTATTCAAAATGCCTGTGATTGTTAATTGGAATTTGCAGAGTTCCCTGGTTTAGGAAGGGATTACTTCACAAGATAGAAATGCACAGCTACCAGCAATGTCAAAAAAAAGTGAAATTAATCCCTTGTAGAATGTGTGAATGGTACTAGGAGTTTAACCCTGTTTTAAAAAGTAATGTTATGAGCTTGGGAAAATTGTATCAGTTTTCTAAGACTAAGTTTGTAATACAGACTTAATATTATAATATCGTTTCGTTTCATCTAGTATTTCTAGAATACTGTTAGATCTTAATCAAGTCTGTACACTGTACATTTATCTGTAAAACTTCTCTTATGTTCAAACATACAGCCATTACGGAAGATTCTGTAAAAAAATTCACTTTGATGTTCCTGATCAAATTCTGCATAACATGCACAAATATATATACACACATTTATATATACTGATGTTATATAGTATTCAATATTTCAATGGAAAAAATATCTTGAAATTTCAGGAAAAACTAAAACGTTCCATTGAATGATGAAACCTTTATTGCCAAAATTGTAAAACATCACCTCATTGTATGTATTTGTCGAAAGAATTTCTGTTTCCGAAACTGGAGGGATTTTGTGCAACTTTTGTTTCCAGACATTTGCAACCTTATTACTTTTTGAATGGTGTTTTTTAACCTGAACATAGCTGGGTGACTTATCTAAACTATACCACCAGTGAATTTTAAAATACTGTAAACTGAAAGCTAATGCTCAGCCAAAGTAGCTAAAATAATTTCTTTTCCTGTAGCCCTTTTAAGATGCAATTGCACAATATATATAAATCTTTACATGACCATATGACTAGCTGTAACAAAAGTTAATTTGATGCAAGTTTCTATTTAACACTACTATTTCCATGGCATTTGCTGAGAAAGATAATTTGTGACAGGCAATAGGCAGTGTACGAAGAAGGGTGAGTGTTTATAAGACCTTCTCTCTCGGTAAAATAAGTAGCATAATTTGCAGTATCAGAAAGAGCAGCTTTATTTTGCTCCGCAATACTTTTTTGACCCTTTGAATGCTCAGAATAACAATGTAAAATGAAGCCTGAAAGGGAAGTGTGGTAAATAACTTGCCGAAATTAAGTTGAAGATCCAGTGACAAATTCTAGCTGTTTCTATTTTGGCAGCCAACAAAATAAAATGCTTCAGGAAGGTTCCTTTAAAAGGTTTATCATTCAGTTACAGATACTTACAATGCAAAACTATGGAAAACTGAAAAAAAGGAAAAATAAAACCAGAAATAAAACTAACTTAAACCCTACATATTCCTTTAACTTCTAAAAGGTGCATATTTAATCTTACTACATGTTTCAGTACAGTATTGTACATTCATTGCATTGAGTTATTTGAAGTAGAACTTGAAGAGACCAACCTACCCACGGCTGTTTAAAAATAAATACTAAATCCTAATTTCTATGTTTTCTGACTGGTATGCTGGCAACAAATGGCTACAACAGTGAAAATTCAGACTCTAACTTTTTAACTGCTTTTTATAAAAACTATAGTTTTCACATTGCTTTATCTTATTTATTCCATAAAACTGATAGGTATTCAAATTAATAGATACATGAATATATCACCATTTAGACCACGGCTAATCAGGAAACATCTCTGCAAACTTCATTCAGCAAATATTTGACAGTATTGACTACTGGGCTACATTTATTACACAGAAATCAAAACAATATTACAAGCAAAAATAAAAGTATATGTGCTACTGAAAATTCTTCTTAAGTGCTTATTTTACAATCAGACCTGAAGTGTTTACAGGCTTCAACTCTGTGGTAAGATTTTTTCAAAACATGACAATGTTTTAATTAGAAAATGAAATCTGTCAAGCACAGCAATGAAGCATGTTTATTACACCATTCATATAGTAACAACTATAAGCAAAAACATCTTTTAGAAGAGAATGACACAAGAAACCCCTCATAGTAGGAACCTTTATCCTTTTGCTTAGAGCACATGTTTAAGACACATGTTTAAGACAATTGTTTAGGATTACAGGTAAGGAGATATGTGAGTAAGATACTACTAGAAAATCTAGGTTTTAGCTGTATTTCAGTTCTCATCTTTTGACTTCTGAATGCTAAATCCAAAACCAAAACAAACCCAAATCAACATTGTTTTTCTTGGAAGTTTATAGAGTTTAAAATAGGATAGATTTTTGTAGTTTAATGATGAATTGAGGGTTGAATATAACCTGAAATTTCTGAGCTATTCTTGCTATTATGCAAAATCAGGAACGTTCATTACAGTCAGCTCCATGCTACAACAAATATTGGCAGTTCTGCTACTACTGTCATCAACAAGAGACTAGAAACAAGCAGGAAAGCAGTCCAAATGGAGACCACTGAGCACAACTAAGTTACATAGAACATATTTTTCTTTTTCTCTGGTTGCCCCAGGAGAGTCTAATACCATTTATAATTCCTGACACAGTCTCCCAGGTCAGAAGACAATTAATGGATGAAAACTTGAGCATGCACTTTTTATTTTTGCCCCACTGAAAGGCTAAAGCATGGCACAAATTTTCTAAGCCAAATTCTGCTGGCTAATAATTAATACGTCTGAAAGTAGAAATGGGACTGCAATTTGCAATACAGATTAGAGACATACCTTCCTTAAAGTCTAAATGAACTATATTTCTGTTCTATTAGTTAAACTTTTTAAACACTGTTAGAATACAGAAATTGACTATGCATGTGTTTATATGAGAAGAGTCTAAATGATTACAGATTCACACTATCTATAGCTAACTGGATCATATTATCAATGATATATTATATATGATATATTTGACATACACAAAAAAGTATAGTCATAATATAGTATCAATTATCCGAATTTTTAACCAAACTATTTCAGGCTTTCAGTTTTTCCGCAGTTTTTTAAAGTGCAACTGTAGCAAATGGATATATATTTCATTTATGCAGGAAATATCACATATGTGAGGAAAGGCATTCTTTCAACACAGCCCACATACGTCAAAATATAAAGGATCACTTTAAAAGAAATCAGAACAACTACATACAGATGTGTAAAAAAAGAAACCACTGGAAACTGTCAGCCAAAAGAAATACATAGATTGGAAAAAAATAGAGGTGTACAATTCTGAAGGTAAGATCTTCTGCTTTAGGTAATTTATTCACAGTAGGTAGGTGTTTTCAGTATCTGAAAAGACTGAATAAATATTTGAATGCCATCTGACAGACCTTGCTTAGTAACATTTCACACACTTTTCGGCCTAACAAGCAAATTGTTATGCCTTGCTGATAAACAGCTCCCAAGATCAGCAAGGAAAAGCAACTTAGGCAATAGAAAGTTATCTAAACTTCATGAGTAAAAATTACCTGAATCAACTCAAGAAAGGACATAAATACTTCAAGAGTGGTTATCTTCTCATTGACAGTAATCAAATCCTTAAAAAATTAAATTTTTTAGACCCCAAGTCGATCAATGTATGATTTATAAACATGTTGAAAATATGCTGGAATAAATGCATTTTATATACCAAGCACAGAATTAATTAAGGACTATAAAAGGCCTTTTGTCTCCTGATAGTATTGTGCAAATCAAATTTATCTCCCACATCTACTCTTCCAACCCAGTATGACTGGATATTTTTGTCCATTTTATACCAGTTCATGCTTGATTTTCTAGATTTAAATCAAAAATATGCATAGACAGAACTGCAAACTCCTAATAAAGTTTCATTAATAGCAATTTTATATCAGCAAAGAATTAGAGAAGGGCAGCACAATTCATAGATAAGCCACTGTACACATCTGTGAGCTTGAAATTCAGTTTTATAAATTAATTCCTATTATTCAACAGTAGATGGAGAAAAAAAATTAGCCTTTGGGTTCTGTTCTGTTCTGCACTGGGCAGGATCCACAAGCAGCTGATTAACCTTTCTTGCAGCCAGGCTTTTCAGATGCTGTATCCAGGCTCACGTTTTGACACAAGGAGTTTAGCATCCCTAACTCTTGGTAAAGTCTAACTGCAATGTAGTGTGACTCCAACAAGAAAAATACTACTGATATGTTACTCCTAAAGCAAACAAATTATAGTAACTCAGACTTAGAAACTTACCTAGACATAACTCTTATCTGGACTTAAGACTTCCCTAAATAGGAAGCATTCATTCATTCAACACCTTCAGCAGACCTAAACATATGCAAAAATCTGTTATCATCCACCCAGAAAATATATTATGTATGTACGTGTACATTCGCATACAAAAAATGAAATCAAAAGGCAAAAGCACAAACTTTAAGATACATTCTTTTTGAAAGAAAAATAACTAAAGATAAATAAAATTAGATACATTCCAGAACGGTAACTGCACTAATCTTGTATAATTTTAACATACAATTTATTTTTTTTTGTGAAGTCAGATGTATCATGTATTGCTTGTTATTTTGCTGATTTCTATAAAACGTTCATTTAGAAGTGCATTAGTTGATTTTATTGGAATGGAATTGAAGTATTAATCATTAATGACTTGTCATTTCTATTTGTGAAGACTCTTCTTCTAAAAGTGAACAAAAGAGAAATCTATTTATTTTACTATTCACAGACTTTGAAAAGCTTTCCAAGTAGGTTAATATTTCATTGGAGCTTGCCTTCCCTCTGTCTGTAGGAAACTTAAGAGAGAATCTAGGAAAACACTATTGGCAGTGGCAGTCCTCCAGAAGTTACTTTTTATCAGAACTTTTCATTTACTAGACATCCATATGCTTCACTGAAAACACCTTTGTTAATGACAAGCTGGCAGGTCTTAGTAAATCCAGCTAGCTACAACATATCAAGAGCAAATATAATTTCTTTTCTCAATGGAAGGAGAAGTACTACTATATAGAACTAAACAGATCCAGGAAAGCAAAGGTGGCTCTTTCTCCGTGTAAAACTAAATAGTTAAACACAGATGGGATTTTCATCAAAGATAATGATCACGTGAATGCTAATAACCACCTATAAAAATGCTCTGAAGTAACTGAGAAAAAACCAACATAAATTTGAAATACAAAGCACTAAGTGCTAGTAAACCAGTTTCATTTTAACTCTATCCTTTAGAAACGGGGTAAAGTCTCATTCGCTCTGGGAAGTGTTGCAGGGGGATGACAACACACATAGAAAGCAATCACTGCCTTTGGAAATTATGTTTTCAATTGTGCTGCAAGGGAGCAGATACAGACCTCAGTCCGGATTGACTGCAACTTGACAAACATGTTCCAGGGGATAGTATTTGTACTTGCTCTTAACTCTCTCACTACCACAGACTCACAACCATCTCCTAGAAGCCACAGGCTAGATATATTAGACTTTATCAGATGAAATCTGAAGGCGAGGGAAAGTAAAGACAAGAAATAAAACAGAGTAGGAGGAGGTAATTGGTACTGGAAAGAGATGGAAAGAATGAAAGCAAAAAACCAAATTTTTCTCACTCTTCACTATAAGCAATAACAACAATGACAATGATATCAATACATCTCACATTCCTTGAGGACCTTCTTTAGGACCTCCTTGACCAACACATTTCCCAGAATCAGGAGAAAATGGTCTGTCCAAAAGTGTCATGAAATACTTTGAAAAATCAGAAGAATGCAAAGAAGGTGGCTGCTATGGAGAACCTCACTTTGTCTACCTCCACCTATCTCAACAACCAAACACAAACTATCTCTAACAGGAAGTGTTAGTTTGAAAGTCACAGAATGGATGAGATTGGAAGAGGCCTGGAAGGCACCTACAATCCTTGTCTCTAAGGAGGAAGACTCCACAGCCTCCCTGGGCAACCCAGGTCTGGTCACACTCACAGCGAAAAAATGTTTCCTGTTGTTCAGAGAGAACCTCTTGTGTTTCAGCCTTTGCCCATCACCTCTGGTCCTGGCACTGGTATGAACAGAAGTCAATAAGACTTCAAACACAGAGACGCAGTTTAGCCTTTTTAAACTTTTTTTCTTTGTGTTGCTTACTTGTTTTTCACCGACTATACCCTACAGACATCACCATGATCACCACTTTAATTTACTGCTTATTTTCCGCATTACATTATTACTGCCACTTTCAGAACTATCCAGTTATTAATTCTGTCAGCTCAACTTCCATTTCATCACCATCTTCCTCTTCAACCTAACTACAACTTCAAGGGTACATTAAATCTCTATATCCTTTACAAGTCAGTACTTATTGGTTAATCTTGAATTATAAACACAAAAATTAACTACATTTAACATCATAGAAAATTCAGAATATACCAGCCTTCTTTGGTTTTAAGAAAAGTGGGCATCACTGAGTTACCTGATCAGGACCGAAGACCACTAGACTGCAGCATCTGACACATTTTCTGTTTATACAATGACATGATCCCACCAATAAGATGATTGGTGTGTGACCTTATGATCTTATTGGTGTGAAAGATCTTAAGCTTTCCCACACACACAAAGAAAAAAAACCACCACAAAATTGCAAAATCGTTTCATTTTGAGCTTAGAACCCAGGCAGCAAGAAATAGCCTAAAGCAAATTTAGAACATGGTTCTGTTCCTTTCAAATGGTATTTATAAGGGATATACTGACAGATTCTAAACAATACAGTCAGTGCAGTAAATCATTAGGACAGCCATTCCTTTTTCTCTCATGTTTTCAAGCACTGTGTCTATTCTGACTGAATAGTGAATTATAGGTTGCAACCTCAGAATGTAACAGTAATTGCAATAAAGACTACATCTTCTTTTCTGAGTCTTCGGAAGCTGGATTTTTTTATTTTTCTGTACTACTTTAAATTATAACACTGCAAATATTTTATCTGTACAGAAATGATATATATACAAAACCTTTCAGTTTTCATGATGCACTAAGGAATCAGATTTATAACACCCTGTCATTTCCATGCCTTCAGGGAACATTGCACTTTCTTAATTTCTGTAAGGAATGTCATATAGAAAATCATCAAGCCACATTTTGTGTCAAGTCTGCCATTTTTAATTATTAGCAACCAAGTTTAAGAAATTTCTCCTTTGGTTTAACAAGTGCATACCAATCTTCCAGAACTTTTTTTATGCCACAACTCATAAAATTGTTTAGGCTGATGCTAGTCCCTTGCACTAAATTACCAACTAATCACAGGAGATATTTATCATCTCCAGTTTTTTACATGAGAATTGTCAGACTTAATCACCCTCCTCATATTTTCACTATTTACAGACCTTCATTTATCATACATTCCAGCAGTATGACAACAGTGGACTATTTTCCCCATTTTTCAAGTATGTTAAGACAAATTAAAGCATGGCAAGTCATGACAAGAGCTTTAAAGTTTTACTCCCTCTGATAACATCCATTTCCACGAGAAAGAGGTTCCTAAAAACCTATTTATTTTACTACCAGTCATAGAGATAAGTAGAATTAGCAGGCTAAAACTTCAATAAATGGCAAGTTACACTTCATTATATTAAATGCATTCTGATTTTTATCAGTGGTTAAATTCGGCAGATAGTATGAGAGCAATCTTTTCTATTCAAATGTTTATAAAAATTAATTTCTTTGATAACAATGCTGAAGAAACCGTTCCCAGAAGCCTTTATAATGTGG
Organism: Amblyornis subalaris; assembly: GCA_018881555.1. NCBI lineage: Eukaryota > Metazoa > Chordata > Aves > Passeriformes > Ptilonorhynchidae > Amblyornis > Amblyornis subalaris. The sequence goes on along the minus strand of JACAXG010000117.1, from coordinate 1,486,483 downwards.
GTTCAGCGCATGTAACTAGCAGCTGAAAGCATTACTGACTCTGCTAAAGTTAGTGATTTGGGGGATAACTGCTAATATATGTGTGGAATCATACCCCAAATTCTTTTTCCAGACACCTGAAGACTGTACTAACAAGTGACAAACCATTTAAAACAAAGATACACAGAATGGCACAAATATATGGCCACTTCTTGATTCTGCAGGAAGTTCATCTTGCACTCTAGGGCATGTAAGAAAGCTCATCTTGCGCTCTTGAGGCATCTCACACAATATTGCAAAGCAAGGGTAAAATCTAAACTATGTAAGGTACCACTTCACCGAAATAAGGTGTGAGTGACAACTCCCAAGTCTACCAAAAGAAACACTGCAGCATAAATGCTACCTCGGTGTTCACAGAATCACAGAAACTGTGACCTGTGGAGGAACCATGCTTGGAGCAATCTGTTCTTTATGAACTGTACCCCATGGAAAAGACCCACACTGCAGAGTCCCCGTAGAACTGCAGGCCATGGGGAAGACATACACTTTGTGCAGGACAGTAGAAAGGTGTGTAAGATAATCTTAGATGGCTGCCAGGTGCCCACCAAGCTGCTTCTCATCCCCCCTCCTCAGCAGGACTGGGGAAAAAAAAGATGAAAAGGGCTTGTGGGTCAAAATAAGGATTAGGAGATTGCTTGCCAGTTACACAAAACAGAGTTGATTTGGAGAAACTGATCCTGGAGAGCAGGATAATAAGAAATAAGAACAAATTTTAAAACACCTCACCTGTCACTTTTTCCTGGGCAAATTTTCCTTCCAACTCCTTTCCCTCCTCTCCCCAGAGAGGGCAATGGGGAATGTGGATTGCAGTCAGTTTCATAATGCTTTGTCTCTGTTCTCCTTCTTCTCATGCTCCTCCCCTGCTCCTGTGTGGGTGTCTCACATTACCCAACTACTCTGGACTAATCACAAAGGGGCTTTTTAATAGTGTTTCTTATTTTCTAATAATAAAAAAAAAAAAAAAGAAACACAAGACCCAGAATTCAAAATAAATAAAGACAATTGCCATGCTTAGGTGAATTCTTTGTCCAACTTCTATGTTTTGTTCTGAATTTTAAAAAAAAACCTGACAGTCTCAAATCATCTACAAAACACATCTGCAGGGTGAAGCAAATTTTCTTCTAAATTTAATTAAAAAGTATGACATTCAAAAGAGTAAGTAATTTTAAAAGTAAAATTGATTTGTGCTACATTATTTGTTATTGAGTTCAAGTTTTTAGTGTAGCTGACTAAATGTCTGATAAATATGCAGAGAACTCAAAGGAGATCATCTTTCAGATAACTCTGAATAGATGAAATGAAATTAAATTAGAATTAAGAAATGCAGGTATTCACTTAGAATGATTCATAACAAATATCATATAAAAGTATAGTTACTTTTATGGAAGACTAGACTATATCCACAAGCCCAAATAATACAAAATTACAGGAGTAAGTATCAGTGCTCCTGAAGCACATTCCCACTTCAGTCACATCTAAGGTGATGAATACTAAGATGCTATATTAATCACAGTTAAAATTGATGTTTTTGATTAAGGAAAAACACAGGCAAGATGAAAGCTTTGAATTTGTACTTTAGAAGCAATTTTATTAAAATAATTTCCACATCAAATATGCAGAGACTTTTAACTTCAGGAAGAGAAATTTTTTTCTCTTATTTTTCTAGAAAATAATTCTAGCATTCACTAATCTTGCATTTTATTAAAAATACACTGTAACAACTGAGCTACTACTGTGAGGCTTATGTCTGGTAATGAAATGTTGGGGCATTCACATAGAGCAGCAGCTCTGGGACTAAACATAGAGAGCTTATCACCTGTTGCGATCATCTTCAGCATTATATGCTCTACCCACAACACGCCCAAGTCTCAGCAGATGCTAACAATGCTAATTATATGGGTTTACATGGACCCATGGTAGGCAGTGAACACGAAATTTTAAACACTTCTCTAATGTACGGAAGGCCACACTAACAATTTAGTCTACTAAGTAACAATGCAGAAAGCCCAATAATGCTTGATGCCAACAAGTGTGATATCCAGGCCTGAAGAACCGGTGCTGCATTCGTGACCCAGTAAAATAAAGCAGATGGAGATTCTTTGAAGACAAATTCTCCTTTCTCCTGACTCTGCTGCTGCACAAACAGTTTGGTTTTCAGGTTTATGGTCTGGATAGCAACCACAAACATGTTTCCACTGAATTTCTTCCGTATATTGACTTCCTTACTATTCTCCTTGTGAAATGTCCGTATATCCAAGTTTCTCCATCTTGGGCTCCAACCATAATCCTCACTAACAAATCATAATCATTACAGTGTGGGTAGACTGTCCCATTACACTGCTTACTCCTGTTTATCCACAGTGAACTTTCATGAAGCACAAAAAAAGAACAGCAGTTTTCTCAGAACTGGAATAATGAGACTAAATCCAGGTTTTCCATCTCTGCTGAAAGCTCAGGGAGGTGCACATTAACAACTCTCTTCCCCCCATCACCAATCAGAAGTCCGATGGTGGTAAGCAATACCACTACAAGGTCATTAAGTAAAATTCTCACTGTTTTACTGTGCCATGGAGATACTGCATATCTGCCTCTAAGTCACAGCCGTAACTCGCTCTCAATGACATGCAGATGCTCTGCAAATCTCAGCACCTGCTATCGAAGTCACCTACAATGTCTGCAATAAATTATACGAAAAAATACAGCTCTCTTGAAACATTATTACAAGCATATGTGGCACCACCTATAAAGGAAGGGCCAAATTTCTTGAACCATTGGGGGAATACTGTCACTTGACTGCAAAACCAATCAATAATTTTGTAATGCAGGTATAGTCTTATCCTGAGTGACTGGCAGTGCCATGGCACCAAAAAATCTCACTGCAGCTGTAGATAAGGTTCATTATCTTTATCTGCATTATTCCCTTCCTTCTTCTTAGAAGAAACACAGATACAACAGGGGGTGGTAAACATCCTCTATACAAATATTGCACTAAGGAAATGTTTTAGTAAGAAGACAACTGAAGCAAGCAGAAATACTCTTAAGACTTCACGGTCACTGCTCAGCTTTTAAATGTCTATCTCCAGGTGAATTATGCAATACAGATGTTGAAGTGAATTGCAACTCTCCGTCCACAATGACAAGATTCACAAAAAAAGTTAGATTGTCTGCTGTTTGCTCCCTGATTGGTTATAATAAATAGCAGATGTTCCTCAAACTATTAAAAAAACCACACACCACTGAAAACTTTGCCAGCACATCATACTACATTTCCTGAAAACCCCATGAGACTTATTTCTAGATATTCTATTTTTATTTCATCAATTGAAATTCAAAAGAACAAGGGCAGTGACCATAAAAACAACTTCAAGGTGATAATGTTATTTAAAGCAGCCTTCAGAGTATATTATTCACCTCACCATGTACAGAGGACTCAATTCTTTCCAATTGCAAAGACTTGATGTAATCTACTCATGCTGCATATGAAAGAATTAGCAAGCTTGGTTTTGTTCATATTTGAAAGAAGTAGGATTGTTTCTACAACAAACTTAACCAAAATGATAAAGAGTATACAAAGCTTTTGAGTGAGCTGTAATGCTTACAGAAGAAATCATTACTTTAGATTACTTTAATAGGTCTTTTCCTGATCTTGCTTAACTCTCAACTTTTAGAAACTTTTTTACAAGTCATTACAAGAGACCTCTTTTTCATTCATTTTAAAACCAAAGTTAAGAGTATCTCAACTGAACATACTGAACATATATTTTGCCTAGGTAAAAATAAATTACTTTTTTTACTGCCCCACACAAGCTTTTTAGATGCACACTTCCAAAACCAAAAAGAGCCTCAATAAAAACAGAGAAATGACACTACTCATTAACTCTTGCATATGTGAAAGAATCACAGCACCAAAAATCTTAACAAGTGCCTGCCATGCAAAGATCTTACACTCAGAAAATTTCAGTTATTTAAGAAATGTAATGAGGATTAGCCCTAACACCATGCCACAAGCAAGAGAGGACTGTAAGTGTTCTAGAGACGCACTCTTGCTTAAGGAAAGAATTTTAGTGGAATTCTAGAAACTATAATGAAATCTAAAATAAAGTTTTAAAACCAGTGACTTGCTTCTGCCAAACAACAATCAACTGCCTTTAAGAGATACTTCCCAGATGCATCTCTAAGTTATACTGGTATTTTAAAAACTTCCTAGTTTTCTTTCACACTTGATACTATGCACAAAGAAATGGATGAAAATAGTTTTCCAAGGCTTTAAAGAAGCCCTAGTGCCCAGAGTATACTAGAGTGAGTGTCCTATTAAAGTTTGAAACTGTCCTATTAAGTTTGAAAAGATCTGGAATACGAGCCCTGTGTAGCTGGATCTCACAAGTAAGCCTGCTTGATTATGGGGTTGGGTACAGGTGAGAGGTGGAACTAATCTCTATTTAAAAAACAAGAGTCAGTCAGTATAACATTAAACTGCTACAACCTCATATGTGTTGCAAACAATGACAAACAGAAGTTTTACTCAAAGGTATCACGACGCAGAAGCTCCGCAGACATTCCCACTGACTAGCAGCCACCCAATGGCATCAAATTCAAAAAACAGAAGAAAATGTTAATCTTAAACAATTAATAAACTAATTTACTTGGTTAAACTAATTTGCATTTTAACTCAAGGTAAGCACCTGAACAGTCCTGTGAACTTCTGAAGGCTCACTTGTATCCTCAAAGTCAGTATGCTCAAAATACTCTGCTGAACTGTTTACGTCAATAAAGCCCAGTGGTTGTACCATGTTCCTTTTATCTAATTTTCAGCAGTTCTTATTTGAGCTTTTAGGAGAAGTAGAGAAAACTATTCAGTTAAGACTAATATTTGCAGTTTCACGCCACTTGTAAAATAGGAAGAATACTTGAATTGTCAAATATCTGCCTATGAATAAGATTTAACAGAGGCATTACTTTCTAAATGCCCTCTGTTCGTTTTTAGCCAGAAGCTAATTCAAATAGCCAAACTTAAATTGTTGAAAAAAGTACTTACAAGTTCGATCAGAAATAAAAAGGAAATGGAAAAAGCACAGGAAACAAAAACAAACCATCTAAAAGTTACATACAGCAGCAGGCTGCCATTGCTAGACAGGGTTTCTTTGTCTTGCTAAACTTCATAATCTTATCAGTCACACTCAGTATGAAGTTTTAGAGTAACATGCATAGAACTAAAATATATATTTATTACTATAGTAATTCTAGTAAAGTAATTTCAAGAACAGTTTGACAGAAGTTTGGATCATACTTGAAGACTGCCATAACCTAAGCATTCAGGCAGACAGGTATATATTTCTAAGTATCTTAACTAAAACCTGAAAGCTGCCTGTTTTCTAAATTTGTATTTTTATTCTCATTATTTTTTCTAACTTAAAACTAGAATTTTCCACCACAGTGAGCTTATTCTGCATATGAAAATAAGCCCCTAATGACAGAAAGATCTGAGGCAACTAAAATCTTTCAAAACCAGTGAAGTTACATTAAAGGCCTTACCTAAATCAACAGAAACAAAAAACTGTCTTAAAGGCTAAAAGAAGTTATAGCAAAAGTTTAGTAGTACTTCCTATTCAACTCATTGCAATTTTTATTACTTTCAGAAGTATAGTTTCATCAAAGTGTGAGCTCATCTGCACATTAGTACATCCTTAAAGAATTCTGAAAATCTTGAAAGAGTATCTTATTAAAAAAAAGAGTTATCATGGGAAAGAAGTACAATTGCTAGAACACATTATTCTATTTTATATGAAACTGTTTTAGAACCCCTCTCTGTTAAAAGTGCCTCTCTCCATTTGTTTAAAGAACCAGTTATAAAAACAGTCTGTTAGAAGTAATTAAAATATTCTTTCCCATGTACCCTCAGGTATTGACTTTGCTTAATTTTTTTGTTTTTAAAGGAAATATTCATTTTCAAAATTCTCAGTATTTTTTATTTTTCATCTGATCTGTGAAATCCCTGTACATCTTCTGTGTGCATTTACTTAACGCTGAAATAAATTATTTGATCAAAACACCAGAATAGGGCAGGATAGGCGGTATTCTGGTCAAAAGGAAAAGACTACGGTAATAATTCATTTATTCTTTCAGTCTCATTCTCAAGCTCTTTGCAAAAAAAAGAAAAAATTTCTAAAAGTACAGGAATTCCACTATTTAATTCACAAAGACTTTATTTTTATTTATATAATCAAACGCATGCGTCATTGTTTGTGTGCATATAAATCTGTTTAAATCCTGGATACCTACTGAAGGAGCCATAATTGCAACTGAACATTTGAATCACACTTTGTAGAGAGCACATTCTTGTGAAATCTGCATGAAACAAATTAGTGCTGCCATACAGTCATAACTAAACTTTTCTGCATTGCAGAAATAGGCAAACACTCTGCAAAATATGTGTCTAGATGATTTACCCAAATCAAGCAAGAACAAGCACTCAGCAAACAGCGTTTGCTTTAATCGATCTCCTCCAACCCCCAAGCCATGAGGAATTATTCTCAACTAATACAGCTAGTTAAATTTGCATTACACTGGGTTTGGGTACTATAACGAAGTTACCTGTCGTTAATGATCCAGTTCAGACACAGATTGAGAGAATTAAGGTTTTTGCATCTCTTTACTATTTCCATGACGGTTTCATTGTCCAGTTCTGTGATATGACGTAGATCCAAGCTTGAAAGATTTCTTAGCTATTGAGACAAATATGAGAGAAAGAAAGAATCTGAAATTCGTTCACATACATAACTGTTGTAAAAACTGTTATTTTTTTTGGAATCAAGCACAATATGTGCAAGCTAGCCAAGAAATATATGATTACTATATTTTTTACAAAAAGCAAACATACCAGAGATATTCAGAGAATCCAATTCAGCAAAAGTGGAATTCAGGCACTTGGTTACTACATGAGATCCAGACACTCTCACTCTCACTAAAATAAGAGGCTAGGCCTTCCTCCTCTGAACTCTATGGAGTGTAAGATACCAAGGTAAAATATCAACTCATTTAACTATAAGAAAAATAAGGCGTGAAAGGAAGGAAGACAGCACATTTGTGCTTAGATTCAAATGCATGAAATAAACAACTACAGAGTATAAGGCTTTCAAACTAAACAAGTATTACAAACTCCCCGGAAAATACAGTATTTATACGGTAGTCTCACCTGCTTATTTATCAATAATACACTGGTTATTCTGAACAACAAAACTAGGCAGTCATAGAACAATATAATTAAGAGTTATGCGCTGATTAAACTGATTTATTACTACTGTTAATCACTCTCGTGTCCTTCAAAAGCAAATCCTTTTACTACTTTTATGAGCTATGGATGCAAAGAAGAAAATTTTTACAGATTTCTCTAGTAACAGTTTAGGCATAATAACCTCCAAGTACTGTTTGCTTTTTAAGCTGTCTGAAATAATCTGTGTTATACTCTGGAAAAATAATTGCATTAGGCAATATTGACACTTTAATTAAATTTACTTTCCCTGTAAGAGAGAAAAAATTATCCTCATCAGTGATTTAAGTCACTAAGGATTTGATTAGATAAAGGCATGCAACTGAGATCATATAATTGGTCCACTTTGGTAGTTAATTATTAAGTCAATGTATTTGTGGTGGGGAGAGAGGGTGGCAGGGAGGGGTAACGAAAAATAACGAAAAAGGTAAAGCAGAGGACTTCAAACATAGTTAGCCTTCTACAGAAACTGGTGTTTTGTTCTTTAAGTTTTTAACATTCTCCAAACTAAAGCTGAAGATAAACTACATACTGTTCCCAAAAATTCTGCAGAACAAGCATTAAGAACAAGAATCCTGACCTCAGAGAAACAACTGCACGGTAAGTCTATGGAAAGTAGGACAATAATATTCCTATTATTACAATACTACCACAGGTATTACTTGTTTGCTGTTTTCCCATTGAAATTCTGATAAACTTGCTTGCCTGTCAGGGAGCAGAGCACATAGTGATTGATCCTGCGTTGGTAAAACAGACGCCTTTTACAAGCTCTGTCTCTCTTCATTTCATACACACCGCTCTAGCATGAAGCTTAAAAGCCTTAAATTTTATGTGCCCAAAAGAAGCTCATAAACAATCTCTCATTTTTTTTTCCTGAATAAATTACAAGAAGGGGAAGCTTACAGCAACTTTAAAATTTTCTCACCTTCACAGAGCTATTCATATTAGATATTTCAGCGTTTACACTGTGTTGGCAATAATGTGGCCTCTGCCTATGACATAGAAAACACACAAGCTGGACAATTCAACCATGAGTATGTTCTATGACAGTAAATAAATATTTACCAGAAGACCTAAAAGACAAGAAGAAAATCTTCCCACTTAAAAGAAACCAAACCATGCTTTCTTTCACAACATTCTTCTTACAACCAGATGACAAGACTGGTGATTCTTTTGTCACAACTATTACTTACAGAGCAAAACCCACAAAGTTACACTAAGGTATCCATGCATGGAGAGTGGTCAGTGCTTCTTTAAAAAGTGCTTAAATAACATCGTGTCAAATTAGGTAAGAGGTTACAGTCTATTATCTGCATTGTATGAGTGGACTCAAAACCTAAACTGAATTCCTAGTATTCACTGAATTAATAAGGTTTTCAAGGTAGATTTTATCCTTTACCATCACAGAAGAATGATCATTCCCTCATTATATCTATCATTATATACAATATATTCAATATACAGTAACTCAACCATCACTTGCCTTTTTTACTGTCAAATTCCTTCATTTTCAACAGTCTTGCTGACACCCCACCTACTTGGTAGGTTAATTCTTTTTCTCAGGCACAATACACTCAGTGCAGAAAACCTTTGTGTCTTAGAAGTTTGAAGAGACTGCTTCAGAGTGATACATACACATATAATTTGATCTCTGCAACCTCATCATTGCCATTTCAGATGTGTGAATGGCTTTCAAGACCTGCAGAACTGGATGCACATTCCCTTTCCAAAGGATTTCAGATCAGTCTGAATATGACAGGTGTGAAGAATACTTCTCTGCCTACTTAAGCCAGAGGTATCAACATCTCATTACTGGTGAGAAAATTGTTATAAATGTGTATGCAATTATTTTTCATTTAAAAAAAGGATAGATACACTCTAATGACAAATTTCTTATCCCATATTTTACCTGAAAAAAGTAATTTTAAGGCATTAACGCGACAACGATGCAATCACTAATACTAAAAAATTGCAGGAGAAAAATATCTAAGTTTTACATTCTACTGCTAACCCTCGCAGCTACAAGTAATACGGCATCAAAAATAAATAAATAAATAAATCAAACTTCTCCAAAGTAGACAATTGAACAGCAGATGTTAGACTCTTCAGTGCATTCATAAATCTTGATATTAAAATACCTTGAAATAGCATTTTTTCTACAGAAAGAGGATATTCCATGACTCAAATATTCAATCTTACGGAACTAGGATGCATAAAGTTTTTCCCTTTGGGTTTTTTTTTTATCAAAACCAATTTTGTTCATGCAGCAATACCATTTTATTGAGCAATTTCAGAGTCATTCTTCTGCAGATATTCACACTTTTCTTAAACTCTTAATTTTATTGCTCTGCAAAGAATGTTCAGCATGAGCAGAATTTAAACTTTGAACTCAGCTACGTCAGTCAAAACGTTTTAACTGACAAAGGAATATTTAATGTGACAATAAAACAGACAATGCAAATAGTAGACAGAGGGCTTAAAAATATGAAACAGAAAATAAGGGAATTAATAGAAAGCAAGAGCATCTAAGCTAGTTTCGTGTGATGCATATAAACACATTCTTGCTGAAATGACTACTATGCATTACTTTTGGATCTCAAATATTTTTAAATATGCTAAATTTTTTTGTTTAATACTTTTGTCGGTTGGTTTAACTGAAATTTGATGCCAATTAATATATTTGAAGATTCAAAGGTTATTATACTATTTGTGTTCCTGAATGTTATGGAATTAATCAGATTTCCATCTTGACTACTGGAACTTGTAGTATTAAAATACACGCAGTGCTTTAGGCGATAGAAAATTACTATTACCATTGGGATTACAGGTAATTTTTCACCGTGGGTGTATCAACTCCTGTGAATGTTTATTGTATTAATTTATTTATTATTGTAGGAAATCACTAATATAAAGGGTACACAATTTTTTTTCCCCTGCATGCTTCCACAATTCTTGTAGAGATACACTGCCTTAAAAATCATAGCAGAGAATCATAGAATCATTTAGCTTGGAAACAAACTTCAAGCCCAAGACCAACTGACACCTAAAACTGCCAAATCCACCACTAAACAATTCATGTAAGATTAATCCTCTCCAGTACAACAGCCAAATTATTTCTGAAGGAAAGTACTTATAAGGACTTAATGAGCTTTAAACTCACATCTTTTGCTAATTAAGCTTAATTTTCTTGACACTCTCAGTGTATACGTGCCTTCAGGGAATAAACTGCTCTCTGACCTAAGTCTCCCAAAGCAAATGTATGATCAGAGGAAATGAAAGATAGCAACGTGAAAAAAACTGTAAACCACATTCTTTTTATTATTCTGTCAATAGAATCTATAAAGTATTTTTTAAAAAGTCACATGCATTACTTTTTACTGAAGAGCAGCCATAACTGAACTATATGATTGAGATATACTGTGATCCTGGAACAGTCATCATACATGGTTTAAAGCATTGGAAAATGATCGAATTTTCCAGGAGACTATTTTCCCATAGACTGATTTAATGTTGTGCGTTATTAACAAGTTTTAATTTCAATTCTTAGGTATTGTGAAACATTAAGGTCCCATTGGTTAAATAACAAATGCACAATCAAAACCTGTTGTAAGCACAGAGACTTCATTACCTCTACACGAGGTACTTGCACACACATATAGATTGCATATAGTACACCTGTGTTACAAGACTCATTTCCAGTTTATGAACTCTAAAAGCTGCTGTAAAATTACATTTTTGCTGAATCATCTTTAGGTTATTGACTGTCAAATACTTCTAAAGAACTTTTTTGCGGGGGGAGAAGTGGACATTTGATAGGTCCACAGAACACTGAAACCCTTATAGCCACACAATCAGCCTTTTCTGCAAAGCCTTTTTTACTTCATTGAAAGAAATGGCAGTTGGGTACAAGCTAATGACAAGAATCTCTCAAGACGGACACAGTTAACTTCATCCAACAGAATTTTCAGGTTTATTTTGACAAGATGAAAAAATGTTCACTTACACAGCACCACATCAGTTAAAGTATCAAGCCAATACTCAGGAAGAATCTCCAGAATCTCTGTATTCAGAAACCCCCATTTAATGACTTTTTCCTGTGATTGGAAAACTAGTATTTAAAAGGACATCTTACTAAAGGCAAACAGACTGAAATAAATCATATTTGATCTTATGAAATACAGTTCATTATACAAATTGATTGAAAAAAACCTGTTTTCTCTCTACCCAGCCAAAGAATAGCAATCATGTCCTTAGTTAGAAGCTTGATGCTTTTAAGATCAGAAGCTATGCTGAAATCCTACCACAAAAAGAACATAAAGCAGAACACTTTGTGTCAAATCAATCACTAGAAAGAAACCATACAGTACCCTAGTTCAGAAAGGCTCTTGCAAAATCAGTCTTGTCATGTGTAGATTATCATTATGTATCCATCAGGCTGATGATGTCTACACTGAATGAGCCCTAAGTATTTGCTCCATAAATCTGAATTTTGATTGACTTCATACTGGCCACCAACAGGTATCACAAAGTTGGATTGGACACGGGTAACAATTATGAGATGAAGAAAGAATAAAGATCACTTTATTCCAAAAATACTTCTTAGATGAATTGTCTTCATGCATTGGTGATTAGCAGAGTAAGTTAGAAATTTTCTTCTGTTGAGATTCATACATAATGAGATGTCTGTAACAAACTTTACCAGACAGTCTGTCAGAAATACATGGTGTAGAAGCACAGAGTTATACTGCTACAAAGCAATTACCCTCGCATATATATCAGAAACCAAAGGAAGAAGCCAAGGAAGTGGCTTGGTAATAAAATTATATCTAGATGTCAAGATTTGCTGATGCCAGCTGTTAAAATTCTATTAGAAGTGCAACAATTAAACTGCTGAGAAGCAATTACCACAACAGGGGAGGAAAATATCACTGCTCTTGAGGTCAAAGATATAAAATTTAAAAATCACTACCTCACTAGTAAGAATACAGAGTTTCTTATTCCCACCTAGTTAATGAACAAAAATCACCCATCTGGTTGTTCTGTCTTCAATACAATCACCTAACGTGCACAGGACTTCTCACATTTGCGTAGATCTTCACACTTACAGGAGAAGCAAAGTAAAAAAAATACAAGAATAAACTCTTGAGAGACAAGGATGTGTGGAGGGGAGAAAGAGTGCAAACAAGAAAAAATAAATCATCCCAGGAAAGCTCAACAAGTGATTAAAAAAAAAAAGATAGAACAAGAAAACAATAGGTGGAGATGTGCTGAAAACAGAAGATAAACTACAACACTACACGTGTTCTTCCCTCCTCCACAGAAACAAAGTTGGCAAATGTTGGACTAATTTTTCTGACGTCATCAAGCAGATCATTCACTTGTTTTGTGACAACGTTCCACACATCAGAACTCTAAAGGGAAATGAAACACTCAGGTCCATCAGAACAAAAACCACTGGTTTCAACTGAGAGTCTAACTGTGAATTGCACATAAACACATTCCTTTTCTTCCTGTGTATGTAACATGAAGTCCCTCTCATCTTACCCAATAATCATGATTTACTTTATGTGTATTTTTTGCAGTTTTTAATAACTTCAAGGAAAAAAGGCACCAGTGTGATGACACGGTCTTGCTCAAAAACCAAATATTTTTGACTGCCATTCTGTTCAGTAGAAAAATAATGAAAACAAACCCTGAATGTTTCTTCTTTTTCTAAAAGTATACAACTCTTTCTCTAGCATACCCCACAATTAGCGATTAAAAAAGCTCTGCGACGCAGTAGCACTGTAATTTAGAATTTTTCAAGTGCCAGTATTTTTAAAGAGAGCTAACATTACTAGGGGGAAAATACAGTAATAATAAACCACTCAATTTTTATACATCCATCAGCCTCAAAGCAATTTCACAACCGAGGCCACTGCTGTTATCTCCAGTTTGCACACAGGAAACAGGACAGAAGGGAACAAGCTCTGCACAGCCTTGCGGGACACACTCACAGGCCACGCAGAGCAAAGAGCAGATCCCACATTCTCTAGGAACATGGGACTGGAATTAGTACTAAGCACTTACAAAGCACTGGTGAAGTACTCAACACAAAACTAACCGTGACGGTTAAAACAAAAAATTATGTCATCAACAGATGAATTCTGGAAAAGACAGATACAGCAGATTGTGTTACTACTTGCCACAAGCCTTACTAAAATGCCTGTCTCCATCTTTCTTATAAAGCCCCTTTTAAGTATTGAAAGGCTGAAATAAGGTCTCCCCTGAGCTTTCTCTTCTCCAGGTTAAACAATCCTTAACTTTTAGTGTTATCACATCACTGTCTTTGCAGTATTCATAGCCTACAGAAAGTCGTACAGATACAGCTTGAGGGAAGGAAACTGAAATCCCTAAATCTCAAGACCCAACATGCACCAATTACTTAAAAAGTAGCTAGATAATAAGAGCCTAAACAGCCTCCTTATATATTTTCCAAAGGACTCTGTTCAACGGTGTTGCTCCTATTTAAGTCAGGAATTCTACTAATTTATTATTATTAAACACATGAAAATCAGAAATACACGTTAATAAGAAAAGTCAAGCTCTTGACTCTTCTTTAATGTAATAAATGGGATTGTAAAGTCACTTCGTTGAAGGATAAGACATCTATTAAATACTCTATAAATGTAAGCCAGAATAACGCAGTAACCAAAACATGTAGCAGAAAAGTGACCCTTGTGGAAATTTCCCACAAACCCTTGGACTACATACTCTGTCTATGTAAAATTTCTAAACTGTGTACCTCCTATATTTATGTGTTGTATATAAATATAACCTGTAGTTCTACACATGTAGTTTTCACAAGATATGAAAATAATTGTATAATTTCTTCCTCCTCCACATATATATGCCTTTTACTCATCACTTCCAATACACAGTCCTTTCCAAATGGCATTCTTTGAGGTCCTGTAACTTTGCCAGGCAAATTAGTTTCTCTGGCTTATTTCTTTTTGCATGTGTTCCAAAACGGTTTCAATTCTTCTGTATCTTCAGCTACTAAGCAGCCCTAAAATGATGAAAGTGTTTTACAGATATGCTCAATGGTTCTTTATAACAATAGGAGAGCTGCACAGCTGCATCAAAAAACCTTTGCTTTCTTCAGGCACATTCTGTTTTTACTAAATATACTCTCTACTTCCTACCTCAAAATCTCTGTAACCATTTTCATGTTTGCATGATCCCTGGATTTACTTTCAGTTACAAATTTTAATTAGATGGTGTTTGTCCACCTCATCCAAGTCATCCATTTTATTGAACACTTAAATTATTTTCTGCAGATTCACTTGAGTTAGTTCACCCACACAATACTCCTCTCATGTAAAAGAAAAAGGAAAGCAAATAAAATGTATCTGTCGCACTATCTACATAAAATAAGAAGATTAATATATTCAAAATGTATGTGCAAACGGGATACACTGTTCCAAGCAGCGGTCTGTCTAATCTCTTGCAATTAGAATTTTGAACTCCAAATTATAGAATTTTGGTTTTTTTGCGATTGAATCTGTTGGAATTAGGCATTTTGAAGAGTTTTGACCTGACCATCACTGTTACTTGCGAGAAAATGTATAATCCCTTGAACATATTTTTGACACAGTGTTTTTACACAGTGAAATCTGAATGTGACTGCTCAAATAATGCAAAGTTCACTTACTCGGTCATGTTTCTGTCCATGTCAGTGTTACAAATCCTATGCAGAAACTATCCTGGTTGATACCTATGACACCTATGACACTAATGACCAGCTGAAAGTAGTTCTGATACTTACATTGGTGAGGTGAATGACTCCTTTTGACGTAACAGAGCAGCCCATGAAACCAACATACTGCAGCTCAGGGCAATGTTCAGCAAAAGCTTTCACTGACTGATCTGTCACCTGCAGAAAAGATAAACAGGTAACAGTTGAATAGGTGGTATAAGCACATACTTAAAACAGTTTAAGCAATTTCTATGTAACACTGGCAAGCTGCTCATTCAGACTTTTATTATTATTATTACCACTACTATTATTTATTTCAAGAGTTTGAGACAAAACATTGGGTATGCACAGGCATGGATATATATATACATGAAAATCAGGAAGAAAAAATATTTTTGGCAGAAGGGGATCATCTTGGAAGAGAAAAAGAAACACAAGACAAGAGAAGATGATAGCCACAAATTCAAATCTTATTGTCATCCTATTTATGTGCAAATAACCCAAGACACCATTCCATCCACTATTTTCATAAACTATTTACAAAAGTGAAAATACTAACGAATTTGTTATTGCCATCCTATAGGCTCGTGCTATACCCATCACTGACTCTGCAAAGAATTTGAACTGTGTGCTATCTTAAGTTTATGTTCCTTTTCTTAGCATTTTTACTGAAATACAGCAATTGATGATTTTAACTTACAGGTAATATTACATCTGTTTCTCACATCAGACTTGGTAATCTCATGGCAATATACCTTTGTGTAATTTATCAGCCAAATGGAGATGCTACCTAGTTTATTATGGAGATTTATTTATTTATACAACTATTTTTCATTTATACTTAAGTTTGTCTAGTAAAATTTAATAATTATAAAACACAATCCATTGTATAAATGCAGTGCTTTGTAAGTACACTAAAGGATCAAAAAGAACTTAGTGAAGAATGTAATATTGACAGAAGGTACACTTAAGACACCTGCATACCTTTCTTTAAAAAAGGTATGTTTGTTTAATTATTTTCTCTGAGAAGTATATATTCCCTGTGCAAATGGCAGTAATGAAAAACTATACACTGACTGTGGGACAAAGCCCACATGTGTCTTCCAACTATACTGCTAAGGAATGTCTCACCGTGTCTGAAAGCATAACTCCTGAATGCTGAAAACATTCAGAATTTCTAAGGATGTCTTCCTGTTATCACAAAACCCAAGAGCAAAACAAGTTTTGAAATATCTAGCCCACAGCTGAGCCTCAGGTGAATACATACAGGAACATTATTCCTGCTGCGCTGTGGATCACCATCAGCCACAGTTCCAACTTGCCCAAAATGTCACTTTACTGCACCCTGGCAGCCTATGGTGACCTTGGTAAGGACTCTGGCAAAACAATTTTTGGAAAGATAACCCAGAGATATGGGTTTATAGGCACAACACCACACAAAAGCTGTATTGGTTTGGGGTTACCGAATATTGTTACAGACTTAGCGCAGTTTTCTCAAAGCAACAATTTCTCAGTGAGCAAAGATTTTTATTGTTGCACATCTGCCAAATAAAAGTAAAAGGCTAGCCTTTCAGGATTGTGTATTTAGAACATGATTAAACTGAAAACAGGCCAAAAGGAAGGGAAAAAGGGTCAGCTGAGCAGATTCAATCACAAATTGGGTACTGATGATGGGGAATCTACAGAGATCCATGTCTCAGGTTTGCTTGCTTGCACAAAAGCAAGCCAGTGTAGTAAGACATTTCTTCTTTGATTTGATCTGACAAAAAACCATTTCTATTTTTGCACACTTCTCTCAGCTAAGGACAGTCACAACAACTATTACAGGTTTTTAGGATACTGATTACCAAAAATCTTTGACAAATACTATCACAAGTCAAAGACTTAAGGATTTGCAGCATTTAGCATGCTACCAGCAGCAAAATAGGGGTGGTAAAAAAAATTTTATCTTCCTCTAGAAATAAACTAAACCCTCTGATTCAGCTAATGATCTAAGAGAAGGACTTTATTACAATCTTAGTCTACTCTCTCCACAAATGATTAAAGTGTGATTCTCTGTTGCAGACAGGTTTGCCCCAGCTAGCAAGAAAACGTAGTAATGAAAAATCAATAGCATAAATGTCTAATATCACAAATTCATTACAGAACTTAAAACTTTAACATACAAGTAATCCCTTATTTATAGCCAAGATTCAGATGAATCAAGACTTTGAAAAAATGACATTTTGAATGCAAATAATGAAATTACTATGACTTAAAATATTTTCTTTCCATACTATAGTGTTTTCTATAATCTAAACAAAATCTGTCAAAAAAATAGTTATAATAAAAATTAGTAATAGTAGATTATGACCATATATATTAAATAGTTTAGAGACTAGCAGTGAACCTTTTCAGTGCTTGCTAGATATGTTGCATGTATCTAATCAGAAAAAGATACTTCATTACCTCTGTATGCCAGACAAGCCTCATGATTTTCCAGTCAAAGGGAGTGTGACATTACCTGATTATGTTTTACAACCGTGGTAGAAATCACCAGTTTAGACACATTTTGCTACTGCAAACAATTTGTTCTTAAATCTTGACTTATAAACAAAACAGCAGTGTTTCTGTCTTTAAGCTCAGTTCATAGATCATGCTGTCAGACAACAAAACTCCACTACCTGCAGAAGCTGATTTCAACTTTTATCAGGAAACACTGTAAAAATTGTCCCAATCACCACTCTAACTTCCTGTCAGCATTATTTACTACACCAGTATCTAGGAATTCACTATGCCTTTTTCAGACCCCACATCATTTACACTAATTGTTTTTTTAAAAAGATGCTTCCCATTTAGATAGCCTGTAATGAAGGCCACTTGATATTTTGATTGGTTAAACACTTTTAATATGACTCCACTTTCCTATGCTTGTATTAGCTGGGGAGGAATATAAGTATATACATTTCTATACATACATATGCACACACAATTTTGCTATAATGGCTTCTCCTAAGACAAATATAAGATACAATGCATGTAAATACCAGATCAAAATAGCTGTAATCTAAATATCTGGTGAAAGGTTAAAAAGTAAAATTTGTATTAGGTCTTGTTCTTCTTCTTTTTGAAGGGTTTGGGGAAAACAAGAACAAACAGTCATTTGGAATTTATTTATAAACATATGTAGAATGGCAGTCCAGTCAAATTGGCTAGTCTTCATTTAGAATAACTGATAAATAAATTCTATCTGTCCTTATTTATGCATGGCTCAAAAGTATAATAACACAAATTTTGCATGCAGAAGCTTTTTTTTTTTTTCCCCATTAGACCTATCTGAATCAAGGCAAAAAAAAAGTAAGTAAGTTTCAGCCAGATCTGAAAGGGTGATTAGACACTGGAATGGGCTGCCCAGGGAGGTGGTGGAGTCACCATGCCTGAAGGTGTTTAAGGGATGACTGGACAAGTACTCAGTGCCACGGTCTGGCTGACACCATGCTTGGTCAAAGGTTAGACTCAGTCACCTCAGAAGATTTTTCCAATCTAATTGATTCTGTGATTCTGTGAAATAGAAGCAACAAAGTTCCAGGACACTTCTAAAACCGAAAACAACTACTTTTCTGCTTAACTAGACTTTTTTCTGTTTCATCAACTGTAGTGTCTATCACAGATCATTTATACACAGAACTAAACATATATTGCAACTCAAACCTGCAGCCCAGGTCACTATTTCTATCAGAACAGTAACCTCTTTTACTGTATGAATGTGTTTTAAACTCCCAAGGGATGTTCTATTACACAGAATGAAAGAAAAACAAGTATCTGATGAAAAAAAATGCATGGAAAATTACCAGTGATATGTATGCAATGATTATGCACCTTAACACTGCCTCTTTGTTATGCAATACGTAGCTGTATGTTGCATCTTCACTACTCAGGAATAGAACAGGCACATTAAATGTGTACTATAAATATGGCTTCTGTAAACTAACAAATTTTTAAACAACTGACATTCTGATGTATTATACAAACATATTAGACTATCATAATCTAACACTAGATTACCATAACAAATATACTGCAGTTCTGCAGAAATGACCCTTGTCAACAAAGACAGAAATTCACACACAATTCTATTATAGATCACAGTACTGTTCTTCCAAGAATCTTTAGTAATTGGATTGTCTAGTCGACCTTCATTGACTTTCATTCATCCTGTCTTGCTTCATGTTAGTCTTGCTTTGAAAAAGTAATATAGCATGATGAGGACAGATTTATAAGTTATGCACTAAAGCATCGTGAATGGGAAATACGCTGGTCTGGAACTAATGGCAGAGATTTTGCTCCTATCAAAAAGATCTATGATAAGTGAGATATGATTTAATCATTTTCTTTTTATGTATTGCAGCCTATTATATATGAATTCCAGTTCTGCATTGTTTTACAGAAATTCAATATTTTGCCTACTCTGAACTAGATCCTGTAAGTATTAGTTTATTTTACATTCTATTCAATAAATGAAAGTGCAAAAAGGAACAAGCAGAGTTGATAATTCAAAAAGAAAGTCTGAGGTACAAAAATACACGCCACTCAAATTCCAACTAAAAAAGCCTCACCATTAATAAACACCTACAGAAGCTCAAACAGAAGTAAATGAAAAAGAGATGAGAATATAAAAAGCAACTGGTACAGAATGAACAGAATGTTCTCTTATTCAAACAGGTGCACTGCACCATAAGTAGATTTTAATATGCAATTTTTTCCATGCAATATACATAAATTAAAATTTGAAAAATACATAAAATATTCCTCAGAAGAATAAACTATGCTAGAGTAAAATACGTTCTCATGTAAACAGAGAGTCAGTCTGTCATGAAGGTAACATGCATGTATTCACTGAGAAGTCTACTAACGGTAGAAGAAATCTCTTTTCTCCCAATTCCTTAGTCCATAAATCTTTTCTCTGTCTTGGTCAGACAGCTTGAGCAAACTTTTTTTTGGGCAGCATAGCAAGAAGGGAAGAGTCAGGGAGACCTTACTAAAATTCAGTTTTATGTTTAAAAGGAGAGTAAGTTTGCAAAAAGCTCATCTGCTCACCCAGTCCTTTCAGAACTTTCTTGCCTTACCTGTGTGTTATTATCTCCTACAGATTATTGGGCTGCCCCACATGCCACCCACTCAGAAACCTGCCCCACATGAAGCACTTGGCTACACCCTCTAACATTGTGTTTAATGTATCACACATACTCAATATGCATCTTCCCTGGTCTGTTTTCCCCGAAATTCTTCCATGCCATAACCTACCATAATGTGCAGTTAGGCTAAATTTGGGTATAATTTTGGTTTAACTCCTTTTTCCCAAGACTTCTGAAACGCATTCATTTCACAAGATGCAGGCAAATCACACAGAGCAAAAGCATTTACCAGGGAGTAATTCAGCTCACACCATTACAGGTGAACTCAACTAAATTCACAAGTAGGTAATATACACAAAAAAGAAACATAAGGCAATATGATTGTTCATATACAGAAATATCTATCTACTGTAAACCAAGGCAGTCAGGCTACCACTGTTCTATCAGCAAGGAAGAAATTAAATATCATTACATAAAAATTAAGAAAAAAATTCATGCATCACAGTAATGAAACAGTTTTGAGAGAAAATGCTTGATTACAGATGTGTGCTTACATAGGTTCTGCCTACTTAGTTTAAAATTTGCCTTGCTATGTCTATACTAAAATTATCAGATGATCCCTCTGTCACAGAGGGAATGACATTGTCTCTCTTTTGAGTAACACCTTTAAAACTACTTTTTAACAGAGGATCAAAACAAAGTTAATAATATTACCCTGGAATACTACTAAGTTTTACACTATTAAACTGAAACATATACTTAAAAATATTTAAGATGACACATACCTTCCTAGTCCAATGAGTAAGAAATCACAAGCAAATTATGTTATAATTTAACCACATTTAAATTCAAGTACAAATTCAATTTCATTTTAAAATTAATTTCCACAGGAGGCTCCAATACTGAAAGTATTTACTTACAGATTTAATCCTAAGGTTCCACCAAACACACCATGAGCATCTATTCCTAACCTTATAGACTCTACTCCTAGAATGACCATGAATATAAACCCAACTAATTTTAAATTACATGGGAATTCAGCACAAACTTATCTTACAAACACACAAAAATAAAGTTTGCTTATTTACAAATGAAGGGCTCCTTTGCTCTACCTCCCCCAAACAAAAGGCAGAAATGGTGGAAAATGAAGTTTATGTTTCAAAGATGTATTTCAAACTTAAACTCAAAAGGACTTTTCCTATTCAACAAGAGCAATACACTGCCTGGTTCACACAAGCATCAACTTAAACTATACTTGTCATAAAAGCCGTGACAAAGTAATTATTATTGGCAAACATGCATTTAATTCATGACCCCATACTGCAATTAGAGAACACTGACAAAAATAAGGCACAGATAATCTGTCATCACACTCAAGTTCTTAGGACACCCAAATTTCATTAGTGAACAGTGCAAGGCAAGGCTCATCTTAAATAACTGCCACAATATATTTCTTCAGTTTTAGTAAATGTATGCATTTGCTTAACCAAAACAGAAATTGAACAACTTGAAGCTTTATCTTGCAGTAGTACTACCGATTTCTATGGACACCCAAAAGAGAAATAGAAATATTTCTATTCCTTCATCTTTGAAGGAAACTAACTGAACAGGAAATTATCCCTGTTTTTAATATGTATTTTTAAAGTCTCAGTTAGATCTTCAATCTTTTCGGAATCTGGGTTTATAAGTTTTGAGTGGTTTCTTTTCATTTGAAAAAAGATCTTTATACAAAACAAATGTGCAGTCTTTCATAAAACACAACAGTGCTGCTTACTAATGGCTGTAAAAAGCGCTTCATTATTAACTGAACGGAATGAATTAATCCATCAACGTAAGTGACTTCTTACAAAGAAAAAACAAGAATTCTTCTACAGTATTTTAAGATGAACTTAGTTTTTAAATGCCTGTGCACCCCTGGCTACCTCAGACAGTATGAGAATAAATTCTCCCTGAGGCACTTTGTAAAACTACGCCACCCTAGCCTCACATTTGAGGGGAGAAGAAGAGTGAAGAGGATTGAATTGCTGTCGTTGCCTTCATCCTTATGCATCACTCCAGGAGTTAGTATCACTATCTGCCCATGGTACAAGAGGAAAAGATAGACAAGAGTGTAAGGACTAAAATAAAGAATTGAAAGGACCATTTTACTTTATGTTTACCAGCTGACCTCATCACCTGCCATCAACTACTTTAAAATTCTTAAGTATGAAAACAACCCTAACCATTTTGCAGTATACTCAGTTCAACACTCAAAGGAATAATAATTTTAGAAGGTAACCTTTTATTATGCATGTGGATTTACAGTTTCTTCCTTGTTTTTAAGGGGATTGAACAACTGGCTATGAAGACCAGTGTTCCTGTCGCATCTTGATAATAGTGAAAGCCAAATCCTTCCTAATTAGTCCAACGTAATTTTTAGATACAGAACTCTAGGTACCTCAGTTAAAGGCTGCACAAAGCATTCCACCTACTTCTGTGTGACAGTATCACTGCTTAATCTTAGTCTCTTTGTTACTGATGACAGTCATCAAAAGATGAATTGTTCTTCCTATTTTGATCTATTTTATCCCCCAAATAAATTAGTACGAAACAAACCACCACCCTTGGAACATACGTGGTTTGAAATAGTAAATAACTATAGACAACCACCATCTTCAAACTGGTTTCAGTATCTGGGTTAGAAAAGAAATCAAAGTTCTCAATATAAATTATTCTTGATTCCCATTACATCACAATTTTATTAAGTACAGTTTACATGCATTTACATTGAAAAAGACTATCAGCATACCCTAATTTTTTTGCTGCAAAATGCAAAAAAAAGTTGTGAAAACAATTTTTCATCTTATAAAATACTGCCCTCTCACAAAAAAATTTATTATAAAAATGCATTTGCTCTGGACTTGCAAAACACTGCCTCCAAAACAAAACATCTTTCACCAAACAGCTTGTATACGTAACCTGATGGCCATCAAAATGTCAGGAAAATTAAAAGAAACAATTAGAATTAAAAAGAGTACCATTGTATTATCAATTCTGTAGTGAGCGCCACACACCTGGCATACTGTATATTCACAAATGGTTATGGGAAAACTAAATGTTTCTTGGCATATTTTTTAAGCAGAAGAGTGTATGATAATTTCTAAAAATGAAAAATAATGTCCTATCTCCCTCTGCTATGCGTAACACTGAATCAAAAAGACTAATGTGTCCACATGCTAAGAAATAAATATCAAGCATTTTAATTTAGTATCATTCTGAACACAAAGGAAGAAAAAAATTTCCATGTAACCGCAAAATAGGTCCACAGTTTAGAGGTCTAGCGGCTTAATATTTCCTCCCTGTGCAAGAAGTGTATGAATAAAATATTCATCCTCCCTGGGACAGAAGATGACTTTGCATTATCTTCACTTTTAATGCCCTCAGAGATATACAAGTATATTTCCTATTCTGTATTATGAGTAGAAAAAACAACACAAACCCCCAGTTTATTAGACAGCTCTACTGTTCACCCTAACAGAACAGGTCTCATTCCCAACTAAAATATTTTTTAAAGAAATTAACTTTTATTTTTGCTTCATCTGTGCGATTTGATATTCTACATTCCCATTAAATTCATGTACTCTGGCAAATATATCTGTTTACCACAACTTCAAGGCTTTGAAAGGGGCTGCAAGATTATTTTACAGTACATATTCATGTAACAACTGCTTTGTGCTCACACTGTTTCCCCTTTAAAATGGCTCCAGAAGAGCATGGTTAATGTTCAGAATTACTGGAGGTCCTGGTTATGCCAACTATTAAACACTGTTAAGTCTAATTCCTTTTTCTTGGCTCCAAAAACATTGCCATTTTCACAAATAAAAACGTTGTTCCATTTTCTTCATCACTCTGATTAGCTTGTGAAGGCCTCCTAGACCAAATAAACCCTTTAATTTCCTTGGTCAAGAATCAGACAAATCCATGTTCCTTTCATTAAAAACGCCATCACCTCCGTAGCATAAGCTTGTTTTGTTGTCATATCCCTCTCACAGGCAAAAATAATCTATCATTCCCTCAATATTTTTCTTTCAGGTAAATAAATACCAATTTAGACAACACTCTCACTGCTATCACACAATAACAACTCAGAACCAGTTGTTTCTGACAGATTTTCACACATTAAAGCTTTTGTACATTACCAAAGAAACAGAACAGTAACAACGCATTGTAACTCTGCCTTTACCCAAATTCACTATAAGCATCATTGTGGTGTAAAAGTATAAATATTTTTCAGATTCTTTACAAGGTCTAAAAAAGTTTCCTCAGTTCAATGAAGTGATAAAAAAAAAGTGAAGCAAGCCATGGATATGAAGAGTGATATATCTATTCTATATATAGAAGTGATATATCTAATCTATAACTATTTTTTATATATATATATATAACTATTATTCTATACATAGAGTGATATATCTAATCTATAACTATTACCAGATCCCTTCATCTACCCAACATAAGCACATTCCTAGTATGTAATCCATTCAATAATAAGAGTTTGTAACACCTACATAGCATTAATGTATCTGACAGTCACAACAGAGGCATTGTAACCTCTGAGGCTAAAACGCACAGGAAGACAGCAAACATCTGGTACTTGGTCAGGCCTACAAAATCACCATAAATTTGAAGACAAAAAACAGGTTATATGCCTTGGTATCAAATGTTTATTTTAGGAGTTAGAAAATATGACTGAAAAAGTAATCTTTTCATAGAATCATAGAATGGTTTGGTTTGGAAGGGACCTTAAAGATCATCTAATTACAACTCTCTGCCAAGGGCAGGGACACCCTTCCCTAGACCAGGTTATTCAGAGCTCCATCCACCTGGATCTTGAGCACTTCCAGTGACAGGGCATCCACAACTTCTCTGGGCAACCTGTGCCAGTGCCTCACTGCAATCACAGTAAAGAATTTCTTCCTAACATCCTAACCTGCTCTCTTTCAGTTTGAAGCCATTCCCCCTCGTCCTGTGACTACAATACTCTTGTAACAAGTCCCTCTCCATCTTTCTGGTGGGCTCCCTTCAGGTACCGGAAGGCCAGTTAGGCCGCTCTGAAGCATTTTCTTTTCCATGCTAAACAATCCCATTTCTCTCAGCCTTTCCTCACAGGAGAGGTGCTTGATACCTCTGATCCCCTTGCTGGCCTCCTCTGGACTCTCTCTAGCAGGTGCCTGTGCTTCCTGTGCTGGGACCCCAGAGCTGGAGGCAGCACTGCAGGTGGGGTCTCACCAGAGCGGGGCAGAGGGGCAGAATCCCCTCCCTCCCCTGCTGCCCACAGGGCTCTGGATGCAGCCCAGGACACACCTGGCTTTCCAGGCTGGGAGTGCCCATGGCTGGCTCATGTCCAGCCTCTCCCCCATAGCACCCCCAAGTCCTTCTGGGCAGGGCTGCTCTGATCTGTTCATCCCCAGCCTGGGCTGGCAGCGGGGGTTGCCCCAACCCAGAGACAGCACCAGCACTTGGCCTTGTTAAACCTCATGAGATTCCCAGGGGCCACTTCTCCAGCTTGTCCAGGTCCCTCTGGATGGTATCACATCCTTCAGGAGTGTCAACAGCACCACTCAGCTTGGTGTGCCAATTTGCTGAGAGTACACTTGATCCCCTCATCTGCATCATTAGTGACGATATTAAACAACACTAGTCCCAGTACAGACCCCTGAGGGACACCACTTGCCACTGACGTCCATTGGGACTCTGAGCCATTCATCACTACCTTCTGGATGAGACTATCCAATCAATTCCTTATTCATCTAACAGCCCACTCATCAAATCCATCACTCTAATTTAGAGAGAAGGATGTTGTGGGGAACTGCATCAAAGGCTTTACAGAAGTCCAGATAAATGACATTCGTAACCCCTCCCTTGCCTACTGGAATAGTCACTCCCAACTCAGAAGGCCACTGGATTGGTTATTTTAAAGTTATGTGAGCATTTTCTCTTATAAAGTTCAGACACTTGGAACATTTAGTAGAACAAGAAAATTACACAATTCCTGTTCAAATCTCTTCTTCAAGTTTCATGCATACCATGTAATTTTCATGAGATGGGAAACACTTGTAGCAGTCGAAAATGTAAAGCAATATATATACATAGTTCATGTGAGGTGACCTTTACAAAGTACATTCTATACTATAAACCACAGTGAAGATATCTTAGCAGGTGCATCTGTTTTTCAAGCAATTAACCTGTTTTATTTTTCAGGTTCCATACTGGAATGGAAACACACAATTGAAATACAGCATGACACCATGAAGCTGATATAATCAGCTGCAATATTGATCCAAGTTTGCCACCTGCAATTATCTAAATGGCTACTGCAGAAACAGAAAGTTGGCAAAAATACCAAAAGACTTTCTTACAACCCAGCTTCTAGATATTCCTATCCTATGGCATTCCTTACACACAGTTTACAGATTCATCTCCTCCTCCTCTTTCACAAGCATAGAAAGACAAGATTTCCCCAGATTTTCCACTACAGGCCGCAGGCACAAAATGCTGTCTGCCCAATCCACCAATACAAATTTAACAGAGGGAACTGTTCAGTTCTGATTATGTGGACTCTAGTTGAATCATATGGTCACCGTATGTTACAAATGATAAGTACACATGTTAAGGAGGGAGGGAAGGAAAAAAATCTTAAGTTGCAAATTATGCTCTTCAACATGAGGCACAGGCTTCTTAATCACTAATAGATCTCCCATGCCTCACAGGAAACAGAGGAACAAATAAAATGAGATAATTTCCTGCATATTGTAATAAATGCAAGTTAACACGAAGACAGAAGAACTATGACTACAACTGTATACATCAAAGAAAGTAATATCATAATTAAAACAGTTTTCCTACACTTCAGTAAGTTTACTACACAAGGAGAAAAGGAAGAAGGTATTTTATTGAAAAATACTAAGTTACTCTATGTAATATCTAAGAAACAGCATTTTATAATTAAGCTCACAAAAAAAGTACAAATCATTTAATGGACATTACCATTCATTGGGATACCAAAAGAGCTTCTGAAAATACTTATATCCTGCCAAAATAACTTTACATATTAGCCTTCCTGAGTAATACACTTATTATATAAGCCATTATTTTAAAAAAAAACAAGAAAACAAAACACAGAATGTCACTCAAATTTCAGACACTAATCTTGTTACTGGCTGAAATTATTTCAATGCATCTCTTAGGGAGGACAGAGAGTTAAAAAAAATTTAACCAGCCTTGCAGGTTGCCTTTTGGTATTGTAAGGTGTTAAAAAATTACATTCTCCCTACGACAAGTCCTTCTAAACACATAAAAAAATAATTACATGTGCTGGAAAAAAATATACTGCTTCTAATACAGGACATGGTATCATATATTTATTACCAGCTAACAGACAAGCTATTAGGTATTCAGTAGTCATGTTTATTCATCCTGCTCCAAGTACCAGAAATCTTCAAGTTTAATTAATGAAAAAAATACAACATTTCATACTATTCTAGCATACAAAAACAGATAAAGCCAGAATTCAAATCTTAACTGCAAGAGACATTTTTTGAAAACACCTGTAACAAGAATCACAAATCCAGATGCACTTGGGAAGTGTAGAATGAGCTTACAATCACTGAAAGTGAGAAGCATTGCACAGAAGTAGAAATGGTTTTGGTTTGATTTATGTATGATTTTCACACAACAGAATTCCCACTAAACAGAAAACTTGATAATAAGAAGCAATATGAAGGCTTTTTTGGTCACAGTTTTTTTCCTAGTGAACTGCATGTGTTACCAGTAATTTAATTTAAAATAAACCACTCTTAGGTTAGTCTGATCAAGGAGTACACCAACTGACATATTCTAGCAATCTGATGCAGAATCAGCTTTAAGGCATGAGTTAGTTAAAAACCTGAGTGTTCTCTCTTTTGCACTCGTATGAAATACGTTTGTTTACACAGTTACTGATCTACTCAGCACTGCCGACAGTGGACATTCAGGCTACTCAGCACAGGCACTACTGGGACAGGCTGGACATCAAGATTCTCTTCACAGCAGCTTTAGAGTCTTGTCCCTACATTTATGAATTGGGGCAGAGTTCTCCATGAAATTTTATGGTAAGAAGTAAACATGTTACACCCTGTGAGAATTATTACATGAATGGGACTGGCCTACAAAGAAAAGTTGCAGAAAAATTAGTCATTAAAATGGTAATCTTCAGCATTCACTACTGTGATTGACTACTTCATTACAATCACAGTTTGATATCAGCAGTAACTGGTAGGAGCAACCTCCAAACACAGCAACAATAAAAAACCAAAACCATAAAGCTGCTAAAATAGAACTTTAATATGCATGTACACAGACTCAGACCCAGATAACACACTTTGTTCAAAAAAAACCCCCGACACTGCATAGATACACGTACACATCCTTGCATATACTTCGGTGGAAATTTAATTTATAGATTTTAGCAAACAATCATCTCTAACCCCTGAAAAACAAACCAACTCGTAAGCACAAGTTCTGCACAGTCTAGACTTTATTCCTTATACATCTTTCTTTGTTTTGCTGCAAATGGTACCCTCTTATATCTAGTGACAAAAAATAGGAAATATTAAAATAGAAACAAAGCTGTAGTTTTTTTTAATGCTTCCACTAAAAAACACCAAAAAAACCCACCAAACTAAACAAAAAACCCACAACTTTTGCTTTGTCCTAATCACGGTAGCAAGGAAGATCAATCACCCCCAAAACACATTAAATAAGATGTGTTTATAGCTGGTAACAGATAATCTACTCAAATTCTTCCTAATAAAGATTTCTATGAGTTGTTTGGTTTTTTTTCAACGGACCTCGCACCAAGTACACTGTCACAACACAAAAATAGCGGGATTTTTTGTTGCACTTTACTTTTTCTCACAACATTTAAAGCAGTCTTGATTTTTTCTTTCCTGTGGGCTGGGCATCCAATGAAGTTATTGGTGATATTTGGTAAGAAAACCATACCTACAGTAGTACGCTTGGTTGGCATAATTTACATTGCTGGCTTTGATCTATTAGAGTTACATCTGAAGAGGCCAACTGGATGCAGATGGCAAAAAGAAAAAGAAGATGCAGCAATAAGCACAAATAAAATATAGTCAGGGAGGCACTTAAACATATTAATGATATCTATTTGCCTTTTTGTCATTTGGATTAAACAATTTTACAATTCCAAGGCCAAAGACCAAAAGAGGAAGACAGATCATCTCATAAGGGCCCTCACTGACATGGGAGAAAACAAAGGAGTGGGAATCTACAGCTCCAACAGACGCACACAGATACAGAAACTAGAAATTCAGCATATTTCTCCCTGTCATTGTGGCAAGGCATAACTTGAAACGACTCAGAAAATTATGGCTGAGACATTACAAAAGGTATTAGGAGCAAACAGGTGATGACGATATGAACGTGAACATAAGTTAGATTTAATTTTTTTTTATCCTTACACGTTGTCTAAAGGCATACCTGCTCAGATTATGTCAATCTATCAGTGCATACATGCATTTAAGAACAGCATCTTGCTAATGATAAATCCAAGTGGGACAGCAGTATTAGGTATGATCGGAAGCAGGCTATAATCCTGATTAACCCTAGTGCAGAACAGGCGTGTGTGAAGCCTTGTCTGCTGTGTGTAAGGGCACGACCAGCACAAGAGGGTGCTGAAGTTCAGCAATCTGGATTTAAGAAAAATAAACACCTGCTTGCTCTTCCTAGAGCTCAGCACATTCAGAAAGCAAAGATCACAACTGCTGCAAGTCCCTAGGTCATCATGAAAAAGGAAAGGAGAAAAAACCAAAACAAAACAAAAAATAAGGAACAAGCAAGCAAGTAAAAAGAAAAAAATTATGAAAGGTCTTCAACTTTGCATAAATCACTATGTCAGTATGTCTTGGACTGAAATCCCAGCAGGCAGCTAAATACCACACAGCTACTCACTGAATCCCTCACCCAGTGGGATGGGGAAGAGAATCAGAATGGTAAAAGTGAAAAAACTTGTGAGCTAAGTAAAGGAAGTTTAGTAGTTAAAAAACAAAGAAAAAACAAAAAGAGAGAAAAATCAAGAAAAACAATGCAAAGAAACCAAAAACAATTGCTCACAACTAACCAACCGATGTCCAGCCAGTCCCCAAGCACTGGTGGTCTGGCCAACCACTTTTACCCATACCAGTTTTCTTGCTGAGCATGATGCCACATGGTCTGGAATAACCCTTTGGTCCATTAGGGTCACCTGTCCCGGCTGTGACCCTTCCCAACTCCTTGTATACCCCCAGCCTGCTCACTGGTGGGGTGAGAAGCTGAAAAAGCCTTGGCTCAGTGCAAGCCCTGCTCAGCAATAACAAAACATCTCTGTGTTATCAACACTGTTTCCAGCACAAATCCAAAACACAGCCACAGGCTAGCTACTTGGAAGAAATTTCACCCTAACCCAGGCAAAATTAGTGCACAGTATTCCCACAAACTCTCATTTTGGTTAAAGAAATTCAAAGGTTTAAAAAAACCCCAAGACCACCCTGAAACCACCATACCTTTGGAGAAATAAACCCAATTATGAATAGACACATAAAACCCCAGACATATCAAGTAATTTTTTCAAGTCAAACTAGTCAACAAGATTTTTAAAAAAGAAGCAACATTTTTTTTCCCTCATCTTTCTAGTTTTTCCCAATATAACACTCTTCATCTTCACCCCACACTTCCACAACAGTAAAATATGACAACTAGAAGCAGGAAAGTAATTTTTTATGCCAGAGCTGTAAAACAAGCTATATAAATCAATATGGGAAGATTAGTCATTACTTTACTGAAAAACACACAAACTATTGCCCACCTCCTAAACCTTTTCATGAATTCCTTCACAAATCAGCTGCAATTTTGTGAAAAGAGCAAACTATACAATATCCAATGCTCTGCATAATCAATGCGTCTTCAAGATCTCCAGCTTCTGGAAAAACAATCAATTAGGTCAGCTCTCAAATAATTGTCAGTAGTGCCCAAGTACACTGTTTAATGACTTCCAGTTGTACTGCATCAGCAATTTTTATTTTCTTTTTGTTGTGGGGTAGGGGAGAGCAAGGGAGACAAAGACAAAAAGAATGAAGTTCTCCCTACCCAGAAACAGAAGAAAAATGATGTTATTTCTATTCCTAATGTAATATCTGGAAAGGTGTTAGAAATGTATTTTTGTTTCTTGTCTTTCTCCGTCTCACTCTCTCATCCTCATAACATCTACAGAATCAGCAGAATATAAATAAAAGGCTCAGGCTACTTTAGGCTCTCCTTGGCATCCTTTTTCTTCAGAAAAAAACAGAATGACCAGCTGGACAATGATAAAAGTAATCTCTTACTGTGCTCATTTATCCTTGGATAGTTAGACCCTTAGTTGTCTTTGTCTCATTACCTTGAAATTAGACTTGCAGAGCCAGTGTTTGGCTCTGCAAACTCATTAACTCAATTCCTCTTCTCCTGACCTCCTTATTATAAATTATTCCAACAATTACCAGAACAAATTTTAAGGAAAGAAAAAGGATGAAGAAGCAAATGAAAAACCTGAACCACACATTTATCTAAAGTAGGCCATGGTCAACTTTGCATCTGTACTTTTTACAAATTTTTGGAGGTGTCTTCTTGGATGAAGAAGATACAGCAACAACTATTCATATGAGTAATGTCCTTCAGGAATATCACAAAAAAAGTTATTAAACCGAGCAGGGTGGAAACTAATCCAGGCATTTAAAGACAGAAAAGGAAACCGCTAAGAACTACACTGAAAGGAGAATACTTGACCTAGGTGAACAGTTACAAGCACATTTTGTATAACAGCAGTCTTGAAATAGGTATTACATAGTTCCATGAAGAAGAACATGCAATCCCCAAAAAGCAGAATACAGTGAACTTTACTGGTGATGTTGGGAGTACAAGCCACACAGATGAGAATAACTGCCTGTCATGGTTTGACCCAGTGTGAGACAAATTGGATTGGTTAAAAACAGGTAAAGGACAGTTATATAGACCACTTAGTGTTCCTGTGACGTCTCTGTGAAAGGAATGTTGTAAAAACCACCCAGGAAGTAAGGGTCACTTCCTCACTTCCTCTCTGACTCTCTGCTGACCACTAGCAAGGGAAAGGCTTCTCCCCACCCCCACCCCCGGGCCAGGGCCCACAGCCTGGCGGGGGCTGCCAGCCTCACCCCCCACCGGTCCCGTGCCGTTTCGGACCTGAGAGGAGCTGGTCTATCACCATCTGTACCAAGGCCAAACAGAGAAGCAGCTAAGCTGAGCTACGGAGAGAGAGAGAGCCGAGATTTTGCCGGAGAAGAAAAGCACTCCCTTTCAAAGGTGTAGTGGTGAGATCGAAGAGTGACCTTGCTGTCGTAGGTAAGAGGTTATCAGCAGCCAAGAGACTTACTCAAAATTTGGATGGCTGCCAGTGCAGAGCAGATCACGGGGGGAAAGGAGCCTTGGGCCCGAGCTCGGGAAGCAAGCCTCATACAGCTGCACTATCTTATGGGGGCATGTAAACTGTTATAAATACTTTTGTAGGCGTTTTCTGCAAATATCAGCCTCTTCTCTAAGCTAGAGAGAAAGGAAAGCAGTCACATGAAAGACTAAATATGGAGGCCAGCAGCCACATGGAAGAGAAGACAAGGAGTGGCAGAAAGTGCCAGAGAAGCCATCTTTACCAGCATCTTTACCACACCTTTTTTTTCTGTGAGCTGTGCTGTGTGATTTGGAATAATACCAAACTAAGTTTCTCTTTAAATCACAATTTAGACGGGAGGGAGTTTGAAATCCAACAGCCTAAAATAAGAACATTTTTATGTTGTGTGCAGATGAAATTTGCAGCCTTTAGAGATTATGAGTAAAGCAGGAGCCTGTTACCTTTAGTGCCTTCAGGCTGGAATGACTTACTCTTAAAATGTTTACCCCCGTTAGACTTTTCTTGTGACTCACAAACTGCGGAGTGTATTGTGGGAGGGAGGATACACCACTGCAAAAACCAGGGCGAGCTGTGGTATTTCTGGAAGGTTTGGAACCACGCTGAAGATATTTCTTAGGGAACTGTCTTCCATGGGATGGATCCCACTGCACTAAAGAAAGAACTCTCTATCCCATAAAGTGGCAATAAGAACTCTTAATCATAAGATCAGAATCTCATGTTTATGTCCTTTACGTGATCAGTGAAAAGGATTGGAATGTATTGGGAGGAGAATGGTATTTGTACATTATACTTTAATATTTTCATTATTTTTTATTCTTTCTATTCTCAGTTAGTGAAATAAATTATTTAATCATTTTTCAAGTTTGCAGCCTGTTTTTGCTGTCTCCTCTCCTCTGAAGAATATAGCGTGGGGATCTAGAGTTTGCCTCCAGGTTAACCCTTGACACTGCGCTATAATGTATCAGGTAAAGTCTTCATACAAGAGAGAAGGAACACAATTCTGCAATGCATTCAGTAAAAATAGTAAAAGTTCTTTGTGATTCTGTTCACTCATCTTCACACCACATAAACGTAGAAAAGAGGTACCAAAATCACGAAATGGAAGTAAATCAGACAGTTCAAGAGAGCACAGTGTTTATCCAAGACAAATCCAGGATCTGGTCTCTCACCTAACATATACTAGGTGGTGACAATATGAGGAGAAACTGTTTTACTTAAGCACAATAATAACCACAAATCTTGTGTGGAAAGACTGGCAACAAAGAAATACTTGAAATTCAAAGTAAGTCTAAAATTTCACAGCAATTTAACTTCCCAGTATTAAAAGTGTAAACAAACTAACCATTTTTTGGATCAAAACAGATTCCTGAGCAGCACTAAATCATGAGATTAGCTATGGGGGCAAGCCATGGGACCTCCTGGCACAATGGGTCTCTCTTCCATGTGTTTCCATACATTCCTTACACTAGTTAGAATAATTAGCCAAATCTCATAGACTTTAGGAACATCCAGGTTTAATGAGAAAAACATAATTGTAGTCATAGTTGCCAGCAGATTTGCTGAGTGGTTTTTGCTTTTCTCTACTCTTCTCAATGACTTAAACTGTCAAATATTCCTCTAGTTCACAAATCCATTGAAAGCAGATCAGTCTCAAAGATAAAAGCAGAAGAAAAAAAACCTCAACAAACAAAAGAAAACGAAATCACACAAAAGCCCTGTAAAACCAACCACACCCACCTGGCTGGGACGCTCATCCAGCATTAGAGTGACAACAAGCATATATGCTAGTAATTGTTTCAAAAATAAAAATGCATAGCTGGAGAAGTACCAAATTTGTTATCTCCCCAAAATGCCTATGTGACAACATCAAAAGCTGATTGGGCAATGGTTTTCAAGGGAGCGCAATAAGAAAAAAAAACAATTTTGAAGGAAAAAAAAACAATATCCTTCCTATATATTGAAAAATTTACATTATGAAAATTAGAATTGCATCTATATTAATAAACCTCTTGTGCTTGCAATTGAGGGTTTTGATTACATGGAATCTTACCTAACAGATGCACTTTTGTTTCCAACTGTTATGAAGTATGGTGGTAATTTTCTTGTGAGAAATAGATCCAGTAAGTGCCCTGTGCAAATATACTCAGCCCAAGGCCCATGGAATGTGCTTTAGTGGGGTAAAATAATTTAATAGGAACTGGAAGGACAGGAAACCTTAATTCTTGACAGTGACTGTCACTAAAAGGGCTATTTCCCACAAAGTTAGAACTGTTAGCCTGAAAATGTGCCCTACACAAATATGAAAAAGCAACTGCCTCATTTTGCAGCTGTTTTTATTTCCTGTCTCACTGCATCACTGTACTGCAAGAACCTCAGGGAACTGGACATGCAGTTTATTCAAACCACTCTTGTTGCTGTAAGAATATGAAAACAATATCCCATCTTCACTATGAAATGACCTTGATGGTCTCTATAACACTTGTCAGACTAATAAAATTTGTAAAGATACTTGCTGATATGATGGATTGCATTCTTCACTGCTCCAGTTACCTCAAACTAAATTGCCTGCCATTATAATGATGGCTTCTGTAAGTGCAGTTTCTTAATTTGTTCCTCAGTCTTTCAACACTGATTTCACAATAGACTTAAAGTGTTTATGGATCAATAATGTGCAAGAATAAAATACTGCATTCTAACAAAAAGTGTTTTTAATCCTTCTGCTTGTAGTGTGCTGTGACAGAGCATTAGCAGAGAACATAATTTCTAAGTAACGGGAAAATAACATCAAACCTAGTTTACAAGCATCCAGCACCATGAACAGACAGAAAATCCTACAGATTCTGATTAGTACCCAGTGCTGGTGATTCATGGTTGATCCAATGGATGAGAAAGAAAGTGAAAAAATTAATAAAGAAGTTGTATCCAACACATATCTTCTTGACATACCTGATCACAGACAGTCTGTCCTGCTGAGCTACTCAAGTGTGCCTGACCTATGTTTCCCTCACACTGAGTTCAGCTGCTCTGCATGATGCAATGATAATCTGAAGGGCTTTGAAAGGAGACAGAAAATATTCAGAGCATTTACTCATTTGGGCTCACAGGCTCTGAAAACAGTAGCCAGCTAATCAGGCCATGCTGACAGCTTTCTTCAGGATGGAGTACTTAGGAAGAAACTGTATCTCTGCACACGGAATAGTGACTCTCCTGTGTAGGATCAGGAAGCTTTCTCATTCACAGCCAGGTTCATGCGTATCACAGGTCCAAAGGACCTAAAAGGAGCTCTCCTCAAAAACTCAAACACGCAAAGTTGAGAGAATTGCCAGGAATGAGGAAATTTCTCTGCAGATCAACTTGAGCCAAACAGATCAACAAACTGAGCCAAAAAAAAAGGCAGCCTCCAACAGGAACTGAAGTCTGGACAGGTTCAGCCATCAAATGGGAATTACTGGTTTGGTTTGTACCTGCTACTGACACTGCAAAAAGCAGCACAATGAACTGCTCCAGGCAAAACCAGTGGTGCTGTGCTGACCCTGGCTGGCTGTCAGACACCCACTCACCCCTCTCATGCCCTCTCCTCAGCAAGACAGGAGGAATACCACCTGGAAAAGCTCATGGGTCAAGTTAAAGAGACAACTCACTAAACCACTGTCACAGGATAAACAGACTCAACTCTTCCACCTCCTCTCCTCTCTGAGGGAAGCAGACGAATGGGGAATGGGGGTTGAGGTCAGTCCTTAACAGCTCCTTTATGCTACCACTCCCTCCTCACATTCTTCTCCCACCCAGCATGGAGTCACTCCTACAGGATACAGCCCCCGATGAACTTCTCCAAGGTGGCTCCATTCCACCAAGTGCAGTCCTTCAGGAAAAGACTGCTCCACAGCCACAGTTCCTGCTGGAAAACCTGTGGGCTCCCCTCTGCAGGCCGCGGTTCCAGGAGCCTGCTCTGCCATATGCTCTCCATGACTGCAGCATCCTGCTGAGCATCTCCACAGGCTGCTGTGTGGAAATGAGCTCCATGATGGTCTTCAACACAGTGTGCAGGGGAATCTCTGCTGCAGCATGTGGAGCACCCCCTCGCCCTCCTCCATCACTGACCTTGGGGTCTGCAGCGCTGGTTCTCACATTTGTCCTCACTCCTCTCTCACATTCTGCTCTGCAGTATTTTTATGCTTTTCAAAGAATCCACTTTACCAGAGGTGCCACCCCCCTGGTTGAGGGGCTCAGCTGTGCTGGCATGGGACAGTCCTGGCCCCTTCTGGCCACACTGCAGCCACTCCACTGCCAGCATCTCAACATGGGCACCCACTGCACCGAGAAATGAACACAAGAAAACCCGAAACAGAACACAGTAAACTGGCTGGGACTTCAGGTAGAAGTAAGATCAAGATTATTATATAATGCATCCGAAGGTGGCAACTAGATGTAGACATGATAACAATGACTATTTCTATGTTACTGCTTCTCATTACCTTGGGGTCCAGGAAGTCAAGGTTAAAACCCATGCCCTGACTCGGACTTCTGTGAAATACTTTTGTACATTACATTCCAGAAGTCATATTTATAGGCTCATACTGCTAAGACCATATTCCGTAGCTCTGATATTCCCTAGCCAAACTCCACAGTTTTCACTAAAAGAACAATATTATTCCATTACACAGACTTAACATGACATAACAATGTCATGAAAGACTGCCAACCTCTTCAATTCCACTCCTTTGTTTTTACCACTGTAGTACTGCTTTAGCTTTAAATGTCTCTCACTTCAAATCACAGTATCCTATCCATTAATACTTTTAACTATAATGTCAGATACTTCAATTAGGCTACTCTAAAGGTTAAAGCAGTAACTTCAGAAGCTAAACTACAGAAGAAAGCTCAGTTGCCCATAAAACTATGAACAAACCCAGTATTAAAAACACCTGGTCTTAAGATAGCTACAATTTTTCACTCGCTTTTCAATATATCTTATCTCTCTCCCCTTTAGCACTGTTATATGAAACTACATAAAGCATTGAAAAGCTTCATATAAACCTAAGCACAAAACCTCAGCTTGAGAAATTCTTCTGTGCTACCACATAACAACACTTTGACTTACAAAAATATATTATATACACTCTATTGTAAATGACATCATTCATATACATATATATATATATATATATGTATATATACACATTAGTCAGGGAATATACACATTTTCAGACAGGCCAGCAGATAGCATGAGAGATGTTTAACTCTGCATTTATTTTCCAAAGCCAAGTTCCTCAAAGAATGCCACTCCTTCTATTGGGATCACGATTTCAAGGAACCTGCTGGCTTGCTGGCTCCTTGCATGCTATGCAGAATGGTGCTACAAATGCCAGCAGGTAAAGCACAGGCTAAAACAAAAACAGTTCACCTCCAAACTTTAAGTAATTTGGTTATACAAAAATAACTGAGTGAAAACACATTTGCTGTAAATATGTCACTGCAGGTTTGCTCAACATTTTTGAAGATAAAGTCACTTACCTTTTGTGCATTTCGTCCTAGTTGTGTTGCTTTGTAGCAGCTAAAGTCACCAAGTCCCTCTATGTTTACAACTTTAAAGTGCTTGCAGATAACTGGTATTGCCAAAAATGTGAAGCTCAAAGTAACAAGTAGTTAAAAAATCAGGACTTCACTGACAGTATCTAAATAAGGCTGTGCCTGGTGAGCTGTGTACCCAGATTGTTCAGAAAACTGAAAATAATGTTCTGATTACTGGGATTCATCAACATCAGTGATAATTTCTCCTCTTCTAACTAGATTTCAATGGATACCCAAATAAATGCCTTTGACAAAAACAGAAGAAATCTTCCACTTCAGAAAGACATACTGTTGTAAACAAATCAATCATAT
Source organism: Amblyornis subalaris (assembly GCA_018881555.1). Classification (NCBI taxonomy): domain Eukaryota; kingdom Metazoa; phylum Chordata; class Aves; order Passeriformes; family Ptilonorhynchidae; genus Amblyornis; species Amblyornis subalaris. The sequence continues at coordinate 1,447,946 of JACAXG010000117.1, read as the reverse complement.
CTCCTTTCACCGCTGCAGATACAAGGTGAACGAACGCAGACCTCTCTTCTTACTTGCAAAACTTACACAAAAAGACATGATACAGCCTCAGGGAATGACTGAACTACTTTCCCCTCATCATTAACCAACAGCAAGGAACTAGGACTAACAAGTTTTTATTCTGGGGGAAAAAAAAAAAAAAAAAGCACAATTTCTTCCTCTTGTTCTTAAAATCAGCTCTGAGCGTTTATACGACAAACAGGCATTTTCTTCCAAACCATTCACTAGTATGTAATTTTCTTGGGCAACACAAGAGCACATCACAGAGATTTGAAGAGCTATTGAATTCAGATACACTTAATTCAGAGCCTCTTCTCAAGTGCTAAACTGTTTCTGGGAAACAAAATGGTTTTTAACCCAAAATATGTATTGATATTTTGTACTAATTTTCTCACCTATTCCTGTTTTGAAAACAAACTTCCCCCAAATGAAAAAAAATACAAAAATTAAGAAATAACCGTTCTTTTAGGTTTGAGGTTTTTTTGTTTTGGTTTTGGGGGTTTTTTTGTGTGTGTGGCATTTCCTCCTGCCTCTCTATCTGCATCCTTTCAATACTTAAAGGGGTTTTTTGAGAAAGATGGGGAGGGCCTTTTTACCTGGGCCCAACAGCACAAAGGGTAATGGTTTTAAACTATGAGAGGGTAGATTGAGACCAGATGTAAGGAAGACAGTTTTCATTATAGGGGTGACAGGGGTGGTGAAACACTGGAACATGTAACCCAGAGAGACGCCCCACCCCTGGAAACATTCATAGTCAGGCTGGATGGGGCTCTGACCAGCCTGCTCTAGTGGAAGATGTCCCTGCCCATGGCAGGGATCACCGTGAAACGTCCCTTCCAACCCCAACCATTCTATGATTCTATGATTTTCTTACAATAAAAGTGCCTGAAATGCTGATGGCTATACTGTTGTCAAGCATTTTCCTAAATGGAAAAAAACATTAAGGCTATTAGTAAAAATATTAATAATGTGAGCAGCTTACTAACTAATTAGGAAAACACACCAACTCCAGATGTTCTTAATAATTTCAGTGTATATTTGAAGTCAGTATATAGTTGGGAAAATAAAACACTTATTTTTAACTATTTCATAATAAAAAATCTATTATTCCACTTCTGACTATAATTTAAATAAAATATCTTCATGTATGTTACCATATGTACATTTTGCTACATTTTGGTTAAAATAGATAAAAGACACTTGAAAAATTAAGGCTAAAAATCTAACACATAGAAGTTGAAGGTATTAAAGACTGAGAAATATTTTTTAGTCACAGCTTCTAAATAATGCCTCCAGTTAAGTCTTCTTCATTGTGCAACTACTATATAAAAATAGTAGTTATATAGTATTTATATAGTATTTTATAAAATACTAAATAATTTTATTAACTAAAGTTGACTAAATTCTTTTCCAGTATGCCTTGAGATGATCTCAGAACATAAAAAGAAATAAACATTAAAAAGCATCAAATAAAAGTAACCTTAAATATACAATAGCATATTAAAGAGTAGTACCATTAAGAACAAAATTATTATTCCGCACATGATTAGCTACAATCACTATAATAAAAAAGCACAAAAATTACTTTCTCGTTTATGTAGCAGTAATGCAATGTTCTTCCTCTTTAGATAAATACGACAACAAATCAACAAATTTAACTGAATACAATGCAAAAATGTGATTTTCTGGTCTTGTCAATAAAATAAATTCCAATATTAAGGCCTCTGTACTATACTTAACATGGATCATAGCAAGTAAAAAAAAGTGAAATCATTATTGCTTTCTTAAACAACACGATTTCAAAGTTACATAAAAGTATTTCTGTAACTTCGTATTTTAAACTTAACTTCCAATCCATTACCACTAGCTTACTATGCTTTAAGGTGGATTTTGGTCATTCAGAAATATTCCCTCTTATCCTTCTAATGATTAGTCTCCTGAGCACCTTTTAATTGGTGGCTGAAAAAAAAAGTACTTCGGAATTCCAAATGGAGTTCATCAATCAAATAATTTTTTTCTATGTTTGTTAATCCTTTCAAAATAATTCTATCCTCAAACACTCTTTCCAAATGGATCTTACTCAAGTGTCCACAAATTCCACTCTCTCTTACTGTTTCAACTACTTTCTTCAGTGCATTTACATGGCTTACTGTCCTAAAATTCCCTGCATCATGCACAGAAACATTAAACCAAAAAACAAATACGCAAAATACCTAACGCTGCATTTGTTTTATGATGCTGACTCCTTCATCTGACTGAAACTTCAACTTGTAACAGATGCATTCTTGTCTCCAACGATTTATCTCCCTGACTTGTTTAACCTTGCTTGTTAACTTTTTGCCACATTTTAAAATCTTATTGTATGTTTCCCCTTCTTCTTAAGTATCTTCCACTGACTATGTGGATTTAATTTTTTTACAGTACATTTTTTTAAGGAAGTTGTTTTGTTTTACTTACCTTCCTGAAGTTGTGCACTGACACGTGTGTGGGTATGTTTTGTGGCTGATTTTGGGATTCCTTCATTTTTAATATTGATTTGCAGTACACAGCAGCCCCTTTTACTGACAGATGCTCATATTCCAAGATTTTTGACTCAGCACTACACAATTGTTTAAATCTCCTACATGCTCCATAATCAGTTCTTACATATCACTGACAGCCTATAAACCTCACTTTAGTTCTATCTTGGTGTGAAGTTCACTTATAACTGTTCTCTCCCATGACTACTGTACTTCTACAGCATTGTATTTCTTGCTCTCCTATCTCCTTCACTATATCCAACGCAGCCAGTGACATCATCCCAGTGAAGCTATCAGTAACCAAAAACTATATTATTCCTGTTTAGGCCTATTATTTCTGCCTATAAAAATTGTGTGTTTTGTTAAATTGCTCCAATCTGAAACTCTTTTAGCATGTACCAATACCTTTCTGTGTTGGTTTTGGCCGGAATAAAGTTAATTTTATTCACAGTAGCTAGCATGGGGCTGTGTTTTGGATTTGTGCTGGAAACAGTGTGGATAACTCAGGGATGTTTTTGCTATTGCTGAGCAGGGCTTGCACTGAGACAAGGGCTTTTTTGCCCCTCACCCGACCAGTGAGCAGGCTGGGGGTGCACAAGGAGTTGGGAGGGGACACAGCCAGGACAGGTGACCCCAATGGACAAAAGGTTTCTACAAGTAAGCAATCACAGACACTGAAGTCACCATGAAAATGAAAGGCTGCAACTATGTTTGCAGGTAGGTTGGGGTGGTGTGGCAAAAACACCCCTCAAATTGAGGGAGTACCAACATAAGAAAAGAGGAGACCTAATCTACAATGATCTAACATGCCAGACCATTTCTCAAGCAAAGGCAATCTTTTGCTCCTCAAAAATCTACTGAATATTTTCTGCAGTTACGTCCTTCTTCAGCATAGCGTACCCTGTAAGTATTCTATTTGTTAGCAATTGTATATTTTGAAATTTTATAGAGATGTGGTGCACTGACTTTGGCTGCTACCAGATGCCCACGCAGCCAGTCTCTCATTCCTCCTCCTCAAAAGGACAGGGAGAGAAAATAAGGTGGAAAAGCTTGTAGGTCAAGATAAAGAAAGCTGAAGAAAAATTGAAAGGTGTCCATGAAAGCAAAGAAAAAAGGAGTTCTTTCAGTAACTCTCGTCCTCAGGCAACACCCAGAAATATTTTAGAGCCACAGTATGTGCAGAAGTTGCTTGGGAAGATAAACTCCACAACTACAAGTCTCCCTGCAACCTCACTCTTACACTCATCTTTTATTGCTGAGGAAGTGGTATGGAAAAATCTTTTTTTTCAGTTTTGCCACCTGTTCCAGCTATGTCCTCTCCCAACCTCTAACCCACCCTCAGTTTACAGACCTTTGGGAGGGACAGGGTTGGACATAAAGCCTTGACCGGGCCCCAGACAGAATTAAGGGGCAACAGGCACAAACCGAAACACAAAAAAATTCAATTTGAATAGGAAGGAAATACTCCTTACTTTGAGGGTGGCAGAGCATTGAAACAGGCTGCCCAGAGAGGTTGTGGAGTCTCCTTCTCTGGATAAGGTCCTGTGTAACCTGTTCTAAGTGAACCTGCTTTAGTAAACTAATCCTGTTTTAGAGGTTGGACTAGTTGATTTCCAGAGGTCCCTGCCAACCCCAACTACTGTGTGACTCCATAAGAAAATGCCTACTGACATTTTGGTTTCCATGCTTTCCTCTAGAACTTAAAATTGAACTCATGTTTCTAGTACAATCTGAAAATATTCAGATTAACATTCCTAAAACATGAAGTGTCATTTAGCATTGATGATTCCTACAAAAAGCATTGCTGCAACGTTTTTTCTAGCCCTGAAATAAAAATTTAGATCCACCATATCTATTACTCTTTTATTACTTAAACTTCTGCAGTATTTGTAATGATTAATTTCCGGGGTTTTCCTGATAGTTATCTGCTTAGCAGAGGTTAAGGCAACAAATGGTACAATTGATCTGGAACCCTTGACAGCTTGTCACTCAACTGTCACAGTTTTCTGATTTGTGTCAAAATTTGTTTGCTCGAACCCTGACAGATGACAAGAGGGTTTGAAGAGTTATGTCTATGGCAAAATGAAGCTCTAATAGGGAAAATACATACTTTTGAATCATTACAGCAAATACCTGCAAGCGTGCTAACACTGAACATTGTACCTGTTGTCACAGGTAACTCAAAGCACACAGTTCACACCTGTCACACACTTTTATCTCATCATCAAGTATAATCAACTTATCATCGTCATCATATCTTCAACTATAGCTCTTGTCAAAGAAATATCTCACATTTCTGGAAGTCTCCATCAAAATTTGAGTTTTTGTGCTGAAGTGTGTCATCCTCTCTTTGTTAGCGAAGGTTAAGAGCAATTTTCTACCTAATGCATTGCTTTGGAACCTCACTGCCAGAAAACAGCTGAGGGTAACAACTCAAGAACTGTAAACAAGGTATCCATGTATGCATTTGCTGAAGTCTACTCCCTCTGTGACATTTTTAATGTCAGCTCTTTATTAACATAGCTCTGCTTATAAAACTTCATGTTGAAAGTGATTTCACAAATGGAAAAAATAACCTAACCAGAATAGTGACACCCCATTTCTGAGGCATGTACTGCTGCCTCTAGAAAATTAAGGGTTTTTTTCCTCAAGAATGAGAACAGGAAGATTATAGAGTGACACAAAACAAATCATTTGTTTCTGAATATTCCGAGGCAAACAAGTATTTCAAATTTTTGAGTTACACAGCAAATAGGACTTATCTGAATTATTTATTTGATATTCTATTGTTTGTTGCAATAAAAATCTTAAGTGAAGACAAGAAGATAAGGACAATCAATCCACTGTCCCAGACTATTATTTTCCTAAAAATACCAAATTCATACCTTTGTCACAGAATAACATAATTTGTCATTCTGGGAGTAAGTTAGATCATATTACTACTTTAAAACGTCTAGTAAACATTCAGTCAAAACCTGCTACAACAGTGAACCAAGATTTAATCTATTTCCCCTAAACTGACACAAAAATAAAATAGTTCTTTTTCTTTACAACAGCAACTATCACCTCTGCGAAGCATTCGATCTCACAAAATGCTCCTGGCATGAATATGAAATAAAAACTGAATGAAACCCTGGATTCCTTCCTGGACCTATTTACGAACCACAGAATCACAGCATATTAACTTCATGCAGCTGTTGGCTCTTGGTGTTTTTACGACGGTAACGTTTCCTTATTCTACTGAATATCATCTGAAAAAAAGGCTTATCCTGAATATTAATAAGTTGGGAAACATTTACCTTTCTCTGTTTTTCATTATTATCCCTTTAGAATACTAAATCATGAAAATCACTAAGAGGGAAAAAACCTCCACTCATTAAGACAGAATAGGCTGGGAAATTTAAAACTCTCACCCAGACTTGTCGTAATCTCTAAATTGTTAGAGAAGTGAAGCTGAAAATTTTTGTCCTGGTTGCTCCCAACCTGGTGACTGCTGCATCCTGTAGATTTGACCCTCTCCACACTTCCTCCTTAGTTCAACAGCAAGATTCTTCTAATTATTCAGTTACTATTTGTGAAGCATTAACATCTATGAACGAACCGGAGAGAAAACGTTCTGCCTCCAGAGAAGCATATGAACAGGGGAGCAAACAGTAAAACATGACCAGTCATTACAATTTGAAAAACAAGAGAAAATAAAACACTGGCTAAATTTCCACTAATACAAGCAATATCCATAAAATGAAAATTAATTAATAAAATCAAGTTCCAAAATAAAAAAATGGAAATTATGACTTTTTCATTTAAATACAGTATCATAGTCAATAAAGCTAAGAAAAGTTACACACACAGCCCTAAATCAGGCTTCTCTAATTTTCTGACCAGTCAACTTTACCACTAAAGACAGGATTTGATAACGAACACATTACACATTCAAAGTATGCCATCATTTCAAGCACTGCTTTAACTCTGTAAAGAATCCTACCTTGTTATTGCCAGCACTACATAGAGTAAATATGTTGTGGACTAGTAAAATAACTGGTATCACCTCTCACTCTTACCTCACACAAGAATAAAAGCTTGGTTTAACACGTGCATAATTTCCCTACACTACTTTAAATGTCTTCCTAGCCATGCCTGCCTGATGTTTCTAAGAGTATGCTAAAGTGAAACATAAAAGGATTCTTCATGTTGCCAAATAATCACTGCCACACAGTTAAAGTTTTCTCCCTCAATACTATACATTAATACGTTGTCATTTTTGAAGCACAGGTTAAAAATTTAAATGCACATGATATTTTAAAAAGCATAGCTTGTTAAAAAATTATCTTGTATCTGCCTCATGTTTATACTGTGGCAGACTGGTAAGTTTTACACTTTCTTTAACTTCTGCTTTAAATACTTTTTATATCCAGTATGTTTAATTAAAAACATGTGTGCAGCTTAATGCAAATTTTACCATGACAGCTTCTGCTGCAGAAGCTACACACATGGCAATCCTTTGCAATACACAAAGAAATTACTTAAATCTTATTTTAAGCAAAACAACGAAAAGATATGTTGACACGGAAAATTTATCATTAAAAATGCTCTTTAGGAAATACTTCTTAATTCTAAGATTTTCCATTGTGAACGTTATATTTAACATGGTGCTTTATTTTCTCCTTCCCACAAAAATCTTATTGAAAATGGCAGCTAACCATATGAACCATAAGCTGTCAGCCTTCACTCCTGCTTAGTAACCATGACTTTAAGGTCAGCAGAATTTTAGCACGAGCATAAATCTATTAATGAACTTCTTGAAGATCACTTACAAGAACAAATATGTTACACAATTTCAATCTGAACCAATGTTTCGGTAGGCACTACTCCAAGTGCCTGACATTATTCTGTTGCAGTTACAGTTAGTTAAATGGACATAAGAACAGGAACCCTATATGCAATCCCCTGGTTGTAAAAGACGTAAGCAGAGGTAAAAGAACCCCTAGAATACAAATGTGTTTATAATATTCTTAAAAAGATCACATTAATTACAGATATTCTCTGCCAAAGTGTTAGAAAAATATGCTTTGAGAAGACAAAAGAAGGTTTAATACTTTCGGGCCTGGGAATCTGAGGCATCCAAAAATGTCTGGGTTTCATGAAGCTTTTCATTGTTTAATATTGATACACTTCAAGAGGATTAACTACTACATATTTATAGAATACTTTAGAAATGCAGAGAATTATCTAAAAGCTAGGTATTATAATTCAAAGCATTCTGGCCAATAAGCTGAAGACAAGATACGTCCTTTTCTAAAAAAAAATTAAATGCATTAAAAAGAGGATTATCAAAATTACTGGACTTCAGTTCCTTGAAGGAAGATCTTAAATTTTTTTTATTCCTGGAAAGACTTTTTAATTATGTTCCTCTTACATAAAACAGCATATCTAAAGAGACACACTTTGTAGATTTTGGCCTAATCAGAATAAGCTAAACTTGATAAAAATATATTTTTTTAACCACCTGTCAAAGTGCATTGGAGGAAAGCATCAAATAAATCTCAGTTGACCGAAGCTACTGAGAGTTACTCACAAAATGACTGTTTTATCTACATACATAATAAAACACAAAAGAACAGCGTAAAGGTTCCTTTTAGATCAGAATATCAACCATCAGAGTAGATTAAGAATTGCTGTATCTATCCCACCAGCATAAAAATAATTGTCTCCCATTACAATTTTATAATCACTAACACTCTCCCCATCCAGAGAACTGAGCTTAACAATTTCCTCAAACTGTAGCAGAAGCACCTACTCACAAAATTTGTCTGTGACTTTTCCTTTGTCAGATACTTAACAATACAATAAAATAATTAAATACGTTCTAATTTTCAATTCCAGCAAGCTGCAATTAAGGCTTCTATTTTTCACATTAAAAAATTATTATATATTTAAGAGCACCCGAGTCCCCTATCATTTCTTCTTATGTCAATGTCCTGACAAAGCAGACTGCCAACCATGAATATGATAAATTCTTCAGCACATATCCTTTCTGATGTTCAGCTGGTTTGCTTAAGCTACCTCCACTCCTTCCTGTATTTCAAACAAAAAATGTCAAACAACAGAGTGGGTCAGTCAGTAAAATAGTTGGGAGAGAGGGCGGGAGGGAGCGGAGAGGGAGGGCAAGAGTGTGTGTGTGGGGGTGTCTACCAGTATTGTTACCTTTATTAACAGCATCATCTGTCCATAGATAAACTACCACTGCCCACATCTCAAAGACTTCTGAAGACTTTCCCAAAAGGCTTCCTTATTGTACAGGATAATACCTCTCACTTCATTGTAAATTGTACTTGTTACATAAAGTACTTTCAGGGTTTTGCGGGGGTTTTTGTTGTCTGTGTCTTGAAATTGCCATTTCTACCAAAACGATTATTCTTTCTTTTCTGGCACCTGCACATACACAAAGATAGCACAAAGGCAGTATCAACCATTTCCTCTGTCAGAAATGTCATTCCTCCCACTATAAACTACAGCAAATTAGCAACATAATTCAATAAATTTATGTGTAAGAAACCAGCTACTGCCCCCACAAAAAGCTTCATTTACTGAAAACAATATAATCACTATCAGACCCGAAGGGAAAGCTTTCAGAGTTCCTCATCTCTTTAGTAGTTTCATGCTCTTTGCAACCCTATTTCTTTAGCAATCAAATTCTTCCAAATAGGGTAGTATCACTGATCATTCTCTAAAATGTTTACATTCTTCTGTCTTAGGGATCCATTGACAAGGTCAATATCCTTTGCTTACTAACCTTAAAATTACACAAGAAATTTCTCATCCATTTGTCTTCATTTTAACCACCTCTCCCCAAAACTGCCAGATGAACTACTCAGACACAATTCCATTACTACAATACACCGCAGACCATGAACTGACAATCATATGTACAGTCTCGAACCACTTTCTCTCTTCTATTTATCACTATTCCTTTCTTTAACTATTTCTTAATATAATTAGTTTATTTATAAGTAAAGATTAATATTTGAAAACATACAAAAATCTTAGTCTAGTTTCTCACTCTTGCTCATAATTACTTAATCATTGATATATAGAGTTCTTGCCCCTTATACATAACATCTGGAAGAAATAAAAATCATGCTTTTGATTTTCAAGATTATTTCCTCTTTTTTGAACATTACTCAAGTTACCAAGCACTACTGTCTGACAGCAACTTACCCATCTTCATCAGTGAAGAAAGTACTGAAACAAAGTACTTTCACACAACAGATGAATGGACATTCCAAGTGTTTGCCTCACTGTAATGACTAACAGGCTGTGCTAGCAAGACTACAACAGCAAGAGGGTAGTAAGACACTGAAGCAGGTTTGCATGGAGTGACGTGGAATCTCCATCCTTGAAGATACTCAGAAATCACTTGAAGAAGACCTGAACAAGCTGCTTTGACCAGGAGACTGGACTAGATAACTTCTGGGAGTCAATGCACTAGGTAACTTCTGGAGGTCCATTCCAATCTACGTGATTTTATTACAAACAATTTTAGCACTTGTATGAGCAGGTTCTTTTCCCTTGATATTAGTTATTGACAAACATTTTAGCATATAGATTAACATCTATTCTGACTTCCAGCTAAATAAATATATTCTCAAGGGTAAAACATGGACAATTCACCCAATACCTTCCCTGAGGCTTAAATCTTAGTTTTAAAGGAGACTGAGAATACTACCTGGTCTTCAAACAGTTTAGGAGGTAGCTCTTATTAGCTAACGTTGTGTCAACGAGGAAATCAATGCAAAAAGGAGTTAAGTGATTTACCCAAGAGGACAAGGAAAGCTTGTCTTATTTGGAAAACTCCAATGTTACAGTATCTATAAAAGCTTACCACAGAGAAAGAACAGACCTTTCCTCTGCCTTCATTTTACAGGATTTTAGCCAGCTCCTGCTGGCAAGGAAAAAAAAAAAAATCACTTCAACTTCCAAGCCAAATATAAAGGTTGACCACTTCCCTTCAGTACTAAATTTGTCTTAGGACATGACCGCCTGATATAAATTGTAAAATACTATTTTCATATGTTAGGTAGTATTTGAAAATTTAAATGATGCTTTAAGATACTTTTGTGTCGTTCAAGCGATACATACACAGAGGCAGAAAGGAAAAAAAAATTATAATAAAATTTCAAACAAACTGCTAGCATATGAGCTGGTGTGCAACAACAAGCATTCTTAATTAATGAGCACAGAAGGCTAAAATGAGCTCCATTTTTCCAGCAAAGTGCTTGTTTTCTTTTTATCAAGAGCCACGTGTTTTCACAAATCAAGGGAACAGAATAAGCTCATTTCAAGGTCAACATGATGCATGCTTAAATTTTGGTAGTTGTAAATATAATATTACTATCAAAAGCTGACAAAGTCATACATCATTATGTACACTCTGACAAGTTCCCTGATACCAATTCAGAATGACAGATAGATTAATCACATTCTAGTTTGACAAACAGCACTGAAAAATGTGACTCGTAAGTACAAAATTCAAGAGCTCAGCCATCTACATCAGATAATGAAGATTCAAAGACCTCTTTTCATCAGTGTCATTTGATTAGTCCTCTTCAAAAAGGAGCCTTTTTCTTGTGATGAGGTGCTTTCTTTTATGTACTTTTTGCTTTTTCTCCAGATTTATTATTATCTGTATACTCAGATAAAAATGGTGAATAGCAAGGTGGCAATCTGTTTTGTTTTATGTGAGGTATGAATAGAGCAAATGAAGCTACTTTCTTCCAGCAGTATATGGATCATGCAGTGTAACACCAGTCAAGAACAAAATAAAAAAAGGACTTGCTCAAACAAACACCTCATACACAAAAATCCACTACAAAAGAATCATATAAGGATATATTTTGTTCTGTACAGCCTGACCTGTATTATTAATTGGTTCATTTTAACTACACTGAGTCAGTCACTAATCTAAACAAAAGTAAACTTATATTTTAAATAACCTTCATAAAATAGTGAACCTAAAGGGAGACACTACCAACACTACAGAACAAAAGAGAAAGGAAGACCTAAAAAAAAGCTGCATTATTAAAAAAGCTACGTGAATGTTCTCAGCAGCAAAATGGTCTATTTTACCACAGGAAAAAACAATTTCGTATTACATATACAAGAAAGAGCAATGGTGTAAATAACAGTCTTTCATTGCTAATGATCTCAAGATACATGAAACTACCTAAGGTATCATGACACCATTTCTCTCATTAAGACACCTTAACCATTCTTCACAATAATTATGTTGCTAAATAATGAGCATATTAAACGTTCTGCAGCTATAAACATTTTACATTAAATACTTTAGCACAAGCAGCTGACTTCTAATACAAAGCTATCAAGCATCAAACCTCAAATTTTGATTATTGCCCCTCAAGATTACTTTTGTAGCTTAGGAGACAGAAAATATTCTGATATTCTTTCCACTGGTACCTGACAATGCAAATATTAATTTTAATGCTTCATAAATACTACTATATAAATTAATATAATACTACAGAATAAACCCTATTAACAAGGAAACTATGTGACAACAGTGTATGCTGACAGTTAGTAGGAAATTACCTCTGCAATTCCAAAGTACAACCATGACTGTTCTACAGAGCCACAGCACTGTGGTAACAGGCTAACTACTATTACTTTTTTTTTTAATGGATTGCATTTATTATATATTAAATTATAATTCAGAAGAACAACCATATAATGGCTAATCACAAACAAATGGCAGGAACAGAATCAAATCTATTAAGTTCTTCTTTTGCTGTTCAGAACAGTTGGGAGCAATTTTAAAAGAAAAATACCATTTAATATTAACCGAACAGCAGTACACACTGACTAATCAGCTGCACTTCTGACTCAAAGTTTTTTTCTTTAATATTTAAAATATTTGCTTTCCATTAATTTAAAAATATTTTCCTTGTTACACATGCAATTTACAATGATTAAGAGACAGTTCACTGAGAAAGAGTTTTGTACACCATGCCTTCAACTTAGAGGGAAATATAAAGGCTCATAACAATCTCATTTTTGGTTATTAAATTGCACACACACGAACACGTGACTTGCACTTACTCCCAAAATTTTTTTCTACAATAATTTATTGGAAAGTAAATGTGAAGCCCTTGCATTAATTTACAAATTCTCTATTTCTCAGAATTTGCCACATGTACAAAGCTTAAAATGAAGGTGCTACACACCACCCTCACGCGCATGCCTGTACTGAACATACAGTTGATGAGAACTCAATAAGGCATTCACAGTACTGCACGCAGAGGGTTTTCTTCCTGTCTTTAAAAAACACTGCATAACACTTAGAAATTAACTTAATCAGTGCCTGCAAATGCTAAATAGTTTCTGTATAAGTAGACTTACATTAATCTTTACATTTAATCATACATTTCGCTGTATAAAACAATGATTTCTGTTACATGAAGTCACTGGCACACTCATGTCACATCTTTCAAAACAAAAGATTCTTAAATTCAGTATTTAAACACACACGTATAGAAAATATTAGGAAGCAGAAGAGTGTTTGTACTTTTTTTTAGAATTTACTGCAAGTATTGTAGACAGATTGTTGACTGCAATTTTTTTTTTTAACAGTATAATGATACGATTTTGGTCATTTTTTAGATGAACTGAAAAGCAGAACACCACCTTGCTGAACAGATGTTGTTACACATACCAATACTTTGAATACCAGTCAGTGCTCACTGGTATTAAAAACACATAGATTATGACATTGTAATTTCCATATTACTCACTTCACAAAAGGCAGCAGTAAGTACAATGAGAAAAAAGCAGCCTGTTATTAATATTGATCTCCAGCACTGCAGTTGAACACAGAAAAAAAAGTAATTCATTTTTTTGACACAATCATATTGTTAGATAAGACTACCATAATCTGCAAGTTCCTTTTGCTCATGAGGAAGCTCAGTAAACACAATAACACTAATGTAGCTGTTAGAATAAATAACTGAAATAAAAATTTTAAAAATGTGTAAAGGAAACATTGAACACTAAGTAGAACACTTTTTTTGGTAGCAGAGTAAAAGCACATTCAAATAAAATTTATTAATTGTAATATAACTTATTTAAGTTTTAAAAACAAGCATCTCAATAAATTTAGCATGGCCTTTAGAGTCCCTGCACACACACACACAAAATAGAACAGTATTTTCTTGAATGATAAACAAGATCATTTTCCAGTTAAAGCTGAAAATTAAGAACACCATACCTCTAATGAAAGCTTGATCCTAAAAGACTGCATTAAAAAAGCCTTAATAAAAGCATTAATTTTTCAAATAGCTAAACACAGTCTCAAAAAGAAGTTCAAAATATAGAAAGCAAACAGGAAAAGTGGACATAGGATATTTCTATTCATTATTGCTTTTGTATTCTGTTAACATTTTTAGCATTCAACTCCAAACTAACATTTCTGTGCTAGTAAATACAGTAACGATAGTAACATACACTCCTTTCGAAGAATTTAATTTACTTGTTCCTTACTTTGTAGATATTTATGGTGTGACTATTAATAAACAAAGCAAACATTCCCTACTTGAAGTGAGTTATTTACGTTCATTAGACTTACCAGGACTGCAAAAGAAAAGCTGGAGCTTTGTTTGATGCATACACAATTGTTTAAATGTAAATTACAGTTACAGAACAAGAAAAAGATACAGAGTGCACACAGGGATAATCTGTGTCCTACGGAAACAGACAAGAAATAAAATCCTAATAACTAATGTATCTGACTATATATTTCTATCACACTCATCTTTAATATTAAAATTATAGAAGAATACTAGAGCAAAACTAATGAGATACGGATCAATTGTTTACTCATTATGAGTAAACAATATACCGAAGTGAGCCCTTATTAACGTGTTCAAGAAAAAGCATTGTCTGTCACAGAAACAGGAGGAGGAAGAGAGGCATGACCACCAAATCAAATGTCTTCTTAGGCATTCTTCATTTTTGATAAACAATTCATTCAGGTATCTTAAAAATATGAAGCATCACAATAATCCAATAATAGGAAAATGAATGTTCAGCAAATGAAACAAAATTATAATGTAAGAACCTGCTCCAACCTTCTCGTGATAAATTACAGCTGAGAAACAAGCATGTTTTGGTCACACTTTCACTGTTAATTTATACAAAAGCTTTTTTGACAGTACAAAAGTGGCCAGTACTAATTTGTAATTAAACATATTCACAAGGTGATGAGCTAGGCATTTGTGAGGCAGCAGGACTTGGTACACTGGAAATAACTGGAGTGCTGCGTAACTAATGTTCTATCATTGTATTTTACTGCAAAGTTTATTAATGAATTAACAAAGATTATTAATTAAAGAGTAAAAACACATTAGATGGATAAGGAAAACAAAGCATTAGATTTCTCAGAATCCAATAAGAAAATCATCTTTAAAAATCATGATCTCACAGATCTTCCATCCACAGCTACTTTTTTTTTTGAACAGTACTAGTTGCAATACGATTTTTCTATCCCTTACAAAACTCATGTTCAAAATAAATCTAAAAACATTGATTTCCACATTTCCAACTGTCTTCATATTGCAACATTGTGTTTCACCCTCTTAATTAATCACTAAAAACTTCTTTAGTTACGTTTTAGCAATCCAAGACTCACCAGCAGAAGACTGGTCATCAAGCCTGGCATAGAAAAACAGTGGACAAGAACAAGCCAAACCAGTTATCTACATTAGCTACTTTCTGTTTTATTAAATCATTAAAGATTTCTAGTTACAAATTCAGATGTGAATGGAAGGTTTCAATACTATCAAACTATGTGCACACTGTACTCATGATGTATTAGAGAGTAACATATGGCACTTTTTTTGTTTAATACCTACCGCTTTTTACCATTTTAGAAGTTCAGATAAATACTTGCACTTTAAATTCTTCCATCTTTATTACAGTTTCATGCAATAAACCTATTTCACATTGCAGCCAATATGACACGACGGTCTCAAACACAAAAAGGACAAAACACACCATGTTCAAAGTAACCAATTCAGACAGCACATGTGTAACCTGGTATTTACCACGCTCAAACACAAGGAGAAACTTTAAATGCTTTTGCATTTAAAAAAAAATCTGAGATGTTTCTGATATTTAATAGTTAAGCTAATTTATAGCATCTTAAGAATCACAGTTAATTAGATTAAATCAATACTCAAACTTGAAATATCTGGCAAATTTCTGACTTGATTCATTAGCCATAGAACTTTATATATTAGAAAATCCAGGCAGACCAGAAAGAATTTGAAGTTAACAGCATCATTAACCACAACAAGGGGTTTTTTTGTGAAAAACAATCTAACCTAAAAAAATAGACGCATCCTTTTCCTTCAGAACAGTAAACAAAGACTTAAACATAACATAAAAACAAGTAATTTAGAACATATGTTAGTACATCAAGTGCAGGATTTCTTTCAATTCATTTTCAGACCTACTGCTCTCCATTTTAATTTCAATTTCCCTCCTCTCTTTCCAGAAATAATTTTTGTCATATTCATTAGTATCTGTTTTCAAAGTTAAGGGGATCTCTGAATTATTGAATATTTTGCCACCTCAAAGACAGAGCTTATACAAGTACAAAGGAAAACCAAAACAAATATTTGAAGAAACTTTTCACAAAGGAACACAACAAGCCACTCAGCAAAATTATTACAAGAGGATCAACACCCACATGGCCTTGACATGGAATACCATTAACCACCCTCAAATTTCACCATCCTGATAGCTGTTTTATCATTACAAAGCACACTACCACTCTAAAATAAAATATTCAGATGCAAATGCTACTGCATTTCATGTTGCAACAAAGAGAGTTCCCTTCATACAAATAAAACATCCTAGAGCTCAATATTTCCCGCCATTTCACTTCTTCACCATCCCTTCCCCCGCTATGATTTTCCTTCTCTTTCTTATTCCTACCTTTTGTTTTTCCTTTTCTTCTTCCCCTCTCTTACTATGCACGTCTGTTTTGTCATCTGCTCTCATTTGTTACTTTCTTCCAGCTGGCAGCATGTGAACCCCAGGGCCGAGGTCCCATTTAGCCATGTCTCAGAATGCCAAGCAATTCTGGCTATGAAAGCCAGCTACCACCTGGGAGGGGGGCTCTAAGTCCACCAGAAAAGCCTGCCCAATAAAAGTCAGCCTCCCAGCCTATAATTATAACTCCTCATACACAGACACTGGGGCCTTGGAAAGTGTCCAAGTTTCTTTTTTCCCACCCCTCCCCTCCTGTTCATTCTCTGCACTCTGGCAAGCAGATAAAAAACTGAAGTGGTCGTCAACACTCCAGTACACCTCAAGGGTCTTACCTTACTGCCTGAATGACACCCTCTTGCAAATAGATACTCCCCGAAGTGTGAAAGAGTACTCAAAAATGTGGAGGGTTTTTTTTTATTGAAGTACAGAATGCTTGAGCAGGGCTATTAAGATATACTGCAGTGCAGTCTCTAAAGTCAGTTTGCAGCCCTTTTTTGCAGTTGCAAACACCTTCCTTGTGCCGGAAATACAATCACTGGTGCACTCACTGTTAACAAAACACAGAATTTAATAGCTCTTTTAAATTTACTGATATTATGTTAGAACAGTCATTTTAACTGAATCCTTGAAAATGCAGGCTACACATATTACTAATGCTATCATCAAGGGAAATATAAGATACGTTCATCTCAGTGTAACACACATCATTTCATCAGCTACACACGTCCTACACAATGCAGGTGAAACAGAGGTATGCTGACATTAGCACATAAACAGCTGACACATCAAGAGGGTATGCTTGCAGATCAAAAGGATCTTCACCTTTGTATCTGCAGTATTTCTGATGTGCCAAACCCCAAAGTTATTTCTGCCACATTTAAAATTTCATGGAATATTTAACAGTAGTTTGGAATATTTAACGATAAGCTCTGCCCTCCATTACAGGACCAGACATTGTGCAAATGTATTACAGCAACAATAAAGAAAGTACAGTGTGCCAGCACAGTGGCTTTATGGAGAGAACAACCAACCAATCAAAACAAACACACACACACACACACAAGCCCAAACAAAACTAAACAAAAATCATCCCAAACAAACAAAACTGAAACATCCACCAAAGAGCCCCAATACACAAAACACTAAAATCAGTAGGATACTACACAAGTTTTGTGTTGGAGCCTTTGTTGAATTACATCCTCAAATACTCCAAAACACATGACAACCTTAATCATTCATGAAGGAATTGAGCTCTAACAGTGTCACAATGTCCTGTGACATAAATCTATCTTGTTCATAAAATGTTACAGAAAGGTTATCGAATTAAGTACCTGAAGCATCCAACACACACAGAATTATACTTTCAGAATTAACTACGCATAGTTAGCACAGGATATGCTCTAGTTTTTGCTAAAACTGAAATTGGAAACATTTATAATTTTACATATAAGGAGAAGCCTTATGAATAACAGCAAACCCAGTGGGCACAGCAGACCATTTCTCAAGACATCCAAAGTAATGAATCAGCCCAAATTAATACCTTAAATTACTCTCTCAAACTGTGATACATTTATCAGATAGCTCAAAAGAGTTAAAGACACTGTAGCATGAATCTACAGGGGATGCACTCCACACCATTTTCAAAAGACTACAAAATTAAACATCTGCCAGTATGCAAACTAATTTTGAACTCATTTAGTAAGTAAAATAAGTTATGCTTATGTTACTAATGGATGACTCCATACATACCAATGCCTAACATTCAAATGACATTATGGCAAGTGTTGCGCCGTGTAGTGATCTGGTGTAGAACAATGACCAGTCCCACTTCTTTTAAGTTACTATTGTTCCTCTGCCACAGCAGCGCTCCTGTACACTAAAGGATATAAATAAGTCTTATACCAGATTAAAAGACAACCACTGTCTCAAAAAAAATTTTGAATGTATTAATAGTAATTATTACCAATAGATGACTCTCACAACTTCAAACTTCAGAATACAGTTATTTTTACCTTTAATTTCATACATATTTCCGTAGTTATTTGTCTTTTAAGTGACTTTTCTAATACATTAGATACGTAGATGTATTTTTACTCAGTGTATATCAGCTAAAACACATTTAACTTGGTATTTTCCTCGCTAATTACAACACTGTAAATATAAGGAACCATTGTTTGGGGACTTGGATGGTCATGGAGGGCTCTTTGTTCATTTGTTTATTTTCAATGAGCAGAAAGATTTGACTTTAATCTTTCTAGCAACTTATTAGCTAAAAAGGCTGACGGATTGATTTTCTTATTCTTTCTGAGGTCTAATGTTTTGATTAGCTTGTATTTATGTAATAAAAATATCCATCTACTCTTTATCACAGAATGGCTAGGGTTGGAAAAGACCTCTGGAGATCATCTCAAAACCCCTGCCAAGGCAGGGTCACCTGGAGCAGGTGACACAGGTACATGCCCAGGTGGGGTTGGAATGTCTCCAGAGAGGGTGACTCCAAGCCCTCCCTGGGCAGCTGTTCCAGTGCTCTGCCACCCTGAACGTTCTTCCTCATGTTGAGGTGGAACTTCTGGTGTTTTAGTTTATGGGCACTGCCCCTTGTCCTGCCACCAGGCACCACCGAAAAGAGGCACTACCCTGTTGGCATCCACCCATGAGATATTTACATGTATACATTATTTAGCAATATTTTTCTCAGCTTTACATGTACCCAGATTTCTCTTATGCCAACTTCCCAGAGATGCTCAGAGAATTTCAGCGTTCCTACTAAGATTCATTCAGAACTTCTATTTTAACACTGCAAAGAGTTATTTAGCTTTGTAGAGGGGAAAAAGAAAATCTCAAGGTCAACAAAACTAGCCCAACACTTCATTTATAAAATATGGGCCATTTCTGGTGTCTGCTGTTGTTTTTGTTTGGTTGTAGGTAAGCTACAGCTAAAAAAATTTACGAAGTGGCTATAACAGATGAAGTAGCTGTAGTAGAGTCTATATCGATGCAAAAAAAAAAAATTCAAAAAAACTAGAGACAAATAGCCCACCTCCTACAGATGTATCTTGCACGAGTTTTATTCATACGGTTTCAAATCCAGAAAGGATATAGAACAAATGTAGGAAGACACTTGTATTTTGGCTGGGGTTTTACTTTTTGCCAATTGGAACACTAAGCTTTCAGAAGACAAATAAGTCACTCAAAGCTACATGTTAAATGATGTACCTGTTAGAGAACAAAAACCATACACAAAATGTAATAGAGTTTTAAATTTTTAGGTCAAAGTGATTACAATGAGGACTCATATAGAACAGTAGCTGAAGCTGTATTATACTTTACTGCTCACAGGAACCTTAAAAGTGCCATTTTATTTAATAATAAAAACAACAGAAATAACAAAGTAAAGAAGTAACACACATATAGCAAATTCATTCCCATTTATCTAGATAGCAGCAGGATGAAAACCATATATGACTTTCTCTCTGAATATAAAAATGTACTTCAAATTTTTTTTTGGTGGATTTGTAGTTATTTTTCTTCAGCTCAGAGATGAAAAGGACAAATCAAACTAAATATGATTTTTTTCCAAAATATATTTGAATACTAATTACTCAGTGCAATTATTGCATATGTGAATCCCATTTTGATTTTAAAACACATGTTCACTTGAAATGGAAGACTCAGATCAATTAATGTAAGAGTAAAGCTTGAGAAGTTGCATGAAAGCTGCAAAACCAAGAAGAAAAGTACAGAATAAGATCAGAACATCAGGTCGGGGTTTTTTCCATAGTAACAGTACAAATATTACAGAGCTGCACAGACATTTCAATTTTACTTAGTCAATACTGAACCATGTAAAACTTTCCAAACTGCTAATAAAACTGCCAGAGTACTTTTTAATTATTTTTCTTTTTTTTTAATTTATTCTAAGTTATCAAGGAAGATTATAATGCACCTTTTTACTCTCTGAAATACCTGGCAATATGCACACAGTCACACTTTCATATCTAACAAAAACCACAACATATACTCATTAAGACAAAAATACCCTGGACTCTGCTCTTGTGAGACCCCACCTGCAGTGCTGCATCCAGCTCTAGGTTCCCAGCGCAGGAAGGACAGGGACCTGTTGGGGAGAGTCCAGAGGAGGGACACAAAAATTATCAGAGGGATGGAGCACCTCTGCTACAAGGGAAGGCTGAGAGAATTGGGGTTGTTCAGCCTGGAAAACAAAAGGCTTCAGGGTGATTTCCAGCACCTGAAGGTAGACCACATGAAAGATGGAGACTATTTACAAGGGCATCTAGTGACAGCACAAGGCGGAATGGTTTCAAAGTGAAAAAGGGCAGGTTTAGATCAGATATTAAAAAGAAATTCTTCCCTGTGAGGGTGGTGAGGCACCGGCACAGGTTGCCCAGAGAAGCTGTGGATGCCCCACCCCTGGAAGTGTTCAAGGTCAGGCTGGATGGGGCTCTGAGCAACCTGGTCTGGTGGAAGGTGTTGGAACCAGGTGACCTGCAGGTTCCCTTCCCACCCAAACCATTCTAAGATTCTCTGGGGATAAGGAGAAGGAGGAGAGAGGAGGGAGAAGGCAGAAGACAAGAGAGAGGAGAGAGGAAGGGGAGAGCTGGGAATGTCTTTTAAAATACATAGAAAACAAAGATAATAGCAGCAAAAAGGACAATGTAATTGTTAAACTATAGAACAATTTCTAATAGTTGATTTGATTACAATTTTTGTCAATATACACTCTACAAGGTGTATGCAGATATTTCTTGAGTGCAGAAAAATAAATTTATAATTGAAATGTGACAACTATGCCTCCTAATAATTTTTTTTTACTGCAAGTCTATATAAAGACAGCCATCCATAACAAAAGAAATTATAAAAGATACTTAGCAGAATAAAAAGGATGCAGAAATGAGGAAGTTATCTGAAGTACCAGGAAGTCTGCTTAATAAAATACATGAATTTACAGAATTACATTGTGGAACACCATGAAAAAACATCACAGCTACAAAAGTACTTCAGTTTTGCAGTTGTGCATATATATATATGTATGGGTAAGTATTTCACAAGTGGAATGCTACCTGTGGAACACCAAGTATGGCATATTATCATCATCACACTTGAGATGTTGACAGGTAATCACTTATTGTTACTTTGTAGCTAGTTAGACCTCATATTCTGAATTATAGTAGAAGTCTTCATATAGAAAAAAATTGTATGTACTTGTAGCATACGCTTCTGCATCTCTGTTTAAAAAATTTGATAGATTCACATCATTTTGAACTGAATGTAGAAACTGCCTCAATAAGCACATTTACTAAAAAAAGTCACTAAACAATTTCCACAAAAAAATTCTAGCAATTTATCATTTTCTTCAAGAAAATATAATATTAATATAAATTTCAGATTTTATCCTCAGTCCTCAAAATGCAACACCATTGAAAAAATTCATCAGTGAGACTGGACTAGAAATAGAAAACCCAAGCCCTGAACACTTTGCTTCCTGCAAGGGTCTTTTGGAGATTTTTTTTCAGCTGTAAAGTCCATGCCAGCATTACACAGCAAAGCACCTTCAATTGCCCTGAAAAAATGGGAAATAAAACTCTTCCCTCTCCCCTTCAGTTTCCATCTTCGCTCATTCACTGTACATCAAAGGGAATCAGCGCAACCTGACACACAAGGACTATTCCCCTCAGTGATCCGGCAGGTGCTGGGGCCAGACAGAAAGCCTGTTTTCCGGAGCCCTTTACCTTGTTTGATCACTGGTTACTTTTGATCTGACACTGCCCTCACACTAGTAATGACTTCCCCCTCGCAGAACCCACCTCGCATCTGTCACCCAGAATAAAGGGTATCACACTGCGCCCTGACAAGGCCTATGGCCACGAGATGTGCTGCCAGCGAGAGGCTCCCCAGCTCCCACCATTTCCAATTCAGCTCCTTTTGTTCTGCTGGGTACCGGGGCCAGGGCACCAGTGACAACAGAAAGGATTATACACCAGCTGTGAAGCTGAGCCTTCATGAATTTATATCTTTTCATCTCAGCTTCATCGTCTCCCTAAATGCAACGAACTTCATGGTGGTTACTATGAAATACACAACCAACAAATGTTATGGAAAGTTTGTTTAAATCCTCTTTCCCTGTAAAAGAAAAGCCAGTGAATCTGCTCTAGTTAAACTGAGAGGCACATTTTTTTCCCCTCAACTATTATTATTGAAGTTTTCCAACCGATGTTGGAGGAGGTCACTAAAGGCCAGCTGGCTCATACCACTGGAAGGGCAGAGAAGGTAAGAGGAGCAGGGTTATGATTTTTGTTTTATT
Source organism: Amblyornis subalaris (assembly GCA_018881555.1). Taxonomy (NCBI): domain Eukaryota; kingdom Metazoa; phylum Chordata; class Aves; order Passeriformes; family Ptilonorhynchidae; genus Amblyornis; species Amblyornis subalaris. The sequence goes on along the minus strand of JACAXG010000117.1, from coordinate 1,425,002 downwards.
GACAAAAAGTGTTTGGGACTTATACGAGCAAGTTCTTTGTATCCATTTTTTTCTTGCAACTACTGTGTGCTTTAACAGCAGGTAAAAAAACAGAGGAAGACTTTAAATCAGGTCATGTTACTTGGAGAATATGCAAAAATGAAGAACAAAAACTATACAGGTTTTCACATACTACATAATGATAATATAGATTTTGGTTTAGCTTTGTAATAACGTGGTATTGTTGCTTGAATTTCAGTGTAGTAACATAAATTTGAAATACATACAACCGTTTTCAGTCTGAAGTCCAGTTAAAGACGTGAAACTCACATCACAAAGGATATAATCTCACTTCTCCTCTACTATACAAGCATACATTTGCATGACATGGATCAGAGTCTATTCTTAAAGATTACACATTTAATGCCCTAAATAAGAGGTTCCTGACTTCTACAGTGTTTCATGATCATACTTCAAAAATAATGGATGCATATTAGAAGTATTTGGAGCACATTAGAAGTATTTGGAAATAACTTTTTGAAGACCTAAGTGTGAGTATAGGAAGTCAATTACATAAACTGCTTGACTTCCAAAACTGAAATCAGGTATTCTAAAGAGTTGTAGGTCTAATTAGCACTTACATGTTTCAGAATTAGTACCTCCAGTCACTATTAATTTTTAACTGAGTTCTACTTTAAATTCAACTAATTCTTCCAATTATTGCCTCTCAAACATAATACTTAAACTCGAGAAGCTGACTGGCCTCTTTTGAGGCATGCTGAACTTCTCATGGCAAGATAATTATGCACAGCAATAGAGCATCATAACATCCTCACACGCATCCTAGAATAATCCTGAAATGAAGTGAAAGAATACACAAAAAATTAAGTCTCTCATTTTCAGCCCTTTTCCATCAAGAAACTCCAAGTCACCATATTAGCATCAAGAAGATTTACTCAAGCCCATCCTTGCAAGGTCACACAAAAAACATAACCACAGAAGTCATGAAAAGAGATGGATTTGTCAGACTTTGTGCAAGGCACTAACTGGGAATATTTAGGTAATGCAACCTTTCTTTAAGTAACACTGCACTGCATTTAAAGAAGCTGCTTACCTTTAGACAGTCAATGATTTACATAGGTTTTAATATGACCACGGTTTCTTGACAAAATTCAGCTTTTTCAAATAAAACAATCACATTTTGTCTGACAATTTACTCTTATATGTCACTGTCCATCCCTACATCATCTTTGTTGCAAATGGGTTTTTAGTCAACCTAAGAAGTGGGTTACTAGATGAATATAATGGGGAAAAATAGATCTTCAAAACAAAATCATACAGGGACGAAAAGCATACAAAATTGTGAGAATTAAACTGGAACAGATCTCTCTCTGATTTTAACTGAAATACAAAGCTACAGAATTTAAAAGAAGATCATAAGGATGACAAAAACATTGGAAATACCTGAGGAAAAGAAAAAAATGTATCTTCAATATTTCTAGGCTTATCTGAACAAAATATAACAAAATGCACATGAATCAAACTGATGAGATATCTTTGCATATGGCAACCTATGTGAAGCTTTAAACAAAACCTAGAAGACAAACACTTCAGCTGTTCTGGAATTAAGAAGAACAAACCTCAGGCAATGGTAACAAGAACAAAACTTAAGTTTTGCAATCTTGAAAGATAATCAAAGTAATAATTAGAAAGGCAGCAGGCATTCAAAGCTAGACACTTTTCCAGAAACAGATTAAAAGTTCACTGAAATTGTAACTTTAATGGAAAAGATGGCCAACTGCAAGGAGCAGCAAAGCATTTCTGTCAGACAGGGTATGAGGGGGGAAGTAAAAAACCCACAACGCTGCACACACCGCCCCCCCCCGCCCCCCCACCTCCCACCTTCCTGCTTGTACTCTGCAGGTCATATCCTACTGAATTACTGCTTTGTGCACTGCAGAACAATCCTACTACCAACTCAGGGTGATACTCCCTAACTCAAGGATTCTTGCTGGTAATTTCTCTTCCCCGTTCACAGAAGTCTTAACACCCATTCCGATGCAGCAATCTTTTTGAAATCTTATTTTTTCGTACAGGGTGAGGAGGCCAGTGTTAATGGTATCAGACAGATAAAAAGCTAAACAAACTGACCTTGAACAAACTCGATGCCAATAAGTGAAAACTGAAAATAAACTGTGAAAGTACATAACGCAAAGACAAAAGTGCTCAACAGAAGGAATGCTTGAGGGGGAAAAAAAAAAAATCACTTCAGTCAACTTAAAAGGATTGCAATAACACTGAATAACAACAAGGTGAAAATTATGGGGTTGCATCGTAATTGTAATCTACTACCTGAATTTGAAAAGGAATTATGGCCTGCAAAGACAGAAGTCCTTTGCCTCCTTCAAATAGTTTGCAAAGAGAGAATAAAAAGAAGAAAAATCTAAAAGTCTTTGTGAGCCAAATAATAACTTTCAGTAAACATTTTCAATACCACTTGCACTATATAGAAAAAAATGAGTCAGCTACTAAATGACATGCTATTTGTATAACAACTAGATTAGACTCAATAACAAGGATAAAACCTTTGCAAAACCATTTAGATTTCAGAGGAGAAATGGTAAAGAAAAAGCATGGCTATACAAAAATATAGTTTTACAAGGAATCAAAAAAATACCATCTTTCATATAATAGTTTTTTCCTTTTTTCTTTTTTTTTTTTAAATTAAGGTCAGCATTTAATGCTGCTACTGTTAAATCTAAATTCTCAAACAAGAGAGGAGCCTGATTTTTTTTGTTTCATCTGAAGCTTTGGAATTCTGTTTTTCTTTGCTTGACTGGAAAGCATAGAGTTTTCAAAAAGATAAGAGACTCTAAAACCATTCCACAGATTAACTTTGATTACAACAACAAACAAACAGTTCCCTTGAAATATACAATAATTACGTAGACAAAAATTCCACCTTTCCTGCCCTCACACCACACCATCCTCTGAAGCAGTCCACAGTGGTCAGAGAAAACACATTCCTAATAAGAGGAATACAATATTAAGGTTTGATTTTCAGCCTCCATCCATCGGAACTCCTTACACATTGACAATGAGTTGTGCCATTCCCAAATAATGTTGTGTGATGGGCCTTTAAAAAAAATAAATTGACATAGTAGAGTTCTTCATCCTATGCATATGCATAAAATTTACCTCAACTAACTTTAAAACAGCATATCTAAACACTTTATAAATTGCTACTTAAATTAGTTACATAATATTAAGTCTGTGTTTAGGAGTAAAACAAGCAACAAAATGCATATAGCATGACAAAATACCTTTAATCACAACAGTAATTCAAGAGCTGCACAAACAGCAGCTACTGGATAGTGAGTAAATTAAAACTTTTCTGTCTGTGTAATTCACCTATAAGAAGTCAAAGTACTGATTTAGGCTCATAAATTCACACAGAAATAGTTTAAAAACTGACTGATAAAGATTTTTGGTTAGCTGATAAAAATCGCAGACTTCATATAATAGATTGGATTTCATCAAGACACTGGAATACATGTAAATTCAGTTATTAGTACACAAATTTATAAATGGTGCACCATCACTGAGTGGGCACCTGTCTACTAGTCATTTCTTAGCCTTCACCCTGCTTAATACATCTGTCTTTTTTAAAGACAGTTTTCTATCACTGAAACCCATTGGTAAATGTTTATAAAATGGTAGCATAGAATAAAACATGAAAATACCTGCCTGAATTTATACCTGCAATCTACATGGCCAAAGTCCACCTATGGTAAAAACATCCCAGCTCAGCAGTGAACTGATTTTTCACATTAGGCTGTACAGCTGTATGAGATTTCACTTCTAAAGATGAATCCAAAACCATTTTTCATCATTTCTATCAGCAGACTCAATGTTTTAAGACGTGATTTCCCCCTCCTCTTTTCATTTGAGGAACCTATACACCAGGGAACATATTCAAGAATTAATTTTCCCAAGCTAGTCTGATGCTCATAATCTATTCCTTTTATTCCACACTCATCTATTACTTCAGTAATTTTTGATTTTAAGATCATGTAGAGTACAAATTAGTAGTCCTCCATGATAAAAATGGCTTACATTTACTCTCAGAAATAATACTAGTAACATCAATGACTTACACACTTCCTAGAAATGGGAAAAAAACGAACAAACTTGAGTTTGGGGAAAATCTGACTGCCACTCCCCACTCTTTTCCAGCAGAAAAAAGCCAGAAAATGCTGTAAGACTGGATGTATTTGGAGAGCAGCATAAAATGACTGATCTATCCTCCGATTAGGCCTAGCCTCAACTTTAAGGAGATCCATGGTAAAAGAAGAAGTGAAGCTTGCAGCACCCATTATGATGTCTCTTTTCAGTAGCACAGAATGTATGACTTCTGGGAAAGCAAGTGTAATTTAATCACTTTGCAGATTTCACTAGAAAGGCTTTTCCAGAACTTCTCATCCTCTTTAAGCCCCAAGATATATTCTCCAACTGATCATGAAAGCCCTCAAACCTCAAAAGCAAATAAGCAAAAACACCCACCCAAACCCCATCACCAAATAACTTTATTTTTCTAACACAAAAGCTTGGCGTATTAGTTCAAGCTGCCAAACAAATCAGTGCTATCCACTGACTTTTACTACAGGGATGCAAAGCCTCTCAGAAAAGATGAAAGAGTAAAGAGCTTTCCGTTTTCCTTATTTTTCCATGCTTCGCTCATAAAACCACCATGGTACAAAGAAAAGATGAGCCAAAGTAAACCAAGACAAAACAACAGAAAACCACCACTGCCAGCTTTTATTAGATCGTACCCTTAGAGCAGACCATAGCATGTCATGAAAGAAGTCTCAGGTAGCCTTACCAAACCTTTTCACACCCTGAACAGAAAATGTTCATCCTGTGCCATGTCATGCCACATTGCTGTATATACATCTAACCAAGTAATCCATCTCAAAATAAATTATCTTTAGCATAGACAGCATATACAGACAGAAAATAATAATGTTTCTCTTCCTCGGTTTGAACACAGGCGAGCTGTATTTTTCAGAGGATAATAAAAGAGCAAAAGCACATCTGTTACAATATTGTGTTTTTCCCTGTTAATTGGCGAAGAAAAAATCCTGAATTTTAAGGATTCATAAGTAGATATTTATAGAGATTTCTTACTTTTGTAACAATAAGACCTCTCTAAACAAAAGATTTGCTCACACACATACTCCCTAGCTATAAGAAAAATTTCTGTCTAACGGAAGAAGCAAGGGAAAGCTATATGCAAGTGAAAATGTAAGGTCTTAAAATGGAAATTGTTGTGCTACATTTACGTAGGTACCACAAACTGCAGTGAAAGCAGTACGAAATTAATCAGTAGTTCTTCAATAACATTTGTTTTCAAAATCAACAGCTGCTTTTACAAGAACGTTGATTTTTTTGGTGTATGAGATTAGTAATTACTCCTTACATTCAGGAGCCTATCTTTGCTGCAAGGCAAGAAAAGCAATCCGGGGGGGAGGGTGTGTATGTGTGTGTGTGTGTGTGTGTGTGTGTGTGTGTGTGTGTAACCAAGAAAACCATAATGTCTTTTGAATACAATTAAAAACAGGTTAACCAGTAAAAACAGTAATAATTCCACCCACTATGTTAAGCAAAGAAAATAATTTGGAGTATCTGCCTGAAAAAATAAAACTAATTATCAGAGAAATTGAACATTACTTTTAAGATAGCCAAATCTGTCAAAAAAAAAGTATATCTGGAGAATTAAAGAGATGGAAGAGGGGTGCAGTCTCCTGTGATGGAGACTAACTACTGCAAAGTCAATTGTCCTAGTAAACACAGCCATAGCACACCAACCATTCATGTAGGGCAGATTGGATACATAAAGAATGACATCTTTAACAGAATTAGCAGATTAAAAGAACAATTTATTTGAGGCACAGATTCTTAAGCCAAGGTATCCAAATATTTGATCTGCCTGGTGTCTCTTACTATGCATTGAAATTTATCTTCTTTTAAAGCAGCACTTCCTACAAAGACAAGCCACAGAAAGATATAAAGCACGTTTAAATCAAGAAGAATGTATTAAAATTTCTTTTTGAACTGCTGGACAAAAATATTGCATTTTTACTTGCAAGTATTATGTGCAAATATAAGCCAAATAATATTATAGAATGGAATATTTAAACCCTTGTTCTTCAAATACCATGCCAAAAATGGTGGAGGCATTTATATATATATTGTACTACAAAATTTCTGCACAGCTAGTAGCATCAAAATGTAAACCAACTGCAGAGAGATACTCTTCAGATCAGAAGTGCTTATACCACCACAAACACCAAGTTTTCAACTGTTTTTAATGTACATTTACTATCTTTAATCATCTTCTATCACCTTGTCCATCTTCAAACTTAAAAGCTACCATTAAATGGCAAGTAGACATTGCTCTGCAGACACAAAAATACCTACACATTACAAATCATGAAATTAGTGTCACATGACACTACATTTTTATGCATTGCTAAGTAAATAGCCTAAAATTGACAAAAACAGGCATTTAGATTTAGTTCTTACTTAAAACATACTTGAAATTTTCCTTAAAAATAATCATAGTTTGAGAGCAGGAGTTTAAAATATTTGTGTCAATATTCTACTTGTGCCTACCTTAAGGTTCAAAGTGCACTATAATCACCTTCACAAGAATAAAGGAAATTACTAGCAAATCCAGAGCTAGCAATAAATAACTTAGCATAGTAGCTTTTCGCATTACCTCACCAAGTTTTATTTTGGGAAGGTGTTGGTTCACAGATATATTAGACCTGTTCCTACAGTCCAAGAATGGTTACTGACACATATAAGCGCCAGAAAAGGAACTAAACCAGCAGTATCTCACCATGCTAATACAGGATATCTCTTGTTTCTATAATATTTTTCAGTACAAGAACAGAGCACTTTATAGGAGAGGAAAACAATTATCTACCTGAGTGTATGTTGTAATGCAGCCAAACTGTCACCTGCACGAAAGCAACAACTAAGTCATTGCCATATTATCTGAAACGGCTGGAATTACCACCAAAGAAGGTTTGAATTTCCAGATAACTTCACCCACAAGAGAATGAACCATACAGAGGCAGGTAGAGGCCTTCACAGGACGTGACAGTCCTACCAGACACAATCACAAGAATTTTGTTGCCTTCTGACAAAAAAAAAAATTATTATTTCCCCCAAAGGATGATCACGCTCTTCATTTTTGGTTTGTATAATGGAATTAGTATCAGAGTAGTCCCTTTCAAGTTTAAAATTCACGGTCCAGATATCTTTTCTCCCAGCAAAAAAAAAGCCAAAATCAACCACTTATCTCTACAGGCACCACAGTTTCTCATTTCACTGAGGACTAGTATCACAATCAAAAAACCAAAAGGTCAGCTGTATCAACCCTTCCATAATAGTTTATTTGCAATGCCTTTCCCAAGTGAGATTAAAAAAAACAAAACAAAGAGGCACAGAACATCTACAAGATGTACATACTGCAAACACCCACATTTTTTCTATCTCATTAAATGCACTCTAAAACTTACTGAAAGTTTGTTGCAAATACTTCAAAACATGGAGGAACTGTAGTCTATGAGCAACAAGAGCAGTACAGTGCTTTTCAGACTATACAGTGCTAAGAGACATTTAAAAAAAATAACCAGGACATTACCACAAGAATGAGCTCTTTAGGAAGAATAAATTTTCTAAGATATTTTGAGATGTAATGGACAGCACTAAAAATGAAGGAAAACAGTACTACATAGAGCTGTTCTGAAACCTATAAAGCACAAATTTCTGAAGTGTGCACCATTAAGGTATTTTCAGAAATGCCTTAAACCACAGAAATTATCAACCACTATTTCTTTCTAAAAACTCATTTTCCTGAAATAAGAAGTATACTTACACAGACTTATGCAGTAGTTGAAATCATCCAATTTCAAGAATACAATCACAAACTTTTCACTCATGTTATACAATAAGGGTATTCTCTACCTAGCTGATTAATCTTCTGTATTTTCAAGAGGCTGCACAAGATTAACAACAAACACCCTCCCCATTACCAAAACAATCCAACAACTTCATTGCAATCGAAAACCTTAATTTTCACATATTTTAAACAGTAAATTAAAAAAAAGTATTAAAAACCACTAAGACTATTTTAAAGAAAACTATAAAACTGCTTTTACAAAAGTACCTTTTAAAAACCATAGAAGATCTCCAAACATGAACAGATTTGGAAACACAATAAAAGAGAATTGTACAGATGAAGAGAACTGCAAAGATGACATGTTATGCAAAGAAAACGCCTCTTGTGTCACAACTCCACCCTTGTTGCAAAGCCTGACAGCAGTGAACCGGCTAAGCGTACCTCTGGTGCAGTAGCACGGAGAGCATCAGAAGTGTAACATCTCCAAACACACCAGCCCTAGAAACAAATCCTTTGGGCAGAGGGCACTTGTCTTAGTAAGGGAGACAATAGCAGAGGCACAGCTACGCCTTTAACAGCAGCACTGTGTGACTCTGTGATCATCACTGTAAGAACGCAACCCCTGGAAGCAGTCAGAGGAAGTCTTCTGGAAGCCTTCAGCTGCCATTGCACACTCACCCACATCGAAGTTGGCCCACTGGCCCATTTACCAAATCCAGTGTTTTTTTCTTTTGGGAGGGAGAAAAATCAAAATACTTTGTCAAAGCCTTACCCTTGAGGTTTTGTTTGTTTTTCTCTAGGTTTAAGCAGAAAAATATTTAAAAATAAATACTTTCCAATCACATTTGATCTTTTTCAACATGATTTTGTAATGTAGATTTCTTTTTTCTAATTTAGATTCTCATATTTCAGACACAAAATATTCTTAAACCATACTTATAATTTTACCAGGCTGGTAGGAGGTGGAACACCAGAATAATCTTTTCCACTGCTGTGGTTTAACCCCAGCCAGAAGCTCAGCCCCACACAGGCTCAATGCCCGCAGGGGGGTGCAGAAGAAAATCAGTAGGGTAACAATGAAAAAACACAGAGAGAGATCTATAAACCTCATAAAAACTTGGAAGATTTAAAAATAATTTTGCTGGTTTAGAAAACAGTAGTTTCATTGCATTATGTCAGGATAAGGTACAAGCCCCAGAGAAACAAAGAAAAAAACATAAAAAAACAGACAAAAAACCACCAACAAAACACCAAAACAAATCCCACACATTTGCATGCAACGGAGTGAGGAGACCAGAAGAGGACAGCCACAAGCTGGTCTCTGAAAACCATCCCAGCAAGAAAATTTTTAGGGAAAGCCTCAAATACAACAGAACTTTCTAACAGTTAATATGGAAAAATAAAAATAAAATACAAAACAGGCAAAAGGAGGAACACTAAGCTAAGGACTCTGAAAAATACTGGGGCAAAGCCACACATGGCTCTGAAAAGCAGAACGGCATGTTCGAAATTAGCTACAATAACTAGAACAGTACCTATGTCTGAAGTTCAGACAAACAGAGTTTTTCAAACATTATTATTCTGGATTAAAAAACAATAACAGCTGAAAGGCCATAGCAAATTCTAAAATAAATAATGCTGTAATTTCTAGGATGAAAGTGCATACAGTGTGCATGGCTGACAAATTTGCAATTAAAGTATAAATCCAAATGTAAATCCAAAAATTTACCCACCCAGGGCACTGATATTGCAGTTCAAGACTTGTAAGAATTTAACTCTGATTCAAAAGAGACAGTATTTAAGATAGTTTCAGCAGTTTGGTCTACATGTGCATTTAATTTTCTCTGTAACATACACAGCAACAATGTAATATTTTGGAGAACACAATTGCCTGGAAGATCACCTCAAGATATTCATAAGAGAACATCAATATATGTGTTCCCAGATACTGGTCACTACAGAAACATGAGGAGAAGGCATGCAGACATTTGCAGAACTTATACCTAACTGATTTGATCCTTCATACTGAAAACTGTAACCTCTGTAAGTTACAGTCAAGTTCTTTGGGAAACAAAGTGTTTTTCACCCAGCTTCAGAAATTTGACACGTTCATTTTTCTAGCTTCATAAAGATAAAAAAAGTTCAACTGGAATTTGATGGAAGAAATGATATAAACAAAGATGCCAGTCTGTCATTCATTACTTTTACATAATCTTGTCTTTGTCCTGTACAAATAAAAATGTATTTGTATTATCTTTGATTGATGCAAATTACCACTATTTTAAAATAATGATACTGACAGTTTTAAGGATTTGCTTCACAGCATCATACTTATGATCTCTTTCAGTAAGCATCACAGCTCACTGGGAGGAATATTATCAGTTTTGATTTATTGCTATCCTTAGTGAATGGCTGAAGACTTTTACGAAGTACAATATGGGTCAAGATATCAACTTAACAGATGAAGAACCTACAAGTGATTCATCTGAAGTTTGCCAGTGCTCTCTTTGACACAAGATACCATCAGATTAAAACAAATAAACAAAAGCCCCAACAAACAACCAACCAACCTAAAGAAATTTGAAAGTTTTTATTACAACTCCATTTAGGTGACTTCAATATCTAGCAGCATATATTTCAGTGGACAGATTTTTTACTCTAGTATAGAATTCACTGAAGTAGTGCAATAATATTTAGACCATTGATCCAAAGGACAATTAAAGACGGTTATTTCAAATAATCAAAAAGGTTCCATATTCAGCTACCAACTTATGGTCATCAAGTTTTTAATTAAAAGCTCAAATAACTTATTCAACAAGAGCAGCCAAAAAACCCGCACAAAACAAACAAAAAAGCCAAAGTGCCTACACTCTAATTCAAAATTTAAAACTCACATCTTGCTGTAAATTGCTTATACATTGCATTTAGGTTTTTTGCATTACCTCCATCCATTTGGACTTTTAGTATCTGAACTCCAACACTGAGAACATTATTTGTCACAGTTCTTCCTAAGTTTGATGTGCAAGTTCACTAACACACCAGCCATTAATGTACAGGTATAAAAAGATGTCACTTAAATGTAGAAATAAATGTATTCAACCTTTTCTAAAATTATATGCAAAATACATCATCTGCAAGTATCAAATGAATAATCAGCTTATAATGCTGACCAAAAAGTAGAAAAGAGTTCTGCATCAGCCATTTTTCCACTGTTTTATTCCATCCCTCAGTTCTTTGTCATTATGTTAATTTGCAGTGTACGTACTACATATTTCTATACATAAAATGTTCATTAGAAGTGGTAACAAATTACAGACCTAAGAAATACCATAACTGGTATAATACCTAATTTTATATCAATATAAAAGCTGAAAGCTTTTTTAACTGTAGAGTAGGTACAGCCATTAATCAACCACATGTAACCTAACAAGAGTCAAAAAGTATAATTAATGCAACAATACAGATCACAACTCCAGCTGTTAGTTGCTTTTAAAATGTGTACACACACACTCTGTACGTGTCAAGTAAATTCACAACATCGAATAGCTGGTTTAAGAGCTCATAAAATGCAGTACCTGTCTAAAAAGGAGAAAGAAAAGAAGCACTGAGTGGAGAAACCATACAGCTGACCTTATTGAGACATTTAAAAATTACTTTGACAGCGATCCTGGCAGCTGAGGAGAGCACATGATCTGTGGAACCAGCAGAATATTTGGAAATTTTCAGCTGTGCATTGGCAATTCCCTACAGCACAGGCTGGGATGTCACCACTACAAAGTCAATGCCGCCACCTAAGGGTGACGACACCACACTGTATTTACTAACACATTACTTGCAGAAACATTTACATGGAAAATAAAAGCCCAAACCACTGCAGTGTGGTTCAAATGCCTTTACAGCAGATGCAGATTTATGCACGTGTACACAAGCTTTGCTTTTTTTCCTTCTATTATCCCCAAACTTGGCATAAACGTTTCGCCGTAAGAACAGTAGTATAGAAGCTGTCCAGGTCAAAATACAAAAGATCTAAACAAAAAAAAAAAATAACCAAACCAAAAGAAAACAAACAAACAAAAACAACCACACCAAAAAGAAACAAATTTAAAAAACCAAATCTGAGAAACATGGTTAATTCAATGAGATTTCTAAGGAACTGAACTAACAATTTCTGCAATGAATACAGTAAACGTTTCAGAAGGGCCTGTTGAAAGACTAACTTGTCCATAAGGCTTTTACTACTGAACAGATGTCTCGTATAGTTCTTATGCAAGTGTGACTTCCCATACCTCAGCTTAGCACCAGTAAAGTTGTTCAGTACGTTTTTAAAGCACTGAACATTACTTTTATGGTACATTAGTTGGTTTTGGTGCACATGTAAAGAGTCTGAGAAACTAAAATACATGAAGGACTTTACCATTACCAGTGCATGCTACCAGTATGTCATTTGCACAAAGTTTTTGATTTTGAAATCTCTAATTCATACTTGACAGAAGATGAAACATCATAATCCAAAGCTTTGATACACAGTATACACAGTAGAGAAATCCATTTCAGTATGGACACAGTTCTTTACAAAGGGGACAGGGTGGATGGGGCCTTGAGCCACCTGGCCTACTGGTGTAGTGGTAGTGGGGTTGGGGCCAGATGATCTTTAAGGTCCCTTCCAATTCAAACCATTCCATGGCTCTACAATCATCCTGAATATGTATATAGAAGTTTAGCAAGCAACTAGTTATTGAGAGATGCTGGTTATTCAGCATAAACAAGTTCTAAGTAGACTGAGTTACATGGAGTCATAAAGCTGTGTGATTTAGTGTGTTGCTTGCTTTGCATCAGTAGCTGGATTTGCTGAAGCCTAAGGCCAGAAACTGTGAACTTAGACCTAGATATGCTTTCAGCTGGAATAATTAATTTGCTTAGTCATCTTCCTAGGAACTGGTGCAGTGCTGTGTTTTAGCTTTAATATGAGAAGAATATCGATAACATAGTGACGTTTTGGTTGTTGCTAGGCAATGTTTACTATCTTAAGTCTACCGGGTTTTTAGGTTTCTATGCTCTGCCAGTGAGCAGGTGCACCTGAAAAGAACAGAAAATAAGAAGGCTACAGTTGTCAGCAGAAGCTGCAACTCCAGAAGTAAAGGGGCTGCCTGCATGGTGGACACAGAGAGGAATCCAGTGAGGTGTTAGAAGACCACAGTTCAAAAATCACCATTAGAACAAGGCGTATGAAGTGTGCATGAGGGGTGGCAGCATCAGTTATAATGGCATAATTGCCTTAATAAAGGGTTTTCTTTGTTCTGGGTCCCTCTTCAAAGGCACCCAGCTTGAACTGACCTGACGCTGTACCACTCTATTAAGTTAGTTATTTTTATAAATCCAGTGTCTGAAACTCTGCTGCAGGAAACCTAGGGTCACGCGTACAGGAGGAGGATGTGCCTGTGTCTACAAAGAAAACCAGCAACAGGGTCCTGCTAAACATGGGTTTTTAAGTGTAAAAATAAGAATTGAAGGGGCAAGTCTGGAACAACTACAGTTCTTTTTGAAACCTCAAATAATGAAATAAACTAGTTAGTATTTTGAGAAAGTACTCCTAAAGAAACACGAGAAAACAATCCTTTTTCTGAAATTTCTCCAAGTAGAAGAACAGTTTTAAGCAACTGTGTGTAAAAAGTGAAATAGCATATGGAATATATTGTGGGGAATGGAAAAAAGACAGGGAAATTACACCTTTTTGTAATATTTTCTCGAATAACTCTTTCATTTACTTGTTACCATTGAAACAAAGTAAGTTATTTCCATACATTCTAAACATTTGATGTTGTGCAGTTTATATGCCTCATAATACTGAACATTTTCCTGAAACAATTTGCCTGAGCTAAACTCAAAGCAAACTACTCTCTCCTCTCCATGTTTGCCCTGTGTGTGACACAGGGTACAATGCTGAAGTAAGTGTTTTGTAGATGACAAGTACGAAGATAAATGCTTCCCAAAGTAAAAAGAGAAGGAGACAGGGGAATATCATTAAACGACAAAAATAAATTTATCAGATTATGCAATGCTGATTATTCAGAAAACATGAAAATTAAGTTCATTTTTCCTATGCGTTTTATACTAGGTTGATCCCAGTCAATGCTTTAAAAGCAGATGTTAAGTGTTTAATTTTGTGACAAAACTGTAACATTTTGTTTAGTCTATCTTTTCTTTCTTAGTGAAACTAAAGAAGTGTATTATTCACATATTTTAATATTGTGGTTTCTATCAAACGTAGCATCACAGTTAACACGAATTTCAACTCTTTTATCAGCTGCAAACTGCAAAGGTGGGAAGAACACTCACAGGACACTCATCTTTAAAAAATCATCAAACCAGCACCTGCAAAATATTTACTGAAGAAGTGTTATTACGTATCAAGCATAAGGCCAATTGGGCCAAAATTTGGTTATCTTGAAGAGCTAAGAGACTAAGAACTAGAAACATGGTCAAGTTAGAACATAACTGTCTTAATGAACATATCTGGGAACCATCAGACAAATGATTTGTCTTTAAGGATCTACTTCATGAGATCATTTTATTGGAAAGGAAGCAATGCTGCCAGTGTTCCAACTACGTAGCATAGTTGCAGTATTATTTCCCATCCACCTCCAGATGAGCTTTACAAAGAGGAGAAAGGGAAGAAAGTATAGACGTAGGAATGTTGCCATTCTCTTACAGTATCTAAAAATTCCACCTCCCTTTGTCTTTAGAAGCTCTTTCTCATTATCCATATCTAGTTCACCATGAAAAAACACAGACACTGGGTGGAATAGACAGGAACAAATTTGTAACTACCACCTGCTAAATTACAGCAACCATTGTATTATATATGAGTAATTAAGTTACTCAGTTATGCAAAAGCAATTAAAAAGAAAATAGCGTGTTAAATCAAACTAGTAAGTGGAGAAGGCTTTTCTCCAGCTCTACAATGAGCTCCCAAATCTAGATCCACTCTATCCATAATAAGGAAATGAGAGTTTACAGACAGCTTGTGCAAAAGCCTCTGGAAGTAATCATTCCCTTTGGGTTCACTGTAGTCACAAACTTGTTCTATATCTCTCTATGAAGAAGTCATAAAACCTTTAAAAGCTTTTAGGACTCCACTCTTCTACGAAAGGTTGCAGTGAAAACAACTCAGGTTAAGTACCCGCCACTCTGTGTCTCAGTGAGAGTACTACATGTTAGTGTGGAGCAGGTCTCTGACTTTGCAGCTGATGTGCTCTGTATGTTGCATGGAAGGACAAAAAAAGCAGCTGGCACAAAGATAACAATGAAATTAACCCATTCATCTTCCACCAGCTTCATTCACGTTAATCATTCACATGACGCAAACACAGAAGTCACAACCATAAAATAGGAAGTCCAACTAAACTCTGCCAAGAAATTAAGAAATTTTCTAGCTTTGTCTGGACAGAGCTATAATCTGTTCTTCCATTTACACTGAAATTCTGTGAGATTATTTGCTTGTATCAGATTGCTCTGAGGCAGATCAGGAGACACAACTCAACACAGTGGCACACTTCCTAAATCCTGAAATGTTACAAATGTTTTGGTTTTTTTTTTACTATGTTCCGTATTTGGCCAGTGTGCTTCAGGAAAGAGGCTCAGCATATAATTATTCTTTCATTCAAAGGACACAGAAAAAATAAACGTATTTCAAAGAGATACAAATCCTAAACATTTATGCAAACAACAACAACCTTTTGTTGTTAAGTTAGCCATGCAATGTTAACTTTTTCCTCCTACATCCTTTGTCCCATTTATTAATTGCAGCTTTCACTTATTACCATGACATAATCAGCACTTCAAAAACAGGAAAGGATCTATTTTCTGTGAAACATCTAGCATATTCAACAATCAGAACATAAATTCTTCTTTCTCTGTTTCTGCTAAGCAGTCTGATAATGGAGTTACTTAGCAACAGATGAAGCAACTGAACTGTGTTGCCTGATCCACACATTTCACTGCAAAGTAACACTCACAAAGGCATTATTTAGCTGATGGTTGCCTCTGCCTAGATGTATTTTTGAAGTGTAAAATCCATTAGTGTAGGACAAGCCTACATGAAAACTCAACCATCATGTACTATCTGTAATGCACTATACATTTTGAAATTAACAGAAATTGCCTGTAATAGTCACATGATTTTAAGCACCTCTGAAAAAGGAATAAACAAGAAAATACAAAACACAAGACTATTTACAGTATTTACACGGCAGCTACAGAAGTTGCTTTAAAGTGGGGGGTAGGAGTCTTCTTTCTATAGCATACTGACAATCTCTGAACTTCAAACACACAAACCAAGCCCTCATATGTCAAGCACACTTTTTTTGCCACAGAATATTTTGATTTCAGAGAATGAATAACTGCTTATTTTGGAAACACACAGACACACACACACATATATTTCCCTAAACCACCTTCTTCACCAAAACAGCAAGTAATATGTGCCACACCAAATACTGAGATAGGTTTTATTAGAAGGCAGTCTTAGACAAAAGTAACTTACAGAATTTGCCAACCATTACTCCCTTTTCATTTAACTCCACAGCATTAAATAATTACTGTATTTTTTATTTATTTTGGAGCGTGAAAATTTTTATTTTACAACTGCATGAGAACTTCATAAAAGCTGTCTTGGTTCATCACACAAAATTACACTGCCAGCAAGACTTGAAACTCTCTTGCCCCTAGCAAGGGGAAAGCACAGCAGTTTCTGCAGCTGTGTCATCTACTGGCATTGTTCAAGTGTTATTTTAATCTAAAGACTCAACACCTTGGACTTCATAACAGCTTCACAACTTATTTCATGTGTACATATGAAGATATATCGAGCTGAATTTGGACTACACAAAGCTAAACCAAGTTTGCCACAAGACTATTTTTTACCCTTGAAAAAGTAAGAATGAGCAGGAATTTAAGTACAATTAGATACTAAAAAAAGAAAGTACATTCATGAAAAATTGAGCAAAAATATAGTTTTGATAAGTCACCTGAAAAATTATCAGAAGGGACAAAATTCAGAGAAATTTCCTATTCATTTGACACCAAACATTTTTGTCTTATTTCCAATTAAGAATCAGTGTTACATTTTCAACAATGAAGGCAGCCAAGTACAGTGCAAGTTAAGAGCACATTTCATGATTGCCTTGAAAAGAATTAAGATACTTCCTATGTTCCATTTCAACTAAGAACTCTTTTGACATTTCAGATACTAAAACCACAAAGTCTTTAAGTGCTAACAGTTGCAATAACAACTTCTTAGGATACGTTCCACACTATAAAGAGAATAAAAACTTCAATGATGAGAACTCTAACATGTATTTCTAAGGAAAACTAAGTTAATACCTTGCCTACATATTTTCCAACGATCCTGCACTTACGTAGATATCTAAACATACAGCATTCTTACTCACAATTAAGTGATCTTTCACATAAAATTATGCAAATCTTGAAGTTTTTCCTCTTCCATTTAAAGATAAACAATAATTTGAATTTATCTTTTTCCTTCCATAAAAGGAAGGAGATGTTTTCCTTACAGACTTCTCAGAACATTCATTTCTCTTTCTTTCTTTTCCATATTTAAAGTTTTTTATGTATTAAGGTATGTATTATAAGGACTAACTAGTACTCAAGATTTTGTTTGAACACAGAATGTGGAGATGCCCTTTTTCTGCATCTGAACTATACTGAGATCTCAGGTTTGGTCATTATTTATCTCCTATTTTTCAGCTTTCTACAGTTCTGATCAAAACCAATAATTGGCTGCCTTTGTCTTTTTTAATATAAACCATTCTAAATCAACCACCTTAGGCATTAGCATCTCTTTGTCGATTTGAAGCCAAATATCAAATGATTCTTGAATAAAAGGTATGCTGTTTTCTTACAAACACAATTTATTTCTTTCAGTTCAGCACTTTTCAAACAGAGGTTATAACCATGATCTTAGCTGACAGTTAAAAGCAAGCAGGTTTTCCTACTTACTTGCAAGAAAAAAAATTTAAAAATAAAATAGAAAATCCTAAGTCAGTGTTCTGCTATACCATTTACAAGCTACTGGCTTTCTACGTTAGAAATCAGCATTTTAGAGACTGCTTAGATTTAAGACACAAGATCATTTTACTACTCCTCAACAACTTTCTTCTACTACCACAGGCACACTACTGTGTCCTGATTAGAAAGTGACATATTTCAAGAATATATTATCAGAGTGTATCACTTGTAATCAAGAACCCAAGCTCCAAAAATCTTTCAGTTTAGCTAAGTTTGCACTTTTTACTGCACTTGTAGAAACAAAAGAAACATTCCATATGAACTAAGTATTTTCCTATATGAACCACGCATGTCCAAAACAATTACTCCCGGAATGTCATGCTGAAAACAAAAAGTTAATATATTTAGCTTAACTTGTACTTTGAGTCACCTTCTGAGCCATCTTGGCAGAACTGTAATTTTCACAGCTAGAGAACATTTTTAACCAATTCACTTGCAAAAATCAGCCATTCTAAAGAAAATCTTACACAGATAAAGAGCAAGAAAAAGCTTTGACA
Organism: Amblyornis subalaris; assembly: GCA_018881555.1. Lineage (NCBI taxonomy): Eukaryota > Metazoa > Chordata > Aves > Passeriformes > Ptilonorhynchidae > Amblyornis > Amblyornis subalaris. The sequence continues at coordinate 1,406,468 of JACAXG010000117.1, read as the reverse complement.
ATGAAAATGCCTTGGGAAGCAAAAAATCATGGTATGTACTTACTAATTTGTTCTCTTGCATATATATTCTCTGCAGCTTCAGACAGCCTTTAGCTATGATGATCATTCCTTCATCTGAGATCTTGTAACATTGCCCAAAATGTATGTCCTTCAATTCCCTGCATTTTGAACCGAGCTGCAATTAATGAAATCAAAGGGAAAAAAAAAAAACAACAGAATTTGACTGAAATGAAGAGATGAGAGTTAAGATTTCCTTCTGCTTCTCTACCCAGCATTAAAAATTACCTTTCTTTTCAGGCTTTTTAAATACTACCTGCAAACAAGGAAGGTTCTAATTACATACAGAACAAAAGGAAGTTGCTAACTACGGTGAACAAAATAGAGCTAAGAGCAGCATATAAGAAATAAGTTATTTTTTGGGTGAGTATATATATATATGTATAAGTAGCTAAAAGTGCCTTTATGTTAAACCACTGGCAGCATATTTGATTTATCCTAACTCAAATGCTCCTTTAACACTCAGAGATAGCTGATGCAACCTTCCTATACACCTAACAAATAAAGATCGCAGTCACCTTCGGTGTTCATGAAGCAAAAATCAGTTACTCAAACACAGGTTTCAAATAGCAACCAAGCTCAGGAAAATTCAGTCCAACAGAGGTGAAGTATAGGATGCCAAACCGCAGATTTAACTACAAAAGGGATCATTTAATCCCTGACTAGTAAAAAGGAAAAAAAAAAAAAAAGTATGTGCAGTCTCTAGAGAACAGCATTTACCACATCAAAAAAAAAGTCTCCATAAACTAATTTTTAAAACAGAATCTTTTTTCTGATTTTAAATCCTAAGAGAGGGTATGTTCTTCCAGGTCCCTTTCTACACTTGGTAAGAAGTCAAAATACACTGAATTTACAGAAGAAATTTGCAGAATGGATGGTTACCTGCTTCAGGCCTTCATCAGTGAGTCTGTCTTGATTGCCCACATGCACTTTCTGAAGAAGAGGACACTGAGAGGCAACTGCAATAATAGAGGTGTCAGAAAGCTGTTTACACCTGTAGGCAGTATACCTTAGGAGCCCAGGACATTTAATTGCTAATATGCATACTCCTGTATCTGACACATTGCGGCAATCAGAAATATTGATTTCAGTAATATTCTGGCTTCTTGATGCTATTTTTTCCAACAGCTCATCAGTGACCTGCAAAGAAAAAACAAACACATATAACTTTTTCCACAAAAATCTTTGATATCATTAGGACAAAAATGATTGTTTGTAAGATGCATTTCCATGAGTTATTGGGAAAATGGAAAGATACCTTTACAAATAGTACCTACAGCTGAATATTTTACTGTAATTTATTTGTTTCGGGAGGGTCTTTTAATGCTTTTGATGGAATATGGACAACCGGGAGAAAGCCAATTCTGACAGACTATTTAGACTGTAGCTAGATGGTTTCATGATAAAGCTCATGGAGGTGGAGGCAATAGCTTGGCAAGTATAAAAAATATGGGCACCTCCAGGAATTTATGTCACCACAAAAAGAAACCCAAACAGTTGTCCAACTTGAAAGAAATTCTCAAGTATCAGACTGAGCTCCTAAGTTAGGGGGGCAACCACAGACCTACTTCTCTTTTCAGCAGCCACGAATAGACTATGCGTGATGTCTAGGTATTAGAAAGATAAACTACTTGTGAGTAGACAAGCCTTATTAAGGTTTAGGACTGGATGTGCTTCAATGACCTCAGCTCCTAAGGGAGGTTAACAAAGCGTGGGGAGAGTGATGTACTACTGATAGTGGACACAAAGAATGCAGAATTTACAGACCACAATGACATCTGGGAGAACTCCCTAGATAAGGAAGAAACTAACAAAGCCAACTTCAGCAACTGTGCTGAGTCAGCCCCAACTGGGTAAAAGGTGATTCTAGAAGAGGGAGATGGCAACCACCACCAGCCACCACCCCACGAAGCCCACCAACACAAAAGAAGAGAAAGACTGGGCATGTGGACTAATCAGAATAAGAAGTGAGGGAATCATTTAACCAATAGAAAATAGAATACTAATAAGAGAACTACGTAACTTCTAGCCAACGAACATTACTGCCTTTGTTTACTAAACTATATGTGATTTCTATTGATAATCATTTCCACACTATGGCAGTCGTGTTAGCTTTCATTCTGTTATGTTTATTACTTGCAATAATGTTGTATGGAAAGGCAGGGTTTTCTTTTTCTCCTTTTAGTAAACTAGCAAGTATGCTCAATTAAACAAAAGAGAGGACTGCTGAGGAATACACTCAGTGCAGGGTGTGCTGCAGGCTGAGATCTGGGTGGCCGAGCCCGAGGCAAAAAGCCATGAACTGGCACCAACTCATTGCACAACACAGGGCACAGAAGAGCTCGGGCACAGCCAGGTAATGGACACAGCAGCAGCCCAGGGTCCCCAGACATGCCCATGCACAGCGTGTGAGGGTATAAAACCCAAGGGTCCCTTTATTCGGGGTCCCTCCTCCTCGGCATCAGTTCGAGCTGTTATTCTATTGTTGCACAATGATTACATTATTTTTGCACAATAATTACATTATTTTAAGGACCTAGAGGCCTGAGACTCTGCTGTGGGAAACCTGAAGGTGAGTCAGGAAGGACTGGCCTGACTGTGAGTGTGGGGTGTGCAGGGAGCCCAGCGGGAGACCCACCAGCTCACTGAGGCTGCTGCTGTGGAGGGGCTTCTGTCCCACTCAGGTGGTGCCAGTGTGGCTGCCAGAGCGGCCCCTGGGTGCTCAGACAGCAAGGTTTCCTTTACACCTTTGTAAAAAATGATTTTTTTCCATTTCATATCTGTACACATTGTAGTTAGCTAACATGGCTAATCTTAAGAGAAGACAATCCTACAAAGCACCATTCAGAAGTACTTATCCATCACTTGGTATAGATGAGATTTAGCTTTAACCAAAGAGAGCAGGAGAGCAACAGGAATCTCTTTTCTTTTTGTCTTACACAGTTGAGGAAGTCTTTGCTGCATTCAATCTGTTTTTCATCTGTAGCAAGTCAAATCTTTTCTCCTGCTCTTTCATCAGGCAGGTTTTAAGACGGAAAAAGACCGTGCTGGTTTTGCCTGGGGTAGAGGTAATTTTCTTCACTGTGACTACTATGGGACTATGTTGTGGATTTGTGCTGGTTTTGCTATTGCTGAGCAGGGATTGCACTGAGACAAGGCCTTTTCTGCTTTTCACACTGCTATGATGGCGAAGAGGCTGGGAGGAGACACAGCCAGGACAGGTGACCCAAACTGGCCACAGGGTATTCCAGACCATATGGCATCATGCTCAGTGTATAAACAGAGGGTAAGAAGGAGGAAGGGGGGGATATTTAGAGTGATGGCATTTATCTTCCCAAGTCATTGTTCTGTGTGATGGGCCCTTGCTCTGCTGGGGATGGCTGAACACCTGCCTACCCATAGGAAGCGGTGAATTAATTCTTTGTTTTGCTTTTCTTGTGTGTGTGTGTAACTTTTGCTTTCCCTATTAAACTGTTCTTTATCTCCACAGACGAGTTTTGTAGCTTTTACTCCTCCAATTCTCTCCACAACCCTACTGGTGGGGGAGTGAGCGAGTGGCTGCCTGTGGCTTGGCTGCCGGCTGGGGTTAAACCACAAAAATGACAAACTGAAAAGAAAAAAATCCAAGCAAAAATCGCAAACAACTTCTGAACAAAGACACACACACACAAAAAAAATCCCACATAAACTCCAACAATAACCAAAAAACCCACAATCACCAAAACCCTCCCCACACCCCTCCTAGAATATTTATGCTGCATATTGGTTTAAGAATTCAATATAAACCTGGCAAGATAGAGCAATGCCACACATGATAAACGTAAGTGAAATCCTTTATTGAACATACTTAATAGGCAAAACTATTAAAAGCCTTTGTAGCAGAAATAGGGCTACAGCTCAAGACACTGAAGAAGAAAAGACTTATCTGGCACACAATACCTACAGATTAAAAAGACAGACCTCTGGTCTCAGTGTGCTCTGGAGTCACTTGAGGGGAAAAAAAAAATAAATCAATCTCCTATACAATTTTTCTATAGTGTTTCAGAAATATGTTAAGTAGTAATTCTAGAAAAATTTGCATGCTCTCTTATGAATTGATCTGAAAATACTATCCCATCTGTAATCTCCATGTCTAACATAAATGAGTTCATGTTGTTCCTTCTTCAAATGGGACCCTTCAATTGTTATTCCCCTGTACCCCATATTTTCATGAAACTCAAGATACCGTTTCTAAACCCGTGCAAGTAACTATTCAACAAGGAACCTAAGAGAGGTGGCCAAAGAATACCAGCATCCTCAAAGTTTTCCACAGAGGGAAGTTACTGCATACAATTTAAAGCTAGGCTCCCTAAGGACCCCACTAAATTAAATCCACATATATTTCATTCTAGGATTGGCTGAAGGCCTAAGAAAAAACCTCCACCTAATCTGTCTTCTAATCAGTAGAAGCCACATCAGTTGAAGAAAAAATAAAGAAAATTTGTTAAAACAGAGCAAGCACGAGGTATGTGACCATTCTTCAAACTCAAGCATCCTCAGAAAAGCTCATGTTTGTCTTTGAATTAATATGAGGTCTAATAGTTCCTGTGAATGGAACTACCACTACTTGATGCAGAGTTGAGACAAACCACCCATTTCAAAAAACACTTGAGCTCACACTGTTTCATAACTGATCTCAGTTAAAATACATTAATCTAAGGGTCCAGACATTTTCAGCTAATAGCAGAAAAATCCCCAAAACCACAGATATCACGATTTCACATACTTTTGACCAAAGGTAAACAAAGGAAACACAAGTTCCAAGAACAAGTTCTGAGTCATCAAAATAATTATTCCACAATGATACTTTCATACCTGCTGACGACTACTGAGATCCAGTTGCTTCCAAAACTGAAAATCTAAACAGAGGTCACGCCAGTATTTACAGACTAATGACACTGAAAGGCAGCGCTCATTCAGAGACAAGTTGGAAAATATCTGTAAAGAAAGCAGAAAAAAAAAAATTGTCAGATGTATTTCAGAGACAGAAATATTTTATTACCATTTCATCTTGTAAAAGACAGAGAAGTATTAGCATGCATTCACAGATCTAGAACTTGCCACCAGCTTGATTAGTCAGGGACAATAACAAAACAATCTACATTCCACAAGAACTGACAATATCAGTGAGTCACATCAGCACAACCAACAACAGAATGCATCCCACTACCAAGTTTCAAAAGTGCTTCTGAGATGGCACACCTAACGAATAACAAGTATTAACTCAATGTTATTTGCAACTCATCTAAAAAGTTCTTTCATGCCCATACTGAAATGGATGGAAAACCTTTCCTTTTATTGTTTAACTGAAGAGTCATGAAAGTATTAAAACATCAGGTCTTGTGGGAAAGGGGCATGGGATGGTAGAGCAGTTCAGCAGAGTAAATCATTGTCATACAAGGGAACTTAAGCACAGAATCAGCCTTATATAGGCCAAGGTTTTGAGCATTATAGCAGCTGGTAAAAAAAATAAACTGTAACTTTATGGCAGGCTCATAAATTGCTACAATATGTTTTACATTCAGCCCTTTCTTAAAAGTACTGTTGTTTATTAATAAATATAAAAAGGTCTGTCAACAGTTTCACATGAAGGTACCCTGTCCCCACAGATGAATTTAAATCTACATGTCATCCTATAATGAGAAAAGGCAGTAGTAGCATTAAGATACGTACACGGGAGTACAGACTGCAAAACATGAAACAGTCTGAGGACATCAAGTACTAAATAGAAGCACTATTGCCAATCTCAGACAATTTTCTCAAGAAAATCTGAAAATACTGGAGAGTGTCCATAGGAAAGCACTGAAGTCTAGAAAACACGAAAACCTTCAAAGAAACTACTAGGACTGTTTAGCCAAGGAAAAGAGATGGCAAAGGGCAGGAGAGAGGGAAGAGACTAATGAAGCATTGAAACGTAATGGTAACTTACAGAGCTTTGGTCATTGGGTGGTCTTTTGAACAGACTTGTCAAGAATAACAACCAAAATTGTACCCCTTGTTCAAGGAGATGGCAGTTTTAAATATGTATATTCCTACATGACCCTTTGAAACAGAGTTGTAATAGGGGGAGGGGGGTCAAATTCATGAAGTTCTCCAAATGCTTAAAAGTTATCATTCCCACCTTCCTCTAGCTCTAAGAAGCTCACAATCCCTTATGCAAGACTCCTCAGTGTTGAAGGATTGTCCCTGCAGGCCTTTGCTTGACCATTACCAGGGTCAGTGTCTGCTTCTCATCAGGCAACTACTTAAACACAGCAGGCAGAAGTGCAAACGAAACTATCAGTGCCTGCTTCCTCCCTGCAGTTCTTTGTCTGTACTGGTGAATCCATGCACAGAACAAGCAGGCAGCTGTGATCAGCACCCAAAAAAAACCATCACCCTCAGTCAAGAAGAAAGCAAGCACTGAATAGTGACTGGTAATTTGGCATTTGACATTCCCACTGCAGAAGTGTAATTCTAAACATTAGAAAAGGTGACAGTCTGATGATGCTCAGTAATTCTAAGTTAGTAAGAGTAGCATGAAACTTGAATTCCTGCTACAGCAAGAAACAAAACTGAATCTTTTACCAGTTACAAAAACCTTAGGAGAGAAGAAGGCAACATGATCCACATTATGTTTAGACAGACATTTGACTCACTACAATTAATACTAACAAAGGATATTAGGTTGGCATTATAAAGTACTTCAACTAATCTTTACTCAAGTGGGAAATAAATATCTTCTTTGTGGAAGTACCACCTTTACTTTGACAAACAAAAGCTTGCCATTCTGAAGAACACAGTAAACATAGAACAGTAAAGACTGCTGCTAATCCAGCTGCCACTGTGAAAATGAAAGCCCATAAATAATTTTTGTATTTTATTTTGTTTATATTGGCCTGCATTGCAAGGTTTTGAGAGTGGGGGGGCTACAAGGGCAGCTTCCCTGAGAAGCTGCAGAACCTTCCCACATGTCTGACCAAGCCAGTGTCAGTCAACTCCAAGATGGACCCACGGCTGGCCAAGGCTGAGACAGTCAGTGATGCTCTGGGTAGCAGCTCTGGGATAATGTATTTAAGAAGGACAATAAAAGTCATTGGGCAGATGCAAGTTGTAACCAGAGAAGAAAAGAGTAAAAATATGGGATGAAGAAGGAGCAGCAGAAACAACATGTAATGAACTGACTGTAACCCCTATTCCGATCCTCCTGAACTGCTGGGGGAAGGAAGAAGAGAACCGCAAACGAAGCTAAGCCCAGGAAGGTGGGAGGGACTGGGGAAGGTGTTGGTTTTACTTTTATTTTGGTTTTATTATCCAGCTCTGATTTGATTGGTAATAAATTCAACCTATTTCCCCATGTTCAGTCTGTTTTGCCCACGACAGTAATCAGAGAGTGATCTCTCCCTGTCCTTAACTCGTGAACCCTTCCTAATGTTTTCTCTCACCAGGCAAGGAGCGGAGTGACAGGGCTCTGGCAGGTACCTGGTGTCCAGCCAGGATCAACTCGCCACGCTACCATCCCACCAAAAGCTGAAAGCCCTCACAAATCACAGACCTGCTGCTAACCTGCTACTGCTGCATGAAACAGCTGCAGCAATGACAAAACAAAACAGAAAAAGTTTGATTCAGTACTTCACACAAACAGTACTTCTGCATAAAAAATACTCTGAAAGAAACGTCCGAAAGCATTTGTAGTCATGTTTCAGTCCATGCTGTACTTAACCCTAGCAGCAAAGACAATTAAGCATACAGGTGCTGCAAAGTGACTTTTTAGAAAACAATCAGTGAAGCAATGACAAGCCACTGCAGAATTCCAGCATGCACAGGAGTAGCCACGTAAGTTACGTAAGTGTTACGTGCTCAAAAACAAGGCCTTGCCAGTTTTATTGTCTGTAGTAGCTGTAAAAGTTCCAGCTATAAAAGGATGCTGAATAATGCCATGTAAAACATCAGCTTCTCTTCAGAGCTTGCAATTGTTAAAAGAAGAGGTATTGAATTACACTAAATGGAATTTAGTAGCAAGGACTACACATATTCCAGGTGGTGGCACATCACCCTTACATTAAGGGATTAGCCTAACTACTGGTTAATACACTATACTAATGCATAAAGTGCTGCAACTCACTTTGATGACTTCACCACCCTTTAATTCAGTTTTGTTCTCTAGATATATACTGATATTGTGGCAGTTTAATTGTCTTGACTTAAATTTTCTAATTCCCAAGAATGTATAAATACAGCTGAAAGCTAAAACCATTCCTACCTACAAGCCTGTTCATTTAACTCCTGCTTATGACAGATAACTTTGAGGGCAATGGTTCTACTAGTTAGCACATTTAATTCCTGAAAATTGTACTCAAACATGTACACTTTCAGATCCACTATTCAATTTGTTCCCCCTCAACTTTAATCCTCCTTCCAAACAACAGAATATGATTCGGCACTGTAAGAGAAAAAAAAGCTTAACAGCCTTTTCTAGAACCATTTTACAGTTTTTTTCCTTGTTGGCAAAAGGCAAGAGTAGAGGAAGCAGAGTTCTGGAAAGGAGTTCACTCCTTCTCATCTCACCCTCTTTCAGCTCAAATTCCCAAAGCAAGTGTCAGTTTCTCCTGCTTCACCCTTTCATGTGATAGTTAAGATTAGTGGATTTTTCCTCCCCTTCAACAGATGCAAGAGACTCTCTGAGCCTTCAGGCTACATCCCATTTAAGGATCAACAATCACAATGTTCCCCACTGATGACCTTATCATACCTTCCAGACATAGTAAGTTCTTTAGCATCTAGCTCTTGCTTTGAAGCACATGATCACACAGACTCATTAAAGATCAGTAATGCCTTCCTTGCCTCAGTCTTTAACAGCAAGACCAGTTGCTCTCCAGGTATCCAGCCCACTGAGCTGGAAGACAGGAACAGAGGCAGAGTGAAGTCCCCTCATAATCCAAGGGAGGATAGTCAGTGACCTGCTACACCACTTAAGAGACACACATGTCTAAGGGGCCAAATGGGATCCATGGGCCCTGAGAGAGACAGAAGTGCTCACCAAGCCACTTTCAATTATTTACAAGCAGTCCTGGCTAATCAAGGGGTTTCCAGTTGACTGGATGTTGCCAAATGTGATGCTCATCTACAAGAAAGGCTGGAAGGAGGATCCAGGGAACTACAGGCCTGTCAGTCAAACCTTGGTCCTGGAAAAGCGTATGGAGCTGATCATCTTGAGTGCTGTTACGTGGCACATACAGGACAACCAGGGGTCAGGCCCAGCCAGCAGGGGTTTGTGAAAGGCAGGTCCTGTTTGACCAACCTGGTGTCCTCCTACAACCAGGTGACCCGCCTGGTGGAATGAGTGAAAGGCTGTGAATTTTGTCTGCCTGGAATTTAGTAAAGTCTTTGACACAGTTTGCTTTGACATAGAATTCTTCTGGAGAAACTGGCTGCTCATGGCTTGCATGGGCGCACTGTTCACCAGGTAAAAAAACTGGCTGGACAGCCAGGCCCAGGGAGTGCTGGTGAATGGAATTACACCCAGTTGGCCACCAGAAATGGTGGGGGAGCAGGTCCAGGGCAGCGACTCTTGCCCTGTGCTGGGCACTGGTGAAGCCACACCTCAATCCTGTGTCCAGTTCTGGGCCCCTCACTACCAAAAAAATACTGCAGTGCTGGAGACTGTCCAGAGAAGGGCAATGAAGATGAAGAAGGGTCTGGAGCACAAATCTGATGAGAAGCAGCTGAGGAAGCTGGAAGTGTTCAGCCTCGAGAAAAGGAGGCTCAGGGGGACCTTATCACTCTCTACAACTCCCTGAATGGAGGCTGCAGCCAGGTGGGGCTTGCGGTCTTCTCCCAGGCAAAAAATGACAGGATGAGAGGAAATGGGCTCAAGCTGAGGCAGAGAAGGTTTAGTTTAGACATTAGGAAAAATTTCCTCACTGAAAGGGCTGTCAAGCACTGGAACAAGTTGCCCAGCGCAGTGGTGGAGTTGCAATCCCTGAAGGTTTTTAAAAGACATGTAGACATTGCATTTAGGAGCATGGATTAGTAGCAGACTTGACAGTATCGGGTTAATAGTTGAATTCAATGATCTTAGAGGCCTTTTCCAGCCTAAGTGATTCCATATCAAAAAGAAAATCCAAAAATGCAATGCCCAGAACAGCAAAAGTCAACTAACAGATATAGGTAGTTTTCAGTCAAATCACATTTAATTTGCTGACCTCAATTCAAACAGCGTAATTTTACGTTGACAGGTACAACCAATTGTTGATAGGTACAATCCCTTACAGGAGAAAAGCCTCGTGGTTTTCCTTTTAAACTACAAAACACAACTAATTCCACAGTATTTCACCTGAGTCAATCCACCATTCTGAGTCAGGTGATGGTTCAATTGACTCTAATACAGCTAAACTAAGGCCTTGCACAGCACAATTTAGATCACAAAAAAGAGTGCCCAATCAAGTTTTGGGGTTTTCTTCAACTTTCTAGAATATTTTGTAAGACAATGAATGGAAAAGGGAGAAAGAAAACACTGATTAATATTATTGAAGAGTCCAACCACAAAAACTAGAAATAAAAGTTGTTCTGTGTAATTCTCTCCTTTACCACCAAGTCCCATCACAATAGGCTTCAGACATAACACCCTTAGAACTTCCCCACTGTTTCTACACTAAATGTATGCTAAATAGTTCAAGCTATGTGTCCAAAATAGACTACTTTGAACTTCTGTGCTAAATATCAGTATATCAGCAGGAACAGAGGAGAAAAAAAAACCAAAAACCAACAAAACAAACAAAAAGCCCCACAAAGCATCCTATAAATATCTTTTCTTAAAAGGTTAAAGATCAGTTTTAAATATCACAAATCCATGTACTAAATTTATTTAGTCTTTAAATAATCAATAGCTTTCGCCTTAAACCAAGTTCTTCAAAGTCAATCAAGTGAAGAAGATAACTGTACTTTTAACCAAAGGAAATAATGAAAAGTCAGTCACATCCATGGAAGTTACTATGAAAAAAAGGTTGGTAGTAGAAAATTGTGTATGTGTTGGCTAACACAATATCCTCAGCACCAAGTTTTATAAAAAGTAATTCACATCACCCAAATCAAATATAAAGGTAAGCATAATTCAAGAAATAATTTTAACCTACCAAAAGACTATCTTAATTAAAAAAAAAAAATTAAAAACCACAATCAAGGCGTTAGAATTACTGATTGCACAGCCTAAAGAAGCTTTTGCCTCACGAAAATAGGCAAGAAAATTCAGTTGATTGCTAATACCATTCTTTAAAAAGATACTGCTAACTTTAAGAACAAGGTATAGCTCTATGAACACTAACAAAATATAGGCCCCACAGTAGAAGAGACTGTAAAAGGTGAATCTATGAATGTCCTTTTTCTGTCCATTGTTTTCATTTAAAAGACTTTCAATCCAAGTAGAAGAGGAAAGATTTCGGTGAATTAAGCTGTCCTGGACCAATAAAAACCTTTTGTATTCAAGAATAGGTATCAACAAACTTGTTTTCATTACACTGCATCAGGTAGATTAGTTTGAAACTAAAAAGTTGATGGAATGAATAAAAGAGAACAATAGAATGTGCACTCAAACATTTCATGGTGCGTAAGTAACTTAGACATTCATTCTTGAAAAACTGCTCATTTGTTTCATCAGCTAGTTGCAAACTTTTCAGCAACTAACTGAAACTTCCTTAACTGAAATATTTCTGAAGTATCATTTGATAAAAAGAACACACTTAGTACACGACATTTTATCGTGCACTGTTAAACACAGTATTTGCAAACTGCAGGCATAGAGAAGTTAAGCTAATAGTGGATTTATGTTTATTAGTCTCTTCATTCTACTTTAGAAAACTAAAGAATCATACATAACAGAAGAGGCAGGAAGAACAGACAAATATCTGCTTTGACAAATATTCCCAGCCGCCTAAATTTCTAAGAGATTTCTTCACTTTACCTACACATAACTCCAACAGAACAAGGGAAACAGGAACGATTCTGAGTTTTCAAGAGATGTGACACTGAATGCACGCACCTCTGAAAGGAGCCTCTGTACGTACACCCATGAAGGGAATTGAGTTAAAAGTGCTCTTGTAGCTGAGGAAAAACGTGTCAGCCAGGAAAAGTGATGGTGTGATTTCACACGGCAGGCAGGATTCTTTTGGCAAGTTGCCATTAATAGGAACAGTTTACCAGTCCCCCACTTCCAGTTACCCCAATTTTTGCACTGGATTTAGTGACTGTACTTAGAGAAAGTCTTTTCAGGCAGCTGACCCCGAGGAAAAGTTTTGCAACGTTAAGATTGGTGTCAGATTAGCCAGCCAAGTTTACTCGCCCTGCAATTGCATGATCACTCTACAAAGCACAAAGCCAGTGGCAGGAACACAGCCAGAGGTTACAAAAGGACACAGACACTGCCCCTACCAACTACTTACTAACAGACTGCCTCAGCTGCAAGGCAAAACACAACTTTAGTTTCTGCCTGTAAGAAATGACCGAGGATGCTGATGCCATACCTTTCCTCCTAATGGAAAGGAAGGGTTCTGACCAAGAAGCTGAGTATCTTTACTGGAAGGGGCTCACAATGGTTTTATTCCCAGCCGCCTAAATGTCCTCACTAAAAAACACCAGGTAGTGTCTCTGAGCCACCATTTTAAAAAGAGACATTAAAACAAAGCAAAATCTGTGAAAGATCAAACACAAGTCAGGCAACCTGAACAGAAGAAACAAATACGGAATGAAACCAGGAGTTAGATTTCATTTACTTTACATTCTAAGACAGCACAACTTGTAATCTGCTTGTTTCAGCCATACAGTAATACCTACTTTTGGGGATGGAGAATAAGCCAAACCAAGACCTAAACAACATTAGGGTAAGTTTTACTGGCCACGAGTGTCAAGGCATCTATCCTGTCATCAGGCAAAGCAGAAATTTAATTCCAAGATATTTGTCTCCTCCATCACACAGCTCATTCTGTGAGGCTAAAACCCTACATGCTTACACAAAACCCATCTTTTCACGCACACCTCTGGAAAACAAAGTAATTGTTTTTATAACTCTGCAACAAATCAGAAAACTTACCCTAACATCTCCCAGAAATTTATCATTGAAATAATGGCCATATCCTGTCTTCTCTTTAGTTACTAGTCTACTGACACACCTTTCCTTCACAATTGTGCCCTTCAACTGCATTCCAGAAGCTCAGCAACACCCCAGTGAACCGAAAACTGGTTCATTTCCCTGCTACAATCACAGGGTGACAGCAAGCTTCATGGCAAAAACAAACAACAAGAAGCCAAAAAACCAAAACAAAACCATAACAAACGACATTGCTGTGTTGAGTGTTGATTATTGCTCAAGAAAAAGCAGTTCAGGTGAATTAATATTGAAATTAAAGAACATTTTACCTCCTAGCAGCAGCCATAAAGGTTCAAAACCCCCTTCACGCCTCTTAGTGTTATATCCAAAAGTTGGACTCGACACGAACTTAAGACCGGATAACCCGAAGGGAACATCAGCATAGGTAGGAAAGAAAGCTGGTATTTCGAAAGTGACTCTGAACTTTTGGATTAAGTCCAACCCAAATGATTATTTTGATGCCTCTGCCTCTTGACTACGCCAGAAGAAATTTAATTTAAAAAATAAATAGATCACAGTGCAATTATACAGCACGTATATGCAGCCTTTTCAGGTGTAAATGCCCGCATTCAAGAGCCAGAGGACAAAATCCGAAGTCTAGCTCTGGTCAATCATACCACTCAGATTATCTTAAATGCAGTGCTAGCACTAGAGTGGTAGCACCAATGCATTTTATATCAACATTATCACAAACAAACATGTTAAGTTATCATGGCAACAAAAGAAAACCTCTAAACTATTACAACAAGGGAAGAATGAGAAAAATAAGTGAAAAACATTGAGTAAAGATACAAGAAAAGGAGTCAGTAGTGCCTCAAACAATAGTAAAAATATATTTTAGAAAACCCTACATTAAATAAAATACACACCCACACATATACATATATGCACACTTCCATTTATAGTGGATTAGCCTTAGGTTTAAACTGACAGGGTCTCTGCTACAGGCATATGTTCATGCTTTATAAAAATAAGAGCAGCAAACTGAGAAGGAGGACCTCAAAAAGAAGACATCATCTATTCTAGGCCCTTCTTGTTCTGAAGCAAGTCCAAGCACACCCCAAACATTCCTGATAAGGACATTCCCCTTGGTGTTAAAAAGAGAATCAATAAATAGAAATCCCAACTCGTCACATAACCTAAGAGACAGGAAACCACCTTTGCCAAGTATTAGAAAACGACACAGTGTAAAAACGTTTAAGAATCTCACCCAAATTAAGCTTATTATTTCCTTTATTTGGAAAATAAAGGAACAGGAACACAGCTAAGCTTCCTATCAATTTTCTCTTAATTAAAGATTGCATCTTAGCCTTCTTTCTGAAAAGCGTCATTCAGTTTGACCAGAATCTTCCAACTACTATAATGGGCCATGTTTTCATGACCTCTGGCTCTCCTCTGATGCCTCTTATATTTGTCTGTGGGTTTTCTAAGGAGATTCCAGTGCTCACAGCCTAATGTAGTATTCTAGCAGAGGCTTTAAAAGCACCAAACACAGCAGAGAATTTCCTGTAGTAACAGCTCCTGTTAGTACACCTCAAAAGGAAATCTGAAGTGTTTGAATCGGCATTCTCTCCTAAGTTCATGACTCAGTTTGCACACCGTTTTACACCTCTTTTGACTAAACAGCAGCACTGCAAAGAGGTAACAGATACAACAGGAAGATTTATTTCTGTTTTACTTATGCTTTTCAGAAATAAATAGCAGTGAAACTTCAATAGGCACAGATTTGTGACACATAGCACAAGGTTTTCAGAACTTAGTAATGAGCATCAGATTTTGTAATCTTTTGTACTGCATGCTTAGAAACAGCTCCCTGTTTGGTTTTCTTTTCATTCACACATGTCTAGGTCACAGTCAAGCTGACTGATCTATAATTCCTTAATTCCCCTCGAGTTTTAAAGAGAATGGATTTAAATTACCCTTTAGTCAAAGATAATCACCCTCCTCTACCATGAAATTTTGCCCGATGTATAACATTGTTTTCTCGTACATGTTTCAGCAGCCAAATGAAAAGCAAAGCCCATAGGCTTGACTGTGGAACCACAATTCTTTTATCACTTCAGATGCACCAGGATACCTCTTCACCAGCCAAGGGAACAGGACCAACTGGCACACTCAATAAGCCTCCCAATCCAGTAGGGCCCATCTAATGATCTGCAGGCCAACTTCAGTCTGACAAACCCTTCCACCTAGCCCAAACCCTCAGCTTAGAGGAGACTGAACCACTGCTAACAACAAAACCGCACCTGAGCAGACAAAGCAGCCAGCTCTTACCTGGGAGCTCCTGCAGTGTTTCTTTGGACTTTTCTCGAGGCCACCAGAGACAATGGTGACAGCCACTCCTGCACGGGCACCATTGCAGCAGGAGGTCACAAATGTGAGAATCAAGGGAAGGAAACAAAAAGCCAGCAGGATCTGTCTCCTGAGGTGTCTCAGGATGGAATATCTTGTTCTTGCAGAAAGGTTTGTGTCTCCACTACCTACCATGAAGATTTTGGGTATATTTCTCTCCCACCCTTTCATAATAAAACGACGCCTTTGGAGAAAGGATTATATTTTTGATATTCTATCTGTATCAAAACCCATCATAAGAAGGCCTTTAGGCACCCATATAACGTAGTTGACAAGATCACTGGTTAGAAATCTCAAGTTAAAAGTTCCATAACAGACTAGCATGTTTTGAAGCAGCCAAAAACCCCAAACAATGGAATAGTCAGGAGACAGATATATAGACAGACAGATCTTGTATATATATAATCTCAAAAACCCCAAACAACAAACCCAACTCATAAGCACAGCTAAGGATTGAAGGGCAAATTTGGGGGTGACTGGGTTGGTTCCTACCATGATGCCGGAAACAATGGCCTATTTTTTCAAAAACACTGCAGAAGGAGCTAGACTTCAGGGCGACTAAAGGGACAAAACCACTGGGGGATGCAGGTGTCTGTCCTGATTTCAGCTAGCATAGAATTCTTCTCAGTTGCTGGTACAGTGCTTTGTAGCGGGTACAATACAAATGTATTGTGCACCACTTGGTTCTCGCTAGTGTTCTTTCTTTCTTGCTCTCCTTTCCACTACAATTATTGTCAGTAGCATATTCTGTTTCAGTTATTAAACTGTTCTTATCATAACCCACAAGATATACTTTTTTCCCCTCAATTCTCTGCCCCACCAGTCTGTGGATGTGGTGAGTGGCTGCCGAGTACTTAATTGCCAGCTGGGGTTAAAAAAACCCCTGTTTTGTAAAAAGAGAAAACCCAGCCAAGCAAAAAACCCCACAACCTTGAAAGTACAGGTAAGCATGAGATACTGTGTCTATACAAAACAGAGAAAAGATTAAATAACACATAAACTAGTCCACAGGTGAGATGGACATGAAATCTTTCCCTATTAAAGTTATGGTAGAGTTACAGATTGATAATTTTTAAAAAGTGAAACTGAGTACTAAAAGTAACCACGGAAGAGTACTCATACCATTGATCATGAAGTGTTTGAACTACACTAATCAAGTGAGTCCAATTTCAAATCCTTAAACCTAATATCAAAGAAAAAAATTATCTTCCAATAACAGTGGCAAACAGATGGATTCCCTTCTAGAACTACAAGGCAAAGTTTCAATTTTGCAATCACAGATGAGATTAATTCAGATATGATAGCTCATGAGTTTTAAGCATTTGCCTAAAATTAGTCTGCATAGTGCATCTATGAAACATGACACACCAACACATTCATGTGTATTTAAAAAAAAACCAAACAAAACCAGCAAACAACAGCAAACCAACCAAACCTTCCACAGTATTAGTTTTATGTGCAAGACAGACAGATAAGTAAGTTGTTATTGTATGACAACAAAAGAGTAAAGGAAGTACTTTCTACCCTGGATGTACAACTAGAAAAAAATGAACACTTAGAGTCATCTGCCTCACACTCCTCCATTATCACATCCTGCTTTAAATTCTGCCATCTGACCTCTGAGCAAAACCCTGTTAATCCTGAAAACTTATTCCCCAGAATTTAAAGTCACACTCACGTCAAACTATGGAAACATCACGGGCTCAGTTCCAGCTACACTCATCTTTTTAGCTAATGTTTAGCTGAAGGAAGTCAGCACAGTGGTCAAGAGAGTAGCTTAAAAATGGAAAGTAGCTCCAAAAGAGAACACCATTAAAGGAACAGAGAGATTGCAAAAGGGTCAGGAAAGAAGTTAAGACTGTTCCTTGAGTATATAGCATAAGGGGTCATGAAAGCATGTAATTCAAAAGGGCTGCACATACTGACTGTGAAACTAGTAAGGCCAAAATCGGTCCACAATACACGGTAATACAAACTGTTTGATAACCAACACTGAAAACTTGTCTGTGTAGCTCCAACTCACACAGAAGCACTAAATACAGTGATAGACCCCCTTGCCGAGTACTCCACCAGGGCTGTAAGTAAGAGTCAACTTGTGAAGGGCACCTTACGAAGTTAACGGGTACAGTCAAAATATTTACGAGACAGCTTTTGGAGCTGATCTGTGTGTCTACACCTCCAGGTAATGGCTCAGAACGCCGCTTACAACGACAAGCAAACGGGGTCGGGGAACGGGACACCAAGAAAACCAAAAAACACCCCCACAACCCCATTTATTTTCCCAAAGCCAGGCGCTAAGACCCCTCCGGATCGGGCCTGCCTCCTCCGGCTCCCCATCTGGCCCGAGCCTGCCCGGTGACTCCCGCACCCCGGAGACTGGCACAGCCCCTTCCCAAACCCGCAGGGAGAGGGTCGGCCCGTCCGTGCCCCCCATCCCGACCCACCTTGAGGAGGATGGAAGGCGGCAGCTGGTTGATGTCCGGGGCGGGCGGCGGCGGCAGGTCCCGGCAGCTGTCGCCGGGGTACTCCAGCGGCTCTTCGCAGCCCGCCTCGCCGCCCCTCTCTCTCTCCTCCTCCCTGCCCTGCTCCTTCTCCTCCTGGGGCGCGGGGGGCGGCGGCGAGGCGGGCTGTCCCCCGCCGCTGTGCCCGGCGGCGCCCCCGCCGCTCTCCCCCGCGGCGCCGGGCAGGGCGAGCAGCTGCGGCTCCGCCGGGCACTGGCAGGCGCCGGGCTCGGGCTCGGCGGCGGCGCAGCGCGGCTGCTTGCAGGGCGGGCAGGCGGGCAGCCCGGCCCCCTTTCGCTTGCACACCATTTCGGAGGAGACCTCGCCGGGCGGCCCCAGGAGGCCCCGCACCGGCGAGGGCAGCAGGCCGGAGAGGAAGAGGCGCTGGCAGCGGCCCGGCGGCTCCCAGGCGGCGGGCGCCAGGCGGAGGAGGCGGCGGGCGACGCGCTGCTCCGCGGCGGTCAACGACACGTAGGGCGGCGGCGGCGGCAGCAGCGGGTCCCCGGCGGGCAGCGGCTGCTCCGGGGCGGGCGGGCTGGCGCCGTGCACGATGAAGCAGAGCATGCAGGGCCCGCGCAGGAAGCAGCTCCGGCTGCGCGGCGGCGGCGGCACCTTCCCCCGCGGGCGGCGGCGGTCCCGGCTCAGGCTCCTTGCCTCCTTCGAGAGCAGGTGGCCCATATAGGAGGGGAGGCGGCGGCAGCGGAAGGGCGGGTGTCACCTGCGGGAGGCGGCGCCGGGAGCTGACATGCTGCCGGCGGGCCGGGGCAGGAGGCGGCGGCGGCGGGGCTGGTTCCGGGACGCTGGGAGGGAGGGAGAAGCTTCCGCTACCGCCGGCCTGACCTCCCCCCGGGAGCGGGGGCGGCGCTCCGGGCCGGCGGTGCTGCCGCCAGCGGCCGCGGTGGGGCCGGAGGAGGCTCGGCCGCGGGAGGAGTGCCGGGGGTGCCCCCCGTGTGCCGCTGTGCGGAGACGGGCGTCATTCAGTGCGCTCGCTGTGTGTGTGTTTGTAAATGCGGATGTACAGACGGGGTGCAGCACGTTCGCATGTAATATATGATGTATGCATTATCACAGAATCGTTGGGCTTGGAAGGGAGCTCTGGAGATCGTCTCGTCGAACCCCCCTGCCGAGGCAGGGTCACCTGGAGCAGGTGACACCGGAACGCGTCCAGGTGGGTTTGGAATGTCTCTGGAGACGGAGACTCCACGACCTCCCTTGGGCAGCCTATTCCAGTGCTCTGTCACCCTCAAGTTAAAGTTGTACTTCTTGTGGTAGAACTTGTCTTGTACTTTATGGCCATTGCCCCTTTTCCTGTCACAGGGCACCACCGAAAAGAGCCTGGCACCGTCCTCTTGGCACCTGCCTTTGACATATTAGTACACCTTACCGAGGTCCCGTCTCTCACTCTTCTCTAAACTAAACGGGCCCAGCTCCCGCAGCCACTCCCTATGAGAGATGCTCCAGACCCATCATCATTGTTGTGGCCTCCCCTGGACGCCCTCCCCGTGGCTCCTTGTCTTATATTTCTATACATAAGACATATAAAATACAGGCATGTTTTTGAGTAACTGAAATAAAAGTTCTTTGGGTTGCACTTGGTAGGGAAATGGGAGAGGACTCCTGCCCACTGGTGTGAGATTATATGCAGGACAGTGGCCGAGGTTTTGCAGTAGAGCAAACACAAGCATAGAGACCACCAAGACCAGTCCTCCAAGTTTTCCTCTGTCAACACCATCTTCTCGCCAGCACACTCAGAGAATACCTGTTTTCTGCAGTTTTAATTCATTGTACATCTGGATCAGGGCTCATATGGGGCCTCTGACCCTCTGTCCCCTCCTGTGGATACTCTAACTGCAGTGTGTTGAACCACGGTGCACATGCCCAGGTGTGTAAATCTTTGCTGGGGGCTGCAGTGTTTTAATTAAGATTCTGCTTAGTGCCTAGCAAAAACAATTTGTTTCAGCATTTGCAGCTAAACTGTTGTTGTAACTTGGCTTAGATATATAGATATATAGGTTTTAATATATGTGCAGTTTTGTCTTTAGTAAAAGGTGTTTGGGGAAGGAGAAGGCGAGTTATAGCTGGAGTATATATGGCGCAATACTAACATTAAATAACAAAGGGCAGGAGAAGAAATGCACAGTATTTTATATTGTGTAGCACATCTTTTGGCCTTTTGCCTAGGGATGAGTTATGTTAGGATTAAAATACCCATGCTGCTATTGTTTTTGTTTGTTACCTCTATTATTAGTCTTCAGCAGCTCAGTAAAAATATGTTTCCTATGAGAAAAGTACTAAATATACCTTTGGATAGAAGTAGAGCAATAGAATATTCTGTTTGGATTTATAACTCAATGAGATTCATCAATATAAACCTCAGCAAATTTTTGCACAAAATTTACAAGGTCTTTTCTTTGCTATTGGGAGAACGGGTTGAAAAGCACAAGGCTGTGGCGGAGGATCAGAGTGACCTTGCAGCTGGAAGTCACCCTTGGTGAAACTGTGTGAACAGCAGGCCAGTGATCCTTTACATGGACCAAGTTTAACAGTGCCTGCTGTCTACTTGTGTAGCCCACATGTTGCTTCAGGTCCCCCCCAGTTAGCGAGGTAATGGACATAAATTCACTCCTTGTGCCTTAGCCATAGGTTTGTGGTTGTCCCGGCTGCCTGCCTCTGTTGACTCACACATTCTCTCCTCCCACAGACTGCAAAATTTTGTTTCGGTAAGGAAAAACTAAGACAGCACTAAAAGAAGATGAAAGTCCGAGTCAAATCTTCAATCGGTATTCAGAAGAAATGTTGGCTGCCTTCAACTTCTCCAATGTGTGTCCTTTCCACACAGGCCACAGTACTTCAAGAACTTCTCCAGAGTTGATCCCTTCCATGGGTCCAGTGGATCCCTTCCATGCTCCAAAACAAGCTTCTGATGGCGTCATGTGTGCCTTTGGACACCCACCTGCTCCAGCATGGGGTCCTCCATGGGCAGCAGGTGGCTCTCTGCTACACCATAGACTCCTCCAGAGGTCACAGTCCCTTCAACTGAAGTTCACGCTGGAGCTCCAGCCTGTCCAGTACAGCAGCACAGGAGCACAGCACTGTGTCCTGGCCACCCTCCAGCCCACAATGCCTGCCACCAAAGTGTTCCCAGGCACAACACACTGAGGTGATCAGCGGTGCAGCCAGCAGCAAAATCAGAGCGGCCACTAACGAGCACTAGGCTCTGACAGACAGACAGGAAAGCAAGCCCCATGGCAGGCACAGAAGCCTGCCAATTAATAGCTAAACAGCAATAACAGCTGCAAATTTGATCTAGCACATTCCAATCAAATCTGCCATTATCTCAACCCTTTGTGCACTACATTGGGTGCCAAAAGCAACTCTCGTGATTTAACTCCAGCCATTCTTTTTCTTTTTTTTCATTTGCATCACTTGTCTTTCTTGAGTTTTATTTTTTCTCTCTTTTTGTTTTCATTTTTCTCTTTTGCTTGGCATTCATTGTTGCTACTACTATTACTATTTCTAAATTATTAAACTGCTGTTACCTCAACCCATGAGTTTGTTTCTCACTTCTACACTTCCAATTCTTTCCCTATCCCACTAGGGTTGGGAGAGTGAGAGGGAGTGAGTGAGCAGTTGTGTTTTTCTTAGTTGCCAGCCAGGGTTAAACCACAGCAACTGTGTTTGGCTTAAATATATTTGGTAGGATTATTTTCCCTACACGAAGATTACAGAATCACAGAATCAAGTAGATTGGAAAAGACCTCTGAGGTTATTGAGTCCAATCTTTTACCAAACACCACCATGTCAACTAGGCCATGGCAGTAAGTGCCCCATCCAATCATTCCTTAAACACCTCCATGGACAGTGACTCCACCACCTTCCTGGACAGCCCATTGCAAGGTCTAATTTCTGCAAAGAATTTCTTCCTGATGTCCAACTTAAACCTCCCTTGGCACAACTTAAGACGATTTCCTCTTGTCCTGTCTCTAGTTCCCTGGGAGAAGAGCCTGATCCCCACCTGGCTACAACCTCCTGTCAGGAAGTTGTGGAGAGCAATAAGGTCCCCCCATGCCTCCTTTTCTCCAGGTTAAATTAACCCAGATTCCTCAGCTGCTTCTCCTGAGACTTGTGCTACAGACCCTTCCCCAGCTCCATTACCCTTCTCTGGACATGCTCCAGCACCTCAATGTCCTTCTACATTGAGGGTCCCAGAACTGGACACAGCACTCAAGGTGTGGCCACACCAGTGCCCAGCACAGGATGAAGGTCACTGCCCTGGTCCTGCTGGCCACACAATTCCTGATCCAGGCCGAGATGCCCTTGGCCCTGGTCACCTGGGCACAGACTGGCTGGTGTTCAGCTGCAGCTGACCAGCACCCCAGGTCCTTTTGCACTGGGCAGCTTTCCAGTCATTCTGCCCCAGCCTGTAGCACTATGTGGGGTTATTTTGGTCTTCTTGAACCTCATACAATTGGCTTCACCCTATCAATCCAGCCTTCCAGATCCCTCTGCAGAGCCTTCCTGCCTTGTAGCAGACCAAGAATCCCACTCAACTTGGTGTTGTCTGTGACTTTGCTAATGGTAGACTCAGTCCCCTCATCCAGATCACCAGTAAAGATACTAAACAGGACTGGGCCCAATGCTGATCCTGGGGAGACACCACTAGTGACCAGATGCCAAATGGATCCAGCACCATTCCCCAGCACTCTCTGGGCCCACCCATCCAGCCAGTTCTCATGCCACCCAAGAGTGCACCTGTCCAAGCTGTGGGCTGACAGGTTTTCTGGGAAGATGGTGTCACAGCTTGGCTGAAGTCCAGGTAGATGACATCCACAGCCTTTCTGTCCTCTGCATGGTGGGTTACCTGGCCATAAAAGGAGACCAAAAAAAAGAATATTGTTCCATTGGTTTTATGCCACTGTTATCTCAGAATTAAATACTTTCATGGTTGGCCACTGTTAGCAGATGCAATATGTATTAGAAATTAGAGTACTTTTGAAGTTGCCGCATGTATAAAATTTTTATCACCATAGGTAGGCAAGCTCAAAGGCAATGACGCTGTCAGGGTGCCATGGGGCTCAGGGTACCAGGCAGGGCAGGACAAGGCCTCGCCAGCTGTGACCAGAGGCAACTTTTACCCACATCCCAATTGTTTTCAAATATCTTCAATGCTTAAACCTTCAAATGTGTGTCTAGTCATCTAGCTGTTTCAGTCAAGTATACCTTCAAAGTTCCCCAAAGATTTGCAATACTTGTAGGCAGACAGAGAAATTCTTTCTATTGTTTTCAGTCTTCCATCTGAAGTTGAAGCACAGTTCTCTCGAAACACCACCCACTACAATTTCTGAACTGCAAAACAAATTCAGCCTAATCAAGATCTCGTTCGAAAAGAGGATAGTGTAAGTACCGTAACTAAACTTGTGTTTCTTTTTAGTAATCTAAACAAAGCTTTTTAAATACAAACATAGAGGGAGGGTTTAGACCATTTTTCAAGATGGTAGACTGTTCTTTTTCTAATAGCCTGCAAGAGCTGAAAAAATTTTAAATTACAATGGTGAATTATGAGAAATACAGGGAAGCACAGACTGCTTCTGGTCAATGTATGGGTTTTAACACTGAGTGTCACTGTTGCTTCATGGAAGGGAAGCACGGTAACCACTTGCTGTAGAGTAGAAGCAGAATGAAATGTTACATGACCAAATATCAGCTGTGAAATCTTCACTACATTAACATCAGAAGGCGGGTATAACTAACAGTTCATTTCTTCTTTATCACTACTTATATCATGAAATTAGAAGTCATAAAACCAGTAATGTAAGAAGCCTGAAAGCTACTACAACTTACTCAGTCTAGGAATTAAGCAGTAAAATCCCCTCAATTTATGATAGTAAGGGTTTATTACACACATAGGAATAGATTATGACATTCTTCCGTGTTATCTCTGTGCATATTTAAATAGGCCACAAAGTCTAGTGACCCAAGATTAGTATGGTATTTAATTTTGAGTTACAAGAGAGCACAAGAAATATCTTTTGACTTACCATGTTTTATCTACTCCTGGTACCCCTTAAGTGCATGTTCATCTGTGTTTCGGGACTGACCTTAAGAAAACTGGGTCTATAATATTTAGCCATATTGCCAATATTGAGACATATTAGTTATTTAACTTAAAAAAGTAAGTTTAAAATAGACTTAGCTTCATCGAGTTGCAGAGCTATAACACACTGTGTTTTAGTATGTTTATGCCCTTTGCTTAGCTTTGCTTGCTTAGCATCAGTAGCTTTGAAATGGTGTGTTAGGAATGTCATTATGAAAAAGATGGAAGCAAGTGGCAGAGTTTTCGTCTTGGGTTTAGAAACTGCATAAAAGTTCTTTTGTAAAATCCTATTTGTTTCACTGTGGTGATGGTTTTGGCTGGGATAGACTTAAGTTTCTTCACAGTAGCTTGTCCACAGTTTGTGTTTCAGATTGGTAACTAAAACAACGCATGGATGTTTTGTTTACTGCTGAGCAGGGCTTGCACAGATCCAAGGGCTTTTGCTGCTTCTCACCCCATCTTACTGTTGCCTGAAACAGAGAAGATAGAACTTTGCAACAGTATGAGAATAGTAAGGTAAAAAAGCAGGTCCTTTACTGAAAGCTTTCAAGGTGCATAATGTGTCTATATGCACACTTAGCATCGGGTTTCTACAATTTTTATAAGTTTAACAAATTAGCATCTCTAATGAATATGGTCTAATTAAAAGAGTAGTCAATTTGGTCATCTAGCCTCTGGGTTCTGCCCCATTAGCATCAGTCCAGGGGGCTTCCTTGCCCTATTTCTTATTATGTCTTCTTAGATTCTGGTTACAAAAACAAAATGTTCTCTCCTTGACAGTAAGACCAAACAGTATTTCAAGAATGTGTGAGAAGGTTAGCTTCTTGTTCTAAAATCTAACAGAAAGGGTACTGTATAACTATATATAGCTATATATAGCTATGTAACTATGCAATGGTAGTCTACAGAGCTATGAATGTATGAAAAAAGTATTTAAATGTATGAAAAATGTATTTAAAAAGCAAAAATCTTTTTGGCATCACTACCAATGAGGAGGCTGGGGATGCACAAAGAATTGGGAGGGGACACAGTGGCGACGGGATACCCCAGACCATGTGGCATCACATTCAGCAATGAAACAGGGGGAAGATGAAGGAGGAAAGAGGGACATTCAGAGTGATGGCATTTTTCTTCCCAAGTCACCGTTGTGTGATGGAGCCCTGCTTTCTTGGGGATGGCTGAATGCCTGCCTGTCCATTCCTTGTTTTGTTCTACTTGCACATTTACCTGTTAAACTGTTTTTATCCCTACCCAGGGGTTTTCTCATCATTACCCACCCAATTCTCTCCCCCATCCCACTGGGAGCAGTGAGTGAGGGGCTGTGTGGGGTTGACCTGCTGGCTGGGGTTGCACCATGACAGTGCCCTTAGTTTACATGAGAATAAGCAGAGCTTCCCCAGTTCTCCATTCCTGAACACCTACACTTTTTATGAAGCTGAAATGTTACCCCACTATGAAACAGTAAGACTAGATTGGATTAACCAGCTCCCTGGATCATGTTGGCTTCTGCTTGGGCAGTGTACTGGGAATGGAGAAAGCACCCTTCCTCCTGGCTGATTTTACCCCGGAGAAGAACACATAGTAGCTGGCAAAAAGACAATAAAACAGAGAGTGTGTCCACTATGCTGCAGTGGATGAGCACTGAAATGGAACTTCAGGAGTGAGGAAAAAGGGAAGGAAGACAAAAAAGGCAAGAGCAGCCATCTTCCTTCAGCCTCTGATTTCAAATATATATATCTGGGAAAGTTTTTCTCATTTTGCCTTGTTCTCCTGTCTCTGGAATAAAAACCGAGGTAAGCCTGTTTCCTGGGCAAGTAGAAGAGGTGCCAGATGTAAGGCATTGCTGTCTCTTGTGCTGTGTGCTGGCTGAAATGGTTAACCCCAAGAGATTTGCTCATAGCAAAATGGAAAATGAAAAATCTGAAATGGGGAACCCAATGGGATTTGCTCAGAACAGCAGCATGTAAGACAACGAAGACAATTTTTTATTCATTTCCTGCAAGCAATACACTTCCTGCAAGAGGTGTATTTAGTGCTACTGGTAGAAGACCTAAATTCTTATCTATAAATATAAAACAACCCTGAAGAAGCTCTTCCAGAAGGAGAGAAGGATAAATCTCCAATGTGAAGCTTCAAATACCCTATATATGGTGATTTGCAGTATACATGCATGAAACTGATGGGCTGCTCTAGGAAGGGACAGGGACCCAGCTGTGAATTACCTGGGAAGATAAAACCTGCAGAAGTGCATGCCATTACTCTGATCATGCCTGGAAATTATTGTTAGTCTTTGATTTTTCCTGCAGGTGTGGAAACACATTTGGGCATGTAAACTTTTTCTGTGCTTTTACACAGTGAAAGCATGAGTTACCTTCTTAAGAGCAGGTTGATTATGTTCAGTTCTCTGCCCAGTGCTGCAGCTGGAGAGAAGAATGATAGACAAGTTTCAGCTGTCTTCATTTGCCTGCAGTTTAATTTCTACAAACTTTAGAGTAAGTACTAAGCTGGGTGTTTCAAAAGCATTGTTTCAACAAAGTAAGTTTTCTTTCATTTTGAGTAATTTTTTTAATGCTGAAAGGTTGATGATTAATGAAGTTTATTTAGGTCTGTGATGAATATACTTGATAGACTAATAACCACAGGTTATCACACCTGTTTTCATCACAGAAAACATGGGGGGAGGCAAATGTCTTTAAAAAGTTTTACCTGCAAGTCCACAAAAACCTTTAAACTCCTTGATCCTTTTTTCAGCATACACAAAAATATTTTATTTCTCCATCTCCTCTTCCCCACCCTGACCTCTTCAAGTATCACTACTATCTGATACTTTGTAATATTAAAAATTCATATGAAATATCATACTGGCTTTGCTTCACAATCATTTACAAGGTCAAATTTTCGTATTTCCAAAGAGCAAAGTCTTAATTACCAAGAATCGAAAGAATTATGCTCCTCCTTCCTGTGGGAGAGACAGATTCAACAAGAGTCATACATTCCTACTCCTGGTGGACCAGGAGCCAATTCTTCTGGGATGAGGAAACTCCAACTGATAATGCAACCAGATTTATGTTCCATGTCACATATGTTGTAGTAATGCAAGGAGACACCCGAGAGGGGTAATTAGATCATTATTAAACACCTATTCAATAGAGAGGTCTATTTAATTTATAAATTTGTCCATAATATTAGGAAATTAAAAAAGAAAACTTAAAAGAGACAGAAAGAATTCACAGACCTTTTTTTTTCTGACACAAAATGCTTTAGCAGAAATAGAAAAAAAGAACATTTGGAAAATGGTAAGACAGGCCCTCTCAGATGAAAGGCCCAGAGATAAAACAATTTGAGAGGACTAATATCTTACGGCCTTTATCCTGAAAACTTGGTAGAGACTCAAATCTCAATCTGTGCATTGTGGGCGGTTTATATTTTTGAGGATGAGATGGAAAAGTTGGGGAGAATATTTTAGAAGTCATTATATGTTTGATGAATTATATCATAAAATTTCTAAAGATGCTGTTCTTCTGGAAAAAACTTATTCTTTGGAGGGTGGGAGGAATACTTTAAAGGATAAGTTACCCAATACTAAGACAGCATATGAAAGTATAAATGAATATTCCAGCATAGAGAAGAGGCAAGACTTTGAAATCAGAAAGGTCACACCTAGGAACAGATTACAGTTTTAGGCACAGCACAAATGAGAAGTGAAACATCATGAAATCTGTGAGGACATAATCTAGAATTTGACTTCTCCTTCACAGGATATTAAGGAATATAAAAGGCCTACCTAATTTTAGCTGACTTTCACACTGATTTGAAAAAGGCAGTCAGGATCTGGCTGTTCTTGATTTGTTTTTTGTTGTCTGGTGTTCTATTGTGTTTGCACTAAATACAATATTTATGTATTATCAAATACCATATCCTGCCGGGACAGTAAGATAGCAACAGCAGTTCACATTATGGAAAAAAAAATTTTTTTGGACAATGAAAGTATCTGATTTTTTCACTTTAATAAGAAATTTTTGAAAATATGTCTCAGTGTATGTCATGGTTAACACCAGCCAGCAGCCCAGGCCCACGAAGCTGCTCCCTCGCTGCCCCACCAGCAGGATCGAGGAGAGAATCAGAAGGGTAAAAGCTACAAAACTCATGAGTTGAGATACAGTTTAATAGCAAAGGCAAAAGCCCCACACACAAGCAAAGCAAACAAGAAATGAATTCACTGCTTCCCATGGTTGTGCAGGTGTTCAGCCATCCCCAGCAGAGCAGGGCCCCATCACATGGAACAGTGACTTGCTAAGACAAACCCCATCACTCCAAATGGCCCCCCTTCCTCCTCCTTTCCCCCACTTTATACTGAGCATGATGCCACATGGTCTGGAATATCCCTTTGGTCAGTTTGGGTCACCTGTTCCGGCTGTGTCTTCTCCCAGCCTCCCAAGGACCTCCAGCCTCCTCGCCAGCATGGCAATGTGAAAAGCAGGAAAGGCTTTGTCTCAGTGCAATCCTTGGTCAGCAGTAACAAAACCTCTGTATTATCGACGCTGTGTTCAGCACAAATCCAAAACATAGACCCATACCAGCTACTGTGAAGAAAATTAACTCTACCTCAGCCAAAACCAGCAGTGTTTAAATGAAAGACTTGGCTGCTCATTGACACCTTTAAAGTCGTAATCTTCATTACAGCCATTGTATTGTCTTATTCATTATGTGATTCTCATGACTGAATCTCAATTTCAGGGCACTGCAAGAGGAAAAGAAAAGTTAATGCCACTACTCTGCTGAATACTTGGGTAGTATATACTGTGCAATTATCTCTTTGCAGGGGTAATTTGCCTTTTCTGATTTGTTCTGCAGATATAATCATCTGATGTTCAAATGTCACCTTAAAGTTCTACTTTGCTGGAAGGGAAGGAATAAAGCATAAATATGACACATAATTTCAACCCATTTAATTGCAACAGTTTACACTCTGCTTCCACAATGACCTGCCTGTGTGTTAACAAAACACAGTACACAGACTCAGAAGTGCTTAGCAGTCAGAGTCGCTTGTATGGCTGTAATCTTAACTGCCTCTCTCTCATTACAACCAGGGAAAGAGTTGAATGTTTGCATTAATATTTTGCCCAAAATAACATCTAGCTGTGTTTAGATAGTGGTAACCCTATTCTCAAAGGTAGAAGGCAAACTCTCAAGATCCTCTTCTATCTTATACAAGGTATCAACCCCTTATCTGGAAGATCTTTGAAATAACAGGTTTTTTGTTTGTTTGAGGTGATGACCTCTTCAGTAATTAAAAAGCCCTCGAATTCGTAAACATGAAGTATGGTCTGCCTGAAGATGGCAGTATTTGATTTGGAAGAATAAATCCTGGAGAGGCATGCAGCTTGGATCCTGTTTTATTATTCATCCTACCACGGCATCTAAGTGACAGGCTGTCAATAATTAAAGGGAGGGTAGGAGAAGAGAGGGCACATGTTTCACAGTCTTCTGACCTGCCATAATTTTTCTTTCTCTCTCAGCATAACAATTCTCTAGTGAGTGTGTAGTAATAATCTATTTCAGGCATTACAACACTTACATTCAAGCCTTCAGCAATCCTTACTTAGGAAATCCCTGATTTCATTTTTTTTCCTTTTAATAACTTGCCAATTAAGATTTGCCCTTCCATGAAGTGATGATGCTAAAAATATCAGCACTATAACGTTTCCATTTCACAGTTTTCGTATTTGGGCATACATTGAACTTACAGCACTAAATATAAATTTTGTCTCCAGATATTTAAAGATTAGCTATGAATTACCACATTTGAGTTAAAATTTTATGCAACTACAAAAGGGCTACAACCTTAGGAGAAAAATAAGTAGATAATTTACTAATTATTCTCTCTAGATTTCTTTCAGTAATTCACAGAATAATTACAGTTGCCTTGTAGCAAATTTCTTCTTTAAAGGAGCATTATATGAAAAATCGTGTGTAAATAAACAAACCACTCCAAATCAAAATAGAAGTCAACTTAAGTAGAAATCTTAGGCTAGTCTTATTTTCAATGTATTTGTGGGAATCCTGTCTGTATTATGCATGTGTACTTATTTCACCATTCCAAATAATTAATTTAAAAGTGTTACATGAGTGTAAGAAGCTCTTTTTGCTGCTTTGATTAAAGACTGCACAATACTCCTGAGGTCAATGCAACTTGTAAGTGAATATAATAATTATAATATTCCTGGCTGCTAACAGAGTTGAGAAATTAGTTTCTGGTAACATGGTCACCTTTTACTATTTATGATAGTTGCTTCCCAAGTAGAATTGTGATTCTCAGACTAGGTTTTGAGTCTTGCATAATCGAAGGAAAGGCAAATAGTGGGGTTCCACAGGGCTCCATCTTAAGCCCTGTGCTCTTCAACATCTTCATAAATGACTTGGACCCAGGACTGGAAGGGACACTAAGTAAGTTTGCTGGTGATACAAAACTGGTAGGAGCTGTTGACTCCCTCAAGGCCAAAGAGGCCCTGCAGAGAGACCTCAACAAATCAGAGGGCTGGGAAATCACCAACCGTGTGAAGTTCCAACAAGGGAAAGTGTCGGATTCTGCACCTGGGATGGGGCACCCCTGGCTGTGTGTATAGAATGGGGAATGAGAGGCTGGAGAGTAGCTGCAGAAAGGGACCTGGGGGTCCTGATTGCTGGCGAGTTGAACACGAGTCAGCAGTGCCCTGGCAGCCAGGAGGGTCAACCCTGTCCTGGGGGCATCAGGCCCAGCATCGCCAGCCGGGCCAGGGAGGGGATTGTCCCGCCCTGCTCTGCACTGGGGTGGCCTCACCTTGAGTGCTAGGGGCAGTTTTGGGCATCACAATGTAAGAAGGTTATAGAGCTATTGGAGAGTGTCCAAAGGAGGGTCATGAAGATAATGAAAAGGCATTGGAGGAGTGGCAGAGGTTACTTGGCCTGTTCAGCCTGGAGGAGACTCAGACGAGACCTCACTGGGGTCTTCAACGTTCTCATAAGAGGCAGCAGAGGAGCAAACACTGATCTCTGCTCTGTGGTGATCAGTGATACGACCCGAGGGAATGGCCTGAAGTTGTGGCAGGAGAGATTTACATTAGACGTTAGGAAAAGGTTTTTCACCCAGAGGGTGCTGGGGCACTGAACAGGCTCCCCAGGGAAATGGTCACAGCACCAGCCTAAGAGAGGTCAAGAAGTGTTTGGACAACACTCTCAGGCACATGGTGTGACTCCTGGGGTGTCCTGTGCAGGGCCAGGAGTTGGACTTTGATGATCCTTGTGGGCCCCTTCTGACTCAGAATATTATGTGATTCTGTGATTCTGTCAAAACTAAGGCATCCAGTCAATACTGGTTTCATAAATCCTCCTCATAACCAGAAATAAACTCCTGTGCTTATACATGAGACCATGAGATTGGCTGGGCATCTTTATGGCAGATTTTGGTAACCTGGCAGATGTACTTCTAATCTCTTAAAAATGAAAGGCTGAGCATGTGACCTTTTATTTAATCTAAAAGGTGTGACGTCTTCTGTTCCTCGTTTATCATCTGTGCAGAAAGTTTGCTTTCCATCCTTGGCTTGGTTATGGTACTTTTAAGATCACATACTGTTTTCATCCATTTGATGTACTACTGTGTGCTGAACACATCCTTGTCGTCACACTCAAATACTGTGTGTCAGGAAAGAGGCAACAGCTTTTCAGAATTCTACAGCTGAAAGTGAATGTGAAATGCTACCAAATCTGTATCAGTCGAGTTTTGGTCACATCAGAAGAATTCACCTTGAAACAGGCTTGTGAGTATTTGCAGCCAGCAGCTGCCTGCTATGAAGACACAGCAGGTAACAGTGAAGATGAGCTTGTCTGCCTTGCAGGTTATCAAGGAACTGCTTGCTGCAGGGCCAGAACTGTGCCCCTTTCCCCTCTCTCATCTACCCCAGGGTGGGCTGGGTGATGCTCTGCACTGAGTCAGCCATGTAGACATACCATTTACCTCAATAATTATTTTCCAAACCTCACGGGCTCACTTGCAATGCCGTGCAAAGGAGTGATGTGAGAAGCAGCATACCTGCAGTTTTTGGTGGACCAGTCCAAGAGACTGGTACCCTTTTACGACTGGTATGCATTTACAACAGGATTGAGCAGGGGAAGCCTTTTGCCTGTCTACAGCAATGCTCAAATTTTGTACCTAAATATGTGACAAGACACCAGAACTGTTACCTAGTACTCCAGAAACAGGATGATTTTTTCTCAATTTTTATTTTGTGTTTTGGCTAAAGGGTTCACAGTCACACACGAAGAAAAAGAAAGGAGAATATGTGTGGGAACTCTTTGATGAACAGAAACATGACATTCTAAGTCATGTGTTTTAAGTTCCTGATTTTAACTGATGTCATTATTTCCAATCAAGGCTTGTCGAAAGATTTCACACCTTTTAATCTGTGTTGGACAGGATTTTTAATAAAACCAACCACAGTAATTTAGAAGCTATTAAGGTAATTTTAAAGTGTTAGAAAAGATGGCAGGAATTTTTAAAAACTGTGGAGTGTTTTGGGGGATGGCTCCCAAACAGGGTTCATACATGTACTTTTAAGTTCAGACAAACAAACCACATCACATCCATGCCATTGCCCTTTCCACCATATACTTCTAAGGAAGAGGAGCAGGAAAATTACATTGTAGGAAAATTAGATTGCAGGCACAGACAGAGAATACAATCTGTATAGGTATGGGATGTGTAAATATAGGAGTAGATGCTAAAACCATCTGAGAACAACACCTGACAAGATAAGATTCTCTGATTTTTTTTTAATAGAAATAAGTGGGATGAGTTAGAGGATTTTGTCTTGATAGCCCAAGATAGCAATAAGATGGTCTGTGCTAACTTTCCGTGAAGATAGATGTTTGAAGAATCACTTACAAACAAAATTTGTAAGAAATCTTTATGATAAATTTATAAAATAATAACATCTTTCATGTCATAATGTCTTTCTTTCATGTCTGGACTATTTTTTGTCTCTCTGTCCTGCCTACAAATGTTTGTTTCAAGCAGACAAACAACAGAATGGCTGAAAATAAATTACTCACACTGCCTTATTATTCTGCCTAGTTAGAGTCTGTCTGTTAGGCTGATGGCATAAACTTAAAACCTTGGCAGATGTATATATATATATTAAATATAATCAAGAATGAATAAAATATTTTTGAAAAGGTAGTCTTTGTAGTGACATTTTTTAAGTAGTGCCAACTCCCTTCAGTCTTTGTCTTTGAAGATAAATTGGGGCCTCTGCCAGAATTCATATTAACTACTGCTGGCGAAAACCTACGGGCAAACTTGCCCTTTATCTGGAAGTAGCAGCTGCAGCACCAACATTTTAGAGAAACTGTATCTCTCCGTAACCTCTCAACGTTTCATCACCTTGCTCCCTTAAGAGGAGCTCTGTTGAACATTTGTATTTGTGCAAAATGCATATCCCTAAAATTAAAGAAATACCTAACAGGCAAATATAAAAAGTCAAGGAAGATGAGAGGCACCTTAACAGGTTATATGAATGCTGCTATTAGGATAGTTTCTGTATTTTGCACATTTTAGTAAGAGGGGACATATTCCTAAAGGGCTGACCTATACTGAATGAAATGCACATGTCTTCCACATCACTATGTCAGGGAAATGCATGTCATATGTATCATAAGATCAACTAGCCAGCTAGAAAAAAGAAATGCATTTCGGTGTGCACAAGCTTGTTTGGGTTCCATGTCCCATGGCTGAGGGATGGTAGGGAACAAAACTGGTTGAATTAAAAAGCACATAAAACAAGCTTTGTACGTTTCATGTGCACAGTTTAACCTTTCCTGCCAGTGTGCTTCCAAAGAGAGGCAGAGATTTTTTCGAGCCGTCGATGTTGCTCCTTAGCACGGAACTGTCCCAGCTGCTGTGTGCAACACTGCACTCAGGTTGTTGAGTGTTGGGTAGATGGACCCACCCCACCATTTTTATCCATGTGCAAAGTCCAGCATAGCTCTGTGGGACTTTGGGTTGTGAGGTGAAGTCCTGACTTATGTACTGCAACAATTCTCCTGCACTAGAAGTTTAAATGAGGGATCTTGCAGCAAAAGTGCCTCAAGCGTGTAGGGACTGACAGAGCCAGCTGTGGACAGCTGCTGCCTCCCGTGCGTTCTATGTGGGACTCGCAGAATTGGCTGCTGATTCACTTTCCAGATGCATTTGTCTAACAATACCTGGCACATGGGCATGGAGTGAAAAGATCCTGTGATGCAGCCGGCTGGCCTGGGCTGTCAGCTCTCTGTGCCTGGTAAATGGAATCCCAGGCTGGGAGAAAGCCCAGAATGCTGCTTTCAAGGAATTGAACAGGGCCAGGGGCGTCTCTCCCAGCTGGTGCATAAACAGGCTGTGCTCCTTTTGATACTTAGGCTCAACTTCTCCATCAGAGGTGTGCTGTGCAATCTGTCTACTCATGTTTAAATATACAAGGGTTACAAAAAGAGAAGGGGAGAAAAAAGAAGATTGTGAAGCTTCCTATAGACTAAAGGAACAACAAGATAGAAATAAGCGTGCATTTGAACAGTTTTTTTTCCAAGTATTAAAATAGGAAAATATCAAGCTTACTTGATATAAATGTCTTCATAAGAAAAGAAAAAATCCACAAAACAACTGTCTGAAAATGTTACAGAAAATGTGAGTCTTGCTCTAACTGCTCAGTGTTGCAGACACCTTGAAAAGTTCTTTAGGTGCTTCAGAGGATTCTTCAAAACTGGTGCCCATTGTAGAAGTTGATCACTTGGGGAAAACATTTAACCTTGAGGCTAACTCAGACTTTGGAAGTGTCTCTTGGGCATACAAACCCAGACCATCAAAGTACCTAAGGAAAGAAGTAAATCTGTTCTTTCACTGCCCATATAAATGAAAATGTACTCTTTTGCCCACCTGCTCCCTGCTGGGCGTTGTCCACTTTCTTTGGCAAATTGTACATTTAATACTCTTGTTGCAATCCGTAAATCCAATATATTCCTCTTATACCTGAGTGTGTGTTGCAGGAAACTCTCCAGCCTGCAGGCAAATATCATTCAGAGGATTCAGAGAGAGGTGGTTCCATTTTGCAATACAAGGGAAAGACAGTGTGGCATGGCTATGGTGGTGGCAGAAAGTGTCATACTGTTACAGGAAATCAGCATCCAAATAACTTCATGTCAGGTTTTGCAAGAGCTAGGGCATATGCTACCTAATTTTGCAGAATGACATGACTTCTGAAATTTAATATTTATTCATCTTTTTCTCAGTAACATGCAAACTGCCTTGTTGCAAAGTGGGATTATTTAGAAGTAGTTGCTCAAATTGCTTGTCACATACAATATTCTTTTACCGTTTGAGAAGCACTCTCTCAGCTGAAGTTAATTTGGACAGTAGTGCCTAATATTAGTTAATTAAAAATCTGTATTCCCTGTGGATTTTCCTGTGTCTTATTCTCCACTTCATACAGTGATGCAAATTTGAGTTGGTTATGAATACGTTTCTTGGTAAATTTTCAGAATGAAGTTCTTTACTCAAGTAAATGCTTTGGTCGTAATCTGTGTGCTTAAAATTATCTAAAGTTACTTTTCACTATAATTAACATATAATTTAAATTGCCCTGTAGTGCCCTATGCTCTTCCAGAACGTTTTGTGCACTGACAAATCTTTGAAAAGAAGACATGATTATAACAGGTGCCTTAGATGCATCATGACAATTTCTATGCAGGGTCTAGCAGTAGATGTTAGCAATTATCTGTTTGAAATCAAGCTGTATCAGTTGCATGAGGCATAGTTATGTTAAATGAGGTAAAAATAATGGAGGAATAACTGGTAGGAATAACTTGGTGAAGCTGTGGTTTTGAGAAGGAGAGAACTGTAACAGAGAGTTAAGATCAAAGGAAAGGTGCACTTGGCCTGTGTCACTACTGTTTTTCTGCATTGCCTTCTGAGTGTTTAAATACCTATTGATATAGGATTGTCAGTACTAAGGTGGGCTACGTAGTTGGAGGATGATTATTAGAGAAGTTCTACTCTACTTGTGAATAGTCAATTAATCCCATCTGCAACTCTTCAAGTTCTCAGATGTAGTAACAGGTCATGCACAAAGTAATCTCGTGTTTCTTCCTTAAGGCATGTGCAGTTCACATTCAAAGCATTTTTTTCTAAGAGGAATAGTATTTCAAGTTTAAAAAAAAAAAAAAGAAGGCTTTTTCTTTAAAGTTATTTTAATATAATTAAAATCAGTGGCTGCAGATTAAAGCTTTGATCTGAATGCAAGAGAACAGTGAAATACCATTACTTCCGTTTGCTCTTGCCCATTTAAGCTAGTGCACCACCTACAGGTACACCACTACAGGAACCCAGTAAGCCATGAAACTTGGATTTCTTGTCAACAGAATTATTTTTCTTCCCAAATCAGGCATTCCAATCTGTTGTTTGCTGATCATTTGACTTGCCTGTTCCTAAGATAACCCGCTTTTCGTATTCAACTGTAAAGAATTTTCATATACATCAGTGGGGCACTTTTTGTAACAAATAGATGAACTGCAAAAGAGATTCCTCAGTAGTGGTTTCCTAATACTTATCTTCTGGGAGTTAATTGAAAAGATAAGCCTCCCCTTCTCTTCCTTGTAGTCCATAGTTATCAAACAGCTTTGCTTAAGGAAAAGCCGTAATGTTGGCACTGGCACACATAGCCACAAGTGAGAGAAGGACAGAGGGCTTTTCTGCTGTCTGGGAAAGGAAGTCTTAGCCAAAACTGAAATAGCAATGGCTTCAAAAGTGCAGGGAAGAAGAAAAAAGAATAATGTGAGACTTTTCTGAGTTTGCTGATTGAGCTATACCCAGCAAGTGTGACTCTTATAGGACAAGGTGACTTCTAAAGATTAATGAATTCAGATTCACGTTACCATGAAGAGAGAAAAAAAACCTGTTATCTACATGCACAGAAGGGGAGTATGAGCCACAGATAGGATAAAACAGCCTATAGTCACATAGGAAAGCTGCGGCAGAATAGAAATAGGATACAAAACTTGCCAGTCATTTCCCGTGATCTACTTACTTACCTCATTGCCCCCATAATGGGGGCTGGAAATGAATTTAGTTCTACATCTTAATACTAGAACCTCTTGTGGGGGAAGAGAGGTGAAGTGTTCAGGACTGTCGTGCTTGCCTGAATAACACAGTCTCTGAGACAAATCCTAAAATGCTGGAGTGTCTTAAAATGTCTGAGATGATTTGACTTCATTAGGATTAAGTGTTCTGAAGACTTCATGATGCAATGTGTGTGAACTAATTTGGAGATGAAAAGAGAACAGTTTCCAGTTTGAAGAGATTTATTTTGAGACTTCAGACAATTTTATATTACTTTTTGACACACAACTTGTGATCTATCAGCATGAAAGGCTTCAGACTATAAAAAAATCGAGTCTTAATTAGTATGTAGATGGAAAATTATAAACCCATCCTCCTTCCTCATCTGCACTGTATTTGATTTGACAGCATTTTAAAGTCATTAGTGGAATTTAGGGGTTTTTTTACTTTTACAGTGTTATATCAGTATTTCCCAGCTTTTGATTCACAAGCACTGCATTACTCACAAGCTCTGAAAATAGCACTTGTGAACAAACGAATCATCTGTCCTTGCAGCCCACAGTGACTGAAACTGCAATTAGTGTGTTGTCATCATTGTTCTACTTGCTCCACAGTTTCCCAAGGGTCAAGTAAAAGTTGAAGGCAACTTATTCATAGGAGTAAAACTGTTTGAAAAATTAGCTCTAGTCCGGACTTGGGAACGGTAATTGTGGGGTTTGACTTTGACTGGCTGCCAGATGACCACCCAGTTGCTCTCTCACTTCTCACCTCAACAGGGGAGAAAATAAGATTGCAAAGCTCATGAGCGAACATTAAGGACAAGGATGTTATCTACCAATCACTACTGTGGGCAAACTGACTGCACCAGTGCTAAACGTGAACATCCAATGGACTGCTTGAGGGACAACCTTGTTGTTTCTCTGTTAGAAGTTAGAGGCTTCTCTGTTTTGCAGAAATAATACATCAAACTATCATAAATACCCTCTTAGAATATAGTAGGACAGAACAGAATGGAACAGAACGAAATAGAATAACGTATTTCCCTTGGAAGACAAGTACATCCAATCTAATTTTCTGACCACTTCAGGGCTCACCAAAAGTTAAAATATATCATTAAGGGCATTGTCCAAATGCCTGTTAAATTCTGACAGACTCAGGGCATTGATCACCTCTCTAGGAAGTCTGTTCCAGGGTTTGACCACTCCCTCAGTAAAGAATTGCATCCTAATGTCAAGTCTGAACCTCTCCTAGTGCAGCTTTGGGCCATTTCCAGGCTTCCAGTCTCTGGATCCCAGAGAGAAGAGAT
Organism: Amblyornis subalaris; assembly: GCA_018881555.1. Classification (NCBI taxonomy): domain Eukaryota; kingdom Metazoa; phylum Chordata; class Aves; order Passeriformes; family Ptilonorhynchidae; genus Amblyornis; species Amblyornis subalaris. The sequence continues at coordinate 1,367,876 of JACAXG010000117.1, read as the reverse complement.
CAGCACTTCCCTCTCCACTTCTCTCTCTCAGGAAGCTGCAGAGAGCAGTGAGGTCACCCCTCAGCCTCCTTTTCTCCAAATTGGACAAGCCCAGACTCCTCAGCTGCTCCCCCCAGGACAGGCCTTCCAGGCCTTCCCCCAGCTCGGCTGCCCTCCTCTGGATGCATCTGAGTGCCTTCACAGCATTCCTAAATCGTGGGCCCGGAACAGAACACTGCACAATCCCCTCAGTTGGCTATCTGTCTGTGCTGTGTTTGATGCACCCCAGGATGGGGTTTTCCCTCCTGCTGACAGTCATGGAGCCTGCTGTTCACCAGAACCCCAGATCCCTTCCTGCAGGGCTGCTCTCCAGCCACTCCGCTTCCAGTTTAGGCTTGTGACTGGTGTTACTCCTTCCCAGGCGCAGAATCTGGCACTGGTACTTGTTAAATTTCACACTAGTGATGATTACCCCATGCTCCAATCTTATCTCGATCGCTCCACAAAGCCTCTTGTCGCTCAAGAGAGTCAACAGCATTTCCCAGTTTGATTTCATCACCGAACGTGCTTGTGGTGCATCCAGTCTCTGCATTCAGATAATTGATAAATGTATGGAATAGAACTGTCCCTAGAACTGAGCCCTAAGGAGCACTGCTGGTGACTGGTCTTCAGCCAGATGTTGCCCCATTCATTACAACACTTGAGGCTTGCCTTTCAGCCAGTTCTTCACCCAGCTCACCACGTACCTGCTCATCTCACAGCTGGATCACTTCTCCAGAGGGATACTGTGAATAACAATAGCAAAAGCCTTTACATAGCAAAAAGTATCACCTGACTCTATGTATCACTTATTGAATATTTCTTCAGTGTCTGTACTAGTCATATTCTTCAAGACAGACTGACAATCTGCAAATCCAGAAAGTTACGGTTGAGCAACTTACTGCTTTGCAGTCCTCACAGCTTCTTGCTCTGGTGGTTAACTCTTCTTCTAAGCAATTTGTGCAGCTGCTGATTCAGTCAGAGTCGGCTGTATCTTGACAGCTGGGCATGTTCATCGCGGTGGCTGAGCCACAAAGAAGCAGGTGCCTCTTTGCTCTGCCTGAGATTGCTCCATGTCTGGAGGGAAAAGATCATCCTCTCCCTGTGGGACTTTGCAGCATGGGCTGGGACAGGAGAAGATGATGACAGACCACAGGGCAAGCCCAGGTAAAGAGAGGTGGCAGAGGGCAGATTGAAATACCAACTTTCCTTACAGATTTGGAGAAATCCCAAAAGTCCATGGCAAGTCCGGAGGCCAGGAGAAGTTTTTCATCTCAATATGAGCCTCAATGAGATGAAAGCCTTGCTGGGGCAGTGAAAAGGCAAGGAAGGACTCCTGTGTGAATCCTTTAGTTTCAGTCTGTCTCCATGTCCTCTGTGTTTCCTAAAAACTTTGCTGTATCCTAGGTTGCCCTGAAACGAAAGACAACCTTAGACATTCAAAACCACTTTGTGGTACAGGTGGAACCACTCCAAAATTCTCGTCAAACCACTTTCATCGTACTTGTATACGTTATATATTAGATGCTTCGGTCATCTTGCTGATGTCACAGTGCTTTCAAAAATAGCAATCATGTTCTTTGCTTAACATGTATTTATTATTTGTAGTCTACTTCCTGAATATTTTGTTAAACATTTTGAAAGGACTCATTACTGGGGATAGGGATATCATTAGTGAACACACCAGCTGAACATAACTGAATAGGATGATCTCATTTTATTTATAGCTTCACAGATGATAGAAATTAGCTCCATAGGCCAGGAGTTAATACCAAATTATTTTCTGCTACGCTCAGTCACTCACAGTGAATTACAGTAGGGATCTACACACCAGAAAAAAACCCCCAACCCACCTCCCTTCTACCACATTAAGCCTTCTCCTTGTATTACAGCTTTTAAAAAGCTTAATCTCTCTCTAGAAAACAGGTTAAAGGTGGAAGGATAGCAAGAACCCAAATCCTGAATCGCACTCCAAATCCCATTGACTATAGGTGCTCGGTAGGTCTCTTGCAGACCACTGCATACAGCACAGCATTTCTTTTTTTTTTCCACCTCTGAGATGTCACTACAGTTACCTGTATAGTTGACAGTGCTTTCTTCTTTGCTCAGCTGTGATGTTTGGTTCAGCTGCACCCTTTTCCTCCTATTTTTTGCTGGTGGGCCACAGTGCCTCCAGGAGGACATCACACAGGTGACTGGAGCACCAAAAATGAGTGATAAATGTGACCCAAGCTTTGCGATCGCAGTGTTCCTAGGCAAGATGTGCTTGCATGTGTCTACCCACCAAGATCTGCTTCTGGCTATGAAAAAAAAGTGCAAAATGCTGCTTTTTAGTTTTTCCTTATAAGTTTGGAAATACTAAATCTAAACCACAATCTGGGGATTGGTTTCCTCTCCATACACAAGTTTTATACAACAATACAAGTGCATCCCATGGGATGCAAACATTTAGTCAGGGAAGTGACTTCAACTGAACAACTTGTCATAGTTTAGTTATCTAGTTATCAGTAGAGATTTGGCTTCCACTGAGTTACTGAGAAAAATATCAAAATCGTGCGCTAAAGTTTTTTCCTGAGAAATCTGTGTGCCCTATTCAGAGTCCTCACATATATGACACCATTTTAAGGCGGTCTGCCAGAAGGAATTTTTAGTCCAATTGAGTACTTTTATAGCTTGCATTACTAGTAAGAGCTACGTAAAGGAATTATGAAATATCATTGGCAGATACAATGATGTGCCAAGCAACTGGAGTATAAGAAGATACTATGTAAAGTGCCTGCAAAAATCCAGGTCTACGTTAATCAATACGCTGCCAACCTGTGGACAAATGGTTTTTTGACAGAACTACAGGTCGTTCCTTACAGTGAGGTTATTTTGATCAGATTTGTTTGCTTCTTGTCCTCTTCCTTTGCATTCTTCCATCATACTGTCCTACCTTTTAGGGTTGCCAGTCCTGCGATTAGGAGCAATTCGATATTTAACTCACTTTTTCATTCTTAAGGAGCATTACTGTCATGAATACCTCAAATTAAATCTGTTAATTTTTTTCTAAAAAGAGAGAAAAAGATACATGGGATTGATCTATCTGTCCACAATACCATTCTTTACAGCTATGTTCTTCAATACTGTTCCAAATACGAAGCAGAAACTTCTACATTTTCTAGACTGCCATTTGCAGTCTCACTGCCTGCATCTCAAATATCAGTTATCAAAGCAGTGCTGTCATTGACTTAATTATACCCGGAACTAATTTCATGGGGTCCTTCCATTGTGTCAAGAAATTCAGATGTAAGTTATCAAATTATTACAAGATTATAGGAAAGTCTTCGGCTCTTTGACATTAACTCTGAAAGCTGTGTCTGTAATATCCCATGGCACCTGCATGGGACACTGTACCCTGGTGCAGCCAGTGATTAAGGGCAGGGGCCCATTTGTGCCCTGTGGTGTCAGAGATGCTAGGTACTGAACACAGATGTATTTTCCACCAGTGGCTGGCAGTGTTCGGCGAGTTACACTGATATTTCCATCAGGTAAGCTATTAAAGCCAAACATTCACACAATTAATTGACAAGGATTTCTACTATAGTTTAAATATAGGACTTAAGGAGTCCTATGTGAATTGTTTCCTTATTTGCAGTGGCCATTGATGTGCATGTAATTTTCCACACATAATCTGTGCTTACATTTTAAGTGTATTTTCACTGACACTCCATTTCTGTATTTAAAAGCACATTCACCATGAAAAATGATTTATCACCACATCCGCCTTAAATGAGTGCTAACTTCTGTTTATAGAAAAACAGCTGATAACAGTTTTTGGTATTGTGTAAGGTGTCTTTCAAGAGAATTTCTAGTTTTTATTAGGACTGTTGTGCATTAATCCCAGCCAGCAGCTAAGTGGGATGGGGAGAGAGAACTGGAAGAGTAAAAGTGAGACAAGTCTTGGGTTGAGATGACAACAGTTTGATAGGTAAAGCAAAAGCCGTGCACACAAGCAAAGTAAAACAAGGAATGCATTCACTCCTTTCCGTGGCTGGGCAGCATTCAGCCATCCCCAGCAGAGCAGGGCCAAATCACACGTAACAGTGACTTGGGAAGACAAACACCATCACTCTGAACAGTGTTCCCTTCCTTCATCTCCTCCAGCTTTATATGCAGAGCATGAAGTCATACAGCCTGGAATATCCCTTTGATCGGTTGGGATTACCTGTCTTGGCTGTGTCCTCTCCCAACTCCTCGTGCACCTCCAGCCTACTCCCTGGTGGGGTGAGAAGCTAAAAAAGCCTTGGCTCAGTGCAAGCCCTGCTCAGCAATAACAAAAACATCCCTGTGTTTTCAACACTGTGTCCAGCACAAATCCGAAACACTGCGCCACGCTAGCTACTGTGAGGAAAATTAACTCTATGCCAGCCTAAACTAGCACAGTAGTTTTCATTTTTTACTTTTGCTTTTTTTTAGTTTAAAAGTGTTTTGAATCATTAGAATAATAGTTGCATTAAGCTTAGTTGTCCTTTTGGAAAATTCAAACTTGGGTTTTGCATGCTGGCACTGCATTTTATATGTAAGGAATATATAAAATTAAATTATGACCCTTCACCCTACAGGCAACCACTAATTTTTAGCTTCACCTCTGCATTTCTGCATACATCTGATAGATGTTACCACATGCAAAATAAGAGACTTTGATGTTTAAAAGGAAAAAGCCTTTATATTTAGAAACTCTCAAACAGCCTTGTTACTGTCTGCATAAGAATACTTAGTAAGAACCAGAAGTTTAAACGGTCAGCTTTGAACTATATGAAAGAACATACTTGTGTCTGGGACTGAGTCCTGATCTCACTCAACTGAATCAAAAATTTGTTAGTAATTAACTTAAAAATGTGTTTCTTTTCTGTGAATTTGTTGCATGGACTCTAACAGATTCATCTTGAAATGCTGCTTATTATTTTAGAGGGACAACAATTTGCACTTGTAAACTTACCCACAAATACAGATTCTATACCCACTTAAAATTCAATGATAGCAACTGCTTCAGGCATGGTGAGCTCAAGGTTAAAGCCATATTGCATAGTACAAGACATTTGGATGAGGCATTTGCTATTGAAAAAATGTGAGCGAACATAAAAAGTACAAGTTCTAGGTTATAATAATACTGAGTTTTATTCCCTGGTGATAACCATACTGGAGGTTATAATACAAATCTGAGGGGGTTTGCATATTGAGTAAGAACATCTTTAATTGATGATGGGCGAAAAAAAAAGGTATCGGTGGAAGAGTCTAGGTAATTTGAATTGTGGGATCAAGGTACATCTCTTATCTGAGTCAATTCCTTGTATGGTAATTTATTGTAATGACTTTTACCTTAGAGGAATACAACCTATAGCATTATGTAACCCAGCATCCTCAAGTTTTCCAAAAGAAAGCCTTAGAACTATTGATCTATGAGGACAATGAATTTTTTTCCTTTTTCCTCCTTCCAGAAAGGGAAGGATAGTATTTTAGATGGATGCAAAGGGAACCTTTTCTGTTTATACAGTCATTACCCTTCTGAAAGAACAGATGCCCAGCACTTGTATTCAAGCAACTGTAATGGCATTTTCCACTTCACTTGATATGGAAGATTTTAATAGGAGAAAGTGCAGTAAGTACTGCTTCATAACCAGCATAATACAGTTTCAAAATAACTCTCCCCTGAAGAGTGCAGAACTTGACGGGTACCAAATGGTTGAAGTGATATGAGAGTGACTTACTGAGGTTAAACATGGCAGATATAACCTAAATATTGTGCCGTGTCACTTCTCTCAGAGGTCACTGCATGTTGATGCCCTGAAGTGGAAGTGCGGCTCCACGACAGCAGAAGGCAGGGGAGCTCAGGAAGAGCTGCCAGCAGCAACAGGCGCTGCTGCTACAGCAGGAGTGAAACCCTGCCCCAAAGTGCACAGCAGCCAAGGAATCACAGTGCCTTCCACGTGCAGTGTGCATGGGGGTAGTATGTGCATTTTACAAAGATTGCAAAGTGTTTGTGAACAAATTCTCATTAATGGCTAACTTATTATACAGTTAATATGACAGGTGTACTCCAGCTGACATTACCGACTTAAGCCAAGCAATTTTTACTGTACTTGACTCAGTATAACAGACATGAACATCCCCTCTGCTTTAACTTGTTAGTACTTCGAGAAGTATTTTTAAAAAATTCATGCTATGCCATTAATTAAAAAAAAAATAATTACACAGTCCTTCCTTCTTTGCTAAGAGTTTGCTCTCTCCATCATTCAGTTGGCAGTAGATACTACTTGCTTATCTTTGAGATCCCAGATCTTTGGTTTTGGTTAGAAATTGGACCTAAAATGTAACCTAAAAATGAATCTTATACGAAGAGTTGCACTCTTGAAGAACAGAGCATCACATGGACATACCTGCCATAGGAGCTGTGTGGAGGCATGAAAAGATTAAGAGAATTTTAAGTAGAAAGATGTGATATCTTTACAAATAACATAAAGGCAGAAAAAAATCAGCAGACAGGAACAGATTTTAATAGAGATGAAAACAAAATATTCCTAGTTCCAATACTAGCACCTGCAAAAAAGAAAACTCTGTAGAAGACAGGTGTTCAAAATTTACAGCTACTTTGAAGTAATATTATAAGAAGTTAGAATAAAGATTTTGATGTATTAAATCTCAAAATAATATTTATAAAATGTTTGCAAAACTGGCAAAAGCTGTTTCTGGGGCTAATACCCTAAAAGTGCTAAAGCAAAAGGATAGATTTACAAGATGATTTAAAGACTAAAGTGTTTTTTTCAATGGAGCTGATTATGTAGAATTAAGTGTGTTAGTTATATCGTTCATTGCATGTAGAGGATTAAGAACCTGTAGAAAAGGATTCACAGAAATTGGTGTGCTCTGAATGTGTTTATCACATTGGGCCTCACATGAGCAGCAGCAGAGGAGCATCTGGTGTCTAAATACTACTGGAATATGTGTGGTGGAGTACCAAGAAGAGTAGTATTGTTTAGATTTATGTTCTGCTCATGCCTAAAAGTTGGAAGTTACAGTCTGGAGGACAGAGGTGGTGAAAGATCAGTGTGATGAGATTGAGCACCGACTGAGTCTCCCAAACATCACTTTGGAGCTTGGGTCCAGAAGCATCAGTGCACTTTAGCTTGGGATAAAAGTGACAGTAGATGCAAAGGGGGAAATATTTTAAATAAGTCATTTTGAAGTGAAGAGAAAGGACAATTTAAACCCAAAAATGTACATAGTTAGATATTTTGTGTCTCCAACTTTTTAAATTTACTCTGAATTCAGTACTCGATGCTGTTTTGTTTCTTCTCCAGAAGTGAAAAATCCTATCTTGTTCAATTCACTCTACCCTGCATTTAGTAAACAGCAGGTTGTACACTGACCTCTGTTTCTCCACATCAATAATTCTATTGGTTAATGGCTCCAAGTGGAGGGACTGCTGGGCTACTGTAAGCTCTCTGGCACTGTTTGCTGCATGCTGACTTGTCAGCATCAGTGCTCCTTCTCATTAGACTGAAGCATCAAATAATAAACTATTTACATTCTGCTCTCATTCTATCCCCTAAGGAATGTTCCCTTGAAGAGGCAAAAAACATGATTTTTCTCTGTCCAGTAGTTTTCACCTTATACTTGGATGGCTTAAGTACCCTTCTGTACCTAAGCTGCCATTTAAACAAGAATCGTTGAAAATGAAAGAGCTTTTGCTTTTTCTGACTGTGTTTGGATTTGAAGTTTATTCTGTTTTCACAACATATTCCAGCAATCGGTCTTAAAGCAAGAAGGTACAAAATTCAATTAAAGGACAATTTGAGCGACTTATTGGAGTTCAGCTAAAGTGAAGAAGGCCCAGAATTTCTCATTAACCTATGACAAGCTCTAGTAAGAATTACCTTGAATACACTACTTTTTTAATATAAGAACGACTTTTCAAAGCTAAGTTCAGCTAGACTGAGTTAGACTAGGCATGTGAGTAGAGCTACATGGAGAGGAAAAACAGACAACTGATGCTTTCTGTTTTGAGCAGGAACTCTTCTGCTTTTGGGCATGACAAGAGAGTTGTATCTTCACCAAAGAATGAGACTCTAGCCTACATTTCAGAAGTCTGAAATAATTTCACTGTATTTGACTTTCAATCAGTTTCAGAATTGATGCAATTCTTTTAATGAAATTTATTTTCCTTCTTGTTCCAAATGTAAGGTCACATGAAGATTGTCTGCGTAGATTTAATAACCATTGTTCGGATATATTTATCGGCTCAGTTTTCCTTTTTAAAGCTAAGCTTTAAAGCAGTAGGCAGCTAGACCTGTCAAAGATGTATTTTTTTATATAATGAAACCAGAATAATTTCTCCCACTCTGCTTTGCTTTGATTTTCAGTTAAATCTCTTCCAAACTTTGTTTTGAAGTTATTTCTGCATGCAACTGTCCCAAACAGAAAGGAAGGAAACCCCTTCTAGCTTATCTTCCTCATCTTTTAAGCTTAAAATTAAAAATTATTCAACAGTAAGAGCTAAGCAAAAACTTTTCCCATTCCCTACCTTAGTCTTTGTCTAGACCCTAGCTTTTGTCTAGGGCTGCTTTGATAGGTGTTCATGATTTTTTTTTTTAATTTAAATAGGATAAAAAGATAAGTAAAGAAGTATTCATGGTTTTGAGGTAGTGGAATGTACTAGGATTTGAATTATTTAAATTATATGAAGTCACAAGTGCAGAAAAAACCTTTAAAATATTTTAATCTCAGAGTACTGAATCAAAAATCACACTCCTGCAATTAGTTCTGCACAGCCTTTTCTCTGGCATCAGACATCTGGCATATCTTACATTGATTTTTCTGTAGACAAAAAAGTAAATTACAGGGAAAAGTAATAATCATAACAAGGTGGTTAGTATTTAACCTTTATCTAGCACATAGATCAGAACAAGATGAGAAAAGTAAGGCTATGTGTGCATTGGACATTTTGTATTTGCTGTTCTTTTTTTTCTCATTGGCAAAGTTAATTATTGTTCAATTAACATCATCCTCTAGATCATTACTAAATACATGAATTATGCTTGCTTTCATATCATGTCCTTGTATCAGAAAATTAATTTCTGTGAGTTTGCCTAATATGAAAAAAATGTACTCCCTTTTTCTATACCACTGATGAGGCAGTATTTTCTTTTGTTTCCATGGATTTTCTGTACTGTGTGTTTTAACGAGTTTAGTTCAGATATACTTCTCTTTCTGCATATCAGAAGAGACATGTAAACTTAGTTTGGTGTTATCTGCTTGACAAATGCCTGCTAGCTTTTTTCCTTGGATACTTTTGATCAGCAAGAGATAAAATTGGTTAAAAAAATCTAGCAACAGATAAGTCTTTCAGTTTTCCCTTTACTCTGTTGGCAGTTCTTTTGGGTTTCAGCTTTAGATACGCATTGTTCAGATAATTTCACTTTATCCAATCCTCAGTTATTATAGACAAAATGCTACACCACCACCATCATAAGTAAGCCCAAACTCTTGCTATTCCTACTGAAAAACTATTGCAGAACACTTTTAGTAGTCATAAATAGTCCTCTAGTTTGCAACCCAGATATACCTTTGAGTATCTTATAACCATTGGTTATTCTGTCAGAAATACCTACAGGATTTTTTCCTAATATGTCATTCACTGCAAGCATTTCTGTCATATTGATAGGCCAAAAAAGTGATCCTCTTCCAGACACCTCTTCTAATATGGATTCTTCATTCCCTTGCTCATTCTAATAACCTTCCCCTACAATTTCTCTGTTTTCTGTCTTAAATCCACTGTAATGACTCTTTTGAATATATGAAGCAATCTTAAGTCCATGCATTTCAGGCTTCATTCTAATGTTGACCTACATGTGATATTTGGGGGGATGGGAGGGAAGGCTAATATATACTACTGTTAGTAAGAGGGAAATGGCAGAATCAAATATGAAGAGAAAAATAAATGATAGTTTATTAGGGAGAATTATTATTTCGAATAAAGTCTGTGATTCTTCTTACACAAAGAACTGTTGTAAACAAAAAGCTCTGCAGAGAAACCTGTACTCACTCATAAAACCAGAATTTGGAAGGAAGGCAATTGGATGAAAAAAAAAGGATAATGTGTATAATGAAAGCAGTTGCTTTCAATCTTAGTCATTCTCTCTCAGTTGTCTCTTCAAACCTTTAAATTTTTTCAACTTTTCAACCATCACTTTATTTTCTTGCAAACACTTGGTACCCTTAAATTCTGGAAAGCTGGAACGGAGAATGCCTGACTATACAAATAAACAAAAGGCTTTAACATTGTTCTCGGAATCAGTCAGAGTGGCGAGATTATAGTGATCAGTTTAGCGAGATGCACATTTTCATTTTAGCTGGGGAAATAATAACACTGCCATTATGCAAATCAAAGACTTAGAACCACTCAGAGCACAGACGAGGGACGGTGCGAGGAGTGCTTGCACTGGTACCGAGAAGCAAACAGCTCAGCATTCTAAAGCAAAGAGAAGTGACAGGGGAACGATTTTCAGAAACTGAGCTGTGAATGTTTCTTCATAAGAAAATGTTTTGGACTGTTATTTTCAAATATTTATGTGTCATACTGTGTTTAAAATGCAGATGTGTCCCAAGAAGGTCACATAAGCAGAATACACAAGAAAAAAAACCCCACAGAAAACCACGATCCTCCCACAAAACCATCTGACAGCTAACATGTTGCAGTCTTTGTGTACAGCCCAAGAGATAATCTGGTGTAGGCACGCAAGGTCTTGCAACATGTTTCCATCCACAGCTGTCTTAGTTTCCCTTCATAGTGTTACATGCGAAATAAGAAAACTGTTGAATAAAATTATGGTTATTGTGCGGTGGTTGGTGGTGGTTTATCTTTTTTTTTAAGATGGACAGATCCACTGGTTTTTGAGTTGGCTTTCTTTGAGGTGAAAAGAGAAAATAGAACACAAAAAAATATTTCAAACCTGGCAGTCCCCATGCTTAGCAGCCTGGCTGGCACAATAGTTCCTGAGCCTGTTGGCTGGCTTCCCTTATCTGCTGAAGCACTCTCCTGTGTGCAAACAATAAAAAGGGATCTTAAGCCAGATTGTGATTTCCGAAGGAGGACTTACTCGTGTAAGGGGAACATCTGTTTTCACTGTCTCTCTTCTCCCAAGAGCAAGATAAGAGGAAAAGTATATGTATGGGAGATGACTAGAGGTGCAAGGGGATCCCTTGCATGCAGAAGCTCTGCTGAAGCTATGAAGCAGATCTGTTTGTACTCTTAATTCACCAGAGCCCTCGTGGCTTCATTTTCTGTAGCCTCCAGGGGTTCCCATCCCTATAAGCACACCTTCATCACACTGGAGAACTCCTTTCTTATTCAGACTTCGGGGTTTATGTGTATAACAAATGTTCCCAGAAGTTAAAGCAGATGTTCTAGCTTTGTTTTCTCGGTTTTCACTTTTTCTTCCTATTTTTAGCAACCTCTTTTGTCAGTCCACTCTTCAGAGAAACTGTCTTTGCACACAAGTTACTTTCAGATGTATCCTCAGCGGAAAGCAGCTAAAGGCAGCAAGGCATGACTGCACACTGCTTATCTGCAAAGGAAGGAAGGTCATTTCTTTGCCCTTAGGTCAGACCTAACCACCAGTTCTCCCTTTCTCACTCCTTCTGGTTATGACCTGGAGGGCGAGGGTTGTTTCAAAATTACTTTTAATGTGGAAATTTTCGGAGGACAAAGTCAAATGCCTCCTGTAGCTGTAAGGCTTGAGTTCAAATTTCAGAGACAGAGCATAAACACACAGTCAAACAAAAGGGAGCTTCAGAAATCTGCCGAATTTAAGAAAGTTATTGTCAAACAGGTGGTATCTAAGACATTTTAAATACAGAACCCATGTATCTCACTAGGAACTGTAATTCTAACTCAGCCAGTCAGAGCAATATGTCCCATAAAATATTGTGGATTTTTTTTCCCCCACTCATTTGCATGGTCTTTTGAGAGAATAGATATCCACCTGCCAATAAGATGTAAAATGCAGAAGAACTGCATTCTTAAAATCTCACTGTTACTTTATAAAAGTTGTTTCAGTTTAACTCATTCTCTCAGGAAGTAATTCTCTGAAACAGGAAAAAAACCCAGCAGGTACCCATAATTTTTTGAGTACTGAAAATGATTTGTGAGAGATAGCTCCTATTCATATATTTCTCTTGAGATATTTACACATTCTTTGAAAACAATCACAAAAGAGCTAGTACTATTCTCAAAACAAAATGTGTTGTTAATTTCTTTAAAATTTGATAGTGTATATAGGGCAGGAGAAAATATTAGAGATAAAAATGGGAAGAAGAAATTTAAAGCAAAAAGCTGATCAACTTTTTGTAATCAACACGATTTATATCACCAGCAACCACCAGACTTTCAGTGGTGTGCTTCAAGGTACAAGGAAAGACTGGGGGCTCATTCCATTAATCTGATCCATGAAGTGAAGAGAGTATTTTAGGTAATACAGGGTAACCCATGAAAAAGTAGGCAATAGATTAAAAATAAACTGATTCAGTGCAGCTTGTCAGTAGCAAGGCTTGCTGACAGTGTATCGGCTTCCAGAACCAAGGAATGCATAGTCAAGATCTCTTTGCCATAGAAGATAACACAAAGTTGTTTCAAAATCCCAAACCAAACATAGCAGGTATATCTTCACATTAATTTGTGCCTTGAGCTAATCTGCAACCCTGTTCCATTTGCCTTGCAGAGAGCACCACGAAAAATTTCCAGAAAGTTAACTGAAAAGAATCCAAAAAAGCCTCTGAGAAACACTGGCATGGTGTGCCTCCTGCTTCTGTACTCAGCCCACCAAGTTCTAACTTCCTGATGTTTTGGCAGCCTGTAAGAGGTGTCTAGCGTCACTTACTGCAACGTCTGCAATTGTCTTTAGTGTTTAATACAAAGGCACGCTATTGAAGGTACATGGTATTTTATCACAAACTGCCATAGCTGCCAATTTCTTCCTGTCTGAAATCACAAGGTATTCCCCTTGTGGCTTCAGAGGTCCTCAGGCCCCAACAGTCCTTGCTATTACACTGCAGGATAAACTTGCCTATTCTGAGCGGTTTACTCCCCATTTTGTATCATTCATGTTCAGTGCAATTATACTGCAGGATCTTCTAAGTGGAAAATTCAGTGAATGTCAGGGTTTAGGACCGAAAAGTAATTCAGATTTCAAACTTCTTTTCAAAATTCTTCCTTTTTTTTAATTTTGGTTTTGGTTTTTTTGGTGGGTTTTTTTTTTTGGTTTTTTTTTTTTGAGGGGCAAGGAGGCAAGAGAAGATTATCTGCAAATAAACCTGTGAAATGAAGCAAATTCTGTAAAACTTGGCAAGGAATTGCTATTTTTAAGGAGGTCTTGAACACATGTTAAACCACAGTGCTCTGCTCTGAGGAGATGCTGGATTTATAGTAACTCATTCTTACCACTTTTTCTCTTAGGCATGATACTTGAATGTTGCAGCCAAACTGAAGTTTGATAACAATCAGACTTACATCAGTGTCACTGCACTAACTCTGGGGGATGTGATAAATGTGCACACAGGACTCTGAAGGCACTGCCAGTCTAGTCCAAAACTACTGAAGCCTCCCAGAAGCAGCACTGGGCAGATACCTCAGACACCTTGTTTTTAAGCCAGACCAAAGTGCACCAAAGCTGGGAAGCAAAGCCCATAATGGCGTGTTTCCATAGGCAGTAGAGATCTCTCCCAAACTAAATCTGTATTTTCAACTATTACACTGAGACTTCAAGGTAGTGACTGGTGGGTGGAGGGTTCTCTCCATGTTGTGAAAGATTCCAAGGAGTTATGCACATTTCCCAAAGAGTCATGCATAATTCCGTAGGTTACTTAGATGCAGACGCTTCCTCCTCACCCATAACCTCAACCACTGGATCATTAATTTCTGTAGTAGTCAGCTTTGGGAAGTTACAGAAGATACTATTAATCCTAGTACCCTCTAGGATGGAGGAAAATGCTGGTAAAATACAGTTGGATTTAGGTTTTTTTTGAGGAATTAGGGAAGACCAGGTGGGGGAGTTTGGAGGGGGAGGCCACCAGACATCTTAAATCTTAGTCCTTACAGTGAAACCTTTACTGAGAGGGTGAGTTTGTGTTAAACTTGGGCCTCCCAAGACAAATTTGTTTGAACATGAGCAAGATAATTCATCAATGGTAAAAGACAAATGTGGGAATGGTGTAGATGCCTTGCTGGTCATTGAGCTGCTGGACTTGAGTCAAAAAAATCTGATTTTAATGAAAAAATCAATTTTCTTGCATACCGGAACGTAAATTTGACCATAAGTAATTAAAACATGAAAATTAATATTCTCTGTTTTCTGATGCACACTTGCAAGATCAATATGTGACAACTAATATATGCCTTGCCAGGCAGATATTCATAGAGGGCATTTTAATTTCTAACCTTTACTTTTGCCTCTCATCTGGTTTTACTAAGCTACCTACAAGAATGTTAATTAATACTTTTGCATAATATCCAGATATAACTTTTGGGGATCAAAAATTATATCACGTAAATAAAACCTCAGATTAAAACTACCACACACGATCTCTTTAGCACATTCATATGAATTAAAATTGTTCTAGGCATGTACTGGAGGAGAAAGCTCTACAGTAGTAAAAAGCAAGTACTTACAAATAAACCTCACTTTTAAAAGTGAGAAGCAGGAAAATAATTTCATGCATTAGGTTCTGCCTAGCCCATTAGGTTGACAAAATAGACAAAATTAGTTTTCCCTCTTGGAAAAATCATGGTTTTAAAACGCACTATGTAGTTCTTTAATTGCACTAACTAATACTATCAATTTCTAACTGTAACTATTCACTACTGTCTAGTCAAATTTTAGAGCAATTGCCTTGAATTCTGGAAAAACTAGTACTACCCATAGCAACCAAGCTAAAAAGCATTTGAAGTCTAGCGATATTCCTTCCTGGCATTTCAGGTTTAGCAGGAGGTTAATTAGACACAGTTTCAACATTGCTGTGTTGCTTTAGGGCATAGCACAACAGGCCAGTTTTTATCTACTTACAGGTTTAGAAGCCTTAGGAGATACCAGCTTGAGACCTATGGCAGGTTTAAATTGTCTTTTCTCCTGCACATTTAGAAAACGTAGTGAAATTCTGTTCCTCAGCATAAATTAATCGGACAAACTTTTTGTCAGTGATATTCTGCTTATGGCCAAAATGAGGACAATATTCATCTCCTGTATGTGATGACTTTTAGTCACAGTGAAAATCATGACCTCCAGGTGTCTGTATCCACCAGGTCTGAGAGCGTTGTGCAGTGTTGTGGTTCACCCTGGTTATTGCCAACCTGCTGCTGTGTTTATCCTTGGACAAACACAAAGCGAAGAATAAGGATCAATTCACAGAACTATTTTGCTCTGGTGATTTCTTGTAAGGCACTGAAGACTAAGCTTTCATCAAAAAAGCTGAAAAAAAACATAAAGATAGATGTCAGTAACCTGTCTATGAAATTACAGCCTTGCTTGACACTAATAAGAAGTGATGAGGCATGGGTGAAAAACACATCTATATACTGCCTCTTTTATACAGTACAATCCTAAACTGTCTCTTGACCCTATGACAACTCCTTTTTGAGGTGATAGGGATACAAAAGGATGTTTTTCTTCATACATCCCAGGTACCAGTTAACATCTTACATGTTTTACTGAACGTTAGTAAACCCAGATGGGCAGAAAAACACTGCTTTCATTTCTGTGTATTTCGTTTCTTCATTGTGTTCATGTTTGCGGACACTGCATCCCTTTCAATGACAAGCTGTACATACCTGATATTTTTGATGTTTGGAGTAGAGGTATTATATATATAAGACTGTTGTGGAAAAACTTTTCTGTGGAAATTCTTTTCTGTCAAGAAAACGAGGGAAATAGTCTCTGAAATGAAATCTGACCTGACCTCTTTAACTGCAAAGATTTCATTTGCTCATGTTAAATTTCATCAACATCCCAATAGATACTGAAGAAATTAGGATGGTAAGACTCCAGTCAAGATCATGGGGTGGAGACAGTGCTAAGCAGTAGTACAAAAAATTAGATATTTTTATAGGCCCAGTTTGATACCTTTTCTTTTGAATAAGCCTTTTTTTAAAGACTCCTGTCAAGCTACATGCAAAGTCCAACCTTTTTTAATTTTGGAGAACCAAGTTTGGAGATAAGATGGTTTCTAGATATTTCTGTTTCTTTTTTTTTAATCTCAGCCTATGTCACTGATGCCATATACACCTCCATTCCTTGTGGTGCTGTTTATATGACAGCAATTATATGGAAAAAACAGGCTAGGACACATGAATTCAAAGAAATACTTCTTATGGACTGTAAGATAGGATAAGATATGGGCCATGGGCTGTACTTGTGCAACAAAACCCAGTTCAGTAGAACTACAAAGGGGATGCACCAATTGAGTAAGGAGGACATCCACTCTTACCACTGCTGTGAATGCTTAGAGAAAAAGCACAGCCTTCCCTGCCCATCATTTATTACAAGAACAAAGCCTTGTGGTTCCCAGGAGAGAACAATGAACAAGTACAGTGATGCAGCTTACTGACAGCACAGGAGCCTGGATGTGGACATTGATATTTCATGAGCTGGGGCACTTGCTGATGTTGAGATGACACATTTTACCACATAAGACACAAGGCCGTGAAGGCCACAGGGCAAGTTAAGCACTCTTCGTCTTAAATCTCTTTCACAGAACAGCTACTGAAAGTTTTAAAGGCAAAACTTTGGTGCAACATGAAATACAATCGCCCCGGGACAAAGACATTTCTTCCCAGAGCTGTTTTTTCACTCAACTGGTGCTCACAGGTGTGGTTGCTGTACCCCTCAGGTTTTCTCAAGAGGAAAAGGAACTGTTCTGTGTTTGTGTTGGTGTCCTTGGAGAAGATTCAGAGGGCTTTTGAACGGTAATGAAAGTTTTCCTTTTCTCGGGCACCTGCCTTGCTAAAAGGTACCCACTCGTCCAGATGATCCTCACTGATCCATCTCTGTTCTCCAGCACACCTCCATTATTTTATATTCTTAAAAATGCATTTTGTTTTAAATACTAAAATAAATGTAAGCAATTACACTTTTAAAGAATGTATCATCCCAAGTCCTTTCTGAATAGCATAAGTTTACTCTGGTTAAAGGGTTTAAAACTTCTGTTTGCTTCAAAAACACAAAATCAGTCTATCTTTTCAAAAGCCTTTTTTAAAGGATTTTTAAAGAGCTGCGTACTTTTAAATACATAGAAAAATGTAACATTTCTGACCAGGTTATCTTGCTTTATTCATTTGCAATTATAACCTTGAAGATAGAAATAATGAAAACAAAAAAAAATTAAGAAAATAATGCTTTTAAAATAAGCAAGGAAAAAAAAACCCTAGGCCTGTAACTTCGTTAAGTAGCTTGTTTCTTCCAATATTTTTAAGATCAGCAACTTGAAATCTAATTCGATATTTTTTTTTTTCCGAACTCAGGAATACTGTCAGGAAAAATATTATTTGTTTTTCAAAGCATAAGTGAGTTAGGGCACAGCCAAAGTGGTTCAAAGAAAGAGCTGTCCAGTTCTACTCCTGAATCAAATTGTCACAAATGTAAGAGACTCTAAAAGTCTTCATGTTGTCTCAATAGAAATACTAGAGCACAATCCATGTTTTTCAAATTATTTTGAACATCATTAATAGTACAACCTTCATCCTCTGTATGTTCCAGAATTCTATTTTGAAAGTAGAGTAATTGTAAACCAAGTGGGTTTTACTTCTATCCTTTTTAAAATGTACATCATTATCTTTGAAAAATGTTAATTTTTAAATCTCATAATGCATTAATTAGCTTACTAAAACTTACCATGCTGGCACAAGTGTATGAAGTTGATTTTTCCACATTGAATCCTCTTTTTTTTTCTTTTTGATGTGCCTGCCAATCTACTTTAATTTTCTTTGGTTTGGTTTGGGTTTTTTTAATTTCCTTCTGTGTTCTGTTTTCTTTTTCTTTCACAAGCTCTACCTACAGTTTTACTGTAAAAACAATGACAGTAAAGGAATAATTACTTTTTTGGAATACGGACTAGAACTGAGTTACCTACACTATTGCCTTAAATCTCTATCTTAACTGTTTAGTGTTTAAATTAGTTTGCCATATTTATGTCATCTGGATTACATTAAGCAAAAAACAGTAGCTATAATTATTTACAAATGAAATCCACATGCTGTAGTCTTGGTTAGCCCATGGTTTTATATCAGTAACAAGCCTGTCAGTGTATCCTTCTGAATACACAGACAAAAGTGCTGGGTTGATTAAAAATTTTCTAAAATGCAAAGACTTTGCTTTTCTTAGGAGTGGGATGAATGCATGTGCAAACTTGCTTAATCTGAGAAAAAAAAATTAAAAATACTCAAGGGAAGATTATCTCCATGAGAAGGCAATTGCAGATATTCCTGTGTTCTACACAGCTTCAGGACTGAATCCCAGCAATTAACAGAAATCTTATTTTCTTACACAGATATGCTGAAAGTGCTTTTCTTTTATGTCCCACATAATTTTTTTCTCTCCAAATTGACTATTCTTCCTGGTGTGACAAGTAGACAAGAGAAAAACTGTATTTCATCCAAGGTGATATGATGGATCATATTGCCCTAAATGTTCCCTGGTGGCATTCCAGGGTCAGAGAAATATTGCTTTCTCTCATTCCTGTATGGTGGGGGAACAACTGTGTTTGGAACTGATGCTTAACAATTCGTTTTTTGAGCCATCACAACATGTTTTCCAGCTTGACCTTGGCTGGCACAATATCCAAGACAAATCTTGGAGGTGTGTTTGGAATATGACAGATACTGCAATTTTGAATTGTTTCAGTTTGTCCTTTCTTCTTTTAGAATAAAATCTAATAATAATAACTAGTTTATTTAAAATTAAGGTATATGACACAGTTCACATTTAATATGAAGCTTAAAAACAATTTTATGAAGATTTAGATTTTGGAAATCGTTTTCTCTTGCACGCATAGGAGGTACACTTTGTTATTTTAACACATAAGGAACCCATGTATAAAAATGGAATTATTTGTGATCTTCAGTTCAGCAATTTGTTACTCTATAACCCAGACTTAAAACACTTGCATTATCAACCTTGGATAAAGACATCTGAAAACCTATCTTCTCTCAGTATCCTGTCTTCTTTGTAGGGTCTTGAAATCCTGTCTTCTGCTTCCAATTTTATCTGTAGCTCTTTTTTGGTTTTAATAAAGAGCTTGCCTGCTTTGATAACTCCTTAATATTTTCCTGCCTGCACCTTTTCCAGGTCAAGTTCGGAGATTTTTGTTGCCTATCCTCTCAGAAATCACTGAGTACTCTTAAATCAAAGCAGGGAGTTTTCTGGGAACAGATTTAATCATCTCTTCTTCTGAGCAGGCTTCATGGAAGAGATTCCTGTCCTAAGACAGGCAGTCCAAGTTGCAAAGCTGCTTTCACTGGAGTGTTTGTGATACACCAGGATGGTGCAGAGTCTAGATGTCCCTGATTTTCCTGATCCCTCTGCATTCTCAAGTGGTTCAGTAGACAAGTTACTCATTTGCAAAGAACCAAACTTCTGTTTTGTCTTGGGTTTTTTGATAATTTTAATCAATGTTGTCTTCTCTCTGGCACTAAACTTTTCCATCATATAGACATTATGTTAGGAAAGAAAAATCACAAAGAGAGCACAGGTTTATTCAGTATATTCTGTAATTTACCACCTGAAAACTCCACTTCCATTTGTCATTAAGCATATGTTGTCAGCATAAATATCTATGATAAACTTGTATTTGTAACATTAAGCATTAACACACTAAGCATATGTTGTCAGCATAAATATATATGATAAACTTCTATTTCTAATTCCTGAGTGCAGGTTCTTCTTACTTCCTTAGTGAGCTGTGCAGGTTCCTTTTCTGCCAGCAAATAGCAGGTCAAATACTCTTTATTTTGCTCTTCCAATGGGATCACTGCAACGAAAAGGTGCCTGTGGGTACAAATCTTCAGACTCAGTGCTGTGCCTGTTGCAAACCTGATAGTCCACACAGGCAGAAGTGATTACTCAAATAAGGGGATAAAGAAGAGAGAGTTGTAATCACCATTCATTGGTTTAGAAATGTCATGCCAGTCGCATTTCAGTCATCGTGTGATATTAATACTAATCAGCATATATTAGCAGCCAGACATGTTCACAACTGTTCTAACAGCTGAGTGCCTCCAAGCTAAATTGATTTCATCCCTTAGACACCCATTAACACCTCTCCTTCCCATTTAGATAATAGAACACAGTTGTTCAGGGGTGTTTATGAAATGACATTCATTTGATTGATAAGTGACCTTGACTGAATGAGAATGTATTCTTGCTGGAATTTAAACAATCACCTTCCTTCTCAATAACCTTGTCAGACTTACAGGCCTCCAAATCCTCAAAGAATTTAAGTAATCACAATCAGTAAATACTGATTTTTTTTTTTTCATGAGAAGTGTGTTTGGGAGGATTAAGCCTTAAATACAGTTTTATATACCAATATTCTAATTGTAGAAGGTGCTAAAGAAATGTGAGGACAATCGTCTGCTTTTAAAAATAAATCAGTGTTTAATTATTTGTGTTTTGTACCTTAATCCGTTTTGAACAACTCACTGGCTCTAGTAGGCCATTCTTACTAAGATGAAATATTGAAGCTTCATATATTGTTAATTTTATAGTGCAGATAATCTAGCTATGATTAATTAAGAATATTGGAAACCTCTAATACAATGCCAGAAAAAAAAATCAGTTCAGTATAGGAAGGCTTTCTAGAGCTGCATTATGAGAGTTTTTCAATAATAGATTAACAGACTAAATAATTAAAATGTCATTTGATTGAAATCAGACCATTGTCCTTGTATTTCAGCACTACATTCTGTAGTAGGCAAGACCGCCTTTTCGGCTCCAGATATGGAGGCAGTCCTTCTTTTTCTACACATTAATTCAAGAATATCATCAGACAGAATTTAGAAGCAAATGACTGACACTGACTAGAATATTTATTTTCAGAATATAAATAAAATTCTAGGTTTGGGGTTTTCAGGGATGCATGAATATACTTAAAATCAAATAATTTGGGGGAAACTGCAGAAACCCACCTTTCTTTGTTCCAGGGAAGATACTTGGGATGTGAGGATGCAGCCACTATGAGTATTCACCCCAAAGGCAATCCCCAAGGGGATGCACTTGAAGGCTGGAACCCTGCTCATTTTTGTGCAGCTGCTGTTTTTCCTGCTGTTATCCTGAAGGATTGAAGGACACCTGAGTAGCATCACCTCTGTCACAGCAGCCCCAACTGCAGCATTTTCTCAAGTTTCTGGGGCACTCAGGTGCCCTTGATATGAGGCTGGATGTGAGCCGCCTGTGGGCCAGATGTGGTTCACCAATGACTAGTTGGACAGAGTCAATTCACTGCTCTGTTGTGATTAGCCATTTTACAGCCCTTTTACAGCCTTTTCTGCTAAAGCTGTTTAACACATTTTTTTTTAAATAGAATAAAAATAAAATGCTAACCGAAGCAGAATTTTTCAGGTTGCAAGAGCTTCCAAGTGCAGGTGTTTTATGTGGAGCAGGAAAGCCTCAGCAGATGAGACAGTGGGGAACTCACCTCAGCATATTCCACAAAACTGGCAGATTCTGATCTTGGCTGGAGGCACCAGAGAGATCAAACACCAATTGCCTGATTCTGGACAGGTGCTGGAACGGATGTCTTCCCCTCCGCGACACCTCACGCCCAACACAGAAACATCTGTTTCTCCTTTAAAATTTTTAAATGCAAAGACTAATTTAGAAATGTTTTTGCCCCAAATTTGCAAGTAACTGATACGAGTTATTTCCATTGCATGGAACAGCTGCTTATATTCAATCTCACTTAAGTGAGAGGCAAATAGAAGAAAAAGCATTCAAGAGTCAGTTCAAAGTTATTTGCATAGGTTAATATAAGGGATTTTTTTTTTTTTTTGGTAGCATATTTGCTGTATTCCACCACTATACCTCTTTTGGTAATTTTCTCTCTGATGATAAAAATGAAAAAATCAATCAAGTGTGATCCTCAAGATGTGGTGAGCACACAACTGTGCTCTTTTTCACAATATTCCTTACACTGATCAAGGTTCTCATGTAATTCACGGTTCAGCAGCCACAGTATGAAGTGTGTAAAGTATCTCTGTCCAGCAAACAGTGCTCTGTAACCTACTTTCCAATAGCTAAATCAGCAAAAGTGAGAATCTGCCTTCAGGGACACCTTGAGGCTGGGCTGCACTGGGGTGCCCATCACTGCTGCAGCACAGTGCCACAGGATTTTCAGTTTCAGGGTTTGCATCCCCCAGGTGAGGGAGAGATGCCAATGCTGTTAGGAAGGGCTGGGAGTAAGAAGCCAAATGCACCTTATGTTCATGGTATGAAACTTGACAGACTTAGGTAAAGTTGAAGACTTACATGCAGATCAGGATTTAACCCTAAAAAATAGTCTGGAGAATAAGCTTTGTACATAGGCGTAGCTGACACAGCATGAGATAATGAACATGTGATAAACTTTCTTATTCTGTTCATCAAGTGTTCAGGAAAATAGGGGTTAATACAGGCAAGAAAACTGCCAGGCTACTTTTGAATAAAATAAATGGTGTTCCAGAAAGGGCATCAGCACTCTTTGCCCTAATTAGAACAACTGGCAATACTCCAGGCTTTTGTCTAGTTTCTTGGGTCAAAAGAGCTGAAATGATTTGAACGTAATGCAAAATAAACATCACAGTCAATATTACAATGATTATTATAAGAATTTTTACATGTAATGCATCATTATCTCTCATATTAATTTTAAACTGGCATGGTGCAAGGTACACGAGGTATTGTCAGTGAGTTGAAACCTGGCTTTTTGGGCTCACACAATTTTTATTAATCCTTTAGCAATTGATCTTATATCATGGCATTTATGCTTTCACCTTGATTGCTACATTAACGAACTTCTTTGAAGAATTTTCAGGAAAGTGAGATGGAAAACTAAATTATAACTTGATATTTAGGAATAGAATAATGTACACTGGTTTGTTCACATGTGTTATTGCCTATATTATTCTCACTGATCATAAAGCCTTCAGGCTGATTTTCAGTTGCCAGATGCAAACTCACACTTAATTTTGCGATTGGAATTTAAAAAAGGGTGAAAGTTATTTGTCTAACTTGTGATTATCAGTTCTTTTAAGTTACTAAATGATACTTGAGTAACTATTGGATCACTATGATTGCCAACCCAGGCTGTGAACTTTCAGGATACCCTGCTTGCATCTGCTGTGAACAATTCAGATTGGTTGCCCAGTTAAAGGATTGATGTCTGTATCCAATCCAACAACAGATGGCATCATTTTTATATTTTTTCCAGCACTGATGTATCATATCTCAGCAGATCTATGAGCAAAGCTTTTAAATTGAAGGTATTGAGAGAGAAGACTGCTGGTGTCTTGAAAAATTAATCATTTTATTATCCTGAATGATGTTTGAGATGAGGAAGGAAAAAACGGCCAGTAGATCCTATAAACTCAATTTCACCATCAGAGCCCCTGATATGCTTGAAATTCCACAGGCTGCACATACTTTGCTGAAATGTCTCCTTCCTGAAAATAAAGGTCTATGCTCAGCACTGATATAATTCTACTTTTGCCTCAGCTGCTCCTCGATTCTTAACTCTACCCCAGCCAAAGCCAGCACACTGACTCAGCCCTACTCCTGCATCGCAAAATCCTCCTGCACCCTCCTCCTTGCTACAGCCAGCACAACTGCTCCGAGGGACATCCTGTGGATAAAAACAGCAGCTAATCTGACCAAAAAGCTTGGCAAAATAGAAGTTTCAGCATTCAGATTAGTGTCTGTACATGCTGTCCTCCTTTCCCAGGTAGTTCTGTTAACACAACAGATGGCTTCACACAGTGGGGAGACAAAGGAATGAGCAGCATGAAAACAGACAGCTTAGAGTAAGACACACATTTTTAATCTACCACTGAGTAATAAACCAGGGTTTTAACTTGCACTTAGTGTTATATAGTGCTGATTAATTCCCAGAACATCTTTGAGAAAAAGAACAAAAAAATTGCTCCGAGTTCACCTGCACCTGAATTTATTCTTGTGCCAGCTTCACGTGCACCAAATTTTCCAAGAAAAAGTAATATGTGGAAGACTCACATCAATTTTGTGGGGTTTTTTTTTTGCATTTCCTAAATAATCAATGTTTGCATTTTCTGTGTAGATATAAAAGTCACACCAGAGGTCTGCTCAGTCAGACTGAAGGTCCACTGGCTGAAGATCTCATCTGCAACAGTGGCAGACAGCTAGTGGAGAGTATAGACATATGATAACATATTTGAAAATGAACACTCACCGAAGAACAGTACTAGCTTTGTTTTGCCAAACTTATTAAACTCTGTTGGATATTCCAAAGTGTTTCCTTTGTTGTATCAGAGAGAAAAAAGAAAGTCATTTGGCAAGAGACCAGTTGTCCCAGACGTGTACCGTAAAACCTTGCTCCATGGAGCTAGTCAGAACATTCCTTCCAACTTCAGGCTGACTCAGCTGTGACAAGGATTACAAAAGAAGCAGAAGGAGTGAGCTGGTACCTGGCAGAAGCTTTGCATGACTTAGAAGGAAGCTTGTTTGCCTGTGCTGACTGAGACTGAAAAGCTGGACTTCTCAAAGGCCAAAGGCAAGAGGGCATGGTTGGTAATTTGACCAAACAGTACAACCTGGAGGCAACAGGGTCATTTCACAGGTAGAAGAGCCACTTTTGGAAATTAGGACATCCCAAACTAACTATGTATCTATGAATAATGCACATCTCCTAGACAACCCAAGTTTACAAACGATTAGATTAATGAGCAGATAGAAAGGATTGGCTAGATGCAAAAGCCACTCTGCAGAGCAGTGAAGACAGTAATGAATTCAAGGACAACTGTACTCATAACTGATTTCCTTTTTAGCGCTTTCATGGTCTGCAAGGACTCACAGGCCCCGGGAAGTGCCAGGTGGATTTCTAAATTTTTTTCTTAAGGTTCCAGTGTAATCTTTCTGGGCATGGGGATATATTGTGCATAGGAAGATCATGTTAAAGAATTACACGTGACTTGTTCAACGTCTCATTTGAGAGAAGAACATGTTGTCTGAGAGGTCTTTAAATTTCTGTGTCTATGATTCCAAAAGGAATTAATAGAAGCCCAAAAATGTATCCAGACTCTTCTCTCCATTGCATTCTTCAAATAAAAATTGCACTGTAGATGTAAGCAATCTTCAGTCAATAAAGTTTCAGGTAGCTATTGTCCTTTGTCTTTAGTTTTTGCTTTTCTGAGACAAAATGAAGAGGCAGCCAGAAAATACTACTTAACCCCTTCCAGCTAAGCTTTCTCAGCACTTTTTAGGAACTGCCTGATCCCTCTGTCTGGGGTCCAAGAAATTAATAAATTTAGCATAAAGAAGCAAGTCCATGCTGCTTGTTATGTCTGTGTTCTCAGTATCATGGCCTGGTGTTAGTTAAGTTCTGTCCAGAAGTCTCTTATGAAAAAAATTCAGCACCTTCATTAGCTCTTCATCCGTTCAAAACGAGCCTTTATATGTAGAACTCTTTGTGTACCTGCTCTAACTTTTCTTTAATACATTGAAGGGAGTGAATACCTTACATTAGAATAGGAAATTAAAGACTCTTCTGGTAACTTGGTGTATATGTCCAAAAATACAAACCTGATATTTTTCTGATAAGCATATTTTCCTAGAAAAAGAATTATTGAAAAATAATTCTTCCAGTTATATCTACACTATATTTCATCTCTACTTTGGAGAAAAGAGCAGCTCAATCACTAAACTCATTCGTCCCTCTGTTGAAATGATCAACCGGTGTGGGAAATGCACTATAAAGATGTTTCTTTTGTGTGTAATAAGCTGAGAATTCCTGAGATAGAAAACAGACCAGGAACTCTGAAATAGCTGTGGCCATCTACATTTTTTCCAACTTGCAATTGCTTGTCACCAAATCTCTGGTAGAAGTCATATATGGCAAAGTCAACATACTTCACAGTCAGCTGTACACAGGCCAGGACTATAAACTGCCCACCTTTGTCAGCCACATTTTACACTAAAGATTTGGCTTACAGAGCAACTGTAGCTCAAAAACTTGCTTCTGTTTTCTGACTCGGTGACTGGACATAATCTTCAGAACAAGATCAGTTAGACAGCCAGGAAAATAACATTTTAAAGCACTGCAATAATGTTTGTCACAGCTCATCTATCAAAGATCTTGAAGAAAGTAGAACATCTAGGTATGATGATTTATGACAGTTAATAACCTCGCATTTTAGGCAGAAGGTTTCCTCTCCTTAGGCCTATGCTGGAGCAAGTCTTGAAGAAGCTAGGGAATTCAAGTTTCCTAGGCCACTGGAAATTTGCTGTTAGGTCTCTTTAGAGTAATCCATGGAAAATTTCATGAAATAAGAAATAATATTGCTCAATTATGACCAGCTTGATATCTCAGCAGTTGTTAATACCACTGACCAAAAAGTTATACTGAGATCTTGACAGTTATTAAATGAACATTGCTCCTGTCTATTGTTGCTGTTTACACTTAGAAATACAGATACACCTGGATTCAAATGTTTTTAGAAAGAGAAGAACAGGCAACTGCTTGCAAAATCTCTTGTGAGATTCTGAACAGACTTGCTTGCTGTTCTGTCCTTAAACTTGTGGGTAGCTTCCGCATTCCTTCATCCGAATACAGTATGTTAATTGGCCTAAATTTAAGCCATTTTCAGTTTTTAGTAAGTGATGTGAGAGGGTAGGTGATGCCATAGGCTTCCAAGCAGGTACAAAGGATGCAGCAGTCCTTTTGTAGCCAGCTCCTCTTGCTAAGCAAAACTTGGCAGAGGGAATTTGAGTAACTTAACAATTGTGAAAAAAACATCTATGCATGCAAAGGATGCCTATTTTAAACGGCTTTTTAAAGTCCAGCCATTTTCTTTTGCAACACTTACATGTGGATGGCAGACCTATATAACTGACAAGTGAAGCATTTAGTAGAAGCTAATATTGGACTGCAGATCTAAGACATACTTAGCAATTTCAGCTGGTTAATGAATGCCAGAACTCGACCTAGGTTACAATGAAGTGGAACAATTTGGGTGTTTTTTAAAAATTGTATTCACCCCTTATTTTCCTAATTCTATCAAGTACCTGTTTGACAAAACCAGATTGAAATCCCGGTGTCTCCAGTTTGCTTTCATCCTGCTATAATAATTAATAAGAAATGTTTTGACTTTTGAATGTGATTGAGTAAAAAGATGCTTTAAATTTTCAAGTAGCATAGTTTTTATTAATTGTTAAACCAGTCTAAAAGCAGCTTGGAGACTAATTTACCTGCTCTGGGTGAACAAGATGCCTGTGAGAGTAACTTTTCAGAAAGATTGACAGCATAAACTATGGAGTCCAAACACCATTTATGCTAAACATTTTCTCTTTTTGAAGACTTACAATAGTCAGTTCCCACTGGACAGTGATTCTAAGCCTTACTAATTTTCAGGTTAGTAGCCATATAAGAAAGACTAATTCAAGTTATTTTTAAAGTTAAATTGCAATACAATTAATGTAATTTCAATTCACTAATACACTTTTAATTAATTACTTTCATAAACTTATTATCGTGGATATAAATGAGTAGGAATCGGCATGAAACCTGGAGATGTATCTTGCTCTTTTCTCATTAGGAGTGCTCTCCCTGAAAGCTACCCTCTTTGACAACACTGGGTTGTCTCTTTTCTCTGAGGGACACCCAGACATGCATGTGCCTGTCAAGCATATATAACCTATTTCACTATCAAACTATACCACAAACTTAAGGCAATTTAATCGAGTTTTACTGCTCTTTTTTGCTGTGCTGGATGTTTGCGCCTCTTTAGGTTGTGACTATGTTCGGTGTGTAAATAGCTGAATCAAGCACCACCCCTGCAAGGTTTGGGACATGGACCCAGAGAGAGCTGTGGCAGCTGGCGGGCAGTGAGCTAGTCAGCCCTGAAAAAGCTGAGCTGTACGAGGAGAATACACAGAAATCAATGTTAGGTACCCAGTGAATGCTGGTGTCAGCAACTGACACCATTATTGGCCTTACATTTCTCTCGTGATAGACTGCAGGTCACCTGGCATTTGGAAGGTTACAATTTGGGGCTTAAGTGGCTTAGTATGGCAACCACTAAGATTTAAAAATCCGTTCGTGAAGTCTCAAGTGTATCTCGTGAGACTGAGTTCTGTTTTCACGCACGGGTGATCAGATATAATAAGCAATCATCCAGTTCCAAACTCATATTTCATCACAAATAAACTTGTCATGTTACAAAATAACATCTGATATAGAATGCTCTCCCCTCATCTTGGATCAAGTTCAAGAATTTATTCTTTAGGATTTTTAAAGTTTTCAAATATATTGTAGCCCTGGCAGAAAAACCCCATGGCTTTCATGTCATTTAGACTGGTAAGTCAGGTGTTTTTCCATACTACATGTTATATAACTGCTTGCAATGAGCTGCTCACCCAGCACTTTAGTGACATTTGGTGATATATGGCACTTACGTGATGTACAAAAGAAGCTTCTATGTGCTTTACCTGTTAGAAAATAATCCATGTGAATTCAAGATAACTTTGCCTCCAGCTTGTAAATTACTTGAAGCAGGTGTGACATTTAGACCACATCCTACTTCTTTCTGAACAATCAGCATTTTTGAAATAGATTGTGACAACAGCTTTTCATCTCTTATGTGAATCATTCCAACATGTTTCATTAATAGACGTGTGATTATAGATTTAGGAACATACCATATATAGACCCTTCTCAAAGTAGGAGCTAGTGCCTATTTCTATCTTTAGAACTAGTCACAGAACCAACAGAAGAGGTGCTTAAATATTCTTTAGCATAGTTTTGGCAATCTGGTTTTAGTGTGAGATCATTTTTTGAAAAGAGAATCCGAGACTCAGGTATTCATCTGTGAAATTTTATAAGTTCCATTCACAGTAAACAAACAGAAATGAATTCACATGCAAAAGCTTCCATCCTTCTTTCTTTCCAACAAAGCTTATCAAGAGTGAGAAACTTGAGTATGAATGTCTTTGAGATTCAATAATGTGCTAAATAATATTAGTCTTTTCAACAGTCTATCTTGTTTGCTTCAATAACAGATCCAAAGGAAGTGCAAGGCAGCCAGATGGCCAGAACACAGCATCTTAAAGAGAAAAGAAAATCAATGTGAGAACATTACATAATAGAACAAAGTATTCCTTCTTCATTCAGAAGATTTATTTTTTTTCTGAAGGATGGAAAACTGCCAGACTGGCCATATTGCATTAGAAATGTCACTGTTTGCAGTAGATGTGAAATGTAGCCAGTTTCAATCAGTCAATATTAGCCCATCAGTCACTCCAGACTCATCCTCTGTGAACTTAAAGAGACACACATCGATCTGTAAACCTTTTTCCCCTGTACTGAAATGTCCTAGCATTCCCTCCGTGAATTCCTACAAGAGTGCTCCTTTCCTGAGCTTTACAGCCATATCACAGCAATTTCCCCTCACATCTAGCTGAACCTTTTCATGTTGCCTGGTTTAACCAGTCCCATCCACCTAGCATAAGCCCTGTTATCACTCACAGGGAAATGTTCAAGAGCTGAAAGGTGTGACTGCTGACTTACTTTTTGTTCCTAAATTAGTTGCCTGTAATATTCATGTTTAGAACTGGAAAGTTTTTGTAAAGAATAAAGTCTTGAACTTTATCAAAGATGAGGGGAGAGCACTCTGTATCAGACATTATTTTGCAGTACCCACTGCCATACACTAGTCTCTGCTCAAACAAATAGGCATGAAAAATTTGTCAGCATAGGGAAAAACTACATCAATACTATAAGTACATTATATACTATTATAGATTATAAAACAATTATAAGTTACGATAAGTAAACAGAAAATGCAACGTCATTTATTCCTCATCATACCACAAAATGGCTGAGGGTGGAACGGACCTTTGGATGTCACTGGATCCAACACCCCCTGTTCAAGCAGGGCCACCTAGAGCTGATTGCCCAGGACCATATCCAGATGGATTTTATGTACCTACAAGGAGGGAGACTCCACCACATCCCTCAGCAACCTGTGCCAGTGCTCGGTCACCCTCAGAGTCTGTGCCCTTTGCCTCCGGTCCTGTCACTAGGCACCACTGGAAAGAACCTGGCTCTGTCCCCTTTACACCCTCCCTGCAGGTGAGATCCCCCTAAACCTTCTCTTGTCCAGGATGAACAGTCCGAGCTTTCTCAGCCTTTCCTCCAGTCCCTCATATTCGTGACCCTTCATGGCACTCTCCCCAGTATGTCCGTGTCTGTCCCATACTGGGGAGCCCAGCACCGGACACAACACTCCGGGTGTGGCTTCACAGTGCTGAGTAGAGAGGACCAACTCCCTCGACCTTCTGGCAACACTCCTCAGATGTCCATAATGCAGGATACCTCTGGACTTCTTTGCTGCAAGGGCACAGTGCTGGTGCATATCGAACACTTGGTGTCTACCAGGATCCTGGGTCCTCTTCTCCCAGCCACCATGATCGATCAAAGATCATGGAGAGTGGCCTTGCAGTGACATCAGGCAGCTCCCTCAGCACTCATGTGTGCATCCCACCAGGGCCTATGGACTTATGTAAGCCCATTTTGCTTTAAGAATTCCCTGACCGTATCCAAGGAAGAGGATCTTCCACATTTTACCTGCTCCTTCCTTTCTGGCTGGCCTTGCCAGTAAAGACTGAGACAAAAAAGGCTTTCAGTATCTCAATCCTTGGAACAGAGTTGCCCGTTACAATCACTTCTTCCCGGTAGTCTTGCATGGTTTAGGATCAGGTGGCTCAAACACTTTATTTGAAGTCACACCTGGCTGATTTTGGCCCCCCTTCCACTTTGAGAGTGGAGCCTGTGCTGTGGCTGTAAGTACTCAGGTAGGGCAGAAGCCTTTCTGTTGAAGTCAGAATCACGAGCTCCTAACCTTCACCTTATCCCTACCTAGCAGCAGCAGGAACCATCAGGTTTCTCAAAGATTTGTGGATTTTCCTCTGAGATTCTGGAGCTCAACTCTGGAAAGTTCAGAATCTTCCAAAGCAGAACTCAGAGATTGCCACACAAATTGATGCCTCTTTTTGCTGTGCTCTCAGGACAGTCAAGTAAAAATTTAGGTACCTTTTTCACGTACTGGAGAGAAAATGCACAAACTCAGCAGTCAGTTCTTTCCACATAAGTGACGCACTGAAATTTCTTTCTTTCCTATTAGTTTGAAATGAAACTGTATGATTTTTTAAATGGAAATTCTATTGCTTTTGATAGTTTGATGGATATTTTAAACCTGTATTTTTGTTTTGACTAGCTGCTTAAAAAAATTGTCATTAACAGTTAAAAATCTGATATTTAAAAAAAAATCTAACAAAACAGAAGTTTTTCTTCTGGCTCAAATACTGCAATATGGAAAAGAATAAATTATTAATGAATGTTGCTAATAGAGCATCTCTGCATTTCCTTTAGACTTGCATTTGTTTCCAAACTTTTTTTTCATTCAGGTTCTGGCATTTCTGAAGCTAAACAGGGAGGAACACTGAAGAACTGATTACATTGAAAACTCATCAAGGAAAAAAGACACATTTTCAATCAGATTTATTCCTTAATACTGTTCACTTAGATACTTACTATGCTAGTATTTGGACAAGAAAGGATTTGAGTGTATCAGCTCCAGAACTAAAAGCACCTGATTATTAAATGCACCTTGGCTTTTGCTAACCACATTTGACTATATTTGCACATTGTTTCCCCTCTCTTACCGTTGTCATCGCTGAGCTGATACCCAGTCTGGCATCTTATCAGCATGCTGGAGAGCGCCACGATGTCTGACCATGGGATTCTGTCGAATTCTCACCCAAACCAGATCTTGTTCAGATAAAGGAGGTACAGGAGAGCTCACTGAATGTCATAATCAAGTTGCTCCATAGAAAACATTGTTATCATCAGCCCTTTGTTTATAGGAAAATCAAACCCAGAAAATGCACAGGGCCTTCCATTTAGTTTGAGAAGTGCCACAACGAGTAGCATTTTTCCCATTTTATAGCCGAATGCTCCACAGGTTGTGTGCCAGGAGTGCCTTCCAATCTCCCTGCTTCTTGTCTTATAGATGTCAGATCCCCTGCTCCCAAAGCTTCAAGGCTCTGTATCATCACCTTAAATCAGCACATCTGCTCTACCTGGAACTAGCAGAGGATGAGCACAAAACCCTTGCAGGAAGCGTTCATAACAAAATGCTGTGCTCTACAAATAAGCAGTTTAATTCTTCGTCAGCTTCAAAACTCAAGAGTTCGCTGTAATATTGTGCCCTGATCCAGAGTTTAAAAAAAAATGCCACCCAGATCCACGCAGCTACACAATGACGTAAAGGCTGTAGGAAATCCAGTAAGGTGCCCTCTATCTCAGAAGTCAGATGAAGTGACAGCTGAAGGATGCACATGCTCAGAAAAAGGGCTGACATCTTTTCCATATCCTCTGGTTGCTTTACCCACTGTCATCTTCTTAGTATTATCATCCAGACTGAACTTTAATCAATTTGCTCTCAGCCATGCCACAGTCTCTACCACGCTTTTAATGAGATGCTTGATCACATTTTCTGTGCAGGATGCTGCAGATACAAAATTCCCTCACAGACTCCCCTAATTGCAATTGCCTGATACTTCTATTGAGCACAGCCATGACACAATCCCATCAAGTGTCCTTCATGCTAGAACAACTACAACTCATTTAATGATTATTCACTTGATTATTTAATAACAAAAATCTGTGCACAAATCCAAACATCAAATAAAGCAGATTTTGAAAGGCTGTTTTAATATCTCAAAATGTATTTAATTTAGTTTTGTCTCTTTTCTTCTTTGGAGGATTCTCGCTTCCTACTTTGTTACAGTAATAGGATTATTGAGTTTAACCGCTTATGTTGGAAAATAAAATACATCCACACAGCCAATGATGATAAGATAGAATTGTTGCAGCCTGGGGGATTACTAAGAAGCATCTTCCACAGATCATTTCTTACTCTGTGTGGGTGGGTGTAATCAGCTCCCCACCCTCCAGCAAAACAAAATCAAAAACATATCACTGAAAAAGTAGTGAAAATGAAACGTTCCTGGGTGCTTCTTTTAACTATATGCATTAATTCCCTGGCATGTCTTCCTGTCCTCTCCTCTTCCAAATGATTTATAGTGTTTTACCCCTGTGCTGCAGCTATTATGTCCCCCATTGCCATGCAAAATCATTCACATTTTGAAACTGGAATGAATTGGTACTACAGTGGTGACTGTGGGATTTCTCAGTGAATTTTATTTAAAAACGCAGTAATGATATCTATCCATAATGAATGCCTGCAAGACACAGTGACAGTTTAGGTGTATGTATATATATACATGCACAGACTCGTATTAATTACTATGCCCTTCTTTTATCCCACATTTAACTACAGGTCTTATTTACATTATTCCAAGAGATTAATTTTCCTCTGTACCTTCTGCTCTTTTCCTTCCTTCCTTCCCCTAAGCAATTTGCTGTGTTTGAACAAACTTTTAATTTTTATGTTCTTCAGCAGTCTTATTTTTTCATATGTCTGCTGCTGTCGATAACACTACGACATAGTCAGAGGCAATATTAGATATGTTCTCCTTCTCAAATAAAGACAATATTCTTCTTTTAAAATAAATGCAATAAATTCTTAAAATCCACTTATATCATGACTGCCTTATCAAACAGGCCTTGAGATGAATAATTTAATTTTTTTCCTGTGCAGGATAGAAAGGCAATTTTGTTATAACTAATCTTTCTCACAGCACCATGTATGTTTTATGTGTTATGTAATAAGTCCTGCCACTTTGCTGTTATTTGCTGAAACTGTAATAGAGTTCAAAGGCCCTAACTGAGATCAGGATCCTATTACAGTAGCACTGCCAAGGGGTAAAAGAACTTCACCCTCTGACCTTGTGAAAAGAGTGGAATCAAGCTCAGTAATAATCTTACTCATGTCCAGGCTAGACATGGACAAGGAAAAATATGGATTAAAGAATGAAAATACTGCTACTCCTGCTTTGTCTTTGGGGCAAAAAGTGACAGCAAACCTACGTGACACACAAGAAATTCATGGCACAGCCAGACACAATCCTTTCAGTCAATAATCTTATCGGTCTTTATTTCTTGCATCCTATTGTCAACAGGAGGAATAAGGTTTAAGCTAAAACAGCATAAAAACAATAGTCTTTTGAATTGTAGTGCATTAAACAAAAGTATAACAAACGGATTTCTGAGCATAGAGGTATCACTTAAGACGCAACACTATGACAAATCTGCACCAAAGGGTATTTTAAAAACCATTCTATCTGGGGTCTTTCTGTGGAGCCTGAGGCTTGATTAGGGACTCCAGAGGAGAGCAGATTGAGTAAGATAATAAGAGCTGTGATGAATGGGGAGAAAGGGGCATCTAGAAGAATAAAGGAGCAAAACTGGATCTGTCATAAACCGGAGGGAAAGCACCAGAAAGGACCAAATTTGCAAAAGGGGCATGAACTCACAATGACACAATCTCCTCTAGAAATTAGATTAAAACTTCAAATTCCCAAATCTCAGAGTTCCTGGAGTATCAGCAAATCCTTCACAAATCCTCTTTACTCTCAGTCAATTTTTGAAGACACTATGCCACAGCTCAGCTCTGAGCTGTATAAAGACTCAGCATGATCCAGGTGACATACAGTTCACAGCTTTGCTTTGTTGCTTGGGACTTTTTAAAAAAACCCGGGAGGTCGCATGCAAAAACATAGCTGAAAGCATTATTGATGTTTCCTACACAAACTTATTAAATCCCTCTTGTGTCTTTGCATTATAATTTAGAAATTTATTTTACAAGAGATTTGTTCCTCATCCAGTGCTCTCTGGGTAGTCTTGCTCTGGGGACAAATCAGAATTATACAGAGCAGGATGCTGTATAATCCTTACATTAATTCTGCAGAAGTTGGGAGATGTGCAGAAGTGGATGTAGCAGAAACTAGACTAAAAGAAGTGGTGGTCTGAACATTTGGGGGAATGGAGTGGTGCCCTCAGTAAGCGTATCCCTCACTCTCTCATGGACCTGTCACAGCCGCATCACATAAACAGAACTTTTGGCAAGTGTTCACTACCTCTGTGTTCCTCTTTCTTGCAACTCCAGGCCCTTCCTGTGGTTTGAAAACATTAAGTATCTATACCTGCAACACAGGCAACAGGCACCGAGTGTATCTGGTATCACGTCTAAACCAAAACGTATCCTGTATCTAAACCATCTGAAAAATCAGCTGGTAAGCATCTCAAATTGACTGTCAAAAATAGTGGATATTTTCTAATTTATTCTGTCTCAGTTCACTCTCTGTCAAATTAGAATAATAATTCCTCTTCAGTGCACAGAAGTGCTGTGAAGATAAATTCATTAAGATTTGTAAAGCACTCAGACACTGTAGTGATGAGCACCACAGAAAAGCCCAAGAGGAAATTAAAAATTCTGCTTTCAGAGCAGAACTTAAAAATGTGACATGGGACCATACACTGAACAATAACAAAGAAACAAAATTATGAATAGTTCCTCATTCAGGGAGCATTATCTATGTATTGTGCACAGCAGGAAGCAGGAGTCCGGGTGGGGAGCAGGATGTGTGTGATCAGTTAATTAAAATCAGGCTTATAGGGCATGCCAGGAGATAGGAGAATAAAGGTCAGAGGACAATCCAAATTATGGAATTTCCAAGAGTTGAGTTTTGGCTATAAACACACGGCAATTTTTTCCCAGAGTACTTTTTATGTTTAATATGAAAAAAGCTTAAAAGTTCTCTATCTACCTTAATTCCTTTTGCATGGCAGTGGCCATAGCTTTGTCTTGTGTTACAGCTGATCTCCTAATTCAATAGATTTGATGCAGTATTTCTCCTGCTTCTCTCAAGTTCTCTCAATTTAATACCTTCTTTTAAATGTGTAGGATCCTACCAGAGACAGCTGATTTTTTAACGTAACAGCGTTTTGTAAAATGAATTCTGTTAAAAGAACCTGAAGAAAAAGTTCATTGTACCAATCAAATGCCTGTTATGTGAATAAAACCTAAAATTGGCTGGCTGAATTATTTGAAAAATATTAATTCCACCTGAGATTAAGTTACGCCTAACTACAGTAGTGTCTGTTTTAATTTAAACACCCATACTTAAACAAACAAAATACTGCTCTCAGCATTTTTAACTGTAAAAACTAGATTAAAAATTCACACTGACAGTTTGGTTTTGCCTTCAGAAAGTCACCTTTCTAATTCTGTTGGCAGTGCTCTGATTGTCTGATTGTTTTTCGTTGTTCTGATTGCAGCATCATGCCTTAATAAGTCAATCAGCAAACTCCGCCTGTTTCAGTGTCCCGGTAGCCCACATCCCCTTGCTTCACAAAAAACTTTTAATAAAACATAATGATTCCCAGACATATGGGACATTGGGTTTTTAGAAATATATATTCTTTTTCTTATTATAAAAAAAAATTATTTAGAAAAGGGAAGACCTATTTTCAAGATCTCTGCAAAAAAAACCAGAAAAAGTATTTTAAAATATTTTTTTTCCTAAATTTTCTAGAGTTTCCCCTCAGAGTACCAGGGGTTTGATTGGTTTTTTTGGTTTTTCTTTCACAAAAATGTAAACTTGGGATGTCACTTTTCCCAGACAGTACTGAACAATCTTAATATTATATAATTTCTCATACAAATGGAAAGGAAAGGCAAAAAAGTTTTAAATATTAATTTATTAGATAAAAGTACCTCTATAATAGTCTTGTACTTCCATATACACACGGAAGTACATTTTACAAGGAAGGAGAATTTACAAGGTATAAAATAAATCAATATTTATGCGGATAAGGTGTATTTTAATTTATTTATTGAAGTCTTTCAGGCTTCCTTTCTATTTGCATATGGGCTTAAAGGTTAAAAGTTGGAAAAAATTTTAAAATTGTAGTAGGGAAAGCGGATTCAATTTATGCCCTTTAAAAACTACTAGGAGTTCATGCATATGAACAGTTACTTAGTAGATATAATGAACACTTCTATGGTTGGCATCTGGTGATGGCTGGGTACAGTGCTCTTCCACTTTTATGTTTTTCCCCAGTTGATAGGACTCTTGTGAACACCAAATGCGACTGTAACCTGCGAAGAAAAAAATTACAGATGTCAGAACTGCAAGTTTTTATGTCATGGAAATACAGATAATGGTGAAGCTAAGTAAGTCTGTCACACTTTGCTGGATAAATGTTCCATTTTTGAAAGATATCAAGCAGTATTCCTAATATAGGACAGTGTATTAACTTTACCTGGATCACTGGGCACCTTTCCAGAAGCAAGGCTAGAATGAGACAGGCATAAGACCAGCCATAATCATAAAGCTTGAGAGAAGAGCGAGCCTCTGTGGAACCAAAGGATGAATTGTCTGAGCTCATCATCCAGGCCAAGTACAAACAGATGGGTCTAAGAAGACACCATGTGACAATAAATAGCATGTCATTTTGTGCTCCAGGCACCAATTACCATAACAGAGTTGGAAGTTCTCATACTTTATCTCCATTGCCCTGACAATGAGTTTTAGATTTCCAATGAATTTTAGAAATCCTCTGCCCCAGGTAAATTTAAACGCTTTAGAGAGGTAGAAGGAAAATCCAGCCACTGGCAGATGTTTGCTAAGGAGCTTCAAGAAGTTGCCACGCACAACAGAGGAGTTTCAGCATCCCTGAGTACTCGAGAATTCTCTCTTGGTCACTTAAGTGTAACAAAAGGTGTAATCCTTTCAACTCTAATTCTGTAACAACTATTCAG
The DNA here is from genome assembly GCA_018881555.1 of Amblyornis subalaris. Lineage (NCBI taxonomy): Eukaryota > Metazoa > Chordata > Aves > Passeriformes > Ptilonorhynchidae > Amblyornis > Amblyornis subalaris. Next base: position 1,329,826 of record JACAXG010000117.1, on the reverse strand, counting down.
AACTGAATTTTCACTTTGGGCAAAGGGGAAAAGGAGGTTCAAAAGACCTCAGGGGAAACTAATATGTAATGTAATGCAAATGGTTGCAGGTTTTTTGCCACAGGCTTCATTAGCAGTACCTGCTGTACTTGCTGTGATAGTTCTGTATATTCTGGTATCTGGAGAAAAATGAATAGGACATGTAAAAAGATGTCCTGTCAATATCTCTTTTGCACCTACATCTCACATTACCGTTGGTAATTTCACCATCAAGCCCATTTGCCAAACAAAAATGATGTTGAGATGAGGTGTAGGTCAGGCTTCAAGACAAAAAACTGGAGTATTAGAAATTAAATTCTCATCTAAATCACAACGGTGAGGCATTCCCAACTTTATTTCACATCCACCTTAATGTTACTATAAATAATAAGAGAAACTACGTGTTCCGTTGAAACTGGAAAATTCACCCATTTCAGAAACAGGCAACTCACCAGCTAGTGACCCAGTTTTTAACTCCTGTTTTGTTACATTTCTAATCAAAAGTAACACTTTCCAGTACACATAATACTAGAAATATCCAAGTGTAGCCCAGATTCATAAACCTGGAAGAGATGGTCGGTATCCTAGCCTTGTTTAGCAACCAGTAAAGAGCTACCACGAACAAAAGAAGTCTGAGTTGTTTGAGTCTAAGCTTGTAGAGTCTGCATGAATTAGACAAACTGACAAAGCAGCCTGGCTGGCCTTAACAGAGGGAACAAGCACCAAACAGGCACAACACCGGGCATTTACTCTCATCCCAGAGAATCTGAATGGCAGGTCGAAAGAAATAGAGATGGGGAAGTTCAGGGTGCCAGCATCCTTGTTTTTCCAGGCCTGAAGATAAATAGAAGTTGCATGTATGGGAGGTTCTTGGAGAGCAGGTTACAGGATTAAGCATTGTACACCTGAGAAGCAAATCATACACAGTAAGTTTCATAGCAAATTTCTTCCTGATATTTCTAATGCCTACAAAAGCTGTAATAAGGTACAAGTCTCATTCATACGATGTTTGTGAGCAACAGCACTCAGATTGTGTATTTATTCCAGTAGGATTAAGAAGCATCCCTCCACAAAGATCAATAATAGCAGCTATTTAAATCTGTCAGATAACAGGTGTTGGCAAGGAAAAATTTTATAATTAGATTTCTGAAGTGTAACAGGAAGTATACTGCCCTGAATCTATCAACCAGAGAAATGCAAATTTTGCAAACACACATCTACAAAACCAGTGTTCATTCTAGTAACTATGGTTGAAAACTACTTTTCTTTAAAAAAAAAATCCGTGACAGTAAATCTAAAAATCATCTAGCAACCATAAAATACTGTTAGTTATTGTAAGACAGTGAACCAGCAACATCACCATCAGAAGGCAAGCAAATAAAAAAAAAAAATCAGTAGGAATTTAGTATAAATATCAAGATTGGAAAAAGAAAGCAAAAGTTTTTTTAAAAAGAAATTCAATACAGTAGAAAATTAAGCAGAAAAAAGATTCCATACACTGATACTATGTGGCTATGTCAGTGGGTGGAAAAGTCATGTCAGCAAAACACAACAACACAGCTCTGTATGTTATACCATCAATATGCATGGCCAAACTGAAAATAAATTACAGCAGAAAATTACTTTTATATCATTGACATTCAGTAATTCTTTGCTCTCCCTTACCTTTCCAATTTAACTTAAAATATTATCCTTCTGTAGCAGAATTTAATCAGAATATGATGTTCTTTACTAGAATGAGCTGTGTGAGAAACGAGAAGGATTCTTCCTATCTTCAGAAATAAAAGGAATAAAATGAGCATGAAACGGAAAGGTATCAAAGCTTCTGAAAGGGACACTTCATCTCTAATATACTTACGGCCATGTGCTGTAGCGCAACCTTTAAAGGAAGATACAGTTCAAGGGCAAAATTTTTACAACATGGCACAACAATTTAGTCTTACTGTCATTAAGGGATCTCTGACACCTTTTCAACAGACCCATTATTAAAACCCATATTAAGCAGATTCTAATTTGGAGTGCTTGTTAAAAGCAGATAGTCTTTACAGTTTTGGATAAACCTACGCAAATATTTTCTCTCCTTTTCCTGATTCATTATTGCCAAGTGTAGGTAAACAGTTTTTGCTTAAAAGGAGACTTATACAATGATGGATTAAATAATTAGTGACTACAGACTTAATTCCCCAGGTGTAACACAATGAAACTTCTGGAATTGGATCCTGCTCTGTTAAAATGACCTCGGTTAGTCTGGTTGCACAAAGAAAGTTGAAACATGCCAATACCAGATACTCCCACTGCTATGACAGCTTTCTGAACAAACCCAGTATGTGGTCATGGGAAAAGGGTATTTGTGTCCTGGCTGCTGGAGCAGCCCATTGGGACTGTGACCCAGAGGCCTCATTAATAAAAGAGGGATGGAGGGTAAACACTGCTGGTTCAGCTTTGTCCAAGCAAAACAGCTTATGATCAACTCTGTGATCACTGTTGGTATTGTCTGCCCTCAGCAGAGAGCCTGTAACACATCAGAGACCCTGAGCATCAGACAGTTGGTGCATGACTAATGTTTTATATAATATTTAATGTATGAGTATGAAGTCAGCACTGGACAAAGGGATTGCTGCGATCTGAGTGATGCCAACATGCTCAACGTCCTTCATTTGCTGCAGTGTCAGGAAATAATGACAGAGGGCAATGCAGGGAAATCTTAAGGGACTCAGAGACTGGTATGTATTTAAGGAAGTAGTAGTTGGGAAATATTTTTATACTGCTCTGCAGACATCATTTTGACAAGGGATAATTTTTAGGTCACGTAGCATGCACAAAGAGGTGCCCCTTTTAGAAGAAACCTGTGAATGAGAAACACTCTTCCCTTTCTCCCCTCCTATAGATGTGAGAGAACCCTGAAACAGCACTGAGGACAACTGCAGGCCCTGCTGAGTATACTCAGAAGCATCACTAAATATAAGCTACCAGGAAAATGTTAGTGAAAATGGAGGCCAGCTGGCCTCCAAAGAGACTGCAAAGTCTTCTAGTCAAGTCTCTGGGCAGGTCTTCACAAGAGGAGCTGCAAGCAAACTACCTGTCAGAGGTAGAAGCCCCCCATGAATTCTAAAGCCCAAATCATGCCTAAGGATAATTCTAGGTGATATTGGGCAGTAGGCAAAAATATGCCAGGGAATATACTAGATAGATGTAACTACTAGTTATTTGGCATATCCAAATAGTTTAGTAGCCTTTGGATTTATTAGCTGTGAAAGTAACTTTTGTGGCTTATCAGAAACGACTTCACACACAGATCTGGACTGCATCGCTATTACTGTGAGTCAGGAACGGAAGATTGCTCACTTTTATAGCATTGTTCCTTTCAGTGCTACATAAATCTTGGAGATTTTATTAGTTGGCTCTCCAATCTTAAAAGTATTTTAAAAAACATTGCGTGATTTATGCAGTCTTAATAAGAGATTTATGTCAGAATTCATAGCTATCACCCAGGAGCTTGAGAAAAAAGCAAAAAAATTTAATACCCAGCTGGAATGTGGGACATTTATCCTTCTGAAATAAGAGGTGGATTCTAAGCCAAATTTCACCTTTCCTTTTCTCAATAAAGTGCAGGTGATTTTATGTGACAATTAAAAGAATGGCTACCAATTAAATGAAGGAATTTTGGAGTTGAACAATTGGAATTTGATAGTCACTTAAGCTGGTGACCACTTTACAATTCCACAATCTTATTGCCTGTTAAATCTTTACTCACTCCCAACTTATCAAGTTACAATTAGGACAAACACTTTGTGAGTCTGGTTCTTAGTAATCCAGTTCAACAAGTAATAATTTTCAGTTGCAGCTGTCTACCCCATTTTTTCCAGAAATAGTGTAACAAAGTTGAAGTAAAAACCACATGAATATACCACAAACCTTTGCAGGCCTTCTGAAGAAATGTTACAGCCTTTCATAACTCTGAATAAACTTTCCAGCTTGCCCATTGGTGAGACTCAACATCCATTATCTACAGAAGCTGACTTGTGCCAAGCAATGAAATTCAAGATGAAGGGAACACAGGATTTATTCTTGAATTTGACTATAGCTACATCTCAAAGCTATCAAGTGAATTTAGGTTTAGAGGTGGATATAACTGCATAGCTCACGTTGAAGTTATACCAGATTCTCTGTAGGGCTATCCTGTGACAGGTGGCCATATGCAGATTTCACACTGGACTATGCATGTGGAGTTTGAAGATGAACCTGAGAAGCGTTTTTAGATGCTGCTATTGTTTTAAAAACTGAAGAGTGGGGAAAAAACAGAAAAGACACAGCATTTACTGCTGAAAGTCAGAAAATTATTTCTGTACTGAACGTAAAACAGAATTGCAGAGAAGAGAAGAACTTAGTGAACTCAGATTAATTTTATTTCATTACGTATGAAGACCTATGTCTAAATAAGCTCATTAAAGTTGTTGCATCAAGCACACATCAAATACATGTCACGAGAAGGAACCAGGGCTGGGGCCAATACTGTTTAATACTTTCATTGATGACATACATGGTGGGATCAAGTTTGAGGATGACACCAAGCTGAGTGGTGCTGTTGACACTCCTGAAGGATGGGGCCATCCAGAAGGACCTGGACAAGCTCGAGAAGTGGCCCCTGGGAATCTCATGAGGTTTAACAAGGCCAAGTGCTGGTGCTGCCCCTGGGTCAGGGCAACCCCCAGTGCCAACCCAGGCTGGGGATGAACAGATCAGATCAGCCCTGCCCAGAAGGACTTGGGAGTGCTGTGGGGGAGAGGCTGGACATGAGCTGGCCATGGGCACTCCCAGCCCAGAAAGCCAGGTGTGTCCTGGGCTGCATCCAGAGCGCCGTGGGCAGTAGGGGAGGGAGGGGATTCTGCCCCTCTGCCCCGCTCTGGTGAGACCCCAGGTCCCAGCACAGGAAGGACGTGGATCTGTTGGAGAGAGTCCAGAGGAGACCACAAAAATTATCAGAGTTGGAGCTGTTCAACCTGGAGAGGAGAAGGCTCTGGGGAGACCTTATCATGGTGTTTCAATACTTAAATGGGCTGTGTAAGAAAAATGTGGAGGCAGCTTTTAATTGGGCCTGTAGCAACAGCACAGTGGGTAATGATTTTAAACTGAAGGAGGGTAGATTCAGACTCGATGAGGAAGAAACCTTTTGTGATGATGGTGGTGAAACACTGGAACAGGTTCCTCAGAGAAGCTGTAGATGGCCCATCCCTGGCATTACTCAAGGTCAGGCTGGATGGCACTTGGAGCAACCTGATCCATTTGAAGATGTCCTTGCTTATTTCAGGGCGTTGCAGTACACAACCTAAAGGTCTCTTCCAACCCAAACCGTTCTACGATTCTTTGACTCTATTAAGTATAAGTTCGTGATTCTTTGAACACCTACTAATATGCAAACACAACATAAGGCCTGTGTAACAAAGTGACCAGTTCTAATTTTTATTAACCTTTACATTTTTTAACTATTTTTTTTACCTCTGTATTTTTACTTTTATTCACCGGTAAGGCTTTGAACATCCTCTTCTGGAATACTCTTGTAACTAGAGTAGGATGTCACAGATGCAATAACAAACAAACAAACAAACTGGGGAGCAGCTCTGCTGGAAGAAACCTGAAGGTCCTGGCGTACAGCAATGGGAGTGATTCAGCTGCGTGCCCTGTGGCAAAGAAGGCCAACAGCATCCCAGCCTGTACTAACATGAGCACAGTTTAAGGGAAGTGATAATCCTGCCTCATGCAGCTCTTGTTAGACCACACAGTAGAGTACTACTGCATCCAGTAAAATTAATGTTAACAAACTGGGGCAAGTCAAGCAGAAGACCACCAAGAGGGTATCCATGTCCCTCAAATATCCCTTCTTGGCAATATTCTGGTAGGGCACTAATCCATCTCAGTGGCTCTGATCAGCCTCACATGGGACTGTCACCCCCATGATGAACTGACATCCTCTTCCATGGGCACGGGGGCTACACTGAAGGACTGCTGGTCTCCAGCCATACCTGCCCAAGTGCTGGCCTGTAGGCTGATTTCCTGTCTTGATCCTGGACCTGCTCTATCCTCACAGATTTGTGAGATGCTCTGGACTTGGGGTTGCTCTTGCCTTCATCCTACTCCCACCAAGCACCTGTCCTGCTCCCTTCCTGGGATGCTGAGATTGTTGTGAGGTTCCTGGCCTGCTAAAAATGAGATATGCCTTGTCTCCCTGGGCCTGGGGGGATACTGGTCTTTGAGAAGGAACCGGTCCTCACTGTGCTCCGGCATCCAGTCTTGGTTACATTTTGAGTTGGCTAGTTCTCTGCACTCACAACTCAAATGTTTAGATATAGGTGACTGGAAACAGGGCATCTCATCTTGTCACATGGTGGCAAATACTTGTGAGGTTCACAGCTACCCTTATTACTACACAGAAAGTTCAAGGTAATAACTCTGCCACATCTTGCTTGAACAGAGAATAATAACGTGAGACATGAATATTTACAGATGTTTATTTGAGTAATTCATAGAAAAGGTGCCAATGGAAGTCTTGGATTAATGCAGCAAAACCAGTCTTGCTACATTCACTCTTTTCAAGGTTAGGCATGTTGTTGCATTTACAAATGATATAAGAAGACACTCAGATGAAACACAGACAATGTATCTTTAAACGTACTTGCCTCATTATCTAAAAGTATCATAATAAATCAGATCAAAACAGTATTTCCTACGGTTGAAAAAGATTATCTTTTAGCTAAGCACAAACACTGTTCCAGATATCCAATACAAACTTGCCAAGAAATTTCTGTTATTTGATATTGAAAGTGAGGAATGCTGATAAGCTACAGGCGTTATATACTTTGCACTAACATCAACAATTTTAGTGCAGTTTCAACTCAAATGGTATAAACATAACCCTAGAATTAAGCAGGGAAAAATCACGTGTTTTACAAGACACACTATTCATAATTACATACAATGCCAATAAAGTAGAAATGACGTCAATACTTATGAAACAAAGCAAACTATTTTGATAAATGTTTCATTTAAAATATATTTAGCTGACTTTTTTATTTAAATAATGAAATGGAATCAGCTTCAGACAAGTCAGAAGCTTGTCTTATCCTGCTTTGGATTCTAGAGGGCACAATTGATTTACTGCAGCTGATTAGACAAGGGCAAAAAAAGTGAAAAACCACTAATCAATTTGTTACAGCTTCACCTGCAGGTGTTCAAAGCTGGAAGATGGATATCTGCCTATTTTTCATTTGTTGTATATTGCTGCAAGCTGTGGAATTCGTAGTGTTGGCCTTTGGATGTGCTCCCCCTCCATCAGAGCCGATACATGCTGGCTTCAATATGCAGGGTATCAGTACCTTACAGCAAAAGCTTCCTGCTATGTGGAATAATGGCTGCTGTTGCACAAAACTCTTGTTTGCAATTCCTAATGCTGGTTTCAGAGAGACTCACTCGCCAAAGGTCTCATGGAAAAGCGTGTGTGTACTCACCCATCCTTAAAACACTGTGTAGGCCTGCCAGGGGGGCTGCCTAAACTGTTTAAATGTGATATAATCTGCTAAATGCTCATTCCATGTCCAGTGGCACAACATTTTAGATATGCCAGCAAGCACCAAGTTAATTTCCAGGGCTAGGAGCTAGTCAACTTGCCACAATTTTACCAGTAGAATGTAGAGGTTTGTATTAAAATCTGAGAAAACTGTTGATCCCCATTTTCTCTTTTCTCTTTTTTCCTTTAAATTTATTTATTTATTTATTTATTACTCCCAATTCACTTTCTGAGGGAATCTATTTGTTAATATATGTTTGCCTTTTCACAGACCTGACTAGCTGGTCTTTCCAGGCAAGATGTGTGAGCAGTTAGAAGCAGTTTGGTATGAATTCTTTGAGTGTCAAAAGCTGTGTGGCAGGTAGCTCTTTGTACCCAGTTATTATTGCTGTGCTGTGTAATACTTAAAAGACAATTTTAGTTGTGAAATACACTCTGTTTCAAGAAGAGTAATGATGTGTAAAGTATCCCAGGGGACTGAGCTCCAGAAATCTAAGGCAGTTTCTGATAAGCAGAAATTCTATTTTAGAGAACTTCTAAAGAAATCCCCGTGTCTCTCCATAAAAGCTTCAAAGTAAATAATGGCAAAATTGACATTTTTTGCCTTGGGAGCTCCACTGTTGTCTCTTCCTAAATTTTTCAGCTCTGTAGTTTGCAATGACATGGTGTCCCTCCAGGTACTCTGTTCCTAATAGGTACTGAAAAAATATTGCTGGACAGGACAGTTCTATTACAAAAACACATAAGATTTTCACAACGTGTTTCTGACATCTGGACAACAATAATGCTTTGGCTTTTCCCTTAAGGTCCATTCAGGTAGCAAAACCAAAATTATAAAACATGGGGCAACTTATACCCCACTCAGAAAAAGACATCACAAGTATAGAAACAAGAAAGCGAGGAAAATATTTTTACAGGTTTTAGTGTTGAAATTACCCTTGGCGCCAGAGAAAGGTAAAATAAGGGAGTGTAATTTAATTTCACAAATCCAATCCGTGCAACTTTTTTTTGTTACATCTAGATAGAGGTTTAGAGGAAACATCTCTTGGTACACTGACTCTGAGAAACACCTCTTCATCACTTTCCTATAAAGATGTCAAGTCACCTAACCAGCCATGGTGCTGTGGAGACGAATTTATACGAACCTTTCACCCTAAAAGCTTTTCCTTAGAGGAACGTTACCTAAGAAATATGTAATCTTACAAACTCTCCCCTCTGTTTGTGTCTGCCTTCTTTGGGATTTTGAAGTTAAAGATGTTTGCCTTTATCTTCTGCTGCTGCTTACATTTTAGAAAGACTTCTGTCCTTTAACATAGTAGGTATAAATATATTCTATTCAGAATGATTAAATCATCAACCTGTTCTGCTGTCTCAAGGCAAAGGCTCAGCTTCTAGACCATGGATTAACAAGTCCTGTTTTAAAGATTTTTTTTTGTTTGCTTGCAGGATTTTATTTAGTTTTATCAGTTTTGTTCAGAATGTAATCCTACCAAGAGCTGTGTCAGCACAACTTAGGGTAGTAGCATATTGCAGCATGGCGGGAGGAATGTGCACTGTGTGAGAGACACAAGAATGCTTTAAGCTGAACTTTGTCCTCAAGGTGGGTTTTTTTAATACACTGACAACTGTTTTATACAAATGCATTCACAATGAAGGCCATGATTTATTTAAGCATATAAAGTAGCTTAGTATGTGACTTAGACTTCTGCCTCCTCTTCAGAGTAGAAAAGGTTTCCCACCCCAGGCTGCAAAGGGTCAGCGTGGTGCCACCAAAGAGGTAGTTCCAGCCTATTGCTTCAGGGATGGCACTTTTTGGTGGCAGTAGTAGCCTGAGGAATTGCCACCCTCACCCCTGTTCCCTGACTGCTCACACCAAGCCTTGTGTGGCTGAGTTGTGCTGGCCCAACAGCTTTCCGGCTGTGGTGTTCAGCAGACAGGGAACAAACCTGGCTTAAAAAAGCATAGCAAGACTTTCATAATGACATTATGTACATTTTAAAGTAACAGCAAGACCATTTTTTCAAAGCCAGGCCATCTCCTTTATCTCTTTCGCAGAACAGTTGCATAAACACTTCCGGGAGCAGAAGCGAGCAAAATGCTGAAGACTGAGGAGGGAATTACCTCTAAGGTGGAAGGGTGGCAGAGGAAGCAATGCTGACTTAAGATATTGTATGCAAAGCTTTGAAATCATGAATCTGCAGTCTGAAAGAAAGTAGCAACAGAAAGCCCAGTGGGCTTTTACCTAGGTACATCTGCACACAGCTGTCCTGCTTTCTTGCAGTTGGAAAATGAATTTGCCTTAACACTGTTGAAATCTTTTAAAGGGGCTTCTGTACCATGTGAATGGTAAACATTTACACGTTTTTCCATCTGGATAAGTAAGCAGCAAGATATAAATCCCATGATTTTCAAGGAGAGATATTTAGCTGAGAAATTATTATTCCTTGAGCTTGATAGTAATAATTAACTCTGGGTTTGGTGGTTTTTTTTTGTTTTTTTTTTTTTAATTAGTCATGAGCCTAACAGTATGGATTAGCAATGCTGCTCCTTAGAGCTAGAGGTAGGAAAATTAAAACAGTGTGTCAGTCTGTAATGCCATCTGATGTACAGGATAAAACTGGGGCTTGTAGAATTAGGAACGTGGGATCGTTGTTTGTAACAATATTGCATAAACTTTGTAATTATTTTTTAAATTGATCTAAGTGCTCAGGAACTTATCCATAGGTCTTCTGTCTCCTCCCTTATCACAAGCTGATGCAGGGCTTTGTTTAAATCCCCCATTTGGATTCCTGTATGTCTGTTCCAGTACTTGAGCAGTGTATCTGTGACCACCTATTAGCCTGCAGCCTATAACTCAAATTAATAGTAACAGCAGTAAATTTATCAGGACTTTAAACGGTTTTAGAAAATCAGGTATTTGAATGCAAAATCAGAAATTTGAATGCAAAATCAGAAATTTGAATGTGTGTCTTTAGCTTTGGATTATGAGTGGATACTCCATTGCATGCTTGTTTTTTGTACTCAGGCATTAGCAAGGATCAGTAGCAGCTTTTGAGAATAAAACTGCAACATGAATTCCCTCACATCACTGGCAATTTTTCCTTACGTCTGCTGAGTTTTAATTCCTTTAAAAATTAAACAAAACTTGCTGGTTCCTTTTACTTCCCTGGGAAGTTCTGCAGCAGATTCCAGTTTACTCAGATGAAAAACAAATTGTGTATGTGCACATTGTGCCTGCTTATTTGTATATGTATATATGCATAAATGTGCATATATGTAAATATTTATGGAAATATACAAGTATGCTTCCTTCTCTTACTCCACTATCATCTATTTAGCCACCATAAAGAGGCAAATATTCAAATTAATGTGTACTGGGATGGAAAAGCATTGGCAAGTATTAGGATTTAGGAATGTGTATCTCCACCATAGCTTATGGTTGGGAAAATCCTGTCAGGTTATTCTAAGGAAACCTCCAGGCCCCCTAAACACCAAATGTGTAGTTTTAAATAGCACAGCATAGATTTGAAAAGGGTCTGAAGGCAGCACTAGTCAGATCGTGGTGTTGTCATAGCAACCGACATTGAAATTCAAAATATGAAGTACAAAATGGGGGTGGGAGAAAAAGGGTAGAGAGCAGAAAACCAGAAAGTAATAATGAAAATCTCTAAAAAGAATGTGAAAATAAGACTTCTATAATCAGTGATAGAATAACTACAATATCCTTATTCTGTTTACTATTACTTGCATTTTTTCCCCTTTTCCATACAAAAATTTGAAAATGCTTTATAAATATTAACCACATACACCTAACATCCCTCAAGGAAAGTATCGATGTTGTTTATAGACAGAAATACTGAGGCAGAGAGTGCTTTGCATAAGTAGAATACCTATGGCAGAGGTAAAAAGAGAGTTCAGCTGTTTGCTTAGCTTTGTATTCACGTGCCCTTTGCTTCATTGCTTTAACATGCCTCAGTTTTATGATGTTATTATCTGGATATGCAATAGAAGAACCAGAGTAATTTTCGTAAGAGTGGTAGCAACATTATTCTCTTTCTGACACAAAAGCTCCGGTGCTTTAAAACACATTTTGTATAGTCATCTAAAGGTTTTTCAGTATTTCTTTACAATAACAGTGGCAGAAAATAAGAAAAGAATGAATAAAATGGTAAACTGCAATTCTTTTTCAAAGAAGTACAATAGTTTAGGAAAAGATGCCTAACTCATGGAGGAACTGCAGCAAATCTAACTCAACAGGAAGGAATTAATATGCCCTTGTTGGGGATCAAGGGAACATACTGCTGGCTAAAAGCCTGAGATAACGGTTTTGTTGGTTTTTTTTTCCCCTAAATTTATTACTTTATCTTTCATAGACATCTCTTTACAATCTTTACTTCCAAGTATATATCTCTATTAACCTTTCTATAGTGCTGACTTGTATATAATAGAATTCTTTAGCATATCCAGGAGCTTGTTTTACTGTTGAGTTTTCCAATGATTCGCATTGTACTTCAGCATTTTGAAGGAGTGATAACGAGGAACTTTCCATCTCTCTATTTCCTAAATTTATATTTCCCTTCCAGGCATGTAATTTAGCTTAAAGTCATTATTCTTGAAGTAATATAATGCTACAGGATGTCTCCAAAGGATAACTTTGAGGTTTTTCAACATCAGTATCAGCAGTATAGAACAGATAACTTGCATGTCACATCCAGAAATTTTAGGCAATGAGCCATAAACAAAGAAATTATATAAAGGTAGAAAAGAAGCATTAAAAATTATGAAAATGTGCTGACTGAATTATAGACTTGCAGTGTACCAGAGGAGTTGTGGCAAACGTAAGAACAGAAGGAAAAGGATTCTTGAAGCCTATAGCTTATGTGACAAGACTTTCACTATTTAAGAAGTGAATCCCTGGTATTTCTAGGGTCACAATGGTGGGTGAATAGATTATGAGAGAAAGATTGAAAATTCTCTGGTAGTTGGGAAGCTGGAGGAAATTAAAGCATGAGCTTACAGAAAATGAGTCATGTGAGAGGTGAAGAAAGACCCAGGATACCAAACAGATTTCCTCAGGTGTTTTTACCAGAGAGTTGCTACTGTTTCTGGTAGTTGGGCCATGAAGCCCTCTGCCTGATAGCTGTTGAGGAGTTGCACCATGCAACTCTGCATGTGTCCAGGTGCTTGCCAAGTTTCTTGGGAGGCAGTTTTGCAATAAGGTCTGAGATAATGCTTCAATGCCACTGTTGTCCAAAACAGCAGGTTTTAAGTACTGATGTTGATCGTCTTTGGTTGAGCATGAAGATATCATCAATTAACATGCAGGAACTGTCGAGAGCAGAATGGAAGCTTTCAACAAGGTTTATCAGGGAAACCCTCCTGCTGCATCATGACGTTCAGAAAGGACCCTCCTGCTTTCTAATCTCCTCCTCAGAGAGGAGCCCAGCTGTGGCTGGATCCAATCCCAGTCCCAGACTTGGACAACAGTTTATGTCTGGATTTTTATAGGCATAATTGAACCTTAGTACAGCTTTGTCCTGCAGAGTTAGGGATAGCAAACCAATATAGAAAAATTATTTATTTTAATTGATGATAAAAATGCTTAGACTAAGGGACCTGAATCAGAATTCTTTACTACACAGTGTAGATAGTCATAACCACTAGTATAGTGTGATTTATTGAAGCAATATTGAAGGAACTACATTAAAGCCAGCAAAACAATTATTAAGCAGAGATTGATGTTACTCACACATACCAACAACCAAGGGCAAATCTCTTTTGCTTAGCCTTGAGGAGCAGCCTGGAGGGGTATCCCCAGTCAAGGGTTGAATCTCCACAAACACTTTGAGAAGTGCTGTGTTAGAATTCCCTATCATTAAAATGAGGGGCAGGGCTTTTACAGCATAACATGATTCACAGTCAGATGTCTCTGGGCCGGCCGTGTCAGCTCAGCAGCTTGAGATAAGTTATCAGCAGTATCACTTGTTGGTTCCTTTATCAGGAACTTCATCTGTCACATCCTGACCAGTGCCAGTTTCTCTCAGGAAAAATTGTTCTTCACATCCTCAGAATGTTTAACTTTGGGACTGATGATCTCGGGCTGATCTCAGCAGTCTTCAATACTAGAACCAGCATGAGGCCCTTTTGCCATCCACCACCGGTAACTTTTGCAAATGGGGTCAAGTTTGAGCTGCTTCACCCCCACTTAGGGAGAGCATCCTGCTACATGAGCAAAGGGGAGAGCCTGGAAGAAAGTACATCCAGGGATTGACAGGATATGCTGAAGCAAGAACACATCCATTTTCCTGATCCTTTTTGTCTCCTCTGGATACTTTTAGGAAGCAACCTTTCCAATTTTGGACTTAGGCAGTGGGTCCTGGGTCAGACTTGGGAGGAAAAGGGCAGAGGAAATATGTACTGGACTGAGTGAGGGAATGTGAGCAGAACTGGAAGACTGGAATAGGGAGGAGAGAAAAGAATTGAGATCTGCATCCTTTTAGGAATTAGGATGCTAATTTGGACTTTAATTGCAAGTGCTGGTATACTGTTACAGGTTTGTGAAGGATACTCATGCATGAAAGAACTGTGATGCAATTCTGATATTGCAAAGCAAATCTTAGTTTATTAGCTGCAGTAGCAAATTTGACATACCGACCCCTGCATTCCTGAGAAGCTGCTGAGCAGGAGAAGGAGATGGAGCAGGGTGCTCGAGTGGAGCGGCAGGCAGACAGTGCACCTCCGGGGCATCCCCTGCATCAAACAGAGTGCATCTTGTCCTTTTCAACCCCCTCCAATCCCAGAAACACAACTTGTATCTCTTCCTCAGGAGTGGCCAGTTACAATGTCATCTCACGCATGGCCAGAGCCTGAGGTGAAGCCACAATGGCCCATGATACCGACTCCAGGCCAAAAACGGCTCCATTGGGTATTGCTCCTCTTCCACAGGTTACATTCCCACTGATCACTAACACATTGTTTCTTTTAGGGATTAAGTTCCCCCAAGTTAAACAATACAGTTTTCTTCATTGTGTTGTTGACGTGCACAATCATGGACCAAATACAGTCATGTAGCTATGGTGCAGTCTGGGCCCTGTGAAGGGGGCTCAGAATGGGTGAACTTTCCCAGGACTCTGTCCCTGAAGGCGGAGCAAAGGAGGAATCAGCAGCATAGCTACATGCGTTTACTTTATGCTTTCTCCTCCGTCACAGAACCTTAAGCTTTGTAACAGGTTAGCTTGGTTGGAAATTCCCGCTAACTATAATGTAATTAGCCAGCTTAAATTTGTTCCTCCTCTGAGATGTCTCATTGGTCTTCTCTCATGTATCTGTATACTCTGATTGGTTACACTCTGTTATCCCTACCTTTTAAAGCAGCAGAGAAAGAGCGGGTAGGGGTCTTTTCTGCTAACTTCCCTTCAAGCTTTGTTCACCCTGCCTCGTTGGCAGAGACAAATAAACTTGCAATATAGTTACAGAAGTCCAATTCTTTCGTCCTCTTGCCTTCGCTGCTACCTTAAAGAAGCTGCCTGTTGTGAGAGTTGTCAAACTGCTTCTGTGCACTGAGAACCCAGGAGGTCGCAAGCCCAGCTGAATCCAGGCAAGGGCAGGAAAAGCGGCACAGTCAGACACGACTCTGGTCCCCGACACTTGCCGCTGCATGGTCTGTGGTTGGAACTCGTCAGTATTCCACCACATGAGCAACAGTATGATAGAACATGCTATCTATTAAAAATCGTATTAGTGATACCAAACAGGGAATACAACGAACGATACCTAAAAACCCAATACCTAAAACACAAAGCAACACCAATCCCTTCTTTAATCAATTCCAATCCCATGTCCGTTCAGCAAATGGATCCCAACTGGTGTTTCCTATGAGCTGTTGAGTGAGTGTTTGCAATTTCTTCAGTTGTGCTTGAACAGAACTAGAATGGTCACTCAAGGTCATACAACATAACGTCAAAACCTTCACACCCATGCTCATGTGCTAAAAGCAAAAAATCAATTGCTGCTCTGTTTTTTAGCATAGCATGTCCAATGCTGTCTCCATTAATTAACAGATCAGATATAGCTGTGCTGGCAGCATTGCTAAATTTTGCCAACCAACAGCCACATCTATTCAGGCTCCTGAGGGTTTGTGCACCAGCAAACCCAGGAGTCAATGAAGAGGCAGCGATTATCTTGGTAGCATCCCAGAATTCAACTGTATCTCTGCAAGTAACAACAAGCATGCTCTGAGAGTGATGATGGTGAGTTTGGTTTTGTTGGATCCATACTGCAACAGTTACATTAGGAGATAATAGAGTGAGTTTTCCCAAAGTACATGGGCCACCTTTAATCGCCATTGGCACTCCAGCCCATGCTCAGTCCCCGCAGATTAAAAATATACTGCTTGGAAGTTGCATGTGTACTAAAACTCAAGGTTAGTTGTGCTGTGGTTGAATCACACCAGTGTGAAGCATTTTGATACCATGGTGGCCTTAACCAACCAGCCTGTAGGGCTATTCCTTGTGCTGATAAAGTTAAAGGTGGTACAACTATCTGCATTCAACATGCGGTCAATAGCGCGTTGTAAGCATTGAACAAACAATTAAAAGCACACATAAAATTGCTCTGAAGGCATACAGCCCAAGGTGTACCAAATTCCTAAGCCATCCATTAGTCCCTAACCAACCAAATAATTGGTTGAACCAATCATCGCCGTTATCCCATTGTAATTTTTTGACATTTTCCTGCATTTCTTGAGTGGCTGCAAGTATGGATTTTGAGTGATCAGAAAGGTTCATACAACACATTCCGTCAAAATCCTTGCAGCCATGCCCAGGTGTTAAAAGCGAAAAATCAATCGCAGCTCGATTTTGTAATGTAGCATGGTGTACAGAATCAACATCAGTTAGAAAGCTAGAAAGAGCCAAAGATGTTGCATTACTTTGCTTTGCCAACCAGCAGCCTAWCTTTCTCAGCATAGTAAGGGCACGTGCTGCTGCAGCTTGGGGTGTAAAAATAGAAGTAGCTATAACAGCCAGTGGATTCCAGAACTCAATATGATCATCACACGAGCTCTTAAAGGCATGTAACTCACGGCACTGGCTTTGGTGTTCTTTCCAATGKGTATGATTTAGAATCATAGTTATGTTTGGTGTTTGCATTGCAAGGCGACCGATGGTGCATGGTCCGCCTACAGCATGGGCTGGGATTCCTGGCCATGCACGATCTCCACAGATTAGGAATACGCCAGGTGGTAGTTTACAGGGCACAGACCAGGTATGAYAAGGAGTTACAGTTTTGTTACACCATGCTGACGTGTTAGCAAACACTGCATTGGCTGGAAAGAGATCCTGTTTGGGATTATATGAGTCACGCGTGAGGATTTTAGCATTACAATGAACACAAGCATCAGCCATTATAGCTCCTAAAAGCTCAAGCTCTTCTGGTTCAGCAGACGAGAGAGGAAGTTTTTCACCCCAAACATCAAACTGTTCCAAACATTCAGAAAAGGGTCTATTCTTGTTACACTTGGCTCTAGATAACGGATTTGTTAGTCCTGTAACTATGACACTTGGGTTATCTACTGGAACACCAGCCAAGCATGTGTGAAAATGTGCCTAAGGAGTAGCCATGGAGAAACGTAAGGCTGACTGATTCAATGCTGAAACAAGCAAAAGCCAAACGTTACCCCGCAGTAGTGGAGGAGTTAAAGCCTTACCTACATCCCGTTTGTTGCAAAGGCATAAAATTGTTAAAAGGAGTGGGCCCCGTAGTGATCGGGAGCCACTTATTTTCCCGAACATATCTATATCCAGTATCCCATACTTCCATTCACACACCAATTTTACAATCTCACAATTCCCAAAAGTGTGCCGTAAAGGATCACACTTCGGACACCAAGCTCTACGTCTCTCAGATTCACAACACCACTTTCTTTTATACTTGGCACAAGCACACAGCACCCAAGCCTGGTGCGTTGCTGTGCAGCACTCAAGGCACAGAATCAGATTATTTTCCAATTCACGGCGGTCTTCAAACCGCCGTTCTACTTCCTTCTCCCTAATATCCTCCTGTTCTTTTACCAATGTTTCTACAATGTCCACAGGTATCCAGCCTAGTGTTTATCTAAGGTCGCTCAGGTCGATCGGATGTCTGGGATCTGGGAGAGCTGGATTCAGCCTGATGTGGAGTGTAGGTGGTCTGTTATAGTGGCTTAGTGTGAAATGGTTTCACCAGCCACGTGGGTAGCCACCGAGGTCCTGTTTCTGTGGAAACACAAGCATAACCCCTACCCCAGGTTATTAAAGAATAAGGACCCTGTGTCTGTTTACTCTCAGGATCCTTTATAAGGACCTGCGCCTTAGCAACAGGGTCAACAGAGCCTTTTATAGCTGAAATATGTTTGAGCATAGGTAGCATATCTGAGTCGCCATAACAATTCAAACAATTATAAACATAGATAGCTTTGTTTAGTCTGTTCTGTGGGGTATCCCCGACCATTCCCCCTTTCTGTTGCAACAATAGTGTTTTCAAAGTGGAGTGTGTACGTTCCACAATAGCTTGACCTGTGGGGGAATGAGGTATGCCCGTTAGGTGAGTTACACCCCATTGCTGGAAAACAGAGCAAAGGCGTTGTGAGGTGTAGGCTGGGCCATTGTCAGTTTTAACCTGTTGCGGGACCCCGAGGGAGGCAAAGGCTGCCAAGAAGTGACGACAAACGTCCCGAGCTGTTTCTCATGTGTGGCAGGAGGCAAAAAGTGCCCCAGAAAAGGTGTCCACTGATACATGAACATATTTAAAGCAGCAAAAATCAGAGATATACGTGATATCTGCCTGCCAAATGTCCAGACTATGCAGTCCTTGGGGATTAACACCCATAGATATAGACAAGAAGCGATGACGTTGGCAATTGGGGCAGGCAGCAATAAGGTCCTTGGCCTGCCACTGAGAGATTTTAAACATCCTCTGTAGAGCTGCTGGATTCTGATGAAAGAAAGAGTGGCTCAATCAACCTTTTAACCGCAAATCAGGGAGTACGAGTGCTGGTATCGCCAAAAGATCAGCCTGACGATTGCCTTCAGCCAGTTCCCCAGGGAGCGTGGAGTGAGAGTGAATATGAGTAACATAGTACTGAGTGGTGTGTTGATCAAGAAGTGGCACTAGGGTGCACGAGAGAGGCGAGTTCCTTGTTCATCCATGTGTGTAAAAGAGATGCTTCAGCGCGTTCTGAGGCCAGCGACATAGGCTGAGTCAGTTACCAAGTTAAAGGGTTGATTCCAGAGATGAAAGGCTCTCATTGCTGCTGCAAGCTCTGCGATTTGAGAAGATCCTGGGACAGTGGCAATATCTGAGACCCACTGTCCTGTGCCGGGAACTCGCCACACAAGGACTGATTTGTGGGTTTTTCCTGATCCATCAGTAAAGACAGTGAGGGCCGGGAGAGGCTCCTCACTGCGCTTGGGCTTAGCCAACAGGCAAAAAGTAGTGGATAAAAGCTTGTGTGCAGGCGGCTGAAAAAGGATACATCCTGCAAATCCCACTAGAGCAGTCTGAAYAGGTTCAGAGGTGCCATACAGCCATGAAAAATGAGTTGTAACACAAGGAATGACTAGGATGTCAGGATCCTTGCCTGCTAATAACCAAAGACATTTCCGGGCCTTTAGAACGAGTTGAGCAAACATTTTGTGTTGCATGGATATGGTTTTTGACATGGTTTGGGGGAGGAAAATCCATTCAAGCATCATTAATGGATCAAGAAGTTTTGGATCCCATTGAAATAGCATGGCATGGGGTTGTTTTGTAGGATTCAGTATGATGGCATTCAAAGGTAGATCAGGATCCCACTGTGATGCTTGTCGAGGTGCAATGGCATCAGTGACTTTTTGTAGAGCTATTTTTGCTTCTTGGGAGAGGCATCGAAGACAGGCAATGTGTGTTTCACCTTTCAGCAATTCAAAAAGAGGCTGCAAGTCTTCATTTGTAATACCTAGAAGAGTTTGAACCCAATTGATATTTCCCAGGAGTTGCTGAACATCATGGAGGGTTTTCATTTGAGTTTGCAGTGTGAGAGGTTGTGGGCATACAGTCTGCTCAGTGATTCACCAGCCTAAATACTGCCAAGGGGACAGTTGCTGAACTTTTTCAGGTGCAATTGTGAGTCCAGCTTCAGCTACCCCCACTGCGACTTGCGAGAGAGCTCGAGTCATTTCGGGCTCAATTGCCGCTGTGGCAACCAGGATGTCATCCATGTAATGGCATATGAGCACATCAGGGAATTGAGATGGCACAGGGCTTAAAACTCAGGCCACAAACCATTGACATATAGTAGGGCTGTTCTTCATGCCCTGAAGCAGTACTACCCAGTGATACCTTTTGAGAGGTTCTTGCATAGTAATACTAGGGACTGAGAAAGCAAACTTAGGAGCATTCTCTGGATGCAATGGAATGGTGAAAAAACAAACCTTTAAATCAATTACAGTCAAATACCAATTTCTTGGGATCATTGTGGGGGATGGGAGACTTGATTGTAGGGGTCCTAGGTCTTCCATAACTGCATTAATTTGCATAAGATTGTGTAGTAAGCGCCATTTGCCACTGCTCTTTTTGATGACAAAAATAGGCATATTCCATGGACTTGTAGATGGCACAATATGCTTAGCATCTAGTTGCTCTTGTACCAGGGATTGTAGTGAGACTAGTTTCTCTTTTGGCAGGGGCCACTGATCCAGCCACACAGGTTTAGTTGTGGTCCACGTCAGTTGGAAAGTGTCGCGCACTTCAGTGACCCCTAAGAGAAACCCATCTCCAGTCTGGTGCCAAACTGAGAGTAAGTCCTTTCCCCATAATGTCAAGGAAGTTTGCAGTACGAAGGGTTTTATGGTAGCTGTTGTACCTCCTGGTCCCTTGAACAAGATCTGGTTTTTGCTGTGCATGCTGTTGCTATTGCCCCCAGTTCCCATCAAGGTATGTGCTGCTGGAGCTAATGGCCGGGTTGGAGGCCATTGAGCCTCTGAAATTACTGTCACATCGGCTCCTGTGTCTATCATGCCTGTGACAGTAGTGTTTTGACCTTTCCAGATCAAAGTACACTTCAAAGCAGGTCTCTGGTTTGTTACAGGTTGTACCCAGGCAACAATAGGTCCCTCTGTAAAGCTGAAACTTCGTGATCCTCTGCGCAGTTGGCCCTGATTGTACCTGGATGGAGTACAGAATAGAATTAATTGAGCTATATGATTGCCTTTTTGTATTGTACAAGGTGGTGTTGGTGTCCATATCATCACTTATCTCCCCCGTATAATCCACGTCAATGACGCCTGGGAGAACAAAAAGACCAAGAAGTGTGGTAGATGAGCATCCAAGTAATCAAGCACTGTATCCATTTCCAAGAGGTCCACAGATTCCTGTAGGAACGAGGTGCACGCTGCCATCAGAGAGCATTACATCTGTGGCTGCTGATACCTCCAAGCCGGCACTGCCTGCGGTGGCGGGGCAGAGGCTTGTAGCACTCTGGCAGCAGTTGGCTGCGGAATTTGTGTCTGGGCGCGCTGCCGTCCTGCGCTCCTCCTGTAGTTTCCTGAAATTGGTCGACTGTCCATGTCATATTTGGAGCAGTGCTGATTGGCAAAGTGTCGGCCTTTTTTGCATTGAGGGCATGGACCCAGAGCTTTGAGGCGAGCATCAAGATTTTGTCGACAATCTTTTCTCACATGTCCTTCCTTCCCACATTTAAAACAGGTAATTGCTTGTCCTTCCGGTGTAACCTTCATTGTAGCAAATGGGGCTGCCATAGCACCATATTTATGACCTAACGTGCCAATTCTATTACAATATAGAATTGTATTGCACCATATCGATAGTAGAAGGCTTTTTTAAAGGTCACAGGACTTGCTGACAGTCCGTATTAGCATTTTCAGTTGCTAGTTTTAATAGAATGACTTCTCGAGCTTTCTTGTGGGCAACCTGCTCATCAAGCGATTTCGCGCAGTCTGTCTATAAATTGCATATATGGTTCTCAAGGGCCCTGTTTTATTTCAGTGAAGGATTTTAGGGGTTTACCAGCATCAGGTACTTTCATAAAAGCAGCAAATGCATCAGCACATATGTCTTCCAGTACTACCCATGGTATTTCTCGGGCTTGTACAGCAGCTCTGGCATATGCCCCTTGTCCCATTAAATGATCTAGAGTCATAGCAGCTTGCTGGGTATCACCGCTCTCTAGATATATGATCTGACGAACCTCCAAGAATCTTTTCCATTCAGCCTCCCACATTGTTTTTTGTGTAGATGTTAGTAGAAGATCAGCAAGTGTCTTCAAGTCATGGGCAGTCATCGTTACAGATTTTAAGACTGACCCCAGCATAATTATAAAGAACGGGGAAGGTATACCAAATTCTGCGACAGCACGGCGCAGTTCCTTGATAACCGAGAAAGATATCCCTTGCCAATTAGGTGGAACATTAGGTCCATGAGTTACGGAGGCCACTATACGCTGGGCAACCTCCATGTCTCCTGCCTCTATAGCTTCCCACCACACGCACTGTCAGTTGTCATGCAGATCTGATGGATAAAGATCAGGCTCCTGGTCAGGGTTTATGTGTCCCGGGTAATTAAGACCATCTGGATAATCAGGATCCGGCCCAAGAGCCTCTGGATCTGGCCCAAGAGCCTCTGGTAGAGGGGTTAGTTCATCTGCCGCTGGAGCACTGGGCTGGGATTGAGTGCCAGTGTCCAGACTTGGCTTAGTATCAGCTGAAGATTTTTCTCCAGCATCACGCTTTTATATAACTTCTAGCATAAGTCGCCAAGGCTGAAGTAATTCAGTGGCTGCCATATCTCCCTTTTTAGTAACACGGTCCCACAAAAGGATTCCTGCCTTGTCCCACACCTCTGTGGTAAAGATTGTTACCGGGGTCACCTCTGGCACGTTAACAAGACACCCATTTAAGGAGCCGTTTTAAGGAATGCGGAGGGAGCTGCTTCCCCTGCTTCTTTAGTAATAGTTCTGCCAGACGAAGCACCGACCCCTCTTCCTGTGAAATTTGAGCTCCCATTCTTCCCCACTGCTCACCTTCTAAACCTGAAGGGATTGCTGCCGGCTGTCGCTTCCTCTCAGCAGGACTTCAGTTCAGTGGGGTTCGCCGCCGGTCGTGCAGTTAGGCCTCCTTATCGCTCCTCACATGGGGCACCATTTGCGGCGATTTTAAGGCACGGATCAAGCAGTGATGTTGCAAGGATGTTTATTGGTAAACGCTTGGACAACGCTTGGACTATGCTTGGACAACTATTAGCAAGCGCTTACAGATATTTATACTTTACCAAGCTCCGCACGTAATTTTTTATTTGCATTTTGTCTACGTGCTGTTCAGCTAATCTTAATACATTTTGTTACTTATTCTTGGCTAAAGCTCTGCACGTATCAGCAGTGAGCAGGATGTGTTCTCTATCTCAGAGAGGATGTGTTCTGACCCCAGGGGGGACGTGGTTCTTGCTCAGCTTGTTCTTCTCACAGTTGCTGCTGTACCATCTGTAACAGATCAGCACTGCTTCCCATATCAAACTGCTCTGCTTCAGCAGTCTGTTCCCCCACACCTGTGGTGGTAGGGCAGCGGATTTCCCAAGATGGGACAGTTGTTGCCACAATCTGGAAGACAGACAGGCCGAAGATGCAGGGGTGCTGCTACATAACTGTTGCAGCTCACAGGCAGTGAGAGGAACACTGATCAGGCACGTGGTGAATGGGTTCTGTGGTGTGGCCGTGCTGAGACATAAGGTATCTTGTCTAGTTGCATTAGCCAAGGTCACCTAGACGTTTTGTTCCAGGGGTGGGTGTGAATTTGGAATACTCCGTTAAAACACAAACAGAAGAATAGTTACACCCCACCCTCCCTCCTCCCACTCCCACCCATTACTCTCGCTGATGTAGGTGCTGAGCAGGTACTCGGCGCCAGGTCCGTTTCCCTGGAACGGCAGTAGTAACTGCCTGATTTCCTTCTGCTGCTATCACCTCACTGGCAATAGGGCCAGGTTCCATACGGCGTTGATACCACACCTTGGCACCCAAAAAGTAACACTGCAGAGGACCTTGAATGGATAGAGAGGGCATAAACCAAAAGAAAACCATCCCAATGGTTCCACTAGGGAGTGTACGAGCAGAATGAGTGATGTTTCGAATGCCTAATGTGAGTGGCCCCCTGGGCTGTGGGTGTACAGGACTTAACACCATAAATCCACTTGCTACTAAAGCAGGGGTAAAAGCAAAATACAAAAACATGTCTTGATCTTCTGGCATTCTAACTGGTAGGTCTGTTTTTACCCGCTGTATTTCTGCTGGGTGGAATGTGAGTGTGGTGTTCTGCGCAACAGACAAATACCCACTTTCTGCTTCGGCTTGATACATTTGGCTATTAGTATATGCTCCTGGTGTATTAGCTCTGCAGTGATAACTCTGGCAAGTAGCCATTGTGTGGTATCAAAAGCCTAATGGGTATTATTCATTTCTAATGTAGTGCCCTGCAATACATCAATACTTAAGATCATTAATTAAAAAGGGTATTATCGCATTTTTTATATGCTGGCGGAACAGTCTTACTCACTCCATTGCTTATAGGAATAGACAAGGGACTTTGCATCAGAGTACCAGCGTCCCCGATAAAAATCACTGCTTTGATCTCTACTTCCTTCATTTGCTGTATACAATCTTGCAAGGTATACCACTGACATTTGGATCCTAGCTAATCATGTTCAGTGGGGTATTTAAAACCAGATTCCTGAGTAGCCAAGGCTAGCAAGTTAGTATTCTGTACATTATTTCTAAATGCATCCCACACAAAAGAATCTGGGCTTAGCACTAAGGATTTCTTAGAATCTCTTGTGTCCAAATGTTATGAACAAGAGTTTGAGATTACTTAAAAATTATCAGCAAAAGCCAGATTCAATATTAAGCGATAGCACAACAAAGTTCGTAGGTAAGATTCACTCTACTACTTACAGGACAGTTAAGGGACACCAAGGAAAAACAAGAAACAACAATACTAGACAAAATCCAGACAATCAAAACGGAAATGAACTGAGGATCTGAATCAACTGAATCGGGGCAGGGGGGTGGGGGTGTGTGTTTAGGTGCGTGTGACAAAAGGATAGCAAAGACAAGGATAAAAAGGAATACGACTTAAAAGTTTAACAGCACTCAAACTTAACAGTACTTTAACTTAACTTATACCTTAAACCTATCAATTTAACCAAGGAGTAACTTATACTTTACTTATAACATAACCTACGACTTAACTTACAACTTAACTTACAATTTAACTTCTAATTTAAGCTTAAGTTATACCTTAACCTTAACAGTTTAACAGAACTTACAACATCAAAGTCGAACTTTGCAACTTAGCAAAAGAAAAACACCTAGCAGCATTTAGCTTATACCTTACAACTTAACCTTACTTGCAGGTCTAACTTACTGAGATATCTAAGGTACTTCTCAGAATGCATGCAATACAACACTAAGGTTATCCCTGCAACTCCCTGATCATACAAACACACCATGCAGAAGAGTAAGGACTCCTCTGGTCTCTGCTTAAATCTGTCAATTATATCATTTATTTCATGCCGAGAAAAATCTTTCACCACGTTCATCCTCACATTTTGCCCATCCAATGCCATCTTTTGAGTCACTACCAGTTTCACATCTATGAGTTTATCTGGGGAGCCAGTCTCATCAGTATCTGTAGAGCCCCAAATATCACAATCCCATTTCTCTGGGTCCCAATCCAGGTTTGTAACGATGGCATGGACCCGTGGTCCAACCGCCTTTGTCCCTGTCGTCCTGCCAAGTCGCTTAGCAATTCCAACTACGTATTTCTTTGCTAGAACAGCACACCTTTTCCTGAGCCTCTGACCTTGTTCAGCAGCAGCCACAAATGTCTACCTTTGCCACATAGTTTCAGCCTTCAGCTGCTCCATATCCTTATCCTGTTCGACTAACTGCTGTTGAAGCTCTGTATTCTTTTTCAACTGCAACTTGTATGCAAATAATAGACATTGCGCCCTGCTTCCAGCATGAGTAAGCTGCTCTTTAGAGTGTCTTTGAGGAGTATGCACAAAGTCACCCCAGTATTTTAACACCCCCATGGGGTCTTTAGCTTCCCATGGTTCGGGCCCAATACTTGTCCAAGTTTCCGGCTTGTCCCATAATGTGCTCCACGGTTCCTGTGTCCACCCCAGTCGCTTCACTGGCAGAGCCACAGCCTGAAGTTCCTTCTTATGGAACATCTCTACCAACACACTCGGACACGGTCACAACAGCAAAAATAGCAGAGGCAAAAGCTCTGCTCTACTGGTATCGTCCTGCAACACCACGAACACAAAGGACTAGGGGTTTTTTCTATCTGAACCTTAAAAGGATGGTTACAATGTACACACTGTGCCACTGCAAGTGTCTGGCACCAGTCACACCACGGACACAGTCAAATCCTACAAACTTCCCACACTCAACCGGGTACGTGGACTAAGTCCTGACCTCCCATATATTCAGAACAGCATCTCCTGGTGCAGCTACATGCTCCACTGACCAAGCCCTGTCCTTTTCTCTCTCAAACACACATGGAATAGCATAAACACAGAAAGTACTACTAAGGTCCAACACACAACTGGGCGCACGGACCAAGTCCTGGCCTCCCATATACACTCGGAACAGTGGCTCCTCGTCCCTGCACGCTCACTTTCCTGGTGCAACCACCCGCCACCGACCGAGCCCTCTTCTCCTACATGCCCCACAACCCAAGCCCCGTTAGTTTCACGAACACACACACACACACACACACACACACACACGCACACGGAACAGCGTCTCCCAGTCCCCACGCACTCACTCCCCTGGTGCAACCATGCGCAGCTGACCGAGCCCCATCTGTGTCTGCGTCAGTTTTTGGGTATCCCATCCTCGCCACCATTAATGTAGCAGGTTCATGAAGGACACCCATGCACAAAAGACCCCTGATGCAATTCTGATATTGCAAAATGAATGTTGGTTTATTAGCTGCAGTAGCAAATTATGCATACTGACCCCTGCATTCTCGAGAAGCCGCCGAGCAGGAGGAGATGGAGCACGGTGCTCGAGTGGAGCGGCAGGCAGACAGTGCACCTCCAGGGTGTCCCCTGGATCAAACAGAGTGCATCTTGTCCTTTTCAACCCCTCCAAGCCAGAACCACACCTTATATCTCTTCCTCAGGAGTGGCCAGTTACAACGTCATCTCATGCGTGGCCAGAGCCTGGGGTGAAGCCACAACGGCCCATGATACCGACTCCAGGCTAAAAACGGCTCCATTGTGTATTGTTCCTCTTCCACAGGTTACATTCCCACCGATTACTAATACATTGTTTCTTTTAAGGATTAAGTTCCCATCGGCTAAACAATACAGTTTTCTTCATTGTCTTGTCGACGTGCACAATCACGGATATGGCAGGGCCTCAGACATGACTTCGGTCCCTGACACGTATACTTTCAAAGCTTTTTGTGTTCAATTAATAACTGCACTTTCTAGAAAAGACCCCAACAATTTGATTTTCAAAATATTTTGCACATGTCTACACTGCACCACAGTGACTACAGTATAGGCCTATCTCTTTTTCATCTTTATTTAAGAAACACATGAAAGTTTTGGGAAAAAAAACCCGTTGCTGCAAAAAAACCCACATAGAATCCTTTCTTCCTCAAAAATCAAGTAGATTCTTCAATACAGTTAAAAAAAATTCTGATCAGAAAACTAATGAGCAAAGGTCTTTCTACTCTCATACCATTGTCTACCAGTTTTCATGAAGTTGAAGGGTCTCAAGGCCAGCTAAATTACCAAACTGTAGACAAAAATCATGGAACATCTTCTGAAGGCATACAAGACACACAAGATATCTGCCCAATAATATTCTATGTTTGAACATGGCTGAACCAAGACTGGCTCAGGCTGTTTGCACCTGCATTTGTCATAAAACACTGTAATTGATGATTTCTTAAAGGGAATTCAGTATTAGCACATAAGATTTTTATCCCAAATCTGACATGGTTGGAAATATCCAAATGTAAATTACATCTTCGGTCCCCACTTTCTACTACAACTAAATAGCCTGGTTTTTTCAGTATCATGCAAACTTGTTTACAACTGCATATAGGTCTCAATTTGCCTCAAGGTGCATAGAGATGAGGTACAGAGGAATGCAACTTTTTCTCCTTTGATAAACAGGTAAACAAAGGAAATTATTTCTATAAGCTGTTTGGGAAGAAAAGGTGTGAATGGCTTAAACAAAGGTAGAAAACTTCACACAGCAAAATTTCATTAGTGCTCTTTAAACACTCTGGTCTAAAAAGAAGCCATGGATTGGAATATGATTGCTCCGTGCACATCTCGCTTTTTAGATCTCTTCCTAAATGCCAATGGTTGCCAACCTCTCAAAAAAAGAATTCTTATCCATAACTCTAATGTAACCTGTTAAGGGGCTCTTTTGTATGTATGAAATGGATTGTGCTCCCAGACTTTGCTATTGCTACTTCATTAAACTGATTTTTTTCATTTGCTTTGAGTGCAGTCTATACAAAAGACAACATAAAAAGCTTTAATATTCATGGGTTTTCCCTAAACCTATCAAGATAGTGTCACAATAACAGTTTTTTCCTTGAGTTCTTTTTTTCCCTTGCCCTTTTTTCTCTTTCCCTTCCCCGCTTTTTCTTTCTTTCCCCTCTTTTTTCTCCTGTTTTCCCTCTTCTTCTTTCCTTCCATTTTTTCTCCCCCCTTTTTTCTTCTTTTCCTTTTTCCCCTCCGCTTTCCCCCTTCTTTGTCTTCCTCCATTTTTTCTCTTTTATTCCCTTTATTCTTTTTTTCTGCATTTTTCTTTCCCCCTTCTCTCCCCTCCTTTCCCCCCTTTTCTCTATTTTCCCTTCTTTTCTCCCCTTTTCTTTTATTTTCCTCCCCTTCTTTTCCCCCCCCCCTTTTCTTTTCTTTTCCTCCCCTTCTTTTCCCCTTATTTTTCTTCCCCCACCCCGTCGTTTTTTTTCTTTTCCCTTCTATTTTTACTTCTCGCTGCCTCTCCCTGGCGTTGAGATGCCGAGGCACCACGGGGGATTCCTTGTCTGTCCGTCCGCCAGCAGCGATGCTCGGGAGCCGCTTTCTCGGCACCTCGCGCCTCCGAGCCTCGCACGCCTCCTTCCCGCCGGCACCCCCACCTCCCCGGCGGCGCGGCGAGCGGCACGGGGTCCGCGCACGAGGGCGTCAGGGCCGCGTGTCGCCCGCGGTGCTCCCGGGGCGCGGGGCCGCGGGGGGAGCGTTGCCGGGAGACGGAGGCGCGCGCGAGGCGGCGGCCCGGGCACGTCCGCCCCAGCCCCCCCGCCCCGGCACCGGCGCGCGCGTCAGCGGGAGGCGGACCGCGCCGCCATTGGCCGGCGAGGCGGCGGGCGGCGCCGCGCGCATTGGCCCGCGCGGGTCACGCGGCGCGGGCGGGGCCGTGACGCGCGCGGCGGCGGAGGGGGCTCGGCTTGTCAGGTAGGGACGGTCCGCGCGCGCCGCCCGCGCGCCCCCGCCCGCGCCGCCGCCCGCGCGCGCCGGGGCCCGGCCGCCCCCGCCCCGCGAGCGCCTCGCCCGCCCCGGCCCGGCCCGGGACCCCCGGGAGCGCCGGCAGCGCCGGGACCCCCGCCCGGCACCGGCGGCGGGCGGGCCCCGCGCCGGCTCTACCTGAGGGGCGGGGCGGGGCGGGCACCGGCGC
Organism: Amblyornis subalaris; assembly: GCA_018881555.1. NCBI lineage: Eukaryota > Metazoa > Chordata > Aves > Passeriformes > Ptilonorhynchidae > Amblyornis > Amblyornis subalaris. Next base: position 1,300,511 of record JACAXG010000117.1, on the reverse strand, counting down.
CGCTCGCGCTGCGCTCCCACGGGGCGGTGGCGGCCGCATCCGGTCGCGTCCCGGTCGCGTCCCGCGGGGAGGTGTCAGAGGCGCCGCTCGCCCGGCGGCGGCTCCGCCCCGGCGGGGCAGGGGCAGCGCGGCGGGCGCGGATCCCGCCCCCGCCCCCTCCCCGGGTCCGCCGCCGAGGTCCAGGCCGGGGCGCGGGGGGAGGCGAGGGGCGGGTTCGGTCCCGGTCCGGCGCTGCCCGAACCCAGTTCGGCGGTGCCCGGCGTGTGCGTGCCCCTGCGGTGCTCCGACCGGGCTGGGAGTAGCGGGAGGAAGCTGTGATGTGCGACCCGCCCGCTCCCCAGTAAATGCAACAGCCCTGGGCGGTTGGGGTTTGGGGTGTTTGGTGCTCTTCCTCTTCGCTCCCCCCGTGACAGCGCTGGACACGGTGGCTTCTTCGATCCTGCATTGACTCGGAGCCCGCACGGTGGGGCCTCCTCTGTGCCACTGCCCTGCCGCTTTTCGTGTGCCTTGTAATGCTTTGTGTGTTTGCGTTTTTGGCATCTGCGGGAGTACTAAATGCTCAGATATTTGGTGTTCGAGAGTGGAATACACAGAAGGGCATTAAAGATCCCTTTTCATGTTGGAGTATGTTCCTGTTTGGTTTGACTTTACATGAGCATACGCCCCTGGAAGTGACACATCCTGTGTGAACACCTAGGGTTTTGTTAGACTTTTAAACAAGCCAACTTATTTTCTCTTTGCAAAACGGCATAATTCCCATTCAAGTAGGTGAGATAACTTTTCCCTGCTTTGGAACGAACCTGTTCAAAGACTTTGATGCTCTGCTGTATTCTAGTGCAGATTTCTTGGAGAAGTTGCAATGTGCAAAAAACCGTGGGTGACACATGCATCTTCTTGACCGAAAGAATTTATTGCGTATTAAAACAAATTCAGTTTGCCTGCTAAATAATACATAACAAAGAGGTTGCTGATAGAATTTACTACATGTATGTGCGAGGTTTTGAAAGTCTCAAGGAGGTGGGAAATCCACGCATCGTTGGCTCACAGTCAAAGCAAATTGCAAATGATGGTAACATTACAGGTTCAGTTGAGTAATGATTATTGTGGGTGAGACCAGTGTATATTCTCTCCTTTTGCAAATGCCTTTCCAATGTGTTGACAGAATGTCAGTACTGTTACAACTTTAAAATATGCACGTGTGGAATGTTAACCCCAGAAAAACGGGGCTTTGGAGATATTTCTTTGAAAGGGAATATCAACTCTTGTATGTACAAGGTCACTTACTAGCTGACCTAAAGCTCAGTTATCCATCACCTTTCCTGATTTTCTACAAATGTAACTTCATGTCACAACTGAATCTTTCAAAGTAGGGTCCTTTGTCAGTTGGTATTTGGATTTCCAGTGTATAAAGTGATCATGTAGAAATAATTCTGATACTTGAAAGTGAAGACAGGCTGGAGAAGGTGATGAGTAATATAGAGAATTGAAATTTTCAGTTCCTCCAAAGTTTTTAGAGTTTAAAGACCAACTAGCAAAAAAAGATAGAAGAATGTGAAATTGTGCGCACAAGGTGTCCAGCTGATTTCGATATCAAAGAGGCTGGAGAACTTTAGTGATACAAAGGTAAGATGGACCTTTGTTTAGAGAGGAGGAGAGGTGACATTGTCTTCACTAGATTAAAGAGACTTAACTAAGAGAATAACAGGGAAGCATGGTTTGGCTACGGGGGGTTGTACTGCAGTTAGGTAATGTAGGATGTATTTCCATAATTAAAAATGTCCACAGTTCAGTGTCATTCTCCCTGCAATGGAGAGCAGAGGTGCTTTGGTGGTACCAAGTTGTGTTAGATGTGAGTGTAGGGTCTGCATCTGGAGGTCTATTCTTTGTCCATGGGAAACCCCCTCTCCCTGCCCGGTTTGCACCCCCGCTCGCTGCCTGTCCCCGATGCTCCCTCAGCTGGGAAGCAGCAGGGTGAAGGAAGGTATGTTTGCCATGTCAGGCTGAAGGCGGAGAAAGCTGGCAGCCAGCCCGGAATTGCTCCATACAAGGAGATGGGCTAGGAGCATGAGGTCATCACTTCACAGGGAGGAGTTTTTTTGCAGTGTGTGGGAAGTAGGTCTAGGAAAAGGAAAAGAGATTTTTTGCTTGGGGGGGAGAAGAAGCGAAGCTGTAAGAGAAGAGAGGAAAGCCTAAATTCATTCCAGTAGGAAGTAAACTGCTTGTATGCTCCTATTCTAAGATAAAACTGCCCACTTAGCACTGGCCTAATTATATTGTTGATGTATCTGCCTTATAAAAATGGATTTTGAAAACTTAGTGGAGAGGTTTATTCTACGGTAGAGATTGTCTTGGAGTTGTTGAGTATTCACCATTTCATTAGGGAGTCAAAGGATTTAAAATTCTGTGCATGAAAATATGCAGAAAGTTTCTGCTGTGTTAGGTAAACGTAGCATTTCTTTGCAAAGGTTTACTTTGGAAACTTTTTCTTAGTAGTGGATCAGTGAAATTCATAGCTTTGCTTCCAGGTTTGAGAGAAGATAGTTACCTCTCTTTAAGAGCTATGTGTATGGTCACATGCAGTACATAGGAGGTTTTGGTGAGGATTCTTAAAAAGCAGCAAGAGTCCTTCTAAAATGGCTTTTATTTTTGTGTTTGAGATTTTTTTTTTCTCTTGTAGGACATCTTCATTGGATGGAGGGCTTTCATTGCTGTCATTTTGTAGCATGAAATCGTATTTGTGACCATGACTGTAATTTTTTTCTATTTCCTCCTGCAAGTTTAAATGCAGAGTTCCGTTTGGTTTTGAGTGTAACGAGTGTGAAGTAATAGGTATTTTTTCAGTCCTGTGTGTTTCCCTGATCATGATAAAAATAAATTCCCAATAATTTAGGACTTAGTGCTGTTTTTAATCTGAGTGAGTGAACTGTACTTTGTGACGTCATTCTGCTTTGGATTTCAGATTGCTGTTTGCTCTATAGTAACCAGCTTCCCTTACATTGCTGCCTTCTACGCTAGAGAGAAAACACCGGATGCTTTAACCATATGCAATTTCAGACTTTCTTTTTCATATCTGGGTTTCTTACTAACCTGCTCACAATACTCACATGTGTGTCAGAGCAGTTTGTAGAGACAACTCTGTACTCGTAACTTTACTGCAGTTCAGTGATTGATTTCTGTCCCCCTATATGGGTTTGACAGAATTACTGATCTTTGGAGTGTATTAGGTGGCTATTTAGAATCTTGTTTATGTTGTTGGCTGGAACCTTGAGACACCATGGTATTCTGTTAGGCTTTCTGATATGGATTCTCTTATTTTCTGCTGAAGGGACAGTTACTACTTGGACCAAATCTTTCCCTCACGCTGTTGACAGGGTGAACATGGAGTAACAGCAGTAGCTGCATTCTGTGAGATGCGTCTGTGATGGGGCTCTCCATTAAGAAAATCATGTGAAACTTTCAACTGTTGAGGGAGAAATGAGACCATCATATGTATACTACTAATCTGTCCTTTAGTTATGCTGTACAATATTGCCTGCACAATACTGTAGTCAACTTGCAACGCTCTGTTAGTAACTGCTGATAAGAAAATACTTCATGAATAAGTACTTACAGGTTTATCAGGTATTTGGCATTTTTCTATATGGCATTCAAATCTTGGTCTGAAGACAGGTGGGTGTCTTGCAATTGTCATTACTTGATCTGAAGAGTCTCACAACCTTTTTTTTTCATACTGTGATTTTGTAAGTGATTTATTTTAACATGAGGAGCTGAGACATTAAGAAATTAAGCTTAAGCATAAAACTAAATTACCATAATTAAGACCTAATGAAAAATCTGTTACCTTGGTGATGGTGGCAACCTGTGAAAAGTTTGTGAATTGTTGCATATTATGTAAGCACTGTTTGCCAGAAGCAGAAGTAAAATCCAGAATAGTGTTCAAGTGCATTAATCATGAGCCGTTTGTTCCCTGAAATTGCCTGTTTAGTAAACGGGAGACATACAATTACAGCAGTGAGCGTGATAAGAGTCGTGAAGATGAGCGCCTCTGACAGAATGCTGAATCATACTCAGAGCACTCCATCGTCTCTAATAAATGAGTTGGGCATTTCTGGAGAAAAGCACTGTGAGAGTAATTACACAATCACATAGTGCATATTGCAAAGAGAGTGGCATTTAGGTTTTCATTCTCATTTTGTGAATCTCCTAATTTCTGTACTTGGTTTGTCAGCTTTGCTGCTTTTTGCCAGTTCTCTTCATGCTTAAACTTTTTGCTTTAGAAAATTTGGAAAATGTTATTCCATACATTGGCAGCATATTGTAGCTTACATGGTTTGTCATCATATTTGTAATGTTTGCTCTTTGAATTGAGAGTGGCAGTTGCAAGATGTTTTCTCTCTTAATAGAGAGTTGGAAAGGGCATAGATTTAATGGTTATTTAATAAGACAGGAAATATTTTGTTCAATATTTGGTGCTTTAATACTCAGACAAATAGCCTATTAATAATGGCTCAGCTGTGGAGGTTGTTAGCTGGTCCACTAGTAAATCACAAAATTCACCTCTGCTAAACCTATAAACAAGTAAGAGTAGCATCATAGGATAAATCTTGTTTTCTGAATACATAACGCTTGTTCTAGCTGCTGTTAAATTGTATAAATTTGTTAAAATTTGATCACTGTAGTGTACTGCTATTGTGTCTGTTCAAGTACAGGTTTTTTTTGAGCTATGCTGAAGCTTCCTTTTTGTGTTTTGTGTGTCTTTCAGATAGCATCTGACTTCCTAGTTGTGGCTTCTGCTTTGAAATGTTCATGAGTGTAAAATAATACCCCACAGCATTTGTATTCTAACTAAGTTTCAGGAAGTACAGATAAGGGGTACAGTCTAGCAAAGTGGTTAAGTTTAAAAATGTGACAGCTTAAGCGTTGTAAAAATGGTATTTTTACAACAAGTGTGCAATCCCTTCAGCAATATGTGAGAATTGCAGTGTTAAGGAAAATCATACAAATTTGCGGCAGCTTTTTGCTGGTTGGAAGATAGAAAACATGGAATCAGGAAAACACATGCATGTTTATTTTTGGTATGTTTGTTGTATGTTAATGCTGTGAATAGTGTGCTTCCTCCCAAGGAGATTGTCTTTTCTGAAATTTCAGTTGATAAACTGAAGTTCACCAGATAAAAGGAAATAACTAATTTGCCAAATACAGAAAAAAATTTTAGCAGTTGAAGTGTGCATCTGAAAAAGCAAATAATTGTAAAGGCTCTGTAACAAAGATAGAGGAAAGCTATTTAGAACCCAGTTCTGCCTTTTGGATTAGGAGAATGTTGAAATTGGAGTGGAAAATCTTTCATCAGTGAGTGTGTTAAGTAAATTTGAAGCTACTATTTTAACAAATTTAATTGGCATCCAGATGATCTGATTTACCTAGATGATTTTTTTTTTTTTCTAATCTGAGAAGATAATTACATGCCATTCTTACTGAGGTCAAAATCTCCATTTGAGTCAGTCCTTGTTTTCCTCCATGGTCTCTTCATTTTCCATGCTGCATGCTTTCTAGCTCTGTTGCTCTGGAGCCTCTGAAAGGAAACCTGTCCACAGCTGATGGGAATTTTCTCCAGGCTCTGCTTCAGCCACAATGTGGAAGCTGAGTACAGCAGATCTGTGCCCTTTGCAGGGTACTCTTCCAGAGGTATCCTGTCCTTGTATGCCTAGTGTCCTAAGGCTTCATGTTTCCAGGAAGCATGCAGTGCATACCCCGTGCAAAAAATCTATCCAATGGGCCATGAAATGGTAATTTCCTGTGCTCTAGTATTTCATCACCAAAGTCACCCCAGCCTGGCTTGGAGAGCCTAAATGGAGATGTAGCGATTAGCAGTGTGGATGTGCTTTTGAGGGGGTGGGAGCTGCCATTTCCAAAGCTGTGATTAAGCAGATGGTTGTTAACATTTGGCCATTACAATAGCATGGCCTGTGTCCCTCTACAGAATTTTTCTCAGATTAAGCTGGGATTTCAGGTTTAAAGATGCAGTCGGTAAAATTCCCTTCAGCTGTCTCAGAGTACAGTAAGGCAAGAATTCTGAGGGAGCTAAATAACCCTTGTGTACAATACGAACGTCATTATCATCCCTAACTTTTTGTTTCTGAAGAACATCTATTAATGGTGCTATGTTATGTAGAACATTGGCCTTTTAAAAAAAATATTGGCTGCCTAGTATAATTTCTGGAAAACATAGTTTTGAGAGGCAGAAATGAAAGACTGAGGATAAAATAATAGTCTGTTGCCATAAGGATTAGATATGCTGAATCTTGTGTATGCAAATAAATTTCTATGTGAAGAGTCCAAGCGTGCATGTGGACTTCAGTGACATTTGTCCAGACACCTGGAAGATTAAACCTCTACCACTTTTGACTGTTTGTTGTAGCATCCATTAATTAAACTTTATCCTTTTATAAATTTTCAAATGAGAATAGTGCCCTTCAGAACAAGTGTTCTTTTCAAACTGGGAAGGCTGATGATACCCAAACAAAACTGGCTGGAACTAAGAAAATGTGGGTTAGGTTTCTTCGTGTATTTTGGTATATATTTGTATTTATTAAAATTTGTTACACACTTTCAGGTGCAAATGCGTAGTTAGTTCAGTCATCTGCCTTTCTGGTGAGAGTAACTGTATCCCATTTAACAGAGAGAGTTATCACAGTATCTTTTAGGACATGGAGCATGGGAAGGAAAAGTCATTCAGTTCAGGAACAGCAAACAAAGGCTCAAGGCAACACCTTTCACCGAACCACACGAAGTGTTATATTTCCTGCAGTATAACAGCCTGGAATATCAGCAGTTGGGAAGAGACAGGACTTGCTCATGGACTTTTGTTCCTCATGGCCAGGTTTTCTGTATGAAATACTGTGTAATCAAACTACATTAAATGTGGTACAGTGGTGCCAAGGAAATAAGTGACCTCGAGAAGACTGAATGAACAGTGAGTTAACTAAGTAGAGGGTTTAATGAACCAGAAGGATGTAATTAGTTTAATGAAGGAGGAAAGAAGAAGAAACATCCTGATTGCTCTTTGAATTTCTTTTCAAAGAGCAATAAATACTTGGAACTAGATTATGTTTCTCCTGAGGAGACCAGTATTGTCATATATTACAGACTAATGGCAGATTTGTTATCTAATTGTTTTGTCTGAAATGAGACATTCTGGCTGATGTTGGGCAATAGGAAGAAATTAAATGCCTCTAGACTTTTAAAAGTATTTCACATCCTGTGAATTTATCTCTCTCTATGGCTGTTCTTAAATCTTGAGAGCTAATACAGTGCTACTGGAAAAAGCTTCTACTAGTATTCTGGATTTCTAAATTGAAATGTGCAATGGCAGCAGCTGGATGAATTTTGGGACCTGAAATCTTTCCAAGGAGGGGTCTTAGTGACCTAAGTGCATCAAAGTGCAGCTTTGTGATGATGAGAGATCCTCATTATGAGTATTCTTCACTCCTCTTTCCCCTGAAAAGATATTTATGGAGGCAGCCTTGAGATTTATGGTTTGCCTGTGGGTTTTGTGTGCATGTGTTCATTCTGACTTGCCATGTATTCATCTCAGGACAGATGGATATCAAGATATGAAACACTACTTTCAGAGGTTTGGGGTTTTTTTTTGCAAATAAAGAAGACTGCTTCCTACCTTCAGACTAGAAAAGTTGGCATGTAGTTGAATGAAAGAGATCAGCAAAGAAATAAATTAATTGTGCATAGAATAGCTCTTTAGTCAACATGGTTGCTACAGGTACTTTTTCATTAGAGTGTTGACTCCTGCTGTCACTTTTCCTAGAAGTTGTTTCCACCTTCACTAGTCATCTAAGGCAAGAAATGTCTTGAAAATGCAATAGTTTAGTTGTCTTTAGTTGCTCTTTTTTGCTCAGAAGTTTCTTTAATACACTGTATAATACATACTTTAAGTGAGCTTGAGTCACTGATGTGGTTTTTTATTCTATTTTCAACTCATGGCCAACTTTTGGACATTTTAGCATTATATGTTTCTTTGTAATTCTAGAACAGTCCTGTTCTTTAGCACATAGAATTTGTTAACATGTTTAGAGATGTGCCTGCCATATGACACTAATTTTTATCAGCCTGTCCTGATCAATCCATTTTTCTCTTATGATCTAGTGTGGAATATATGATGCAACACTATGGAATTGAGAGTTCAGTGAAAATTCATTGGTCAGGAACTCTCTATTGAGGCCATGCTTTTCTTTGGCTTTCCTTGCATCCTGGAACTGAATTTAGGGAAAGTGTAATTCTAGGAAAAATAGACGAGGGAAAGTTGGTTGTTTCTTTTTCTTGTAAGCACATGAAAAGTAACGGGAAACTAGGTGTGTTTATCTTTTGAAAGCAAAGGGGGTGTGTGTGGCTTATTTTGTAATAAGCACTTGCCTTTTTCAGAGTCCTAAGGCTTGGTTAGAGGATGTGGTAGCTAGCCTGGCTCTTTTCTTCCTAACCTCTATCTGCCTTCACCTTCTTGTACTCTTCTGCCTGGTGAAATTCAGTCTTGCTATTTACCTGTGACTGTGAGGTAGAAACTTCTACAGGGTGGAAGGAAAACTGGTTGAGTAACTGCACCTGAAAATAAATCACTGCATGGTTCGCTACCAAATGTCAGCTCTACCCTTTGCACATTCTTTCACAGAAGGCCTGAAATGATAAAGAGCGTGCTGAGAAGGTTACCAGGCCATGGGAAGCAGCAAACAGCTGAAGGTGTGGTGGAGAATGAGATTAGTGTTTAGAATAATCTTGGCAAATGGGAGATGTCATCTGGAAAAAAGCATGAAAGGGGTCGGTGAGCATGAAAGCTCACTGTCTGTCTGCAGGCTGGACAGAATGGATATGTGGTGGGGGAAGAAACAGGGGAAGATGCAGTTCTGTGCAAAAGGACCTGGAATTTTTGGATAATGAGCAAAGAAGGATACACAATCATGTTGCTGGGAAGAGGTTAAGCACTTGGGCAAGGAGCTCAAAAAGTAATTTGAACTAATCTCTGTTCTTGTCAGAGTTGATGAGTCCTACACTACCCCAGTGTTTTAGCTTCTGACCTCTTAAGTGAGATAGGGACCAATTGGAGGGTGTTTAGAGGATAGCAGTGGTCTAGAAAATGATTTAAAATGAATAATTGAAAGAGTTAGAATTGTATCTTATGGTTCTAGGCACAAAATCTGGGAGCTGTTTTTATGGGCTTTTATCTCCTTTTTTTTTTTTGGACTGCTGACAAGTCTAAATCCTATTCTTTGATGGACCCCACTGCTTCTTATTTGCATGTATTTTTAATAACATCACAGCTACAGGATGGGGAAAAGCATGGTCTTCATACCAGCTTCAGGGGTAAGAGAGGGAGAATGCCCAGTTAGAGGATGTTTGTACATGACCAAGTGAAATCCGTGTAGCTCAGTACTTGCTACTGTCAGATAAGAAGGGGCTGTTGGCACAAGTGTAGAAATAGTTCCTGTTCTACTTTTACAGTTTAGAGACATCTTGAGATGGAACTTCTGCTGTTCTACAGATCTGTGGTTTTTTAATGAATTTATATAATGATTTTGTACATCTTTGTTTCATGGTCTCAGAAATGTCTTTAGGCATTGAATTATCTCATTTAATTATTTACTAGGCAAAGAAGTACATAAGAGCAACTTTTTAAAAATTTCATTTGATGTTCTCAAGTTCTTCTGGAAAACACTTCAGGCATCTGACATATCATGTCACTTTGTGCTATAATGATTTTTTCTTTTGGTGTACTTTGATCTTAGACCTGTCATACTTACCTGTTTTGTGAGCTAAAAAATTCTCTTTACTTTCTCTGTGTGGAAGCTGCTTCATACTATGATCAATATTACCTATACCTTTTTAGTGCTTTATGTTTTTCATGAGATAGAAGAATTTAAACATATAGGAATATCACTAACCAGCAACATAAGAATATGTTATGTTCTTCTTTCCGTTCATTAAAAAATAGTCTGATATTTGGATGGTTTCTAATCTGACCACTTGAAAGCTTTGAACAAATGTTTTTGAAGGTGTTTGTTCAGAGACCACTATAACTTTCTGGTAATGGTATTAAATAACTCCTACCGGTGTATTACGTTGCATTTATTGTCACGTGACTTCATCTGTTTTCTGTCCTTGCTGCTCAGTGTTCTGAGGTTCTGCGAATTTTTTAATGATCTGTCGGTTTTGATTGATTATAATAATTTCGTATAAAACAGAGATGCTTCTGAAATGACAGATAGGCAGGTAACCATTCTGAAAAGCAGCCCAAGTCCTGGCACAGATTATGCTGAGGCTTCTGACTCTCTCCCCTGTCAATGTTTGTCTCTTAAGTCTCACCCTGCGAGGTCTTCAGTTCTCTAACAGCTTCCTATAGAGACATCAGCAGAAACTTCTTAGAAGTCTTTTGTTCCCTTCCACTTCCAACACCTTTTTCCACAGGATCCTTAATTCCTTCCTTGATTCCTTCCTCCTAGTTGAACTCTTCAAGTTGTGAAGCATTATTTTGCTCTGCAAAAGCTGTGTTGTTTTTTTCCTTCATATTATTCTAGTCTACAGTTTCTTAGGTATAGTTTTAACCACCTTATGCAGTAACGAAGTCAGACTGTCTTTGTTATGCTTCTGACTGATTGCCTTGTCACCTCTGAAAAAAATGTGATTTATTTTCCACTCTTGATTCCTCTTTGCTTTGCTCACCTTTAGCCTAAGATTTTGCAGAATTAATAGTTTGGAAATTTGTTAGTTGATATTTCAAGGCTTTGGCTCAATAGCATCTGACTCTGGTGACTTTTTACTATTATTTTGATATTTTTAATTGCTGGTCTGATGCTTCATTTTTAGAGTATGCCTTGTATATCCTCAGTCTAAAGAGGATTAGATTGGGGATTGGCTTTGACTGTCTTGGTAGTAATTTCAGAAAACAACAGGTCATCTAGATTTTCTGCTCTGTCCTTATCTTCATATAAATCTGTCTTTTATATCTTCATTGTCTACTGGATTGTTGCATTGACGTAGCAAGCTGTCTATAACTATCAGATTCTACTATGTTTGAGCTCAGAAATAGCAATGGGAATTTTGTAACATTTTATTTCCCTCTGACAGATGTCTGTGCAGTTCACTGGAAAGCTTTTATTGTGCTTCCAAGTACTAGCTAGTGTACGCCTATCAATTAGACCAATATTGATCTTGTATTACCAGTTTTAAATTCTACTAATGACCTGTATGCGGATGAAAATATGCACATAGATACACAGTCGGTAGTAGTTGGACTTCTGAAGAAAAGTTGGGTTTGCATTTAATTTTCATACTGACAAATGAAATTCTCCACTCTAAAATATGTGATAGGGTAGTTCTTTAGAAAGAAAAAAAAGGTGTGCTCTTTGTCTGTGTGCAGGGAGCAGAAGATAGAACTTTTCTGTGTTTAAGTGGCTCCAATCTGTAGTTTCATTGATAAATGGAGTTTTTGTAAGGGCTTCATTGTACCACATGCAATTTTTTAATGTTCGCTTGAAACCTGAATGTGCCCAGGTCCGGTGGAAGTGTTTGTTCTACTTTCACGAGTCCCATTTGAATGAAGATTAGGACTTGTGTTCCTGTCCAGTGAAATTCTGGTGTTTCCACCTGGTTTCTGTTTGTGTTGGGAAGACTGGAGCCAAATCTACTCTAATGTTTTGCTCCTCCTTGTAATGTTTTGCTAGTGAAGACTTTCTCCTGGGCTTTGCAACTCTGAAACAAATGATTTTATATCTGTTTTTTAAAAAATGTGGTGAATTTTATAATGCTTATAGCCTCCTGCATTGTTTTTTTCTCGTTTTTTATCTGCTTGCATAGCTGCTGTTCCTTTGCAGTGACTGAATGTTAGCATCACTTGGTCTTTTCTATTTTTGGTCATGGAGAATAGAAGTTTTGTATTTATATTAGGCAGTTCTTTGTTTCTTGAATGTCACTAAGTAACCAGAAAGGAATACTAAATAATGCCTGCTTGAATATGAACTAAACACGATCCCTTCATAAGATTTTATAAAAGTGTTTGTGATCAGTGCTTTGTTTTAAATAATGGAGATCTTGAAAATAGTTCCGTTTTCTTCACCCTCACACGCTGTGTCTTTCTTTCAGTTTTGCTTCATGTGTTTTTTCTTATAAGGGCATTGCTAAACGATTATGGAATGTCTCATCTAAAGCTGGGCATTCTACAGTGAGATTGTGAGTGAATACTAACATCGCTCCACATGTAGATTATACAGCATACCTTCCACTTGGAAGCTGTACGCAAAGCTTGTTTCGTACTATTTTTTACATTTTATATGCTTTTTTTCTTAATATAAACCCTCAAAGACTTTCTGTGTGAATTTGCTTCACCTAAATTGCAGTGCAGAGCTAGACTTGAAATTTTAGTCCTGCTAGTCATCCTGACTTCCTGATCTCTTACTCTTCTAGATACTGTAGTAATTAGAGCCATATAAGAAGTGTATCTGTCTTAAGTGGTTACTTTCTCATGTTGCGACCTGTTTTCTTCCACTCTTCCGAAAACACTATTAACTTTGTCTTTTGTATAACAAACATTGGCTCTCCATGCTTTCATTTTCCTTGTTAATGGGTTTCTGGTTTTGTTTTATCAGGGGCAAGGTTCAGAAATAAATGAAATTATGTAATTTTTCAGCTACAATACACTGCGTCATAAGAAATCCCAAGAACTTAAAAAAAATCTTTCCTTAGATGTGTAGAGACAAAATTATTTCTTCACTTAAAATGGTGTATATGAAGTGATAGCATACTACTACTAGCAGTCATTTGCAAAGTCATAGAAGAACTTTACTTGTAGTTGAACTCTGTCTCTTTTTTGTAAAAAAAAAAGACTGGCTTCTGGTAATAATCTGAAAATGCAGGACTACTTACCTAAGTTTGAGTTTTGCAATGTATTTGAAAATGCTGAAATAGTAAAAAAAAAATTGATATGTTTTTCTTTCACAGACCCCCCCAGAAAAGAAAAAGTGTATTTCAGAAAGTGAAAATCAAAGGAAGTAGCTGCTGACATAGGAAAACTGTACTAAGGCACATTTCTTGAGGAAAATTTTAAGGTATGTGAGCTTAACTTATGCTTTGGAGAAAAGCCTTCCTGAAAATGAGCTGCCTGTTTTGCTTTGAGTGGACCAGTACTTGAACTCAGTTTTGAAATAATCAGGCTAATGTATGTTACTACTTTGGATGTTTATTGTTGGCTAAAGCTCTGTGGAAGGATTAATTTTGTTAGTTCATGTTGCATACATTTTATCTGTGCATACATAGATAATCTGAATATGTGGTTAGTGTAAACAAATGGTAGGTAAAGCATGTGTTTTGTGTTTCTTGGTCTTGTACTTTCCAGGAGTGGACCCTACACTACCAGAAATGTCAATTGGTTTTTATTAAAGGTGTGGATGGATAGCTAAGAATGACTTATTTCATTATTTTAATGGAATATAACTACTATAAGCCTCACACTGAGAAGGCATGTCTAACAAATTGATAACCTATTGTAAACATGCTTTTTGATCAGTACGGAAGCCTTGATTTTGAGGATTTGTATCTTGAATGCAAATCCTCTTTCTTTTCTAATTTTGACATATTCTTGATGTTTTTGGAAAGTTTTTGCAAAATCAAAGACATTCTGTATGAAATATGATTTGGAGCCCATGCAGATTTAGCAGCAAGGAAGTTGACAGCATATCAAGAGTGAGAGAAGCCAGATCTGTGCCAGGTGTGCTTTGTGGGTTTGTGGTTTATTAGTTGTCTACCCTGTCTCTGATACTGTGAAAGCACAAGCTTCCAACTGGTGCATGTGGCTCCATTGTTATTTTGAGATTATCATTCTCAGTCTTGGATATAGTTGATGGCAATACATAGCAGAAGGCACCAGTTGTTATAAGGGTAGGAGAGAATCCTGTGAAAGTATTGCTTTGTACATTCTCCATTCTTCCCTGCTCATTTGATTTCAGTCAGTGTCAGACACAGGACCTTTCATGGCCACTTTCATGTGTCACAGACAGATTGCAATCTTTAAATTAAATGTAGATTGGCTATGAAAACTACTCTTCACAGTTGCTGCTGGAATTCAGGAACAGTACTACCTGGAATATTGGCTTTATTTCCTGAGGGGAGTGTTACAATATTGAAGGATTATGTGACTGCCATTGAAGTTTCTCACTGCTAGGCTGACAGAATTTAACACTGATTTCTTTGGAGTCTGACCGCACCATTGTGGTGGTGGCTGAGAGAAATTGTAAACTGTCTTCAGTGACTCTGCTTAAATTTAGAACAGTTTGAAATCTGGTGGCTCATTCACAGTATATTATTAAATGCACATTGAATGTTTACTTCCTATGAGTGATTAGTTTGTTCTTTTGAGAGTGACACTATAAAGAAAGTCAGTCTTACTTTCTTGGAATTGACTGTGAGACATGTTTTAACTCCTCAGCTTAACAAATATTTTTTGACTAATTTACATGTCTAGTATTTTTTCTTAGCAATCTCTATCTCTATATATCTATATCTGTCTTAAATTTCAAGATAAGAAAAAGTAGCTGAAATTCACTTGTCTTATTTGATGGTATTGGGATTTTATTGCTTTTAAAAAACATGCTAGAATTCTGTTTGAGACTTTGCTGGCATGTCAAATTATGGAAGCTTTGTTCATGTGTGGAAAAAGAGATAAACCTCATGGGTATCCACCAAAAGCAGAGGAAGTCTCTTCACAGGAAGAGTAAAGCAATTCCTGAAGGTTTTTTTCTGTATGAATTTAGCATATCATGTTTGTTGTTATCACTTCTCCATCTAGCTTCTTTTAAAACATGATGCCATCTCTGTTTTTCCTTCAAGATAAAATACTCTCCCATGTTTTTTTGAGAAAGATTTCTTTTTTCCCCAGAATATCTCCCGTACTGTATTTTCATCTTTTCAACATTAGAGAAGAAAATATGTTTCTGTCTCAAACTCACCATATCTCATACCAGTTCCACATTAAATCTTTTTTGGGTTCATATTTTGCTGTACTTCTCAATTTTGCCAGTAGTCTGTGGTTGCAAAATCTGTTTGGGAATCTGTCTTTGTCTTACATGTTCAGTGTGAGCTTTTTAATTTTGTATGGTAAAGCAAAAAAAATGGGAATATTAGTATTTCTTCCGTAATCCAGTATCTGTGAACATGGGGAAGCACAAGGAGGGTCCCATCATGAATAGCATCCCAACTTGTTTTCTCTCCTTAAACATCTCCTGCTGCCACGGTTGGAGACAGAGGGGTGACTCAAATGAATCATTGTGGCCAGATGGTAATTGCAGGTCCCTTTCAACTAAAATACTCTGTTGTATTGCTCTGACCCTGTAGGGCAGCTGTCAACTCATCTATGAGCTCTAAGCAGGGAGATACCAAACTTGGAAAAATACCTGTCTGTATTGGTGCCAGATACCGATTTTTTGAACTCTGGCCTTTCAAAGTGTGCTTGTGGTTTTTAAGAGTATTTGAAAATCAGATTGCATCTTCATGTGTTTGGTAAATGTTATAGTTTTGATTTGAAGTAAGTGACTGTGTGATCTGTACTGTTTTCAGTTTTTTAAAAGTATTAAAAAGTGAGAAATGGTTTTAAGTAACAGCATTGGTTTTTACGTTATCAAAAGTTAAGCTTATTTGAGTGGCTTAGGTCTTGAATACTTGTTCTCCACTTCTTTTCCTCCACAATGAAGCATTTGAGTTTCACTGGATGTCTTCATTGAACATTTCCATTACATGGAAGTCACATGGCAGCTGGCTTCCCCATTTGGGAATCATCAGTTCTGAGTCTTTATGCTTGTTAGTCTTAACAAATCAGAGTTTTGTCACTTTTACCAAACAAATTTTTGCTGTGCTGCTTCTGTTGCAGTGAAAGGAATAATTTAAAAGAAAGACCAGAGGCCAGTATACCAAGGTGTACGATTTTTGCCTAGGTATCCGGGCATCTAATAATGTAGTTGGAAAAAATCTGATTACTACTTAGTGAAGAGAAGCGTAGCAGGCTGGAGGGAGATACTGCTGGGTCTTCTGTTCCATTGATTTTTGTAATCTTATGGCTCCTCTGTAAGTCTGTAGAAGCAGACTGAAATATCACATGCTGAGAATATTTCATCCCTCCCTTGCCATCCTGCCTCTCAGTAAAAATAGAGATTAGGGTAAAAGCGAGCATGCCATCACTTCACTCATAGCACAAGGCCAAACTTCACTGTGAGATTCAGTTCCCATCTCTTCTGAACCTGGAATGTAAGAAAACAAGGATACTATCTTTTCTCACAGCTATTGTGCTAGAATAGTTCGGTAATCGGCTAAAATGTGCTAGGAGAAAAATGAAAAGTCACAAAACTGGATCTGGATCTAAAGGGCATTGAAAATTTTCAAGTGCAGCTTTAGTCAGGTTAATAAATAGGGGCTTTAAGATTTTTATCTTTGGTTCATGTTATTAAAATGTCTGTGGTTTTGCGAGACTCTTCCTATTTAGTTTTAACTGTGAAGGTATTTTCATTAATGCTACTAATAATGACATAGTTCATCCTTCATAAATACAGCCAACATAAATTATTTACTGTTGCTGTGTACGACTGAGTTCCTAGCCATCAGGAATAATTCCGACTAAAATATTCAGTTTCAAATTAAAGAGCTTATGAAAGCTTGCAATAGGTTTAAGGTTACTCATACAGCCTTGACTTGTCTGTATTGTGTAGACACATGGTAATGTGGCACTGTTCTAGTTTTCTTTATTGGATCTTTGTTTTGTTATGTAGCATAGTTTGTGTTCTAAGAGGAAACATAGTACATGAGGCTTATTTCAGAGGTTGCTCGAGGTTCTGATTTGCAAAATCTTCTGAAATTTTGTGCAGTAACTGAAGCCAATATTTATTTTTTCTGAATACCTAATATGCTAAAAATGCTAGGCACTCTGACAAGTCGGTCTTTAAGCCTTGTACATACCAGTATTAGCTGCCACAGTTCTGACATTAGTTTATGTGTTTCAGTTCTTCATGTAAAATAAGAATATTAGTCCTACTTCCCTCAAGGGACTGCTAGGAAGATAAATCTGTTAATGTTTGTAGAACACTGCTAATTTAAGTGGCAGTGTAAAACCTGTGGAGGAATGGGTATTTCTGTGTTCAGAAGAACCAAGACTTTGCTGTAGTGCAGGAATTAGTGAATAGGCAATGTACCAGGCTGTGGGTGCACTGCAGCCCAGAGATAGGAGCTGCAGTTTGTATAAGTTTTTCTTACCTAGTTGGAAGCTGATTAGTATTGGAACAGGTAGGTGGTGTGTACACAGAGAAGAGGGCTCAGCCCAGATTACAAAACCTTTGCAAGACTGTGTAGAAATTACTTATATATGTGGTTTCAGCTCTTCCATGGCTGCATGTTTACCAGCATCAGATGGGGGTGTTTCAGACCTAATTCTAACAATGTGTCTTTGACCTTCAGTTGTGCAACAGAATTTCACAAGGCAGCATATCTTATCTGTTTATCAATTTTTTTTAATGTCAGTTAGTTACAATAAGACTGGACTGTCCTAGGGGAAAATGGTGTGAACTAAAGAGTTCTCTCTGAGGAGACCAGTGAGCGTATGGTTGGATGGGAAAGCTGATTTGAGATATTTTCTGATTTTTGGGAGGTTGAATCTGCAGGTTTAATGCCTGCTAACACAGCGTTTAGGAGCAAACTAGCTTCTAAGTAGTTATCAATTTTCCACAGATGCAATGCCTGAGAGCTGGTGTTTTATTTGGATTTTTCTGTGCTGTTAGGACAGTAAACACCAGAAACAAATGTTTCAGGTCATGAAGAGTGGAAAAGAGCTGTTGGCAGCTTGTCTGGAGATACTGCTAGCTATACTTACTTGGTTAAATATGTAGATTGGTCTTTAGTGTTTATCTTAGATGCTGTTATGTTTTCTTTCATACTGCTCTTTAAGTTAGGGAGGTACGTTTTTGCAGAAATGGAAACTGGAGAGCAGCTCTGAGGCTGAAATCTCTTCCAGTCAGGGTTTGGTGTTCAAAACAGTGCTCTGGCCCTCCTTTCAGTTTATCTTGAAGAGATAAATGTATGTGGTTAATCTACGATTAAGTTATTTCAGGGTTTAGACGTTAATAGTTGCTCTTTGTCTCGCCAGATGTTTTTCTTTTGATAATTGTCTCATCAGTCTTTTTCTCCTTTCAGATGTGGTGAAGAGGCTGTGTTTTCCCCCTGTCTGGTATATAGTGCCTTAAAAAATGGGGTTTGGAGGTGACCTGAAGTATTCTCATGATGCTTTGTTAAAGCTGCAAGACTGGGAACTACGACTGCTGGAAACGGTGAAGAAATTTATGGTAATGCGAGTAAAAAGTGATAAGGAGTATGCATCCACTTTGCAGAATCTTTGTAACCAAGTAGATAAAGAGAGTGCTTGTCAATTGGATTATATCAGCAATGTGTCCAAGGTAAGTCTGAAGTGTTCTGAATTTGGAATATCCTTGGAAAAAAACAGTGCTGGGTTTATTTTTGTTTGTTTTGGTTTGAGTTGGATTCCTGTTCTTTCAGGTTCTTGAGAGTTAATGTTGCCAAAGTATTTTAAATGGGCTTCTTTTAGTTTCTCAGTGAAACATGCAGAAGTTGAGCTCTAGACTTATTTTGAAAATAATAACTGAACTAGAATCAATCCTGATTTTTGAAATTCAGTGCTTTATATAACTGGGTTGAGCCTGCTACTTTGTTTTGTGTTGTGAAAATCGAGTATGCTATAGTAAGCTTTTCTTTTAAGATAGGAACTATTGTTTACGTTATATAGAATTTATGACAGAAATAGAAAAATACCAGGAAACCAAGGCAAAGCCTAGCATTCCAGCTGTTACTCACACTGCAGCATGTGTTGTAAAAACAAAACGTTAATTCAGGATGTTTCTCATAATTGTGAGGTTATTTTGTATCCAGTTCAAAATAACTGTGTTGACTTTTTAAAAAGGTAAGGTGTCTGTTCTCCAAATTACTGATTTTCAGATTTAGAGCAAGTCTGGTAAATGTAGTGATGAAGGAAACTTCCTTTATCACCTGTTTGAAAGTTTTTCTCCTGACTTGGATTCTCTGCTGACAAGAGAAGAGTATTCTGTTTTGATGGCTTATTCAATTCTTGGCCCTTGTGCTGTAGCAGTGGTTACACAGTGCCTTTGGTCTGGCATGAATCCTCATTTTCTCTCTGCAGGAAAACACCCTTTTTGGGTCAAGTTAAATTTTAGACAAAGCAGGTTTTATCTAGTCGGCTTATGGGGTGGCTGCTTGGACAGTAGCTGTGGCGTAGCATTAGGAACAGGACTGCTCGTTGTGCAGCAGGATGGATTTATACAGAGTTAAAGGGACTGTGTGTGGCTTTAAAGCTGTGCTGCTATAGCTTCAGCACTGCACAGTGTTTATATATAACATGTTCTGTTTTTACTTCCTACCCCCACAATAATTCTTGCCTTGTAAATTGAAATACTGCCCTTGTTTTTTATTGGCACAGAGTATTTAGCATTATAAGGTATAAACAACCCTTAACCTCAGGCAGCTCAGTCTAGGATGGTTCATGTTAGTGACATGGGCACTTCCTGTGAGCAGATAAATTTAAAAAAGCTGAAGATCTGACTTAAGCCATGTTCTTTTTGGCTTGAAAAGAGGCATATGTGTCACATTGAAATCTTGTTTTGAACATAGGCACTCAAGTTGTTCTTCAGCATTATTTTCATTCCCTCTTTTTTTTTTCTCTGAAGGAGGTGTAATTTTTCACAAGTGGCATCCCTGATTTCCTCATCTTTATATAACAGCAAAAATATTTCGATAGACTGGCAGATCTTTTGTATGGGCTGAAAATCTTAAGATCTTTTGTATTGCCTGAAAATTTCACTGACACCTTGGATTTTAAAGTTGTGTAGTGACACATTATCTTACTAGTTTTGGGAGTTACAAAGCCTGAATTATTGAGTAATTTACTAATCTCATTCTAATTTTATTTATTTTACTATTTCATGATACTTTTTTTCTCTTCCTGACATTTCACAGAATCAAAGTATGATGCAAATATTATGGTACTTAAGTCTAGTATTTTACATCTCCTAGGATATAAAATTACCTGTATTTGGTATCATTGTATCATTTGGCATTATGTGGCATCAAAACCAAGTACCAAGCTGTCTCATTTTTCATGCTTTTTGTTTGTTTGTTTGTTTTGGTTTTTTTTTCTTTTGTTTTGATTTTTAAGTGTCCAGCAAGAGTGAGCACTGAGAAGTGGTGTTTGGAAAAATCTGTCCTATGTTTTTTTCCATGTGGAGACGACAAACTTGCTGGAAAGCGTGGTAGCAGCAACCAGTAATGCTAGAAAAGAGGTGTTTCCAAGGGCTTCCAAACAGCTCTTTTGTGTGTGTATATGTCTAAAAAATATTGTTAAACCTAACAAACCAAACAATATTGTATTTTATTGCATTTGATGGATTGTGTTTATTTTTTGTGGAAGGAAATGCTTTGCCTTTTCTTCTCTCCCCACCCAGCTTTTTTGTCCCATATAAATCTCAATATTTTGAAGCATTTTCACTTTAGCTTTTCCTAATTTAAAATAATGAAATATAATCATACAAAGGAGAGAAATCCTGCTTGACTGCTATGTCCTCATGGAAACATCAGTTTCATTTTTTCCTGATGGAAAGAGTGATGTAAAGAGCAGGAAAAGATGCAAATGATTTTTTTTAATGGAAAAGGAAAGTTTTGCCATGTTTCTGACTTACTTAAACTCATTAGGTGAATTGTAAGTGAGGTATTTCTTTAGAATACCTGTACTGTTGAAAAATGCTTTTGTTGTGATTTTTCAGGGTTGATTAAAACAGTGCTTGTCTCTTCAGTAATACATCAGCCTTATAGAAAATGGGGGACTCTGACTACATTTTCACCTCTGAGGGCACTTTCATGAACTCTTCTATAACCACAAGGCCACTCCTCTCAGAGAGGTGTTCAACGATGTTTTTCTCCTATGCAGCTTTGCAGTGTGGTTTCTGAGGAAAATGTTCTGTAAGGGAGAGGTGAAATGGTTTTCAGCCATAGCAGAGAAGCTTTAGGCCTTGACCTTTTACAACACCGCACTTTAAGCAGTTTAGATAGCTCTGTGCTGATTTGGGGGATATTTACAAGCTACAGGAAGTGTTAAAGATAGTTCAGTATAGAGGGGAGTTAACTGTCTTTTGTTTTGTTCTCTCGAATGCTGTTTCCGTTGCAGAATTGTCATGTAGAGATGGAAATATTATGTATATGTGTTTATATATGGGTGTAAGGAAACAAAAAAAATCTACCAGACGAATTAATTTTCTAAGGTTTTGATCTAAGATTGATTTCTGTTTTAGTAAGAGTAAGATAAATGCTAGTAAAACTCATATACTAGCTGCCTTCAAAACCTGATAATTGTATGGCATGTTGACATGCTGAAATATTAGATATAGCACAGCATTCATTGTCAGGGAGTTATCTTTAAGGAATACGATGTGTGACAGCAATCTTGAGGGTAACAAGGGCGTTTATTTGAACTGAAGTTTAATTTCACATTTGTGCCTGTGTTATCTGTAGATGTGTATCTGTATTCGAAGTCACACACAGCACATTAAGCTGTCCTGAAAACTGACAGAATGCCCAAGGAAGCTATTAAAGTGAGGGTGCAGAAGGATGTTGGGTTACTGTGACAGATGAATATTGTGCCGGTTTGTGCTTTGGTACTGGTGGCCTGACTGATGCTGTTATGTGAAGCAGCTGATGTAATGGTGTCCTCTTACCCCATAACCACTCAAGTGCATGTTTCTGTGAGGTGTTTAGACAAGGGTGGAAGTCGTCTTGGGCAGAGTAACTCTGGTGGGAAACTGGAGAACAAAAGAATGTGGCAACATGGTTTTTGGGGATGTATTTAAAAAAAAAGGCTGTAATGCTTTCTTTGGTGTTCAGAAGCACTGGGACAGCGCTGAAGGGTGAATATACAATATTGTATTCGTATCTCTGGTGGTTTTTTATGATTTTATGAATAAGATTGAGGTATAATTTTGCTGTTGCAGGAGGATCTCAAATGCATTTAAGTAAGTTTAAAATTAGTTCTTTTGATTAATTGTTTTAAGCAGTGTTACATCTTTTCCCACACTTCATATTAATTGTTTGGTTATTTGTGAGCTGAAAAAAGTAAGCGCTTTTCTGTTCTGACTTTTTTTTAATAGTCGTGGTTGCTTGTGGTACAGCAAACAGAACAGCTGAGCAAAATAATGAAGACACATGCAGAGGATCTTAATTCTGGGCCCTTGCATAGGCTTACAATGATGATCAAAGATAAGCAGCAAGTTAAGAAGAGTTTTGTAGGTGTTCATCAACAAATTGAAGCAGAGATGTACAAGGTATTTTATTCATCTGTTCTCTGTAAATATATTGTAATTTTGTATGTTTAAAAAGTAATGAATTGAGAGTGGATTTTTTTAGTTGCTTTGTTTTTGTTTGTGCTATGGTAAAAGTAGTGGTGTGTGGTATGTAGAATGCTTAGTTTAAATTTTAGTAATTTCCTACACAGTTTTTCTCTCCTGCTAGCTGACAAGGCAAAGATGTAAAACTTTCTTCTGTATGAATTTCTATGGCCAGATAGCACTGAAAATGCTCTTGTTCCAATAGAAGATAATTCTCGTGTGATGCTTCTCTATTCCATTTCTCTTCCTGTTCTCATTCCACCCTAGATATTCCTGGGACCAGGGCACTGTAAACTTTTGTTAATGAGTGCTCTTGGCAGTCCGGACTGTTTTGGGTGGGGACAGAGTTCTAGTCCCTATTCTAAAATATAAATCAAGTATAAACCAAACACTGAGACTGCAGGTGAAACTCTTCAGAGTGTTTTCCATGACATGTCAGTTGTCCTGCTTGTGTTGAAAGCACTGTATCTTGTCAGTATAGCTGACAGAAATCACAGTTTCGTTCAGATGCTCTGGGGGAAATTTAGCTACAGATGTCAAAAATCAGAGTGATACTTTGAAAGGTCTACAGAGAGAAGGGAAAGCGGTGTTTCTTCTTTCTTCCAGCAGAGAATTTGGGATTTAGAGTCGTGTAATTAAAATGTAACATCTGAGTAAAGCAATAACACTGTCATGGACTGATGAGTAAAAGATTCTTGGGCCACTTATGAGAAGAACTTGGAGCTATTCTGTGTTTAAACTAGGCATATATTAAGTTAAATACGTTAGCTCTAATAAGATTGCTTCCGTAATCTGCTGGAATTTTGGCATCTTCTGCAAGTATTGACTGTGGGGACTACATCTATTTTTGATGGATAGTCAGTGGGCTGTCATTATCTGATAAAATTTCCAAGCCAAATAATCACTCACTGCTAGTTATGGATCAGTGCATCTGATAATAGTCAGGATGGAAGAAAAGAAATAACTGGTAGCATGTGTTAGAAGTAATAGAAGTTATAGAGAATTACATAACGAGAAGAAAGAAAGAAAGATAAGAAAGAGAGGCTGGATGGAGTAAGACGGCTGAAAACTCAGGCATACTTTTAAAAGAGACTATGCAAAATGGTTTTTTTTCTCTTAATATGCCAAACTCTAATAAAATCTCTAATAAAACTGTCTTTTAAAATGAGGCTTTTCCAAAAAAATAGAATGCATATTGAGCACTCACCAAATTATTATTTCAAACCATATTGACTTTATTTAATTATGGGCTGCACAGCCATGGAAATATTTTGCATCCTGCTGAATAAGCTTGCATTGTTGTTTGGTTTGAGTTTTTTTGGGTTGTTTTTTTTTCTTTTTTCGCCTTCCTGATTTTCCAAAGAGACATTTGGATAGTGTTCTCCCTTTGTCAGCTGGCTGTTTGTTCAAGGTTTTGTGTACCTGGAGCACTTTCAGAATGACTCTCTGAAATTCAAAATACTTCTCATATTCTGTGGTATTATTTCTGCTTTTGTTATGCACAGAGGTAAAATGCTGATTGTTTCTCGGGACAGTATCCAAAGTTTGTGAACATCAGTGTCTGTGCAGTTCATATTCTTAGGATATGCTGGCAAAATAGTGTGTTTAGGTGAAATGCATATGTGTCATCCTTTCTTATTTTAGACACTTCTGCAGTGAGGAATCTTTTGGGGAAAATTCTTAAGGACAGTGAAATACCATATCTATTACACAAATGTAAATAGGACTTGTAGATTTATTCCAGTTTCCATTAAGATGTTAAAAAATTTTCTTCATGTCACATTTGAGGGGAAAAAAGTAGAGTACTGTGCTGATTATGTGGGCAAGAATTTTGAATTAAAAACTGAGTTTTGGTAATCCCTGACCATCTTAGTTCCTTAAGTGTTCTTTAGGAACAGACACGCTCATGATATTAGTTTTATCTGTTGGAAGAACACAATCTAAGAATCAGTAAAATATATATTGTAGTTGTTACAGAGGTTTCATAATGCTAGTGTCCTGTCTTTTATTTTTCAGTTTTCTGCAAGAGAAGCGATCTGTGTTACTTATATTTTAATTGTGATCACTACTTCCTAATTGCATCTTTTTCTCCATTTATCATGATGTCTTAAAGTTGTTTTTCCTGTATCACCTCTATTAGTGTATAGTAACAGCAGTTTTGAGTATAATTTACAGTGTGTAGAAATATGAGATGAGTATATGTGATTGACGTGGAGCAAAGGTTCTGCCTTTAAATTAAATTTTGCACAGTTGACCCAAAAGTAGAGGCTGTAGACAGCACTTTGTTGGATCTTGAAGGAATTTCATTAAGCTTTCAGATGTTCTGGAGGGTGACAGTAATGTTATCTGGGCCTTGCCTGATGAAAAAGAGGGAAAATTGTGAACTTCAGCCTTCTTCATGCCAGCTGTAAGAGGAACAATTTTTCAGTAGAATAGACTTTTTCTGCACATTAACTGAGGGGAACACTTCTATTAAAATAAGTTTCTCTTCCATGATTTTCCAATTGAAGCCTATTTTTCTGTTGTTTTTTCTATTTTTTTTTGTTAGAATTTTTATTTTTCTTGTATTTTTCCTATATATTTACAATATTTGCTAGGTTTTTTGATATTGTGATGGCTGGTTTGTTACTGGCTTTTGTTTGCAAGTTCATGATTTGTGATTGTTTCTGAACAGTGCACTAATTTTGTCACACAGTCAATGAATGCTGGGGGTGGAAGGGACAGCTTTATTTTATTTTTTTGACCAAAACCACCATATTCAGTGCTCTGTTTCACTGTAGGGGTTTTTTGTTTGTTTGTTTGCTTCTGTATTTGGGTTTTTTTTTCATTTTTTTGTGTCTTGATTTGGTTTTCCTTTTTAAGAGTTTAAGTTTTACAATTGTTTCATGCCAGGGTGCTGTTCCTTAGTCATTATAAAGTTTGTACAGTCATTCGTGTAAAGTGTAAAATCTAAAAATTCTGCTATCTTTTTTTTTAGGTGCTAAAGAAATTCCTTCCTATGCATAGGACATTTTAACCTAGTATGATTTATTAAGCATCTTTTTGGTGGTTTTTTCTCCTTGTCATTGAAATGGAGTATTGTTTATGATTAGCTGGAATTCCTAAATATATTTTTAATTATGGTGATATGAATGGGGATCTGTGTCTTAGGCCTCTTATTTAATTCCATGCATTTATTGATTTTGATTTTGCACCATGTAATTTGCAACATGTAATTTGCACCATGTAATTGCACCATGTAATACCCTATTAAGATTATCTCAAGCCAATGGAAAGTGTAGCTTGGATAATAAATTCTGTTAATTCTCTTTCACTGATGCTATGGGGTTTTTTATGTGTTGAGTATAAGTATTTTTAATGCTTTTTCTATTTCTGTTTTCTTAAAGGTCACAAAGACAGAACTAGAGAAACTAAAATCTAGCTACAGACAACTAATAAAAGAAGTAAATTCCGCCAAAGAAAAGTATAAAGAAGCTGTGGCTAAAGGTATGACTGACTTGAGTTAATTTTGTCTATTTATTAGTGCCTTTTTCAAACCTGCTAAAACTCTTACAATGAAACAAGGTAATTTTTTTATTTTGAGCTATTTGATTACAATGTAAAATCTTATTTGGTGTCTTAAGTAAGACAGGCTGATTGTCATCATGTATACTTGGTATACTCTTTAAAATTCATAAAATATAAGTGGTGATTCTTTTAACTTCTTGTATTATTCTTTCAGTGGATATTTTTGAAATCTAAAATTGCTCGGGTGGACTGTTAATAGTGGTAGGTGGGTTGGGTTGCAACTCTGTCTCATCTGCAGTGTAGCTGCAGTCTACTTGCCTGTGAACTATTATGGTTACTACAGTGGCACCAGCATCAGTTCTTGTGGGTGTAACACATCAAACCTTTGTCAACCTCATCTGGAAGAGGAAAATAAGTCATTTGCACACTGGGATTATTTTTTTTTTGAGAAACGATATGTCCAATCTGCATGGATTTTGATTTCTGTTGAATTGGGCTTGAATGATGAGATAAAAGAGAGCCTTTGTTCTAGTATGTATTGAAGTATCTTGCTAATAATTGTTCTCACGTGTCCTTCTAAGATTTTCTTTTCTTTCTTTAGTGAAAATTAACTGAATGGCAGTATATAAGTGTAATTCCAAGACCCATCTTTTAGTTTTTGTATGACTGTCTAAACAACAGTTAATGTTCTTGGTTCTCTTGTAGTATAATTATAGTAGCTCTCAGTGAGGAGAGAAAGATCTTCTTTCCACATTTGTCTAAAATTTGGCCAAAACATCAGGGAATGAGGAGTCGCACTTAGCACTGTTGGGCTTCGACTTGTATTTTTCTTCTACTGATATTCATAATCACTTAAAAATATAAATGCATACTCAGCCACTCATTTTGTTCGATTCCCTGTTTCCTATATGTAACTTAATTTGGTTACTTGGTTTATCCTCAAGCAACTACTTAGTGTCGGAACATATAGTATATAACATGGAAAATACAATAGGATGCTCTGATCTTAGTATGTTATTTTTACCCCATCTTATCCTGTGTTCCTGTTACCAGTCTGGTCATTCTCCACTCCTGAAGCACCAAACTTTCCCATTGGAATAAAAGAGTGTTTTGGCTGTCAGCAGCTGTGATGTTTTGATGTGATTTTGATTAACTGAATTAGTGTTTCTTTAGATAGACAGCAAACATGAACTGTTTTAAGACACTTATCTCCTGTAGTTTTTTTTTTGACCTTCTCTTTCAGGCTTCCATCTAATGTTTGTCTTCTTATAACTCGTACCTAATTTCACTTCTGCTAAAATCTTATTGTAAATCTGTTTTGACAAACACTGATTCCCATTAAAATGTTGCAGGTTTTTCTCCCAAAAGTTGTGGAATTACTTCTGCCCTGCTGCATCCCAGACCCTGTTCCTGTTTACAAATACTTGTGCAGCTGATGAGCTACTTCAGTTGTTTATCAGCTGCAAGTCAGCTGAGCGGCTTGAATTTTTTTGTGTTGTGATATTTCTGAGCTCTGAAGTTGTCAAACTGGTTTGTGAAGTCAAAAGTTACGGAAGTCTTAAAATTATAATGCTTCATTATTACAGGCTATTGTTTATTCAGTAAGCAAGGCTTATTCAAATTATGTGCTATTAGCTACGTTACTTTCAATATACAAACTGGTTCAGTTTTTCAGGATTTCAGGAATAACTGAGAACAAAGGAAGAAACAGTGCTCACCAGAACAGTGTATTGTAAATAAGCAATGCCAAGTATTAAAAATAAGCTGAAAAACATTTTTTTAAAACAAAAAAATGGGAGATCTTTGAACACCAGCTCTGACAAGAAATTTGTTAAAATATCTGGTCCGGGTTCGTTTGTGTAAAATGTTGTTTTAAACAGATTTTGTTCCTCTGACAAATCAATTCTCTAAGGCAGTGACTGGCCTTGCCTCTCTGGAGCCGAAGGGGACAACTACTCCTTAGGACATATGATTTCAGCTTTACCTCTGGGGTTATCTGTAAATTCATGCAGCACCTGTATGAGCTAGTCCCCAGGAAAAGAATGAAAATCACATAGAGTAATGTCCGACAAATGTCTCTGTTTTGCAAGTGTGGTGCTTTTGAGGTGTAGTGAGGTTTTTTTTCTGTTTTGTTTTGGAAAACAAAAAAAGGCAAAACCACCTTCTAGGAGAGAGAGTAGGTTTATTAGAGCTGCTGGTGAAAGAGGTACAACTGGTTCTTCAGCTTGTGAAGAGAATTGCTTCTGTTTTCTGGTTGAGTTGTTAAAAGTGATATGAAATTCTGGGCTAAACACACACAGTAGAGAATATTAACTGATAAGGGTAAAGGCAGGCAAAGTTTATACACTGGGAAGTGATGTTATGATTTTCTGGAATCAGAAAGTATTCTCAGGTAAACTTGAATTTCTGTGTGTTGTACTTTGCACCAGCTGAGTGGGCAGTCACTTTGGTTCAATGTGTTGACACCCTAATGCAGGCTTACAGGTGTTTCCATTTTTTGCTGAAAACACTAAGAGGACTATTGGAAAGAATAGGAAGTGTTAAGGACTGAATAATGATAGTGGTTAGTTACAGGTTTTCTTGGTGTCAGGGCAATGGATAAAGCATCTTGTGGGAATTTTTTGATGGCTTTTTAGGGGGGGAAAAGGGAACTGCATTCTGAAGCAATACAGGAGCTTCCTTATGGAAGACTTCATCCTCTCCAGATCGGGAGGAACATGAAGGTGTCTGAGATTCTGGCCCAGGAGCGATTCTGGGGGAACCCTCTGCTAGCACTGCTTCTGCTTGTGCACCAAGGAAAGCAGAGGGACAGTTGTGTTGCAGAGAGAGCACCACTGAGCCTTAGCTGCCCCTTCCATCTTAGTCTGGGTTGCACTGCCTTGTCATGGCCACCAGCGTCTGCCTGCTGGCTCCATCAGAAGTGGCTGATTTACCTTGTTTGTTCTAGCGCTCACCCCAGTAAGTCATGCACAGCTGCTCCTTTCTGGACCAGTGATTACCACGGGAATCACAAATGCAGTCTGGTTGGTTTTTCTAGGGCATGGAGGCTCCAGTGTCAGGCAGTCTGGTTGATGTTAGTCATTTGCATGATAGTTTTCTGCTTTTTTCCCCAGTTCTTCATTCTTATGGTTTTTTAATGTATGGTAAGAGAAAGCAGGCTGAGAGGGGATAAAGTCAGCAAGCTGTACTAGTCCAGTGCCTCTTTAATGAAGCATACGTCAGTTTTTGGGGCTCTATGGACAGATTGATTACAATCGTCTCTTCTGGATTAGAATGCTTTGTTAAAAATCCCCCACAGGTATGTACTGGGAATGCAGAGCATGTTCCTTTGCAGAATTGGACTCATAAGGTATACAAGGGTCTTTGGAGCAAAATATAAGACAAAAGCTTATTAAGATTATTTTTCTGTAATGAAACAAACAGCCCTGTGAAATCTTTTGGCTGTGTGACATTGATAAGAAATGGTGTAGACACCTTAAAACAGCAGTCCAAAATAACACTCTCAGAGTGTATACAAGTCTGAATTTACAGTACTGTGCTAATCAGTGCTGCAGAGTAACAAGGTGATTAGAATGTGACATGTTGATGTTGCTGCTGCAGAAAAACACATCAAGCCAAAATTTGTGCCAAGTGGAAAAGGCATCATTTGGCTAAAGAAGTCACAAAGCTCCTGAAATACTTTAATAAATAATGTGTTAAGAATACAAAATGGAGACTGTAGGACAAATGTAAATATCAAGTGTGATATTGCATTACAGTTTGAGTCTCATTTGGTTGGACCAGTAACTGCTTCCACTGAAGTTTTCTGTTTGCACAATTATTTTTGTTTCTGAAGATCTGTGCATCTCTAAGTATAGTTCAGTGTGTCTGTGGGTGTTTCAAATGTTTTCATCCTTGAATTTTTTGATTAAGCACTACTTGCTGCTATATAAATGAGGAAATGATGATTACATGAAACAATAATTTACTCTTTTCATTACTTTTTTAAAAAAAATTGAAAAGCATTAACAAAATCTAGCATCTATTTTTGTAGCTGATTTGGTGTTAGATGTTTAAGTGTGAAACATCTTTTATAGCAGTTGCTTTTATATCAGTTAATATTGCAAGCTGGAATAGAGCCAGTGTAGCTTTGGGAGGTTCATACTGAGTTTTAATACAACATAATCTTTAGAAAAAATTACAGTTTTTGTGTAAATAAATTCATTACATGTGTTTATTGTATTCTTATTTCTAGTTCATTACTGATTGAGTGTAGAAACCATGTTGCAGCATTCTTTTGTGACTTAATGGATCTGAAGTAAATAGTAAAGGAAAAATATATTGATTCTAAGTATTTAATATCATAATTTCATTTTATGCTGCTACAGCAGCATAAAAATATTGCACCAGATTTCTCTAGGCTTGTGTTCCCTGACAACATTGTGATTTAGAGGAGCCCAGGAACATTAACTGTACACCTAGCACATTATACAACGTTGCATCTGCTGGAAGAATGTTTTCTAGTCCCTGGAACTCCTGTAATTTAATACTTCAAATGACTTCTGTGGTACATACTGAAGTTGCAAAACAGCATAAGCTACATCTATGGTAAATAAGGGAGCTGTTAAAAAAGCTTTCATTAAATCAAATTATTGTCCTACTACTCTTTGTAATAGCCAAGTGGTCGGAAAATACTTATTAGGTGGCTGGTGCATTCATTCTGAGATGCCTGTAAAATTGTTATTGTACAGCTACATTTCCTGGTGGCATGTGTTGCCTGTCGTTGTTGCTGCAATGAGAGAAGCTCCTAGTAGGATGTTTTTTGAGCTTAGTTTTGACTGAAACTCTCATATTGTTAAGACAAAACAGGTAATACTGGCTGAACTGGTCTGTCTTATTCACAGAGATCAGCAGACTGAATTTCAAATGAATTTCAAATTAATGCTCTACCATAAGTGTTTCAACTCATATATAGTACCAGTGCTTGCTCGGAAGGGGTAGGGTTGTTTCTTCTGTGTACAATAAAGCTTCTAGAGTAGGAAACCCCAGGGAGTGCAAAGAGATCTTGGTGACTTCTCGTGGAGTGTGGGACCAGCTTGGGCCTGTTGTTTCCACTCAGCACAGACATGCAGCCCCAGGGTGTGCTCTCCTCAACCCTCAGAGGCCAGCATGCACAGGTCTGGGAGAATTGGCTAGAGGTGCTTAACATCTCAAACATCTGACAACAGTTCAAAAGATGGAACATTCATTCTTGCTATTTTTATGCTATGTTACTTACTTATCCTAATATTAGGCTGATAGCTTTGCTGAACTCTAAAATTAGATCTGGTATTCTGTAAATTTGAACTCTTAGGTATACACAAATAGTTCTGGGTTTTATTTTTTCCACATTAGAAAACTATTTATAATTTGCAATCAGTAATTTGTAAAGTAAGAATTGGGAGGAACTTCTTATCCTCTTCTCAGAAATCAGTTGAGTGGAGGAGGGAGTGGGTGATTTTATTTGTTGAAGAAACACGTTCATGTAAGCCTCTTGCGAGACATAAAGGGAAAAAGACCTTTGAGGTTGAACACAAAGATCCTATCTTCTTTCTGTCTATCTTTGTGATTTTGGTCTTGTAAAACCTGTGTTAATTAAGAGCATTGTGTTTGTATCTCTTGATTTGCAAAGTGATCATAAGGCTGGTC
This sequence comes from Amblyornis subalaris, assembly GCA_018881555.1. Classification (NCBI taxonomy): domain Eukaryota; kingdom Metazoa; phylum Chordata; class Aves; order Passeriformes; family Ptilonorhynchidae; genus Amblyornis; species Amblyornis subalaris. Next base: position 1,268,844 of record JACAXG010000117.1, on the reverse strand, counting down.
ACCCACTAAATTTCTGAGTGTGCTTCCTGAATCAGAAGTAACAGTCAAAGAAAAGGAGGCTGCTCTCTGCAGCTTCCTGAGGAGGGGAAGTGGAGAGGTAGGTGTTGATCTCTTCTCCCTGGGATCCAGTGACAGGACACATGGGAATGGCTCACAAATGTGCCAGCAGATGTTCAGACTTGACATTAGGAAACATTTCTTTATTGAGAGAGTGGTCAAACCCTGGAAGAGGCTTTCCAGAGAGGTGGTCGATGCCCGAAGTCTGTCAGTGTTTAACAGGCCTTTAGATCATACCCTCCACAACATGCTTTGGTTTTTGTGTAGCTCTGAATTGATCAGGCAGTTGAACTACATGATTCTTGTAGGTCCCTTCCAACTGGAATATCCTGTCCTGTCCTGTCTGGAAGTGAAGCTGGGCTCAGTACGGGAATCCAAATGCTTCAAAAGTCGTGTTCCTGGTGGTTTTTTTGAGATCAATAAGAACTGTCATATGAGGAAGTAATTTTCATAATCACCTGTTGTATTTAGATGTCTCTAACATTACAGCATAAAATACTGAGCTTAAGGAGATAACTTGGGTCAGGAAGGTCCTGAAATCAGTTAAATGGGTAATATGGAGTAATCAATTACAGAGCAAGTTCTCCAGGCTGTGTTTTTCCTATTGAGCAATGAAAACCTGAGAAATTGAACAAACTATGAGGAAATGCTTTATAAAAGAACTGGAGAAGTTAGAAGGTTGCATCCAAAAGCAGGGCACAACAATTTTTTTCTAGATAACTCACTGTAAGTTGTGTAACATATTCTTCAGTATTGGGAATCAATTAATGTGAATATACATTGTCTTGATACATGAGTAGTCTTTTTTTTCTGTCATATTTAGGCTTTTAAATTATTTTCTCTATTTTAAATGCTTAATCCTGACTAAATTTCAATTGAGATAAAGACCATGTTACAGTCTCACTAGTATTTGCTCCAGCTTCAGTCTGTGGAGCAGTTGAGTCAAGCTTTACCTATATACAGGTTCTTTACTGTAAAAATATTTTATTGTTTTAAAAAAATGTGTCATTAGAAAAAGACGTATTTGAAAGCCATGACCATCTCATTCATAAGTATAAAGAATGTGTTCAGTACCATAATGTAAACAAATAATGCAATGGAGTATTCTTTTCCAGACACAATTAAATAATGCTCTGTGAAAAGGTGTGTCTCTGTAGTGGAAATAAATAAGGAAGTGACTATGTTGGAGGTTTGTTATTGATAAACCAGTGTGGAAACAGCAAAAGGCTCAGAAATTATCTCTGTTGTTGAAAATGCTGAAAAATACGTAGATGGAAAGATAAACGCAGTTCTGGGAAATTACTTGAAAAACTGCAATCATAAACAATGGGAAATGTGTAGTAGATCACTATATGCATTGACAGCTTTATAGTTTAGGGGTGGTATTTACAAAAATAAAAGTTTCTAAATCAAACTGAAGAAGAAGAGTTTTCTCTGTCTGAAGTATTATTATATACTCAAGATTTGCAATTTTTTAGGGGAGGATTTTTGCTTCATTCAAAAAAAAAAAGAAAAAAAAAAGGCAAAAGCCCTGATTCTCCTCTCTTTTTTCCCATTTTAAAATTTTATGGAATCAAATACTGTGATACTTAGTGAGGTTTTAATACAGAAAATACAACAATTCTGAAGCCAAGCTGCTTAGCTTTCCTTGGAACCGTGCCTGTCCCCTCTTCAATCCTAACCCGTAAGCTCTCTGTCACTTCTCATCCATCCCGAGGCAGAGCTCCATGCACTTCAGCTTCCCTCTCCTTGGCTTCCTGGGCTGCTTTTCCCCAAGAGTCTGAGCTCTCCGTTGCATAGCTCCAGTCCTGCCTTTGTGTTCCCAACAATATTCTGGCACTTCAGCTGCACAGAGACACCCAACTCACCATGTTTATCCACCACACTGCATGCAGTAATACACAGACACATGACAGACGTGTCATCCCAACATGCTGAGGTCCTGGAGAGGATTTGGGGGGATTTTTCCACACTGGTGCCTTGTAGGAACCTTGTTACCCACCTGCACCTGCTGGAGTTGACCCCATCCAAGCCTGTTTTGTTTTCTTTGTGATCCCTTCCCATCTTGGGGAATGGCAATGCCCTTTCCTTAGCAGTCTCCTCCTCCATTGCTCTCTCAGGGCTGCGGGTCACTCTGTGTTAAAGCTCTAGTTTAAAGCCCTCCTAAAGAGGTCAGTCATCTTACTGGCAGAAGTGTTTTTAGCCTGCTTAGGAAGGCGCTTCCAATCTTTCAAGCGGGTGGTGGTCTGCAAACAGGGTGCCATGGTTTTAGAACCCAAACCCCTGTGGCCAACATCGATTCCACAACTGCTTATCAGTGTGTATTGTCAGTGCCCTGCTTGCACCCTTTCCTTCACTGGCAGGGTTGAGGAGACCACAGACTGGTCCCTCTTGCTTTTCATGGCTGCCCCCAGAGCTGTGTAGTCACTTTTGGTGATGTCCAGGTTTTACCTGGCAGTGTCATTGGTGCCCATATTTCTTAGGAGATTGCCTATGCTGTTTTTCCCTGTACTTACCTATACCCAGAAACTTGGGTGGATTTGCTTTTTGCACTCTCTGAACTGCGAGAGAGAGTTGTGTGAGTTACTGGCATGTGTTTTAGTCCACAGAGTTTCTCTGGAATTGTTAGTCATAGTTTTATTTATGTATAAAGACTTCCTTCCTTCCTGTTAGTCATGTGTAGATCTTCAGCTTGTCCTATTTTTCATTTTGTTTGTCTGTTTCCACAAATCTAACATATTTAAGGTTTCTGACTGTTTCTATTGCAGGGAAATCCTATATTGTCGTGTCAGCTGTGTCACTGACTCCTTTTAAAACTAAATTAAATTAATTGTCAAAAACTGGGCTTGTGTAATAAGATGGTATTCTTTGTCAGATAGATGTTATCTTCATTAATGTATCTTCATGGGATGGCATTCACAGTGCGCTGAAGCCAAAGGTCATGTTTCAATACCAGGAGCTCTAAATCTAGAAATCTAGTTCATCTGTTGTGAGTTAAGCCTTTATAATGGTCTCTGTTGCATCTTTTATGAACACTGTCATCACTTCTGAATGACTTAAAGTCTAGCTGGAAGAAGTTGTAAGAGAGTGAAGACCTGAGCTCATTATTTCTTTTAAATACAAACTATGTATGAAAACTTTCTCCATCTTAAATATTTATTTTCTGATGGTCAGTTTCTTTGAGGCACTTGCACTGTACATTGATGCTTATTTAAAAAAAGATGAAGTGAACATTATGAGCTGAAATTTTTCTCAGTTCGTTGTACCATCCAGTCTTTTTTCTTCCATTCTATGTGATTATTAGGCCGAAAGAGTCTAATACTTATGATTGCAAGAATTTTGGATTAGCAAATCTGCCTTTTAATTGAAAATAGGCTAAAACATTCTTACTCTGGATGGGTGTGTTGTACTGTATGTAGTAAAATCTTAGATGAGTTTCTATTAGAAATTGAAATACTAGAGTCCAGAATGATTGAAAAAGAATGCCAGCCTTTTCTTTGTAAAAGTAAAACGTTCATAATTGAATTTTGCAAGCTTCACAGTACAGTTTATGGCACGACATATTGTATACACAGTCAGTTTCTATTAACATTAAACAGTTTTGTCAACAGCTGATGGCAGTAGAATTATAATTAGATCTATTTATGAAATTCATTATACAGATAAAGAAAATTGGATGTTTTCCTCTGTGCTAATTGACATGTAGAACAACTGTGTACTCTGCCTCACTGCATTTTGCTACTTTAAAGAATAAATTACAATATGGAAATAATACTGTAACTATGTTCTCTGAATTAAGTATAAGTCCAAGGCTCTATTTTAAAGTTGAGTGAATATGATTATTTGATTTATGTCGCAATTAGTTGAGGTGTTCTGCTGAGGAATAATGTATAGCAGAGGTATTTAGTCCTTAAAACAGATGGGAAAATGGGATAGTTTAGCTGTTAATGAGTTTCTGAGAGAAGTATAGTATTATTAAGTCTCTAGTTATGTGGATATGATAATTTTAGTGTAAATTTTCAGTTTAGTTTTACTGTTTAAGGTGGCTTCTTGTAGTTCATAGGTCAGAAGCCTGTACTGATGGTACATGGTATGATTTCACATATGCTGATTTTTTGTAAGCTGAAAGCTGATAAGGAATGTATTTTAAACAAATTCATGGACAAGTTGTATATTTTAAGCTCTTGAACTATGACATATGGAGATAATTTTGGATTATTTGATCTAGGGCATGCTTGAGTAGAAATGGCCAAACACCGAATAAACCGAGGAAGTAATGCAGTATTTTTCCATCTGCCACCACCTTGCCTGTCTCTTATAATTTCCCTAGGCAGTGTGTTTCCCAGTGGACTGGCAAGCAAAACTTGGTGCTTTCAGCCTTGGCTTCCAACTGCCTCATCCTCTCTCCTTTCATCCAGTCTTTATCCTGTAACTACTATGTGACCTCTTCCTGTTCCAACCCTCTTCAATCACCTTGTGTCATTTCCTGATGTTCCACTTGCCTCTCCTTTTTCAGAAAGACCTTACGGTGTGTATGTTTTACTCTCGAGTTGACCAGGTTGGCTCTGTAGCCTACCGTATTTAGAAATGAGTCTGTATGATACTTCTGTATGATATTCTGAAATTAGTGGAGGTGTTCTGCTCAGGAAGAATGTATGCAGAGGAGGAATTTAGTCCTGAAGGCAGATGCAAAAATGGGATTTTACACCATCCCATTACATTGTTGTGCTGGTGTCAGACAGGCACATTTGGGGTTATTTAACTTCTGGGATGTTATTCTGATGTGTTGGATTTTTTTTTTCCCCTTATAAATGGTCTACATTTCATTGAGGAATAAATAGCGTGATTTTTTTTTTTTTGTTTTGGCGAAATAAAAAAAATTAGTCTCCTCATGAAACATGAATTTAGCTTGTTTGCCAAAGACAAAACCTGTTACGTCTGGCTAAAGTTCAGGATAGACTTGTGAATGTTATCTCTTCAGGACAGTTCTATAGAAATTTTTAAAGTGAATTGTTTCATTCATACCTAAATGAAAAATTCTTCTGTGGCGACAGCTCTGGAAATGTGTTTTGTCTTTGTTGTACAGAGTAACTGAGATAAATTATAGTGTAAGAAATCTGTACCTTCTACATGCAAAATTAGGTCAGCATTTAGATTGTTTTCAATTAAATGAAAGACATAATATCCTTTTAAAATGATTTTTATTAATCCATGTTTGAAATGTAGCTGACAGTGGCAAGGTAGCAAGTGTCTGGAGAGCCATACCAGAGTACAAACTGATAGAAACATGCCTCAGCTTCATGGTAATTTGTTACCTACGGACTTCCTGTGTCAGAAGTGCTGTCCTAGTTCTTAGTAGCTCTTCAGGATTTTTTTTCCTGTTTTACATACACTTGTCTGTTCACTATTAAACCACGTAATTTTTTCATGCTTACGAGAACTTTTACCAAAAGAATGCATAGGTTGGCTGAGTTGAAGAACTTTCTTTTTAGCAAAGCACTTACTGTTTCCATGTAATGCCATATGGGCTTTATATTGAAAGAGGTTTTGTAGGTCTGCTAACTGTGTGTCTCCTCTCACATGTTCCTCCTCAGACTCCTAGTGCTTCAGGACTCTTCATTGTAGCCATTCTTTCTGGATTCCTTATTTTCCTGCCTTTCTGATGGTTAATGCCATTCTCTAAACCTTTTGTAGGCCAGGTATATCCTCCTTGAGGTTAATGAACTGCATATTTTTAAGTGGATTTAATCAGTGTCATAATAACCCTGTCTACTCCTTTGCTAAATAACATCGTGTCCAGCAGCTGCTGAACACTGAATTAACATTTCCATCAATCTTTCTGTACTAACCCCAAGATCTCATTTCTGCATGCATTCAAGTAAGCTTACAGCAGATTATTAAACCTGGGTAGTTTTTTGTCCATGTGCATCTCTCTAAATATTCACTCTATGATTTACCATTGTGAGTTTTAATCACAACCTCTCAAGGTTTCTTTTCCAATTCTTCTCATTTGGTTCCCCTATTTGCTGCCTTCAGACAGCATCTTCATCATCATGTTCATCACTTCATCTGTCGGAACCCAGCTGATATTCCTGGGGCACTCCATGGAGCGCCTACTTCCTCTTGTAAAAACTAATTGTAATATTTCAGCTAAAACTTTATCAAGGACCTTTGAAGTTTCAAAGCTAAGCACCATCCAGTCCTCATAATTTGCTCTTATTTTGTTTATTCTCTAACCTTTCCTTCTGACACCTCAGAAGAAAGAGACTCATTGACTTTTTCACAACGTAATGTTTCAGCCTGGAAATCTCTGAAGGTCTTTCATAGTGATCACAGAAGAAAAAGAATATAGGTGTTTTTTTCTTCTACCAGCTCCTTTTATATGGTGACTGCTGTTTACTTTTTCTGACAAGCTCGCTGACTCCAATGTATATGAAAGAGGATTTGTTACTGGTTTTCCCCCAACTTTTTTTTTAGTGCACTTTTAATGTGTGTCTGTGTTTTGATTTATTTGAGTTCACGGTCCCTTGTGTGTTCCTTATATGACACAGCTCTTCAAGGTCTGCTTTCAAGCAGCTGTTCTGCCAGTTAGCTATGAATGCTTACATTTTCTTCTTTCTCAACTGCTTTGTGATGGGTAGTAGGTATGTTTTTTATTGCCTGAATTATTTTAGGTTTATAAGAAATGTGGTGGTCTAAATGAGGTCGCTTTAGTTAGCATATGTTTATCTGTGCAGGCTGTTGTGGCTCTGCACTTGATATTTGCAGATATGGGATTCATTTAAAATTATTTTAGTTCCTGAAAAAGTCATGAGATATTTCATAAACGTCAAGAAGACAGCAAGGATGTCATTAAAAGCTGATGTGTCTGTTCCTGGTTGCAGCTGAAATAGAATTAATTTTCTTCACAGTAGCTGGTGTGGGGCTGTGTTTTGGATTTGTGGTGGAAACAGTGTTGTGGTGTATCAACACTGTTATTATAGCTGTGCAGTTACTGTGGCAAAGAATGGAACAGGTGATCTCTTGAAGTACCTGGTAGCTCTGCGATTCAGCCGTGAACTGGTCCTGTCAGCATGAGCTTGAGAACTTCCAGTCTCTGATGGTGCAGAGCTGAGGCTGTAGAGCCAAACCTCCTGATAGGGATAGCAGTGTGATAGGGAAATGTTAAGTTGTTGGAGAGAAGCTGCCCATTTTGGACAGGAATAACAGTGTGAGTGTTCAGCTACTCATATGTAGACTACATTATTGCTTAATTAGGATTATATGTAGCTATAAGAATATTTGAATAAAATATCTATTTTTATTGAATCTGGCGTAGTAGGACATCTCTTTCTGTATTAAAAATGTTTATTTGCAAATAAAAGAATAGCTTTGAGATAGTTATGTGTCTGAGATTTCTTCTTCATAGTTATATTAATTTAATACTTGTGGTATCATATACTTTTAGATAAAGATTTCTGATGTTTCTGCTCAAAGAAAATAACTTTTTTCTTACATAGTTTATTAATTAGAAAACCTAGACATTTGATCGTACCAATTATCTGAAAATGGTCAGATTTTGCCTTCTTCAGAGAAGTACCTTAAAAAGTAATGTAGAAAAAGGGGCAAACTTGTAATAAATCTACTAGGTGTATGTCATCTATGGGTCTGTATACTTTTAAATCACCACATGCATTTTTGTTTTGGTTTCTCTTAGGAAAGGAGACAGAGAAAGCCAAAGATCGGTGTGAAAAAGCCACTATGAAGCTTCATATGTTGCATAACCAGTATGTGTTGGCACTGAAAGGAGCACAATTACATCAACACCAATATTATGATACTACCCTTCCTCTGTTGCTTGATTCACTACAGAAGATGCAGGAGGAAATGATTAAAGCTCTGTAAGATATATTCTTATCTACTTCTAACTTGTACCATTTTCTATGTGTGGTATTCTAATTAATTTATATTTGAAAATTTTCTTATTTGAAAATACGAAATTGTGATTAATTAATTATATATCAGGGCATAACAGGTGAAAATATGATCTACATGATGTGGATGGTAGTTCTGAGTGGTTACTTAAGCATACCAACAAGACACCATCTTCTTATCAAACTTTAAATTCTTACAGATTGACTGCATTGTTTATATCTGTTCATGCTTTGTCCTTCAGCTCATAGACTGTGGCAAGTTTGTTGCCTCTCTGGTAGTCATTATTATGAAATTCCACCAGCAACATATCTGGTTTAAACTGCCTGACTGTCCTGAAAATGACTGTGGAGGATGGCCAAGCAGATGCATGGGTAATTATGTGTGTGTTGGAGAAGTAACAGGATTATGTAATCTTGATCTCACTGTGAGGAATCCACCCTTAAAACTGCAATTATCTTTTTCCTAAAAGATCATTTTTTGCATCATTACAGATGATCTCTGATATAGAGGGCTTTAAGCCCTCCTTTCCGCTGCCTCTTTGTCTTTCCTGTTCTGTCTGGTTTTTCCGTGTTGTTATTTAAATCACTTAGGCTAAAAGAAAGTGTGGTTACTTTCTTTGTAAGTATTGTTCATTTGGATGTCAAACACTCTTTTTTATCTCATTGTTTTCCCTGCTCTGAAGTCTGTGTTCATCTTGACTTCAGTGCACAGAAAGAGGGGGAGAGTTGGGGATTCCACGCTTTACATGATGCAGGCACCATTAGCTTCCCTATGCCATATTATATTAATTTCTTTAATGGTATCATTCTGGTATCAAAATGAAATAAACCTTTGTAGTAGTCCCTGTACTGTCTGTTTAATCTTAATATTGTATATAAGATCACAGCACAAGGCTACAATTAAATGTGTGTGCTCTAATTAAGGTGATCTTTTTAGAATTGTGAGATATGATAATTAACATTTATGATTAACATATGATATGTTAATTAACATATGATAATTAACATTTAGAAAACATTTATGATGGAACAAGAACTTACTGGAACCACTCATCTTTGCTATGCCTGAAGTAAAAACCTGTAAAAAAATGTTTTTTGCTACATAGACATTTTCGTGAGTTCTGAATATATTGGAAAATTATTTTATAGTATCTTTGGTGTACAAAAAGAGGTGCTGATTTCAGATGTAGAACTTGATGTGAAATGTAACTTCCTTAATAATCCTAATTGTGCAGGTGAATTGGTTTTTTAAACTTGAAAAATTACAGATTAATATTGCTAATTATTTTTTCCTTTTTTTGTTGTTGTCATTGTAATTGATACAGATTTTCTTTCTCTTTGAGATGGCATTGCCGTAGTTGATATTTAGCTATCTTTTCATCACACTCTATGAACTGTTTCCTGGAACCTTTTCATGCATGATGTTCTCAGACAGGGCAAGATTTAATGCCTTCTCTTGTCTGTTTTCTCTTCAGAAAAAAATGTATTGAAAAAATCCTATCATGCAATTTTTTTTTTATAGAGTAAACATAACTTGAGGTCTTATCCAGGAAAAATGTATTGATACTTTTTTCTCTGCATGTTCCTCTGGGCTAGCCAAAATTCATCAGTGTTTTTTGAGAGCCCACCATGCTTCAGATCCTGGCAAGGTAGCAAATTTGTCAGAGATAAAAATTAAATAGGAAATAATTATGAAGGTACATTATGAAGGAAAGCTGAAAGTTAAGGAGCAGTGGAGGGCGATGTGAGGATGTGTCACTGGATGCTGTCAAGAGTAGTGTTACAATATCACCTCTTCTAGTGTTCACAATTCACTTGGTTTTTCCCACTCTTGGAAGCAGGTAAAGACAAGGTTGGGTGGCTTGTACTTTCTCACAGCAACTTCTTGGTTGATTTTCTCTCCTCTTGTGAATAGAAGCCAACTTGTGATTTCTGCCTATTTTTGTCTCAATAACAAATCATAAATATATGAAAAAAAAGTTGAAACAATAAGGACAACCAGTTTTTAAAGGAAATGCACAGTATTCTGTGACTCATTTTGCCTTATGCCAGAGTATATTTTGTCATGAAACATGAAAATCTTTAGTGTAGGTTATAACAAGCATGGCAAGTCCTGTGTGACGAACAGTGTCATCAATGAACTCTATATTCCTTTTCCTTGTAATCTCTACGGTTTTTAGCTTAGCTATGCTGTATGTAGATGCACTGAAATCAACACAAGGAGCATGGTCTTAAGAGACTCGTAGCCAGCCTAAACCTGTAAAGAAAAGGCCTCAGATGATGAGTTATTTCTTTGAATAATATATTGTCTTATTTTTCCCTTTTTAGCCAGTTGCAACAAGAGTATGTATAAACAGCAATTGAAAGTTTGAAGCATCTTCAATGCCATCTGTGCCTTCAGTGCCATGTTACACACTAGAATTTTTTTTCCTCTCTAGAAAAGGGATCTTGGATGAGTATAGCGAGATCACCAGTCTTGTAACAGAGGAGATTGTGAATGTCCATAAAGAGATCCAGACCTCGGTGGAGCAGATTGACCCTAACTCTGAGTACAATGACTTCATAGATACTCACAGGTAAACATTTTCATCTGATGTTTCTTCTTGAGAAAACCCTGCCTTAAACTGCAGCTCTGCTTAAGTATTCAGAGTTGAATTTGCTTCTGTTTGGTTTCTTTTACATTGTTACTTGTAAAACTTTATCCTAATTTGAAAATTGTTCTACTTACATGTACAGAAAGCTGGCTGAACCATCTCTTTGGCTGGCTCTAGAAAAACAAATTTCCAGTTACAGGAGAAGAGCCGTAACTTTGATACTGAAAGCAGACTATACATTACAGTCTAGACTCAATGTGAGCTATTTTACTGTTTATTTGGATGCAATTAGCATTCCTGGCTAAACTTGTTCTGGTATAAAGTCATCTCTAGACCTCTGTGTACTCTGCAGTTATTTCATGTTGATACTACAGAGCATGCAGATAATGCAAGAAAGTTTTTACTTTAAAAGTAAAGTGTATTTACCATTTATTGAACTATTACTCTGTGTTAATATATGCAGAAGTAGCCCTAAGACTTCTTGCATTGTCTTTTTGTTGCTGTTATGTGTGAGTTGATGGTTGTCACGTGCAGGTTAATGACATAAGCAGCTAAGAGAGGACCCATTCCCACTGGTAGTCCTTGAGAACGTTGTTAGTGCTGTGAACTTGATTAAAGAATTGTATTGCATTTTATTATCTCAAGATTTTAGAACTATGTTCTTTATTCAAAGGAAAAAGAATACATATATATCCAGTTGCTAGCTATCCTTTTATTTTGTGAGTACTTTTAACTATAGTTAATATTTCAAAACCTAGTGATTTGCTCTATGATCTACGCAAAGATACGTGTTAATTTTGAAATGATAACAATTATTTACTAAATTAGGTCATCTGAAGTTGTTGAACAAGAAATAGAGTTTGATACGTCTTTACTAGAAGAAAATGAAAACCTTCAAGCGAATGAGATCATGTGGAATAATTTAACAGCAGAAAGTTTACAAGTCATGTAAGTCTGTCTTTACAAATCGTTCATCCTTCATAGCTTTTCTATGTTATATCTGTGCTCACTCAGATCATTGATTGCTGTGTCCCCATTTTTAAGGTCCAGTTTCTACGTGTGGTATTTTCAGGCTACAGAGTCTTTCCCGTGCTGGTTTTACTGTTTCTTTGCACAAAATCCTTCTCCTCAGTCTCCCCAAAAACTTGTGAGCATTTTTAATGTATGTTCCTCTTCTTGCCAGTTAATATATACAATTCCCCAAATCTACCATGAGTCTTCCTTGGGAACATGCTGGTTCATTTTCCCAAAAGTGTTTCTACATTCACTACCCTATGACAAATAGTGACATATTTGGATGAAACCACTAAGTAGAGTTATATAGTCATTGATTTGAATTGCTGTGTGGAAAATTTTCATGAATATAATTATTTCACTTGTTTTTTAAATTATTGCTTTTGTTTTCCAAAGGAGATTCTTATTCATTACTATAACCTTTAGAATACATTAACTTACTAATCCAGATGTAGCTGTTGTATTGCATTTCACAGAGGTTTTAGCAATTCAGGGTGATGAACTACTTTTGTATGTGTTTTGTTAATATATTGCCTAGTTAAATACTTTCATTACTTTTACCAACTTCACCTTTAATCATTTGTTATGGGAAATGAATTGCCTGCTGAGATTATGATGTTCGTATATTATCAGCCTCAACTTTTGACATAAAATGGTCTGGCGTGGTCACTTGTGAGATTGCAACTATTAATCATCCATTAAAAATGGGAAATTCAGAATTTCGTTGGTTGATGATGTTTTTGCTGTGTCTGCTGTATTTCAGTTCATGTTTGACTTATTTGGAGTATTTTCCCCTTAGAAAGTATAACCGATGCAAATAAGATATCAATGATATATTGTGGGATTTTTAAAGTTGTTGGTTTTTTAAAAAAAATTATTTTGCTTAGTCAAACTATGATCCTTATTTCTTGTAGGTTTTCCTGAAAACCAATCAGAGTGAGGTATTTCAAGTGTAAACATATTTCAGTGTCTCCTGCAGATTACTCAAATCCCTACATTTTCTTAATATGACCGAAACTGTGGATTTTATTAATACCTTTTCAAGGTTATTAATCATCCTCTCTTCTTTTTCTGTGTAATTTGATTACTTTTTGTAAATCTATTCCTTTGATAAGTATTGAAATAATTTTTTTAATATGAAGTATCTGCCTCCTTAGTCATGAAGCAGCTTTTTTTGTGAAAGAATCCTTTCATAATTAAGCACTCCCATTCCTTTAAACATGCTTCTCTTTCTAATATCTTTTGCATCATCACTATATTGAGATGCTTCCTGCTGAAACTTGGTAAATGTTGTACATCCTGATGTACTTCAGCATGGTAGCAAGAAATATATAGATACTGAGTCTCCCTTTCCCATAGAGTATTAAAAATTTTCAAAGAGTCTGCCTTCCATAGCTCGAAAAGATAAATAAATTCTTGTTTGGCTTGCCTTTTATATCCCATTGTTTAGTAGTAGGACATCAGCATATCTAAATAAAAGAGATGAAATGTTGCTTCTGTAATAAATGTTCCTGATGAAATGTATATTTGTCTTCGTAAACGTATGTCTGTATATTTGCTTACATATGTACATTTTCAGTACTATTTTCATTGTGTTCTGTTGCAAATCTTACATTCATCCACTTGAAATTGTTTCAAGAATTCGAGTGAGAAATTTTATGGTGTGACATTATTTCTGGAACAGGAATCAAATAACTCTTGTGTGTGTTGCCATCTTTAAGTTGTTCTCTTTCTGGTACAGATTTAGGACTCTGAGAAAAACAGTTAAACCAGACCAAAGGCTGACCTTCAACTTTCTTCTCTCCTACATTAGACAACGGGGAAAAGTCTTGAGAGAACAAAAACAGGATGATCATGTGATGCGATTTCCTCAGCCTCCCATAATTTCCATCTCTGAAATATTTTGAGACAAAAGTGGTATCTGTCTTTAATGACCTTGGGGGTAGTTTATAATATCCTTAGAAGTATTTTTTTTCCATGAACTTCTCCTGTCTGTTTCAGGGTGTAAAAGTGTTTGTTGTCCATAGAATTTTTGATTGAGGAATTCGACTGATTAATTGCATATTTTGTGAACCTGCTGCTACTTTGTTTCATTTTATGGTTCTTAAGCTTTTTTTTTTTTGGAGGAGAGTAGGAACAATCTATTCCCTTCTACCTCTGATAATTTAAATTTCTGTTCAACTTCTTCTCTGTGATCTCTTTTTCAGGGCCATCTTTTAGCTTTAGTCTGTTCTTTCACAAAACTTACTCATCCTTTATCCATCTTGTTGTCGTTATTTTAATGCTTTCAAGATTATTATATTGGTTTTGAGATTAATGACCACAATTGCACAGGTAATCCAGATACATAGTTTAGGGGGAGGCATTCTGAGGTATCCCGTATTCTTATTCTGCTTTGTTTTTAACATATCCTAGAGAATTGTTCTGTTTGGTTTTCTGACCCCAGCAGCTCATCAAGCCAATTTTTTCAGAGAATCATCTACTGTATCTCAAAGGTTTCATTTCTGAGTGGAAATGGTCTTTTTAGAACCATTCTCTATTTTCTGCGTAAATAAAGCTTGGGTTTATTTTTCCCCACCGTGTATTTGCCTGTTCCAATATGTATTGAAGTGACAGTTGAACTTTTGAGGGTCGTAAGGCCCAGAATAATCCCTTGGCATTCTTCACATTCAGACCCTTCCTCCTATCTCAAATAACACTTTGAGCAGCAAAGCATTGTCCCTTTTCAAACTGTCCTTTTATTTGGATTGTTATGAACATACTAGGCGATTATTTATGAAGCTCCACTGTCTCCTGGGACTGTAAAAACTGTTTATTCTTATTCTGTTTGTCCTTTTGCCTTTTAATGCAGATGAGAACCCTTCTTTTCTGAAGTACTTGGTTCTCTGTAACTGTCTTTACTCATATACCTTGTTAGCTGTGTTTTAGATATGTAATTGTTGCAGTCTTTCCTTAAAGCCACTGCAGCCAAAAAAACCCCCTAGATGTACTTGCATCAACTAACTGTGTATGACTAGAAATTTGCAAGTAAGAGAAATGTGGTAAATAATTTATCCATAGTTTATGACTTTTAAGAAATCAGCTCTGTATGTGGTGAAACAATAGAAATTTGACTGTTGATCTTTAGTATTGAAATCATGGCTTTGGATCTTTAAAATGCTACGTAATCATGTTTCTGCAGTGGAGAACTACTTTCAGTATTCACCAAATAAAATAAGTAAACATAGTGGATTTATTTCACAAAAAATTAAAAGATTCAAAGACATGTATTGATTTGTAATCAATAATATTTGGTTGAATAAGCTGTATTATTTGGTATGCAATGAAAAAAATGACAGCTTTACACACAGTACTGTTTAGAGGTTTTAATAAAATATATTTTAAGGAAACATGATGAGAAAACTGGCTTTTGTATTTTTAGGTAAACTTACATTTATGAATAAAGTTTTGGCAAAGGGAGGTAGTTAAAAGTCAGTGTTGACTAGCTCACCTTTCCAAGGAATGAGTTATAGTGTCTCCTGGAAAATATTTGTGGCTGACACTGAATAATACTGAGAAATTCTGAAAAGTGTAACAGAATAAAAGTTTACACTTTGAAGATACATGCCTTAAAAGCTGTGAGAAGGCAACCCGAATGAGCTAAATGTTGTATGAGTGAGCATATTAATATCCAAATTAAATTTAAAATTCTTCTGAAATATGAGTTCTGTAAACTTGAGCATTCATTTTTATTGATAATTGAGGCAGAATGGGGCTAATTGAAGAAATGTTAAAGGAAGTTTTCCAGGTAGAGGTATTGTGTGGTTTTTAAGGCTAATAAGGGTTATAGTGATTAACTGGTTAGTAATAAAAACCCTTTTGTAAACCGATTGTATCCAGAAGGCAAATATGATGCCACAAGAAAATTCCTTTGGCAAACCACAACCAAGATGATAAAAGACAGATGCAGAGTTGTCAGTTGTAGCCAGTTTGAATGGAAATTACTGTTTAAAGATGGAGTAGATGTTCAGTACAAGGAGGCAAGTGAGTTTAGTGTCTATATGGTTGCTTTTTTTCTTTTGTCTAAGGTAAATAAAAATGTCCTAAAGTATCTCAGAAGTTTCAGGACGAAGTACATCAAATTTCTATTTCAATCTGATGCTGCAATATAAAATATAAAATATAGTACTTTTGAAATGGTGAAGTAATGAAGATGTTGTATCTGCGTGTATATACTCATTCCTTCCAGTGATGAACAGTCTTATTAATTTGGTTTTAATTTCATGACTATTGATGCTTGATCATTACAAAAAAATCTGCTTCCAGTAAATCAGTTGTTAAGCAAATAAAATGTTGATTAAAATTTTGATTGGAAAGCTAGTCAAAAAGCAGTTACAAAATTGTTAATTACTTTTTTTAGCAAGTTACTAAAATAAAAAAGTTAGTTGCTATTAAATTGGAGACCCAGAATATGAAAACATAGAAAAGTTCAGCATACAGATTTTGATAGCCTAAAACCAATAAAAATGTCGGGGAAAAGGGGAGCTGTGAGGATGTTACTTTGAGGGAAATGTTTTAAGTATTTCTACTATCTCAAAATAAGCCCATGTAGAAGCTCAGTCTTTTGGGAAATAAACTTTGGTCATTCACTCTATGGCTTTCTTTAGTAATTTAAGTCTCCCAGAATAAAGTACATGACTACTTGAGAACAGACATTAATCAACATTGTATAAAATAAATCTTGAGCAGAGGACTGATTCAATGCTTAGAATCAATTAATTCAGTGTAGTATATATGGACATGTGGAATGTGCCTCCCAGATATTTAGCGACCTGAATGTGCCGCTCCCCAATCTGGAATGGGTTTGGGCCATAGATGTGTTTATTACCACATGTATTTTGTCTGCGTTCCACTCTTTACTTCAGTAATTTTATTGAAATTGGGCTTGAAAATACAGGGGAAACAAAGTAAGATAGTTAAAGATGGATAGGTGAATGCTGAGAAGGAAACAAGGTGTACATATTTATTTATTTTTAAAAGATTGTTCTGACAACAATTTCTCGAGGTCAACATGTATATATTGATATGCACTTTAGAAGTCATGTCAGCCATTTACATGCATTGCTCAGAACGCAAATGTTGCTGTACATTCATTGAATTTTTTGTTATTGGAATATTTAACAGCATAATTACGAAGTGCCAGTAATGGTTTTAAAGTGTAATAACCCCTTCTCTGTTAGTATTGAGTGTTCTTGTACAGTTTTATCTCTCCTTTCAATTAACCCATAGCAGAGATTGTAACCTAAAAAGGATAATCGTGGAGAAAGATATAATCAGTATTTTAATAGAAAGTGATCCTTTGTGGTTATGCTGTTTCTGGAAGTGTAAATACAACCCAGCTACTGATTCTGTGTATTTATTTCTCCTGTGCTCTAGGAGTTGGAAGGGTTTTGTCTTTCTTAAAGCATCTCATAAATTAGCAATATATTAGGAAGGCATTAATTCACAGAACTCATCACACATTCTGGAGAAAATATTTTCTTAATAGGAGAACCTGCGGGCAGAAGATCACTCTGTATGTGTACAGAGGCTAGTATGGAATCTGTAATAACGCAGATTAACAATGCATAATATTGCACACATGTTTTTGTGTGTGATATATCCACACAAAAAAAAAATTTGAAACTGGGCACTGAGTAAGATAATCTAAAACGTAATGCTCCTTTATATCTCCAGGAAAAAGAATTACAATGTTCCCAAATATATACAGTTTATGTATTCACAACTTGGGTTTCTAAAATCTATCTTACAGGTTAAAAACAGTAATAGAAGAATTGATGCAGACACAGCAAACCCTTTTGAGCAAAGAGGAACTTGTGTTGGAACTAGAGAAGAAAATAGAAGAGTCCTCTAAGACATGTGAAAAGAAATCTGAGTAAGTTGAAATTAAATTTTAAAATACAAAAATTTGAGGGGAAAAAAATGTCTGTAATGCGATTCCTAAGACTTAAATAAGAAATAACTTCCACTAATCTTGCTCTGCTTTTGTGAGTAGCAATTACTGTGAAAAACAACAATAAGTTAGTTTCTCATCTCTAAAATAACCCCGGCCCATTGCGGACCCTAACTCATTGAAGAATTGAGCGGCTCCATGAGTTTAATGTAGTTGTCACAGTTTTGGCTTGGCTCAAGAGCTGAACCTTTGATTAGTGCTGTGACTTCAACTTGATCAAAGAAAATGAGTGACTTCAATTGCCTCTCTGTTTGACAGAATTGCTTGTGTAGGTGTAATTCTGTGAAGGGCTTTCAGAGTCACGTGCAAGACATACACTCTTTCTTATGCAGTAATATGTTTGGGACTTGTCAGGTTAAGTTCATTCATCATTGCATTTTCTTTACAAAAGTGTAAATTTCAAGGTTGTAAATCTCATACCTTGTAGTACTGCATAGTAAATACTAAAGGTGAGGAATTAACAAGTGCTTTACAGCACCATAAATAAAACATTATAAAGAATCATTTTTGGGCAGCATCTTTAGGTTTTTCTTCCACCTCTTAGAAAAAATATTCACATCATTGTCAAAATTGAAGTTAATACAACAGACAAAGAAACCTTTTGTCTGTAGTGATGTTTTTCCGATTCTTGTTGCAATCAGTCTTAACCTTACTAATTTGGTCGTAAATATTAGTTTGCTGTACCAGTAGTGAATTGGAATGCAAGTCCTTCAGGTAATCCTTCATTCACTGAAGAAGTGTTGAAGCTCTTTATTGAAGCAATCTGGTCACATGATACATTGTATAGTATTTCATTCATATCCGAAACTTCATTTATGTATATGATATCAGTGTTTTGATTACATATTTTGTGTTCTTTCTTTGGTGAGGTTCACATGTACTCACCATGTATTTTCCAATTTTTAATTCTTGACCTGCCTTCCTTGCTGTAAGCTATTTAAAGGATAAAGCTGTATTTGAACTAGGTAGTTTGATGGGGTGTTGTTTGTTTTTTTCCCCTCAGTATTGTTTTGTTACCAGTTACCACTCTCTGAAAATAGTTCAGACCATCTCTGTGTTTCTTACTGTGAGGAGGCTTCTCTGGCTGATCCTTTAGCAGATGTTCGTGGTGTTGAGGAGACGATTTCAGTTCAAATCGCACCAGCACCTGTATGTCTTATTAAAAGGCACCAGTTTTAAGATGAAAGCTTCCCTGAAATCATCCTTGTTCTGATTTGCCATTGATCATGCCTTCCCCTAACAAACCCCGTTTGCACCTTTTAGAAGCAGTGCAGAGTGATCAGGATGTTTCAATATGTGCTTACTGTCCATAGATCTCATCCAACTGTTGCACTGGGTTTAATTATGACTGCTGTCATACCATATGGCAGTGTCTTGGTACTATTATCCTGGCACTAATATCCCTTTCCATCTACAAATGACGATATTACCTTCAACACAAATAACAATTGTATATGTATAGGTATAGGTATAGGTATATGTATATGTATATGTATATGTATATGTATATGTATATGTATATGTATATGTATATGCATATGCATATGCATATGCATATGTATATGTATATGCATATGCATATGCATATGCATATGTATATGTATATGTATATGTCAAGCATTCCATCTACCCTTCCAGCATGATAGCATATTGAAAATTTGGGGTTTGATTCAGTTCACCTTTTTACCACTTCCTCATGTGTTGCTCTGGTCTGCAGGGATCCTTCTCACAAGATCTCACTCACTCTGTGAGGTTGCTAGTAGTTATGGCTAGCCACAAGGACTATAAAGTTCGTTCTTGTGCAAGCCCATAGGCAAATAATTTTATAGATTCTAATTCCTCATGCATGACTGGAGTGGGGAGCATTCAAAGTTGGATTTGGAAAACCTAATTAGATGGTAATCCATTTTGCCACAGTTCAGGAAAGAGACTAGCTTGTGGCTTTTCACTTGCAGAGTATGTCTTGTTCCTGCTGTATCGTGACAAGCTGAAACCATTCTGTGTTTGGGAACGTCGTTCTAGCCGTGTGTATTCACCAAAGCCTTGCTGGTGGTGGAAGCCCGTTATTTCCACAGGGTGATGTCCTTTTTCTCTCATAATGCAGACCAGATGAAAACACATTATCTTGAGGATAACGTCAGGATAATTGTTCATTTGCTTCTGTGATGCTTTTAAATGTGTGCAGTCTTGTGCCAAATCTCAGATCTGGTAATTATGTCTTCATACCTCACACCCTTTTTGCATGACTGATCATTTTTCTGGTCATACAGACTTTTGTTCGTTAGTGACTTGATATAATGCTCATCTATATGGATATGATTTTTATCTTTTCCTGCCAATGAGGTTTTCATGACAGGTGGTTTCCTTATGACTTTGAAACCTGTTTGAATAGTCATTTGGCTGAGCATCAGTTTGTGAAGGAATAGTCTCAATATTGATGACTTTCGGCTTTTTTCTCCAAGGGTAGGGCTTGCAGGAGAGTCTGTCTTCCAGAGATTATCCTGAAGATACAGAGCAACAGAATACTGTGATTTTCTTCATATTGTCCTCATTCTTCATAGTTCTGGTCTGTTTACCATGTTCATCTGTTCTTGAAGACTGTGAGATCTCTGCATCTCTTATAGACCACTTTTTGCTGGGCTCTGCTTGAGTGCATCTTCTGTGTTATACTGTCAATGATTCTGTCGTTTTAGGCAGCTTCTGTCAGTCTTTGGTTTTGGCAGTTCTTTGAGACAATAGAGTTGTGTAGATAGCTGCAGATGTTCTAAGTGCTTGTCTTTCAATATTGATTTAATCGGGTCTATCTTGAGTATTTGGGGATGTGAGGGGTGTTCAGAGAAGGGCTTTAAATATAAACAGAAGACAAAAAGTTGCTTTTAGCTCCTCATAGAGGAGTCAATTTATTTAGCTTCATAAGAAGAATGTTATAACACAGTCCAGAAATACTTATGGAGCAGAAGAACATTTATCTGACGTGATGCCAGATAAATTTATAGTGGATGTGGGGTGAGTTTAATATTGTAAATTATTAATTACAACAACTACGTTGGTTGCAGTGAATTTCTCATCACTGGGAATCATTGTCTAAAATTTATTTATTCTCTAAAGGACAGGGGACCCCAGTGTTTATAAATTCGGTCAAAAGTGGATGAAAACTATATAAAAAAATATGGGAGTTTCACCTGTATTTATTACAACATGATTTTTGTGATAGAAGAGAATGGGTGTTTGCTTGATAGAGAGAATTGGTGTTTGCTTGATAGAGAGAAGAGAATGGGTGTTTGCTTGCGTTGTCTTGTGCTTTGAAAACTTTCTAGAATTGCTTTGCATATTTATACCTTTGAATAAATAATTGTGTGGAGGAATCATCATTATTTTTTCCCCCTCAGCTTTTATGAAGCAAATTGAGTATTTTAAATCATGTTTATTTTTAAATTGTTGTTTTTCTTTGCAGTATTGTACTCTTGCTGAGCCAAAAGCAAGCACTTGAAGAACTTAAGCAGACAGTTCAGCAATTAAGATGCTCTGAGGCAAAATTTGCAGCCCAGAAAGAACTACTGGAACAAAAGGTTCAAGAGAATGATGGGAAAGAGCCACCACCTGTAGTGAATTATGAAGAAGATGCCAGATCAGTGACTTCTATGGTAAGTTTTGCATCTATTTTACTGAATTGTGTAGCTGTGCCTTTGTACTTCAGTCCTGGGACCAGAGTATCAAGATACTCAGTGGGAGTGAAGAATGAACTTCACTTTGCATATGTAGAGACTTGTTTGGACAAGCAACTCAGTTGTATATATTTTTTTTAGTTGCAATAACTCATAACAATCCATGTCTGTGGACTTGGATTGGTCTTCTGTACAGTTGATGCGTAGATTCTCATTACACTCTTTCATAATCAAAAGTGTTAACTCTTACATAGATTTAGTAAATGTGACTGAATAGCTATTGGTAATTTCCTTGGCTGTGTTGAACAAATACATTCACAGTTGTAGATCGAAAATTAACAGAAAAAGCCCTTGGAATTGCTGCATGGATTGTGTAATTGAGAAATTAATTTTATGTACTGTAAATACTCTTTTCTTAAATAGAAATGAACATTGGTTTGTTTGCAACTTATTTTTAAATGTTTACATGCTCTTAATAATTAAAAGGAATTTTTTTTGCTCTGATGAGACCTCATGTAATTTAAATCAGTACCTTACTTTCCTAATATTTTATGGGACTTTCTTTTCTCAATTGTGTTCAGCTATGTGCAGAGTTTGTAGGCCACGTAAAAGAGCAAACAAACAGTACCTGTTTACTAAAGAGACAACAGTAGTGTTTGCCTCTGTGGATTAGTTTTGACATGTATGAGATACATGTGACTTCTTTTCTTTGTGGTTTAGCCTGACATTCTTTTTGGCCCATGGGGCAATAGCTCAATGAAATGGTAATGAAATGGTTGTTTCTGAGAGGAATGCTTTTTTCTTCCTCTATCTATTTATGGAACTGTTTGATTCCCATTCTGCAATTATACTTGATTGTCAGCATTCTCTTGCTTCCACTGCTGTTTAATATTTACAAGGCACTATCAGGTGGTTGTCATTTACGCTGGTACAAAACATTATTTTACAAAGCTTGTATGCTTGTCGTGACCTAGAAGGAGTTTAAAAAGTACAAGATGATGAAGAAGGAGAAAAGAAGAATCAGGATTGCAAAAGATTGGGAGGCTTGGAATCTTTTTGGGGTAGGCTTGTTAGTTATTTATTATAATATCCTGTAGTAGTGCTAGTGAGTAGTGTCTGCTGGGGTTGGTTAAGATGGGTCTAATAATAAGAATGGTACTCTTCTCCTTCAGTTCAAGATTACTAAAGTTTGCTTTCTGGTGTCCAAACATCTGTTTCAGTGGGTGGGAGAAAATAATCCCGTGTGCTGACTGCAGGCCTACACACGACCAACAGGACAGAAGCACAGCAGCGCCATTGCTGACGCCTCCAGTGTCACCTGCAAGGAGTGAGGGCTTGTCACCTCCACTGCAGCTGCTGGTGTGGTGCCTGCAGTGCCCCGGGGCTGGTTCCACAGGGTGGCTGTTTCTGTGCTCAGGGCGTGGTGGCCTGTGGGAGAGGGCAGGGGAGGGCACAAGGTAGAGTCACAGAACTGTAGGATGGGTTGGGTTGGAATGGACCTTAAAGATTGTCTAGTTCCAACCCCTTTCAACACCTTCCACTAGAGCAAGGTGCTCAAAGTCTCATCCAACCCAGCCTATGGGATAGGGCAGCCATGGCTTCTCTGAGCACCCTGTGCCAGTGCCTCACCACTCGTGGTGGGTTTCAGGCAGGAGGGGAACCAGAAGCTGGGATTGGACACTTCTGACAGAGGCCCTGTTGAATACTCTGTGCCAGGAGGAGGTTGTGCAGGTCCCAGAGCAGGCCATTGTGCCTGGCTCCCGGCACTGCCTGCTAACAGCTTGCAGGAAGACAACTCATGTGATATCACAGCCTCTTTGGAAGGTTTACGGCCACCCTGCTCTCTGCAGCAGTGTGCCACCAGGTTGTTCCCAAAGAAGCCCATATACCAGAGAACATGGCTGTTGCAAACAGCATGTGCAATTTGAGCCAATCCAGCTGCCACTGCGGTGGGTGAGCAGCAAAGTGCAAACCGAGGTACCCAACCAATGTCAACCTTCCTGCACAATGCACAGTGAAACACTCCTGCAGCAGAGTCCACACTGGCCGTGTCAGCCGCAGCAACACCCTCTGGCAGGCGCCCTCTCCTTGCTACAAGTTCTTTTGCTGTTCTGGGCCCACACTGACAGGGCAGTTGTGGCACTTACATGGCCATTTGAAGAATGTGCAGTTCGAAGCTGTAGATAGAGAAGGATGCTCCTGCTCTCACCTCACGTGCCATTCTCCATGGCTTTGGTAAATCCTGTACCAGCTTCATCTTGTCAGTCGGCTTAGTACAGCTGTATGGTGGAGCCTTGCTCAGCAGCTGCAGTGCAAGGCAGTCAAGGAGACAGAAAGCAGGAGCCACTCAGCCCTGTTATCTCAGCACACAAAAGGACTATCACTGTCACCCTGCAGTGGAGCAGAGAGGAGTAAGGTGGTATTGGGTGGCCACTGTCAGTACCAGGGCTGTCTAATCTTTAACAGCCGCTTCCAAAGCTGTATTCCTGGCAAAGCAAGACTCTACGCAGGTGCTGGAACCTCTCCTTTTTTAGTCTAATACTGTTTCCCCTAATCATATCACTGTCTGGCTCTGCAAAGAGTCACTCTCCATCTTTCTTATAAGCTTCCTTTAAGTGCTGAAGGGCTTCAATTAGGTCTTCCTGGAGCCTTCTCTTCTCAAAGCTGGACAACGCCAACTCTCTCAGCCTGTCATCATAGGAGAGGTAATCAAGCCCTGTGATCAATTTAGTGGCTCCCCTCTGGACTTGTTCCAACAGGTGCTTCTCTTTCTTGTGTTGAGAAACTCAGGGCTGGGTGCAGTTCCCCAGGTGGGGTCTTAGCAGGGCAGAGTAGAGGGTAAGGGTCACCTCCCTCGCCCTGCTGCTCATGCTGCCCTTGATGCAGCCTAGGATATGTGTGACCCTTTGGGCTGCAAGCACACCCTGTTGGCTCATGTTCAGCTTTTTGTCTATCAGCACCCCCAAGTCCTGCTCCACAGGACTGCTCTGAATATGTTCTCCCAGTCTGCACTCATGTCTGGCATTGCCCTGACCCGGCAGTCTTGACTGTATCTCAAGATGAAAAAATAGCACTCTGATGGGTTGTTCATGTAAATAAACATCCTGATGATTGTTCAAATGGGATTTTTTTTTTTTTTAGTAAAACGCCTCAAAATTTTAGAGCTGTAAAAGATCAGAAATGAAATGTTGTCGCTGCTGGTTGCTCGTCCTGGTATCATTCAAGAGGATCACTGTTTTCTTCAGCTATAAATTTGTTTAGGTTTCTCCTTTTTATCTGAGAGCAGTTCATCTAAATGTTCCTCAAATACACTTGAATGTGGTTATTTATTCCTCTTCAGAAATTAATTGTAAACACTTGTTTTACAAATTCTTTTCCTAAGAATTACAAAATCATAGTTGGCTTGTGTTGTCAGCATCCATATGAAGCACATTTTCTTGTCCTCAGTCACAAGTAATTTTTTTGTTTTTTAATTTAAAATTTAAAAGAGGGTATACAAAGCAATTTGGTAAAGTTTCATATCTCCTAAGTATTTATATCATATAAATAGAGCCAATTTCATGGTGAAATAGTTTGCAAATTGTTTTGTTGCCCTTCTCTTACATTAGGTAAGTGTATATTAGAATATTAACAAGGACTGAAATTCTGAAATGCTGTTAGATACATTTTTATAGACAGTGTAAGGTTACGCGAGTGTTTTAATTTAGTTTCCTTGTTCCTTTTTGCCTCTGCTAACTGTAGGAAGTTTCATATTCTGTTAGTGCCTTCAATATGGTTTGCTTTAGTTAATGTATCTTTTTTTTTTTTTTTGGATGTTAGTTGTGTATTGGTAGTCATGTACTCATTTTAGGAAAAAAAAGGAAATTGCTGAATGATTCTATTTTGTTCAAGCAGGACATCGTAGCAAGGAGTGAAAAAAGAAGTGCATTTTGTTATTTTTGAACATTGCATTTAAGAGTTTTGTCATTGTATGTGGAAAAATGAAACATTTCATTGTTTCTGGCAGTTATACCTTTCTACTGACTTATCCATGCAAGACAGATAATTCTGATGCTGAAGGTACTACGAGTTTAAAATCTTGGCTTTGAGCCCCTTAGAGTTATGCATTTATACTGTTTACTGTGTTAATGGGAGATTCATAGTTCACATTTTCTTCTGTACTTATAATAAACTACAGAGATAGATACTAGCAAAAAGCTGGTTATTCCTTTGAAACAGATACATTTTGACAAAAATGTAGTAGTATCCAAACTGCTATATATTATGTCAGTTTATAAAATTTAACCAGTAACTGGAAGCTACTTGAGCTAACTTTTCAATGTTTAAGTGTTCATTTTGTGGATGTATGGCCTGTCATTTGTCTTAAGATGTATATGATATTTTTGCTTTTAATATGATCACAAAAGCATGGCAGCAGTCCATGGTAATTAAAATGAAGAGAACAACAGCAACAGAACTTTTATATGTCTAATGATCAGATTAAAAATAAAAATATAATTAATTTTTGAATATTGCAGTGCCAGCTAAACATTTACTCAGGTAATTAGGTACAATTATGATGATTTGCATTTCATGGTAAAGCTTTAAACTTGCAGCATTCGTATTGCCTTGGAAATTGTTACAGAATAGGAAATCATCAGGGAGTGCTTAAACCAGGCAATAGATTTAGTTAGTATAAAATTGTAATTAATTTTGTTCAGGAACAATACAGAGATATCTGTGTGCTACTTTAATATGTCCTCTCCTTTTTCCTCACATGGTGAAAACAAATTTTATAAAGGCACAGACCCATGATTTTTAGGAATATGTGTTGGAAGTTACGTGCTGTTCTCACTATAGAAGCGTTTCATGTAGATTTATTTTGTGTGCTGCCACATTTTACTGGAACAACAAAACTGAAACTTGGTGTGCAAGCTCTGCAACACTTGAAAGACTTGTCAGCAGGTGGAGCTCAGTGCCAGGAGACTAGTTACGACTGAATAACCCAAATCTGGTAGCATGAACTCATGAAAGGTACACAGGGCAGAAGCAAGCTGAACCATGATACAGCCAAGGGGATGCTGTAGTGCCTCATGCCAGTAGAGTGCCAGGCTTAAAACTCTACACTGCAGAAAATAGGTATCAGTAAGGGATTTTAATCTTAGTTTTATCTGTTGTAGCATAATTACTCAGAAAAAAAAATTTAGAAGTCCACCTCATATCTAATTGCTTTTATTGTTTGTTATTCCTCTTTAAAAGGCTTCAGAGATCTTATCATTAGCCATTCCTTTAAAAGTAAGATAAGCCAGCTCTTAGTGAAGATTGTAGTAATTAAAAGATTAGTTCTCAGTCATTATGGAAGGAAAAAAAAATACTAAATGCATGAAACAGAGCTAAACTGCTTCTTTCATAGTTTGTAAATTATTCTATCTAATGTGTTTGTTTTATCTTTCCATCCTTGCTTTCTAGAATCCATGACTCAGTGCTTCTATTAGTATGATCAACAAACCAATAGTCAGAGTCTTCCTCTGCAGGTTTGGATTTGAGGTGAATGTTTTCAGGACTCTCACTAAAATTGTAATTGACAAATTTAATCCATTTATATGTTTTGAATTTTTTACAGTCAGTTACACAGATATGAAAGAGGATTCACAGGAGTTGGCCATGTGATTAAAGATACTTCATTACATACATCTTAGATGATGGATCATAAGGTCCTTCCTGAAACATAATCTGCTGAGAGAAGTACCCACACTCTTGGGGGTTCCTTTTCCCATACTGTCTCAGGCTATGCAGGATCTTTATTTTCAAACAAATGCATGGAAGTGATTGCCTTCTGAAACAGGCCATTGCAGCAATAGCAGAAAGCATAACAGTAAAGATAGAATTGTAATTTTCTTACTGATTCAGAAGAATTGAGGCATTCTTGTGCTCTGTAATACATGGCCAAACATTTCCCTTACCTGTCCACGTAAGTAATTCTCTACTGATTTGAGGCTCATGACATTTATATAAAACTAAGATTATGTTAGGGCATCGTAGGGGAGTCCTTCACAGATATTTGATTTATATATTTATAAACCTTGTAGATTTCCACTGTGCTATTGCAAGATTTGAACTTTCTCAGCAACAGAAGCAGGGCCAGAGTTAGTCTGTGCAGCTGGTACCCTTATCCTTTCTTTTGTTTTAGTCTCAGCAGAGGAAATGCTGCCAGTGCAGTCATGTTGTAGAATTTTGCCCATTAATTCATAAAAGACTTGGAAATAAACAGTTTTATTTGGTGGTTGCCTGGATAGCTGAAGTTCAACTAAGCGATCTTTATTTATGGCCACTTTCAAAGCTTGCTGGCTAGGGCCTGTGTTTCTGGCTTACAGCCAGAATTTGACATGGATCAAAAGTGCCCTGAGCATCAGATGCTTCTAGGAAGTGTGGAGGATGAGTTCTATTCATCTTTCTCTCACAGTGAATATGTTCTAGCTTCTGTTTCTTCTTGTAAATCCAGATTGCGTCATGGACATATATCAGAGGAAGAACAATACAAAAGGAGGCACTAAGGTAGTCGTCAGATAAAACCACTCATGCTTTGTCCCACTGACTTGTCCAGAATTTACAGGATGAGAGGTCAGTGGAGCTGTCAAGCCTCTTTACGGTGAATATGCCTGGAAGCTTCTGAGGTAAAAGACTGGACTAATTTCACACATTAAAGTTCAGAAGTTAAGTATTTCTTAAGCTTAGTATATTATCTATCAAAAAATATTGAAAAATAACCTAGTCTTGGGGAAAGACAAAATTAGAAGTGTGAGCAAAATTTTTGATGAATTGAGGGAGGTGGCTCATTCGCAGAAACAGAACTCTTACAATATTTGAAGTGCAGAATTAGTTTACCCTCTCTGTATGAAAGAAAGTTGTAAGTACTTGAGATAAGTACATAGACCTCTCTTGAACTGCCAGAAATATTTCAAGAGCTTCCTTTTCTTCCTTGAGGAAGAAGGCTTCACCATAGTAGTGCTGCAGAGCTGCATACCCACTGGGGAGTTGTTATTTCAGTTGAAATCTTCTCTGTGGATTAGGAAAGCTTCTCACAGAAGTTTCCTTTTGAGCAGAAATCGCACACTGGTGTCCAGCATATGTTTCAGTGTGTGTGGGAATGTTTCTCTGTGTGCTAGGAGGAAAGTAGTAATTCTCTGCCAGAATCATCATCATTGCCTTCTTGCAGCTTTTTCATAGTGATGGGACTGAATTAGTGTGATTGCTAACTTCTCATAGCCTCTAGGCAACACACAGGAAGTAATGTGATAGAATTTGGCTGCTTTGAATCACCTCTCTGCTTTTCTCTTTTCCTTTTAAAGTGGCTGATTAAAAATACTGTTGTTCTTAAAGGCAATTATTATGCTTCTAGCACTCCTACAATCTTCTATGAAATAATTATTGGAATCAGGATTTATGGTTTTAATCTACTACCACCGGTAGCTTGTTGCTAGATTTGAAGCGTATGATTTTATCCTTTGTTTTGTGGCTTCTGCTTTTTTTCTCCCACGTGGGGAAGTTCTCACCTGCTACAGACTTGAGAAACCAGAATGGCAATCCAATTTTCAGACCACTGTCTTTAAGTTACAGACTGATTTTTTTGTTCTTCTTTTTATTTTTTAATTTTTTTTTACTGGTGGTGATTTTTTACAGTGGGGTAAATGAAATAGCATGTTCCAGATACTACTTTTTTTATTAAAATCATCCAGGGTACGATAGAAACAAAACGTTTCTGGTCAGTGTGGGATCCAGGTGCCTGAATATCAGCTCTAATGCCATTTTTAGATTGCCTAAGGTATCCTGCCTTTGACATGAAGCTGTGATTCATGTCTGCCAATCTCATGGAGATGTCTTGGACAGCCTAGGCCACAAAGAGAACTGGATGTTAATATTCAAACAAGTGAAGCCCACTTTCCAACAGACACTGGAGTTCTTGGCTCAAAATAGTAATTAATGGTAGGGAAAATGAAAGTTCCATGTGAGATAGTGGTAATCACTGTAACCTTGTCAAAAAATTCCAGGATTACTTATCTCGACTTCTCTTTAGGGAGGTACAAAAACAGACCACTAGAAACTTAATCTTTATTTGGCTGTTGTGTTAGGGTAATGCGAGAAAGGCAGTGACATTTGCATGAAGATAGTTGTAGATACCCAGGAGTTTCTGAAACTAATGTCTTTATCCTAGAGAAGAAACAAAGCTTGGAGTGTCACAGCCAAGATGCATGGAAATGTGTCATTCTTGGAAAATGATTGAAGATTTTTACTTTCAGAGCACTGCAAGATTGTGTGGGTCAAAAGCAGGTTTGTTTTTTGGAAGTTACTGCAAAATCTTTCTGCAAGCAAAATAATTTTTTCAGTCTTTTTTTTTTTGTCAGGCTCCTGCAAAAAGCAAGAGTTGGTGTCTAGAAGCTAGAATATAGACCTGTAAAATTAGGAAAAAAGCAAAAAAGCTAAAAAGCCAAGAAACAAACCAAATTAAGGATAGAGTGGCAGAAATAGACAGTGGCAGAAATAGACACTGGCAGCTCCAGAGACAGCAGAGTATTTTATCAGGTTCAGAGTGC
Organism: Amblyornis subalaris; assembly: GCA_018881555.1. Lineage (NCBI taxonomy): Eukaryota > Metazoa > Chordata > Aves > Passeriformes > Ptilonorhynchidae > Amblyornis > Amblyornis subalaris. Next base: position 1,239,039 of record JACAXG010000117.1, on the reverse strand, counting down.
AACGGAGTCCGGTCAGGAGCAGAATGAAAAGGAGTCAGAGTCAGTTCTCAGGACAAGACTATAATGTGAGTCCGAAGTCTGCCCAGGGCATAGGATCAAACACAGCACTGGAGAAAAGCTGCAACATACCCGTGCAGGACCCATCCAGGAGGAAGGGCCAGAGACAAAGCCGTTGTCAGTGTCTGTATGATTTCATGAGAGGGTATTTCTGTGAGACCGTGGCTCTGACTTTATCAACATGTTGCCACTGTGATGACTTGGGTGCTACATCAAAGCATAAATAGCATGATAAGAAAAATACGGGATACCAGTGATATTGCCTGAGCTCTATCGGCAAGTTTTTGGTTTTGGTGTGCCTCAGAATTACTTCTTTTATTTCCAGATCTTGGCTCTGAATACTAAGATGAAATATAATCACTTTATGTTTGCCTTTGTATGTAATACAAACTTGTGTCATTCCCCTTTAAATTAAATTTACCTAGTTTTGCCAAAACTTTGTAACAATGAGGACTTTCACAATGTCTAACATAACTGAAATTATCTCATGCTGGAAACCTGTAGTATTTACTTAGCAACTGCTATAAAAATGAAAACAAAGAACTGTAGGTAGGAGAGAGAGAAAAATGGAAACTCAAGTATATCAGGTTTTGAGGGGACTAAAATGAGATGCTTGACAGTCGACAATTTCTATATAATGTTAACCTGAAGTTTTCATCTTTTGTGCCAGCTGCTCTCTAGAGCAGTTGAACTTGGTGATGATTTATACTGAATTCAGTATAATGCACTGGATTTTGCAGTACAGAAGGAGCTGATGTGGCTGAGGTGGCCATAGACCATTGTTCTGAAGTAGGATGCAAATTTTTGTATGATATTTATCTGCGGCAGAGATGTGTTTGGAGAGTTCAAAAAAAAAAAGTTAAAAAGAAGTAATTTCTGAGTTAGAAATAAAAAAAACCTAACTTCTGGTTTATAAAACCAAAGAAAGTTAAGAAAGTAACGTCTAGGTTTAAAAATAGAAAATTTTAGGTACACATGTGTTTTGTTAGTCTGAAAGAGAAACCCAAATCCTCAAGGAAAATGAAAGTTCAGTGCAGCTGATATAAATTCAGTTTTCTTATGTTAATTTATTGTCTATTATAGCATAAAGGGTAGATGTTATCTCTGTGGGGGGCGAGGAGGAAGACAAACCTGCGGGTGGGAATTGTGAACATTTCCTACCTAATAGGATCCTGTTACAGTGTGGTTGTGCTTGCTTAGTGATTGTTAATTCAAGTTCCAGGCCACAGTAACATGTGACAACTACTGTCACGGTTTGGACAAACTTATGAGGAAGACTAGAGGGAGTCTCCTCTGCAAACGGTAGGGCTCTAAAACTCCCTTCCCTCCACCTTAAGAATTTCTCGGAGGAAAGTGAAAAAAACTGTTTATTTAACAGAAAGGAGTGCTGGGGGGTGCAACGTGGGCACCATGGAAAGGGAAGACAAGACAAAAAATGAATAATGTTAGATAATAAACCTCTCGTGATGGAGAAACCTGAATGAATTCAGAGTCCTTTTTTTCTGGGTGTGGTTTCTGCTCTGTGTGCTGAAGGCTAGAGTACAGTGTAGGCCCCTCTCCGGGCCCAGGGTGTAGGCCTCTGATGGTGGTGGTATGTAGAATGGAGCCCAGTCGTCTGTTGTAAAGTTCCAAAGGAAGAAGGAGAAAAACCACAGTCCAAGAAAAACTCCTCTCCAGCCAGTAGGCCAGCCAAAAAGCAAAGAGGTAAATCTCCAACTCTCCGATCTCTCTTTCCCGAGAAAACACAGGACCAAGAGCTAAGAAAAAGTGAAAGTGCTCGCTCTCTTTCTTGAGAAAGACAAAGCCGAGAGAGCTGGCTAGGGGGAAAAAAAGTAAGAAGAAAGTGTTCCCTTTGCCTTCTGCTACAGAAGCCGCAGCAGCCTCAGCAGCAGTGATAAGCCAGGAATGTGAGTGTCCTTGAAGCAGCTATGTTTGAGAAAATTGCTCTGGCAGCTTTAAAGGCACAAAGTTCATATTTTGCATGAAGCAGGCGATTGGGATACAGCATCATGAAGTCACCCCAAGACACCCCAAGCACCATTAATGGAGGAATGATTTGTCTTAGAGGAATTTTTGCATTGGTCAATGAAGTAGCTTTTTGAAAAAAAATGCAGTTGTTTTCTTCTCAGGCTGTGTTGTGGTATTATCCAAAGCTGTGTATTAGAGCCTTTCAGTCTACCTCAGGTGCTTGCTGCTTTTGTGTATTTGATTTGTTCAGTCTGTAGGGATTTATATATATGACTTGTAAATTAACACTGCTTATATGGGTAATTGTATGTACAATTTGATCTTGGCATTGAAGTGTCTCAGGAACTGTGTGATAATGAAATGTAGCTTTATAATATGTGATAAAAACTAGTGAGGAAAAGAGGATTTTCAACCAATATAACGAAAGTATTTTCATCAGTTATTTTCTTGAACATACCTTTTTAGAAGTTGATGCATTCAGTCATGTATAACTATATCCATAAACTGTAGAAATTATTGATTTTTTTTGGGGGGGGGTGCAAAAGGAGTTTCTTGTGTAAGGGAGGAGGCTGGTCTTTGATTTGACAAGCAGCTTGAGGATGCTAAATAAGAACTACTTACGAACTTTGAGGAGAGACTGCTTGGTTGTTCAGACCCTTTTTAATAAGTAATGACTGAAATAAGAAAATATCTGTTAACTGAGCTAATAACTCAAAGTCTTTTTGCATTTCTGTAGAAGAAATGCTGCTTTATTTATTTTGGCTTATTGTGCTAGGTAAAATTTATGAACTTCGACTTGAATGGGATTGAAATCTGTTACTTGCTGGTGCCATTACTGAGGCTTGCACACTGAGCCTGTCTTCATTGATGACTGTATTTTCACAATAGTCTTGTTTGTGTCTATGATTTATAGCTGTGATTTATGCATGAGTTCAGTGGACCATAGGCTTCACTCAGAGTAGAATGTGAACACTGCCGATTTTGAGGGTTTGCATTTTTGTTGTTCTGTTATTTAAATTGGCAGATATTTGTTGTTTTGGCACCCTACGAAGATTGCTCGTTAAGCCTACCTCAGTTAGGCTGCTCAAGTTGTGTGTTGCAGCTGTCACAAAGTTGGTCTATCATTTTATCTATTAACATGCAAGCTGATTTGGTGAATAAACAAGTATCTGTGAAAACCAAAAGCAAACATCATATTCAGACTAGCCTGCCAAACAGCTGTCAAACAGAAATACCCGATCAAATTTGAAACTAGCGTACTGCAAACCCTTTCCAGTTATGAAAGGTTCAGTTTTAGTCTCTTAACACTTCTAACATAAATGTGGATCTGCCTAGGAAACTGTCATGTCCCATCTGACTGAAGTACTTCAGGGTTAACTCCATGAAAGTTCATTTTATTGTGATAAAAGAAATGCATCCTCTCACAATATGATTTTCCAAATAGGTTACAATCCATATTTAAAAAGACTGTTTATTGTGAGAAGACAAAGGCTTTACATCCTGCCTGATCACAGAATATAAATCCCATAACATGTAATGCTATTTCTTGTTTCTTGACATAGCATTTGCCGGGTGGCTTCATTAAAGCCAGTCCATGGGTCAATTAGAGCCAGTTAATTAATTATAAGAGGGATCTTGAATGGTGGATGCCAGTGTGTAGAGAGCAGAATTGAAGAAATGTTACCTTATACCAGTCACAACAGTGCGATAACAAACATAAAGACAGTGCACCTCTGGTGCAATCACATGGTGGTTGTCTGGGGAGATTAGATTCTTCTCAGGCCTCTAAGAACTTGCTTTGAAGTTAGGGGCAAACTTGAGGGTTTCCCCACCCCCTAGGGAATAGTGTTTTCTGTAGGTTGGTGTGGACCTCTGCTAAAGCTGGATTGCAGGTCCCTGCCTACAGCCTGGGAGCCTGCAGCTATAGAATATTTAGTTCTTGGTGTCTTGTTACCTGCAGAAGGATTTATGGTTACTTGTGCATTTCAAGGTCATTCAATATAGTGATGATGTTCTTGTTCTCTGTTCCTTACATGTTGACTTCTGCCCACTGCTTCCCTAACAGCTCTTGGCAGTTCAGGCTATGGCTGCTTCAATACATCTAATCCCTTCCAGGGACCAGACTGCCTAGGATCTGGGACTCCACTGCCTAGGATCTGGACTCCACCACCGGCTTTGTAAAGCACTTATCTTTAGCAGGCTTTACTGAGTGTAAATGTGACAGAAAAACAACCAAATCCAACAGCATTTGAATATATTTAATAACACCTGAAAGGACTGTCATCCCTCCTGTTACTGAATAGTGCATTCTAATTAAAGTAATTGACCTGTGTAGTGACTGCAGTCACTAACAAATGCTGCAGTCAGTTCATGCTATGTTTACAAATACTGCATTTAGATACCTTTTGGGCTGCATAATTCCCAGTTGGCACAGTGCTCTGCTTATTGACTGATGCACAGAGTACTTGCTCCCATAGCTTTAGTTTTCCCTTTATGCAGTTGGTACAGCATGCAGTAAGTTGCTTCAGTTGTCTTTCCATATCTTCTTTGGATAAAAAATGCTGAACTCTAAAGAGATGCAGTCCTCCTTAGAAAACCTTTGCTTGAGTTGAGGCCAGGCAAATTTTTGGTTTTTTTCAGATTCTCTGGGAAGAAACCCCCAAGCTGTTGTTCTCACTTACCTCAGTGCTGTATGCCCTGTATTTTTTTTTTACTAACCTCCATAGCAGAAATAAATCGCCTGCTTGTAGCTCATAGCTGGAATTTTCCTCTTTGCTGACTTCTAATCCCCCACCTACAAACTGCTGGACGGATTTGCTTTATGAGCTCATGTTTTGTTAAGATACTGATGCCATTGTACTCAGTGGGACCAGGGGAGCTTTGCCTGTGCAGATCTGAAATAAAGAATTAAGAACAGTTTTTGTTTTGTGCTCTGCTGAAATGTGGCTTGGCTTCCTGTCTGGGGGTTTTAGTGTTTTAAAATAACCGACACGGGTTTTTATAGTAATGACAAAAGGAGAATGGTTTGTGCTTCTCAGTCTGCAGGGTGTGTAAGTATATATGGATTTCTGGCAGGCCTATTGCTGTTATTTTAAGTTTGTGGTTAGTAAAGACAGTTTCCAGTTCCAGATGGCATTCTTTGGCATGTACACTGCTCTTCAGGAATTTGCCAACATGCTTATGGTAGCTGTGGGTGATCTTCATCACTTCCTTACTTCAGCTACTGACTGTTGCAGAGAACATTAGGAATTGAGGTATTTTGGCCATTTTTCTGCAAGACTTTTTATGTTCACTAGTCTGGATACTCATGTGCATATTTCCTGGGAGTTGTGTTTATATTTGCTTGGTCTGCTGAGTTCATTGTGTGGAGTATTGTATGCATAGCTTAGTTCTTCAGGCACCTGCACAGGAAAATTTTTCACGCCTCGTGAAATGTAGCCTAGAAGTTCTTCACATGTGGCTTTGTATTATCAGCCAACAGAGTGATGACTCTAGCTCTTTTTATTAGGCCAGTGGTTGTAATGAAGTTCTATTAGTCCTTAAATAATATTAACCAGTTTAAAAGGTTTGATGTAAACTTTTTTAAAACTGAAGCTAACTACAGGACACATGAAACTTCGCCATTCCATTAAGGAAGTGCCATTACAGAATACTGTAATTTGTTAACAAGTACCAAAACCACTCTCTACCTTTATACTTTTTCTTTTGTGAATAAATGAATGTATGAAAACTTCAGGACACAAAATTTATTTTCTACACTAATGTCCATTTTCAGTGGGGGAAAACTGATGTTTTCAGTTGTTGTTTTATCACAATCTAGTCAAAGAGAGATGCAGTTTTCCAAAGAGGAGATGCATGTCTATGTAGAAAAAATGAATTTTTTCCATTACCTTGCCAAGAATTTTCGTTCTAGCTCAGGTTTTGGTTTTTTTTCTTTTTTAACTTAAAAGGGGAATGGCAAGACCAGTCTGTGTGTGTATGCCTGTGTATGTTCTAAAACATATTTCACATTGAAGACTTCATTACTTCAAATGGCAGCTGTAGTGTTGATCTTGATTAAAACTGCAGGGCAGCATTTCTAGCGTTACTGCATTTCTCTGTTTTTCTGAGAATTTGGGTTATAAGCACCTGAGACTATTTCAACTGGTATGCAGTATTAAAGTACATGATAAAATCAGCCTCTTCGATTCAAAAATGTTCCTAAGAATTTTTAAATTGAAATGATTTGTGGATGCACGTTATTTGTAGATAATAAAGTGTGTGCTTTTCATAGCCATCTGACAAACTGTAAAGTTTAGATGATGGAAATATAAAATTTCCTTATAGGTGGTTTGCTTTGCATGTTTTATGATCTCTTAACGTCTTTAATCTAACATATTTAGAGCCTTATGTTGTTTTAAAATCTCTGCTTATGTTCTTGTAATTTCAAGTCACTTTCATGAAATCTTGGTGATTCAGGGATTGCTTATTCTTGTGGTGTTAGTTTGTGTACCTGCCAAACCATAAATGCGGATTTCAAGGTAAAGAGTTCTATCTGGCTTAGGAAGATGAAAAGGTTTGGAAATGGTATTTGAAGAAATGTAACACCTTCCCATTTGATTTGTGTGCTCTTACCTCACATCTGGTGTTGTCTTTGGTTCAGGTTCTTTGATCACTTCTTACCTGGAACTGAGGCAGTAGTTTATTCACTGCTTTTTGACTTGTGCTTCTTGGTTTTCTTGAGCAGCAGCAACAGCAGCAGCACAGGCTGCATGTTGGGCAAGATGTTGTCCTGGCAGATGCTGACCTTCTCCAGCAGCTAGTTCATCATACCATTGGTTCTTTTCGTACCTTTGGTTTTTTGGATGATAGGCTGCCAGGGGATGCAAGATGTAGGCTTTCTTGCTTTTGTGAACATTAGATGCTTCAGTACAGCCACGAGCACTCAGTGCAGTCTGTTTTGTGTTCTCCCATTGCAACTTCATGCGCTTACGCAGAATTATAGCAAGAGAGAACTTGTGTGTGTGTATTTGGGGATCTGTTACTGTGATGCGGCAATGGCAAACAAGGAAGAGAGGGGCCATGCCATGAAGAGGTACTTCCCTTTCATATGTAGCAAGAACTCTACACACTAAAATTTGATAAATCTTTATTACTTGAAACTAGTAAAGTGGTGGTTTAAGAATTAATAATTTTTTGTACATTTGGTTAATAATGGCATTGTTGATTAATAACAGTGCTCTTGAAATCAGTGAAACAATTCATACCTGAAAATGAACATACCAGCCTGAGGTTTTTGTGGGATGGAGGTCTTCATTTTCCCCATTACATGTTTCCATAGTTACATAAGGTAATGGCATTTAAACTTAATTTTTTAAAAGTATTTATTTGTTCTAAATTTGTCTTTAAGCTTTCAGAAGTCTTGATTAGTTCGTTAAATTGCCTTTATTGGAATCAAATGTCATTTATTTGGCATCATTTTGCGATCAGTGAATGGAGGTTTCTTAGGATTTAGTGGTGTAGAGATAATTATTAAGCAAAGAAGGAATACTTAATTTCAGTGGCCTATCTGCATTGCAAAAGCTTTTGTCCGACTACTTCTTTTCTTCCACAAGACAAGTTTTTGTCTCAGTGACTCAGCTTAGGTGTTGATTTACATTTAGTCATCTTTTTCTCTAGAGAACTGTTGACATTCTTGATGGTAATTTGGTGAAATCAAAATACTGTCTTTTTTAAAAATAAAAAAGCTGTTAGGTGTGTAAGAGTTAAAATGTACCATGTTTGTGGAAACATTATTGCTAACCCCCATTAAGAGGTGCTCAACTTCCTTAAAGACCTTTAATACTTGTTTGTGTGTTTGGAAGATTTGCTAATTATTTCAAAGATGAAGGTGACATTTCCCTGACATTTCATATGTAGCTTGAAAAATTAGCCCTTGGAAAGTCTTAATTAAAACAGAAAACATAGAGCAAGCAACTTAACTGTACATTCTATTATGATAGATAGTGATTCAAAAAAGAAGCAAAGGGTCAATCATATTGTAGTATTCATAATTATTTTTTAAAAATTAATCTGTTTACACAGAGGGTTTGCTGACATCTGAGCCTTTCCTAAATGAAATCTGCCAAAGATTTTTCAGGTTTTTGTCTCCAAATAATTCACCAGTTTCTTGCTTAATACTTTTTGTTACTGCTGTTTGCCTGAAAAAAAAAAGAAAGTTTCTAGCCTCTGTTGCAACTTCAAGATCTGGTATATAAGGAATCAAATGCGTACAATCGTAAGAGCAGAAAACTTTATTTTGAAAGAAGGCAAATGTTTTTTGATAGTGAGTAAATTCCCAAACCTGTTACAAATTACACATATTTTTTCTAACAGCCTTTTAAAAAATTTTAATGCTAGCGTCATGTTGTGTAATTACATTCCTGCAGACCAGCTTGTAGTATCCGTCCCTGATTTCACATATTGCCAATAATGACTTCTGAGTTACCACTCAAAACAGGGTCTAAATGTTCCTGAAGGTATCAGGTCACTATTAGTGATCAAAACCAAAAAAAAACCAAAAAAAACCAAAAAACAAGCCAGAAATTTTCAGAAAAGGAAGAAAGAGCAGAAAACATTTTATCACTGTATAAATTGATGTGTACCTACTTCCCAAATGCCATAGAATGGCAGAATAATTTAAATTGGAAAAGATCTCCGGAGGTCCATCTGGTCCCACTTCTTGCTCGGAGCAGGGACATCTTTCATGTCATATCAGGCTGCAGAATGCTTTATGCACGTGAGGTTCTAGCAGCTCCAGTGATGGAAGTCCCTCTGGGAAACCTGTTGCAGTATTCCATCACTGTCCTTATTGTGATTTTTTTTTTTTTTCCCCAATATCTAACTGGAGTTTTTCTCAGTGCAAATTGTCCTTTTGCTGTGTACCACAGAAGAGCTTGGCTTCATGTGTCCGAATATATTTTCAACTCCCCAAATTATAAAACTGATGTAGGAGAGTTCAGAAAGGCAAAATAATGCTCAGATATGTGGAGGAGCTTCTGTAGAATTAGTGAATAAGTAGATTGGGCTTTACAGACTTGAGAAAGCAGAGTGAAGGGGAATGTAAAGAAATGTTCAGTGTGTTGGGTGTGGGGTTACATGGGGAAAGTGAATAGGGAATAATGACTGTTCACTGTCTTTGCAGAAGCAAGAAATAAGGGTCATTAAATAACCACAGTAGGCAAATGATTCAAAGTGAGCACACAAGCATGTTCTTCAGAAACGTGTAATTAAGATGTGCAACCAGTTGCTACAGCAGTGGGTTGTAATAGTTTATATAGATTCAGAAAGCAGCTGAAAATTGTGAAAGGAAAATCTTTCCATGACTGTTACATGTAGAAGCATTGCTTCTTACACTAGTAAGGCAGATCTGATACCACAGATCTTCAGAGGACAAAGACACGCTCTGGAGAACTGTCATTCTCTTTTTCTTAAAGCTTTTTTTAGTCCACTGGCGTGGTCTTGGATATGCCTTTGGTCTGAGAAAACATAACTGTTCTTAAATTTCACATTAGCAAGTCTTGTTTTTCAGGCTGCCCCGTGCAATTCGGAGTGGGGAACATTAATTTGCATCCAGTGCAGTGTTTTACAATACGCGCACATCAATTATGCATAATTTCTGCTGCTTTGGAAGGTGTTACTTGTGTTTAAAACAGAAAATGCTGCCTTATCATGAAATGATTTTTGAATAGCTGTGTTGTTTAATTGGTTTTGCTGTGTACTTGAGATATTTTTAATTAGCTTTGAATGTTTAAATTTTTAATAACTGTATTATATCTACATGGCTCTGCCCTGTTATCGATATCTACAATAGCAAACTGAGAAAATGCCTATTATAATTCTTGGAAAGGGGCTCCAAAGAGATGATCTGCTCAACTTGAATAATCAGCTTACATTCAGCCAGCAACTTGTTTCATGTGTGCCATGTTAATAGTTTAAAATACCCTGTGTTTTTTGGTGAAGATAGCATGATTCTTAATCTGATTTTCTACATGTGGTCTTTCTGAGATACCCAGTTCTAGCGTGGATGGGGAAAAAAAGAAAGAGAGAAAAGCCTTTTGAGGCATGAGATGAGTCTTGTTTCTGAAATCAAATCACACACTTCAGGGATATTGGCCATGTTCTACTGTATGTTCACATTTTAATATGTCAGCATTTACATCTCTTGGTGTATGTGCTAATAGCTATAAAACAGACACACAAAGATTTCGTCGTTAGTATGTCCGCTCACCAATAGGCAGGCCATAGTTAATGTCATAGTCTAAGTTTATTGCATGCTTTTGTGGCCTCTCCTAGATAACTTTTAATTTCCACTACTGAAGTGACTAATGCAGTAGATTACTTTCAGAAAACTATTTTCTCCATTCTGAAGAATTACTGCTTGTAAACCACAAAACTTCATTCTCATGCCATACTCCTACAGCCTTCTAAAAAACCACAAATATTCCCTGTTCTGCCCATTGTTGAAATTTGAAGCCTTAAGGTGAATGTTGTTCAGGCACCTTTTTCATCAGGGAAATTGGATCTTCAAGCAAACGAGGAAGCTAGCATTCACTTTACAAAAACTATCTTAATTGCTCTGGCAGATAGTGTCTGTATGCCTGTTTTATCTGTATGTTCATTGAACATATCATTTGCAGCAGCTACTGGAATTCCCTGTCTGGTTATATCTTACAGCCCTTGTACTGTACTGGAATCGTTTTCATCAAAATCTCTGAGGGCCAGTTCCCCAGCAGAATCACAGAAACCACGCTATCACTCTCATCTTTTAGATAGCACTGATTATGTTCTTCTAATCGAAATCTACTTTTCTTCTGAGAGCATTTTCTCTTTTAGTTGGAGAGTCCTCATCACATTTCCTCTAATTTTCCTGTGAAGGTTCTGTGATTTAGTTTGAAAGCCCACATTTAACTTCTGTATCTGTGTGGATGGTTCACATCTGACTCACGAGGCATTTTTTTCTTTGAATGGAATAATATTAGAGTATGGGCTTATTTATATCACTATACAGATAAGTCTGACTAGTGTTTTAGGAATCTTCAATGTATGCTGCATTGTCCTTTGTCTCTCTTACCGATAGTCTTCCACCTTTTGATCAGTGGAGATAGTGTTACTATTTGCCTGTCCCTCAGAAGCATTAATTCTGTTTTATCTTTATCTGAGATCTCTCTCCAGCCTCTTCCTTCATTGCTTTTCTATAAAGAGTATAGAATATTTTTCTTTTGTAATAATGTCTCAAATATAGCCCTAATCCTGGATTTAGACAGATGAAAAGCTCTTCCGGACTTTTACATCATGCTGTTCAATTTAAGGAAAATATTTTTCCTTAATTTGTTGCTTTGTCTTGCTCGTGTTCATTGAAAATACTGTTGTGAATATGACTCATCTGGCCTGTCTTTTTGATTGTGTCACACTGCTGTGTATATTGTTTTATTTCCCATGCACTCTTAAGATTTGCAGTGATTTTTCTCAGTGACAGAACTATGTGCTTGGCAAATGGGAGATTGTTGTCCATGAGACCGTATCAGTTGTAGTGCATGACCAAAGAAGATAAATTGTGGTGAAAAATCCACTAAAACACACAGGACCTCATGCTGCATGGGATCCCCCAAAGTGAACACAGGAAACACAGAAGCCCGGCTTCTAGTCATATATAAAGATGCAACTGAAAAAATCCTCAAGGGAAATAGTAACTACTTCATTTGTGTTTTTCAACTGACCTGAATCCTGCACTTCTTTTTGGGTTCTAATGCTTTATTTTGCCTCTCTGCCTCTTGTGAGAAGAGAAAAATACAAAGTGAAATTAAGAGTGCCAGAATGGTTGTCTTCTGTTGTGACTTCTCTTGAAAAGAACTGAGGTAATTGTTTCATCTCTTAAGAAGGAAAGAAAACTGGAACAGAAAGGTTGGCTGAGGTGTGTGCAACTGGGAACAGGTTTCTTGCAAAATATGTCAGAAGACTCTTCTAATCTGATTGTTATAAGTTATGCTTTGAAAGGCCAAAGTCTGCTTTCATTCTGGGGAGTGGTTATAATTATGGCCAGTCCTAAAAGGGAAATATCAGTCAACACATTTTTCATAATTCCTTGTATTATGTACTCTCATGGCACAGGTGTGTTTAAACACAGTTAAGGAAATAGGTTAAAAATGTTCTCTAATGACAGTACATATTCTCATACACTCCTAGCTTCTTAGTGGTAAAGTACAATTTATTCTGTAGTAATTCAGTCATTTTATGAAATATTATGACCCACAGATTAGTTTGCTTTTTAGTAAAATTGATGTAGTATAAAATAAAGGAACTGAGAAATCATGCTACCTTTTCTTAATATTGCTGCAAGTAATTAATTTAAACTGAAATGAAACTGAATCAGCTAATATGTTTTAGTAGCTGCTTCGTGTATGCTAGCAAGCATATTACTCCATAATGCTCTCTACAGCATCCCTGATGCAGAATTCCTAATTCCTTTCCAATATCCATTTTTGGTTTGCTAATCTGATAGTGACATGTATTACAACTTTGAAACTTTTGTTGTGACTGTGTATCTTGCATGGTTGTTCTATTTGGTGACATCTGATGTCTGTTGGAATGAGCATTGTGTGGAATTATAATGAACTTTCTGAGTACACAGAGAGTCTCCGCTTTCTGTTATGTTCCTTCAGAAATTTTGATAATCCTTTAATCTACTAAATCCTTCGTTAAATTGACAGGGGCTTGACTGAGAGGTTCAAAATTTAACTTGGCTAGGGTGGGATCACTGAAAGACAGCTCTGATGTGTATTTGCTTTTATTTTGTAAATCAGACTTAAAATAACACCGTGATTTAGCTAGTAAGATCATACCCACACATATACATAAATGCGTATATATGTATATAAAGAAGTAGATGGGATATTATGGGTTGTGGTATTATAGTAGTTTAGGAAAAAAAATTATGCTTAATGTGCGTGAAGAATTCTCTTTATACTGGTTTATATACTATTCTGAGTGAAAATTGGTTTTCTGCAAGATCTAGTGGGTCCTTTTAAGGTACCCTGCAGCTGGGCAATGGCAGAAAAAATTCAGTAGAAGACTACTGTTGCAGCTCTTTAGTTTTATCTAGGTTGCCCTAAAAATACTTAAATGGAATAAATAAACTCAGTACAGGCTACAGTTGTGTTTTGTCATGTGTTTGATTATGCCTGCTGTGCAAACAAATGCTGAGTCTTCATAGCTGTAAAATACAGAACAGTTTCAGTATGTCAGGGGGAAAGAGCTATGGAACTACTAAAATGTGTTTATAAATGTATTACAGCTTGAACAGGAGATGCGATGCTACATTTTGAACAGAGACAAAGTTTATCTGTTAAATCCACATTTCAATTCTTGCTCTGTTTAATGCGACTGTTTGCCTCTGTACATGATTCAGTGGTGCTTATTGAAGTCCTCTGTTGGCCCAGTCCTTGAGTCTGGTGTGTTCAGTCAAAAAACCTCCCTCTTGTTAAAAATATTTTTTTCTTAAGGAGAAATTGGTGAATGTAGAACCTTACATGTATTTTGATGTTGTCACTAGCTAAGCAGGCTGTTAATGTCCAATACAAAGAAAACTCTTGAGTTTGCCTGGGAAAAGTGAAGTAGAATTTGTGTGTCTTTTCGTAACTTATTTTCTCCTCTCATATAAGAAGTATACATGTAATTGCCATTAAATCTCATGGCTCACTTCTGAAGAGCTGTGAGAAGTGAGTGGATCATTCTACAACCAGCATGCAAGCAAAGATAGACTCTGTGTCTAATTGTTACTGTTTGGTGTTTTGGGGTTTTTTTTTGTGAAGCCAGTTTTATTCAGCAGCATTATAAGAATAAAAATCAGGATTCAGCACAGAGCATTTTCATTAAAATAAATTTTTTTTGCATATGATATTGCTTCAGTCTGATAAAAGGTATAAAAACGTTTATTGGTGGGTAAGTGGGCACATGGTTAATGAGTATTTCCATAATGGATGCACTCCTTATTAGAATTGTAACAATTTGACTGGGTTTTGCACTCTCTTTTTTTTAACAGCACACAAATTAAGGCAAATTGCAGAATTTTGCCACCAAATAAGTAGTGTTATTTTGCTACGGTAATGTTTAACCCATATCCTACAAAATAAACTGTATTTGGAAATGGTTTTCAAACACTGATAAATTCGGTGTACAGAATGAATAGATTTTTTTGCTTGATAGGAAGTCCTGGAATAAACTGAAGCTGTGTTTATTACATTGCGAGATTTTTGGTTTCTTCTGTCAAATGTGTACACTGGAAACTTGGAAAAAATTTTTCTTTGTAACACTGGAAAACAGTTGTGCTCTGTCTCCATTATCAGTTTTTTCAGTTTAGGTAACCTATAGCTAATTAGAATGAGGTTGGTAATGTGTGCTTTCTCTGCTTCAGGTTTATTTACTTTGTGAATACTCATTGAAATATCTTTGCTGATTCTGAAGGTGATTTACAAGCAATAAACTCCAGTTTGTTTGTGTTAAACATTTTTCTTTATACTTAAAATATCTGCATAAAATATTTAAGGAAGCACAAAGTTTGTAAGTGGTTTAATTGATCTGACCTCAGTCCTGCTGGTGTTGACACTTACTGGCTTGTATCAGGAGAAGCTCAGCCCTTTTTATTTAGATAAAATTCAGGAATTTTATCTATTGCACATTCTCCAATAAAACAACTATCATACAGATCTGCTTGTTTTCACTGGAGATTCTGCCCTTTCTCCTAGGACAAGAAGGACAAAGTCTCAAGATTTGACACTATTCGTCATTCCATAGCTGGAATTATAAGGTCTCCAAAATCCATGTTGGGCTCGTCGTCGGTAAGTGGTATTGATAATGAAGTGTTATGGTACATTCTGTTATTTTCACAGCTTTAGTAAGACTTATTTTTTTTGAAACATCATGCATTTCCTTTTAAATGGACAAAAAGTACATTAAAATAATGTTATGTAAACACTGTTCTGATTGATCAGCATGCAGGATAATACCATGGCATTATGGTATGTCAGAACAACTTGCTGCATTTTAGGAATAAAAAGAGAAATGTGTATGTTCTTTGCAGCTCCCAGACTGGTGCTATATTTTTCAGAATACTCTTCCCAATGAGACTGATTTTCATGCAATGCACTGTATTATGATAATCTTTAGTAGGTTAGATGGTCATACATGTTACCAATTATTGCAATAATTATATTCCCCATACTTGTACAAAAGCACCAAAGTATAAGCATATTGTTATTACTGCTACTACTACTGGTATTACTTAGGTAACTAAGTTATAGATCTTGCTTCAATCCCCACTAAAAATGGTTGTTGAATGTCTCTTAGTTAAAGTTGGCTTTTGTTCAGATTCTGTAATTGTTGGAAAAACTTCTTGTTTCTTTGGCTTTTGTATTTCCTCTTGTTTACTTCATATGGAAGCTTATAGTTAAAATACTCGAGCACCTACTTAAAGATGTGTCAGATTTAACTTGAAAATCTTCTTTCTGTTTTTTCTTGAAGTGAAGCATGTGATCATCCCAACCCTCCCAACATAAAAACCCGAACATGGAAACCAAATCAAACCAAAACCAAAAAACTGAACAAAGGAAAAAACCCTACAAAAAAGTTAGGCAGAGTTCTCAAAAACGTTTAAAACTGCCTATTAATTGTGATCTTGTCACCTGAAATATAAGCCCGAAATACCATTTTTGAGAAAACTTTAGAAGCAGTGGGTCTTCTATTTTATGCTGCAGGATTGCATCCAAGGACCCATTAAAGAGTGAACCGTGTTTAAGCTAACAGTATTCAGAATGTATGCAAGAGATAATTACATATGTGTAAATATACACGTGTATACAGAGGAAAATTGTATATAGTGGTGAAGGAATGGAAAAATAAATATGATAATGAGATAAAATTAGGACAGAAAGGCTTTTCCTATGAAAAACGTGAAAGTTGCATCACATTTTATCAGTAACATGTAAAATTTTGCTAAAATATTAAAATATCCTTGGTATTAAACAAAATCTCCACATTATCATGATCTTCTTTTTATAAAACTTCTAATAGTTGTAAAAATGCAGCATTTCATAATAAAAACCTCTTAAAATGTATATTCTGTGACCTCTGTTGTTTGTGTAGGTGAAACACAGCCTTCACCTTTGTCTATTTCTGTGTATTATAAAACTTATGAGTTAAAAATAAACCAACCCCCTCCAAACCACAAAATAAATCTGCCTAAAACTGCCTCAGAGACAAATTGGAAGAGAAAAAAAAATTCAAGAGGAAGAGTAAAATAAAACATTTAGATTAAATCAGTGGAAGTCAATGTCAAAATTTCAATTGGCTAGAAGTGTCGTTTTAAATAAGCTATGTGCCACATTCTAATTTTCATTCCAGAGAAGCTGATGTAAACCTGGCTGTAGATACATGGTAGATAGGAGTGGTGAAACCTTGGATTATGTTGGGAAGAAGTAAGATTGGCATTGATTCCTTTTGAGTCAGAAAGTAAAATCTGAATAACAAGTGCAATCTTGATGACCTGTCGCTTAAATGACACCTAAATGACTTCAGAGTTAGAATATATAAACTAACCAATTTTCAGTTTTGCTTTGTCTTTTGATTTAGTGATTTCTTTGTGTTAGAAAAGCTGACTGTACATATACAGCTAAAATTTGCTTCACAAATTATGACTTAGCTATTAAATGTGGTTGGCTGTTTCCATCTGACAATTACATAACCGTGCTTAATTGCTAATATATATAAACTGGTACTTAAAACTTATTATCCATCAACAAAGTATTCAAACTTATTACTGAATGTGTATTGTAAAGTAATATTAACATACATAAAAGAATTTGTTATTTTTTTAAATAGATGAATACAAAAAGGGATGTCAAAGGAGATTTGGAAAAGGACCGATACTGATCCCCTCATAAAGTAGAATGTAAAATGTGATGTTACCTACCTGTTTTCAAATTATCTGTTTTAAGTATTTAAAGGTTTTAAAGTATTTTTAAGTATGTTTCAAATATATTGAAACTTTAGAAATGGAACAGTGTCTAGGTTTAAATGTGGTGCTATTCTAAAAACACTGTCTAGTATTTAATTGGTGGGATAAGTTGAATTTTGTTTGTTTGAATTAGAGAGAACTAATTTTTTGTGTGTCATCTGAAAAAAGTAATAGGGAAACCATGTAATTCCAAAAGCAGCCAGGAGTTTTTGTGTGTTGACACTGAAATGCTATACGTGCTCTCAGAATGAGAAGCTAAGGGGTAATACAGGGAACAGGTACAGTTTGAAGAGAAAACAAGAAGGCTAGTGATTCTGGTGTTTTTTCTTGGACAAAATGCAAGCCAGTTTTCTGTAATAGCAAGAGATGTAATTTTAATCAAATGAGGAGAGGAAACACAACTGTGGGGGTAACTTTTATGTACCAGTAATGGAATGCTGTGAATAATCTGAATGAAGAGTCTGAACAAATTGCATCATGAATGCCAGCTTCTGCCCTTCTGCTTATTTTTTTTGGTACTGAGGCATCTGAGCTTGACACAAACATCTGCTTTTGTTTATAGGATAATTTTTTTATTGTTTATAGGATAATAGGTGGAATTAATGCTTGTTTCAGATGGTATATTATTAGCATGTGGGAATGAGCCAGGTACACAGAGACAGAATATTCCAGAGAGAATTGTCTCAAATTATCAAGCTAAATTTATTGCTTTACATTCTCATTTGTGTCTGTGCTACTCTTTTACGTTGTGAGAGAAAAAATACCTTGAGAAAATGTTTTATATAATCAAAGATGGAAAATAAGGAAGTACAGAGCATTTGCATTCAGAATATGGAAATACAATATTGAACATGCTATTAGTTTAATAAAATATCATGCCCATTATTATTTTTATGTAATTGGCAGTATAAGTACGGGAATAATATGTAATTTTTTTGAGTTAGAAATAATACACGGCTGTTTGCTCAATTTTAGTCTTGAAATAAGGGCAGCAGCAGCTGAGGACTGCTGAATTTTACTATTGGAGAAAAATGTTTGTTTCAATGGTTAAAAAAGGAGAGAGAAGGGGACTCAATGTAAATAAAGAGGACAGTACTAAATCCATGAGAAGCATGATGAAGTATATGAGGACATTTTACTCTTTGTAGAGGAAAAAGTGTGATTGAGTATATAAGGACACCACCCCCCCCGAGTCCCACCCAATAATCCATGAGTGAAATATGGCAAGAAATGGCCATCTTGAGTGAAAAAGAACAGGCAAAAAAAAAAAAAAAAAAAGAGGGGTAGGGAGAGAGAATAGAAATTTACAGTGTGAATTCTTTTCATTTTGTATGATTTGGTTAATTGTTAATTTTTAGCTTCCAGCCAAATTAACAACAAAAATCCTAGGAAAATGTGTTTCTTGCTTTAGGCTGTTGAATCAGTGAGTGCTTCTGTAAGTGTACATACAAATGAGCAAGAGATCTCATCCCCCAAGTGAGATTGTAAAACATTCAGGTCTAGCATGTGAACTTGTCATATTAAGTTGCTGGCTGATATTTAAAATCAATTTAAAGAAAAGAGGTCAGAATTTATTTTGTGCAGGTAGCTTTTTTTTTCCTCTAAAAGACTAACTTTTTGTTTAATTCTGACTGTAAAATGCAGTAGAAATATTAGTGCTAATGGTGGTGTAAACTGAGTTGAAATAAATATTGAAGTGATTATATATCTTGCATTTGTACTGGTTTTTTTCTGGGCTTTCAGCCATGTTTTATTCTACAGCCGGTCGGTGTGAATATCATATCATAGCGAAAATATGTTGGAGTCAGAAGACTTATTCATAAAAATAATGCATTTTTAATAACACTCAAGAGAAGAATAATTGCCACTTATTTCATCAGAAAAAACACCTTGATGTGATGTAAGGTGAAGGACAATCAACAGAGGAAACTTTGTGGAATTTTCATTGTTTCCTTCTAACATAATAATAATAGTTTAACCAAATTTGAAAGAGAGGGAAGATTGATGATGGAGTTATAGACATTACCGTGCTTATCTATATCTAAAATTCTCTGTTTTCCTTCCATAAACTCTTTCTCTGTCATAAAGGCTCTCAAGATGTTTCATTCTGGGATGGGATCATGGTTGTCTGAAGGATGCCTCAGCCTGCACCCAGTTTGTACCTAAGCAGGTGTTACTATCTGATGGCTTCCTTTCTAATAAGCTATAAAATTAATTGCATGTCAGAATTTTTTTTTAATTTTCCTTTGTTAAGGCCATGAAGTAGATTAGTAACCCTGAGCTGTACTTTCCTCTCGAGTAGAAAAGTGTTTCTATGGTAAAGGGTTTGCTGCTCTGAACATAACAGAGATCTGGGTTTCCTTTCAAGTCAAGCTCAGTGTCTTTGAACAATAAATATTCAAGTAAATAACATCGTCTAACATTTTGATAGCTTTTTTTTTTCTTCTAGGAATTTCTGAAAGAAAATGACATAGGGTTATTTAACAGTGTCAGACAAGCTTTCACCTGAGCTGTATTTAACTGTTGAAAGACATGACTACCTTCTTGACCAATCAGTATCTCTGATTTTTAGCAGTTCACTATGCTGGTAAACACAGTACCTTGGAGTACAGCTTTTGCCCCTAAAAACTCTGTGGAATTTGTGTTCAAGCTCTAGTTATTTGTTACACTGTCCTTCCTACCTGTGACTGTAATAGAGCACTCTGTCTACTGGTTATAGTGCTGGCTTCAAATATCAAGTCTGAAATTCTCCTTGATGAGAATTTCATCTGAGATGATTCTCCCTGTGTGACTGTTGATGTGTTGATGTCTGAGATTACAAGGCTTTATCAGGTTCTTAAATATGTTCTGCAGTTTTCCATCAAGATCCTGGACCAAATTAATCCTTTGAGGTGTAGCTTAGAAAGGCAGCCAGGAGCCCACAAAAGCACTTTTTAATAGCAAAAACTTCATAGAAGTGCTAAGGAATTACAGATATTTGTAAAACAAGAATTTCTGAGTAGATTCCCTTCCTTGGGTCTGCTCAGAGAGATTAGAGCTCAGAGACCCACTCTGAGAGTCTCAGATAATTCCTAGTGGTTTTTGGGCCAGGTAAGGTGTTGTAACTTAAGTTTCTCCTGAGGAAGGCCTTAAATGGGCAGATGGCCTCCAACGTGGGTTTTTATCAGGGCAGAGCAATATGAGAGGTTGATTCAGAATGGTGTGCTTTGTTTGTATCTGTTTGATTGTCCTTCACTGAGGTGTAGATCTTCATGCTGTTATCTAGATGCAGTTCAGGAGGCTGGGGAACATTCACATACCTGTTCAACTCATAATTACAAATAAATCTGAAGTGGTCATTGACAAAACATGAAGTTTTCCTCAGTGTTTTCTTAAACAATGTAAGCATGTCAAAAGTCATGTGTGAAATCATAGATTAAAACTCATTAACTTCCACTTAGAGCCCTTGGCTTCCCTTTATAGCCAGTTCTGTGTAGTGAAAATAGTTTCTTACAATCTCTGTATCTTCAGAAACTCTAATATAGAGTTCGTAAGGACAGTACACCCAGATATGTATTCTGCACTACAGTGTACCTGCTAGGAAAAATGTCTCATAATTGTTAATTGATTTGGGATGCAATTGATAAATTCTGTGAAAACAGTTTGTCCGATTCAAATGCTTTGTATAAGTCAATCTTTTATGCTTTTATATTTGAGAAGTTTCTGTCTGGATGAAGAAATGATTCATTTTCAGTTGTTAATAGCATGTCAGAATGTGTGAGAGAGTTGGTCAGTATAGCTTACAAAAAATAGCAGGCCAGGTGAAAAATACTACATAGTTTTACAGATGATTCCATAAACTTCTGCTTTTGATATATTAATTTTTCAGGGAAGTAGAAAAGAAAGTGATCAATATGCCTTTTGTGCAAATGCCTTGGTTTTGTTTGTTAATAGAAATACATAATTTAGATACATAAAATAGAAATTGTTGTTTATGACACTTTTCATGTAAAAGAAAACTCTAAAAATGTGCTATTATAGTAACATTTCTCTTCAATATTTTTCCCAAGTTCTTTGATGTAATCTCAACCACTGAGAAACCATTGGCTGAGCAAGACTGGTATCATGGTGCAATTCCAAGAATAGAAGCCCAGGAGCTGTTAAAACAGCAAGGAGACTTCTTGGTGCGAGAGAGCCACGGGAAACCTGGTGAATATGTCCTTTCTGTGTTTTCAGATGGACAACGGAGACACTTTATCATACAATATGCTGATGTACGTCTCTGATACAGTACTGAACGTTCAATTTAGGTCCTACATAGTTTACTATAGCAAATGGATTTAGGCTTTATATGAAAGTATGAAAGCTGTTGGAAATATTTCCATCAGTGCTGAAACCAAGAGAAAAGGTCATTTTGGGAAACAAAGCAAAAATATGAAGTATCAGGTTATTCAATGTCTTTTAGCTTTTACTGAAAAGCCAAGGTATTTTTGTAAATGTTTTCAAATCTAGAACTTGTTACTATGTATTTATGCATGTACATTTGTTTATTTTAAAGCCATTTTCATAGTTGATGCTAATTAGGCTACTTTTAATTCAGACTGTAAAGAATTGAATCTTTCTGAAAATGGAAACAGTCATGGAAAAGAAAATAATCTGTGTTGTCTTTTATACAGTTGGGAATTTAAGTCCCTGTTGCACTAGAGATGCTTATGTTCTTTTTTAGTCCTACAGTTATTGTTTTGTTCAGTATAACGCACACACTTTTGAATGTTGCACAGTGCATATGCTTCTAAGGACCAGAATTAACCCCACTGTTGCTCTAACTTAGGAAAAATTGATGACTTAATTAACAGTGTGTTGATTATTATATGCCTTTATCCAGTGTATTTCTTTTAATTCTTCTTAATACATTGTTTCTTCTTTTTAATGTACATACTTTTCTTTTTAGCTTTCAGAATTTTAAACTTACTCAAAATGTGACAGTTCCCATAGCATTACTAGAAATTTTTCTTGAAGTATGAAATTGCAGCAAATGATTCTCAGTTTTGATTCAGCAGCCCTGTCACTTCAGTCTCTTGTAATAAAGTCTCCCACATACAAAAATACTCAAATTTCATCACATAATGATATTTACACTGAGGGAATTTTCTTGTCTAAATCCCCAGACGATGCAGCATGCCTGGGTAACTCAATATTGTGTGCTGGGTTTATTTCCTTTTAATGAGAGGCAGTGATATTTTTCAAACTTCACAGAGGTTGGAGTGCTTCTCTAGGATTAATGATTATGGACACTTGTCATGCTGGAGAGTGTTCATTAGTTTTCACCTAGAGTTTTCCTTGTGAGAGTGAACATTTACATATAGTGTTTAATTTATTTTGATTTTATGACCTTAAAGTGTTTTGAAGTGTCAGAGTTTTGAAGAGAAAATAAAAGCAATGCAATTACATGTGCCTAGAGTCTTACAAGATGCTTGCTGCTCTCTGATCTGACCCAGCAGAAATAAATGAACATTATATACTTGGTATGACTGAAATAGTTTTGTGCAAATCATTGTATGTGGCAAGTAGATCTATTAAAAAAGATAGATTGCATGTTAAAGTCCAAGTTTCAAGTATTACTTTGAGGCCTACCTGTAAGCTGACTCTTTTTTTTGTGTTATGTTCTTTTTTCCATCAAAGCAAAATGAAACAAAACAAAAAAGCTATCTTTATCTCCATAATTTTGTACTTTCTCTTAGGAATTACATTTGAAATGTAAGAGTGATGTGGTTTAATATTGCATAGCTTGGACAGTCCAAACGTCTTCATGTCAATATATCTATCTGCTTGTACATTTACTAATAGAGCATTATGTTCATCTGCTCTTGGGATTCATTTGTGGTAGATTTTCTTATCAATCATGGAAGTTAAACACTTCTTTCTTGAAGGTGTTCAGTACTCCTTATGCACTGCTATGCATAATTTTCTGAGAATGAAAAAAAGCTTATTAAACTCTAGAAAGTAGGTGCTGGGAGTGTTAGGGTCATAGAGTGAGGGATTTATTCAGGAACATTTTGGTAGGGAAGTTTGAGGAGAATTTAGTACAAGGAATTTGTTTGTTTACATTGGTATGAACTATGTGGAATCAGGTCTCTGGTCAAACCACACTCTTGGATCACTGACAGGTCTTCATATTTTCTTCTGAATCGAATACTGAGGGTCAGAGTAGGACATTCGTTTTAGCAGCAATCCTTTAATTGTCTAAGTGTTCTGTCTCTGGTTTTACCATTATTTTAAAGGCTAACTTGATACAACTGTGTGTGTGATGAATTAGTTCATCATTCAGCTTCAAGCATCAAAATTCACAACTGTCATTCGGGGCTACCATTGTTTTCCCTCCTGCTTATTTGAGGCTGTGCCATTTTAAAATTGTTGTTTGTTAATGTTCGTAGTAAGGGTCAGGTTCCAGTATAAATACACAGAATCAAAGGACACTGCCTGCCCTGAAGGTTTTACATAAACGGCAGCAGATGGGCGCGTGGCTGGATCTGGGATGAGGAAATAATAGGGAGTAGTGGTTGTAGAGCTGAGGAGACTCTTAGGACATCAGGTTTTTTGGATCATCAACACAGAAGTATGAAGGAGCTTATTTGAAAGGAATGGGAATGAGTGTTAGTGGTGAATCAAAGCTGAGTCACTATTTAATAAACAACAAAGTGTTCAGACTATGGAAACATTTTTACGATAGAGATCTGTGAACGTTAAAAACAGCTGACATGACCCAGCTGCCTTTACTAACAGCAGTGACACGTTTCAGGAAGTTAATGCTTTAACCCTTCAGGAGCACAATAAATTTACAATGCACTGTGCAAGGAATTTAACCCTGGGCACTGGAAGGGATGCATGCCAGTGGTAGAGGTTCTCATTGCCCAGTTGTGTAAATTAACTTTAATCACTTTCTGTGCTTTGAGTTTTTTTAATTGCAGTAGTTGTTCATTGCTGCCATTATCAGGCTGGCTGATGGCGGCTATTGCCTTGTTGGAAAAGCTCTCTAACTGTAGATGCTGAGTCTTGTGAGAGCAAGAGACTTTGTCATGTTTCACAATCAGCTGCGGGGTCTTGCCCAACTTCTCTCTGAATCCTGTGCATGACCTGCCTTTGTCTCTAGCTGCTTTACATTCTTCTGGTGTACACTCTTTGTTGAAGAAAATCATGCATCCTATACTCTGTGCCAGGAATTTACTAATTTTATGAGACATAATAAATTTAGTAAGATCAGATTAAGGTAGTATTGCTTATCTCCTGTTAATTTTATTGACAGATTTTTTAGTTTGCTTTCTGCAATTTTTAGAAATAATTCAGAAGTTGGTGTTTTTTTCTGGTTTAGAATATTTTTATTTCACTCTGTCGTAGTTTTAAGCTGAACTGGCCCATCTATTTAAATTAAGAGTTTAGATAGTCATTTTATCATATTGCCTTAAGTGACTGATGTGCAGTAATTTTACATTTATTAATTTATCACTTTCCTAACTATCATTCCAGTTGAGTCAATATAAATGCTATTCAGTAGATCAGAAAATCTAACTCTGTAAAAGTGTACATTTTTCTGTTTTGTTACTAGTGAGGGCAGTTTGGTGGTGCGTTTTTGCAGGGCTTTTTTCAATCTATCCCTTGTAGAGAAATAACTATTGTCTTTTGCTTCCATACAGAATCAATATCGTTTTGAAGGAACTGGGTTTCCAACTATTCCTCAGCTCATAGAGCATCATTACACAACAAAGCAAGTTATTACAAAGAAGTCAGGTGTTGTTCTGCTGAATCCTGTTGTTAAGGTAATGCATACATTCCAAGAATTTATTAACTGAAAATAATTTCAAGGGATTTTTGTTATTATTTAAAATAAGATCCTGTGGAACTTCTCAAAAAGTTTTTCGGTTTTGTTCATTTTGTGACTCTATTTCCAAGCTCTTTCAAACTTCTCAACTCTGTGCAATACATTCATTTAAAATAACTCTCTAACCTGATTCTTATAATAAATTTTTGCTGTTTTGAAAGAAAGGCATTCAACTTCCTACCAAATATCCTCTTACTTTTCTTTTTGGTTTCACATTTGGATTTCCCTGCTAAACAATTCAAAGTAGTAGTTCATTGCCCTTCTTTCTATAAAGTAAAAAATTTCTTTTATGCAATGGTGAAGGTCTTATGAAATTAAGAAGACTTATGACAACTCTTATTTTGTCTCTGTTTTATATCACAAAAAATAAGTTAGACACTGAAAAAGGTACGGACATTCCAGCATCATTGAAAATTTAAAATAAAAAGTCCACTTTTAATCAGTGAGCTATTGCAGAAAATTTTTCAGGAGGGAAACAAAAAGGAATAAGTATTAAACCATATCAGTGTGTTAAGTGTGTCCTTGACGACTTCTAGCAGTTCTGCAGTTAGTATCTACCTAGCTGGCATTTCATTCATAAGCCAGCTCCACTTATATCTTTGCATCTTGACTATGGGTGAACCTTTTGTTCTTAATTTCTTTTATTTTTTTAAGACTGGTTTCAAACCTGTGTTCAGCAAAGTTTTAGGAAGTATGACAATTCATATTTGATTTAGTTACCTACTGCAGGGTCCTAGTTCTTTTCTGCTAATAATCCTAAGGAATTAAAGCGTGTTCTTCTTCTCAAAATTACACTTACCTGCACTCAACTATTTTACATAATTTTAAAATTTTAAGACTGGGACATTGTAAATGCACATTTTATGTTAATATCTTGCTAAGTACCAAACTGATGCTTCATTGAACATAAGGTATTTCTTACATTCATTGTAGAACATATGAGAAAGCATAGGACTTATTTTTGATGTGTGAATAATTATTTTTTATATAAATGGTTTATATTGTTGTTTATTTTACAAAAATAAAATTGTTTATTTTATGAAAAAGGAGTAGTCAAGCTCAAAATGAAATATAATATCTGTTTGCAAATTTCTCTCCCTTTTCAATACCATATTTGTTTTAAATATTTAACGCTTTTTCTGTTTCCTTACTATACATACTGTACTACATACTGTTTTAGCAAATGTAAAATGATAGTACAGTGTGTTACTACATAATCTATGATAACAGAAGTTATTTTTAGTTATTTTCTGTTAAACTGGAACACTTCATCTGTAAAACATCAACTGCTCATTCACTGTTGTTTACTTTGAAGATAGGGGCTTTCTTATTCTTGGCATTTTTGTTTCATTTTGCTATCTAGTTAAGTTTTAATTTATCCATAGTCTTGTGTAACTACAGCCAAATAATTTCTCTAGTACCTTGTCCTGGTGTGCAGCAGTCTTAATATTCAAGAATATTTCCTTTAGGATTGATAAACCTTTCAATTTCCATTCTAAAATGTTGTGTGAAGTAATGAGAGGGTGACTGTTAGAACTAAAAAGAGTATTGAGTGACAGGAAACTTGATTGTGTAGGTTTTTTTAAATATACTTATTATATAGATTGCGTGTAGGCATTCAAGAATTTATGAAATATGATGTGAATTTCTGATAGCTGCTAATACTTGATGTAAATTAAACCGATATGTAGTATGCTTAGTGCTTCATGACCAGCAGTTTGAGCCAAAGAAGGCAGTGTTGAAACGGGTGTTAGCTATGTAATTTGAATTTCTTTAGAGCAGCTGTTCTCAAAAATATTTAAATTGTTTAGGTTTGTAATAGCTTTTGGTCTGAGCTATGATTTTATAGTGATTTTAGTTCTCCCATCTGATCAAAACTAGTTGTTGTATTCTGAGGAAGTACTTCAGAATGAAGAAAAAGAGTGTTTTGAGCTTTCCTTTTTAATTTATGTGGAGCTTTGGCTTTCATATGAGAAAGTGGAGACGTTTTAAGTTGTTTTCAAAAGTAGCATATGCACTCTGACACCTAGTGTTGGGGGTAATTTATGCATCATGTGCTATTACCAAGATGTCTTTAATCCTTTCCTTAAAATTCATTTGACATCTGCAAAGACTGTTTTTGCTTTGTTCACATTATAGCTGCAGAGCAGTCTTTGTCATTTCGTGCAATCTTTAGTCTTTTTATGCAAATTGGTGTCCCTGTAATAACCTATTTAGAAGTTGAAAGTTAAATATGACAGAACTTCACAGCAAAAAAAAGCTATGGGTTTTAGTTTGTTTTTTGCTTTCCTTCCTTCCCACGGTCATTCATCCTCCTTTACCATATTAGTAAAATTAGTGTTCACCTTCTGAGATGTTGCCCTTGAAAGGAACAGTCTTAATTGTGTCACAAAAGGCCTGTCCCATGTCCCATTTCATGTAGACCAAATCTGCCTGATTGGAATTTTAATGATACTGTAATAATAGAATTTAAATTAGAAAAACTGAGGACATTAAAAAGATATCTGCAAGTGACTTCTTTAATGGAAAAGTGTCTCATATTTATTTATAATCTTGTAGAAAAAAAATGCACTTTACATTCTTCAGGTTATTATTGATGGACTGACTGATACGTAAAGCCCCTGAGTAACCTCAGAGCATACCAAAGGAATTTATTAGTAAAAATGCTATTTTAACCATTTTGGATGTATTTTAACTTTTTAACATCTTTTACCTCATGTTATGGAGGTTTTAAAATTTTTTGAAATAGATTTTTTTATGTTTAAGAAATCTGTATTAAGTTGTGGATATTCTTCAGCTTGACTCCTAGAAAACTGAATTATCAAGAAAATAAGGAATACCATTTTTATTTAGATGTATCTGCATAAATATTTTCACCTGGATCAGAAATACACCCTTGAAGCAAACCTGCCCAGAATGCATAACTGCTCCTGGAAGGGAGTTCAGCTTTCAGAACAAGGAAGAATCTAGTCTTTTTCCCCAAATATGTGTTTCAGATCTTGAGCTGACTCACTCTGGAGATCCACTACTATTTTACTAGTGCTGATGGTAGTCCTAGTATTTGAGTGCTCTGTAGTGAATTCAGATTCTGAGCTTATAAAAAAAATCAACTGCTACTTTGTCAGATGAGTTAGGCCTTATGTTCATTGCTGGTAACTTTAAGATTCTGTATCTATTTTTCTGTGACAAAGAAATCTGTGGTATGGCCTCATCCATTTTGTATGTGGGTGAAAATGATGGATCATAAACGCTGAAATGAATGAAAAGTGCTGATAGAAAGAAAATAGGTATGTATTAGTAGTGTTTCTCATGCTGATAAATAAGTTTGCAAATGACATGAGAATGATATGCAGATCTGATGCTCTCTTGCAAGATATGAGTATGTTGATGAGTTACACATGGAAAGAAATTATGAAGAAATATAAATTTAAGTTGAAAGATTTTTTTCTTGAAAATCCGTTCTCAAAAATCTGACAATGACCCTAACTTTTTGCTGGTGTTTTTGAGGGAGGGGGATTTCTTTTATTTTGGCAAAGCAATCTGAGGTTCACTGAGGTTGTTGCAGACAACACTTGTGCTCAGAGTGCACAAGTGTGTGTTTCTCTGTGGCCAGCAAGGCACATGTGGAGGAATTGAAGGGGGCTGCTGAACAGCCTGAGTTTTTCAGGCAAGCCCTCTTATGCCTGCTGGGAGATAATGGATAGAAAGAAGGAAACTTAGCAAGGAGACTTTCAAGTTAATCACAAAGCAATCCTGTCACACAATTATAGATGCTCATCTTGTGGCTGGGAAGAATTAGGATGCTGAAGAGGGAAACAATGGCAGTAGTGGTGCTGTCTTTGGGGAAGAGCATTTTCCTGTTTCTTTGACCTGAGGACAACTTTTCAGGAGTAGAAATCTGAAAGAAGCAGCCCATAGCAGGCAATGGTTCAGTTATTGCAGCTCTACCTTGGCTAGATTTGTAACTCCAAAGAGGATTCATATGGCACCCTGAATTACCTGTGTGATACCCACCCATTTGGCCAGGCATTCTGTAGGAATGCCAAGAAGCACCTGCTCTCTGGATGCTGATTTTTGGCCCAACGCTGTAATTCTCATGAGTCTAATTAAAGTCTCATACATTCATTTTTAGATGTCAAAATACATCTTTAATTTTCTTTAAGGAAATTGAATTCACAATGAGAAGTGAGTGTTTGTAATACATAAAAGACATACTTATAGAAAAGGAATGTATTTATTGAATATGCATGAAATGAATCAATAGCTTGTGGCTATTGACATTTGATGTCAGAGTTTCATATCTTAATATTAGAGGTGCATTTCAGTTATGTTCTTATTTCTTCAGAATTTGGAGAACTGTTACAGGATTTGCTTTTAACATTTTGTAGCAGAGATTATTGCAATATTTCTGTCAGGTAACAAAAGGAATGCATCATCCTTAATGGTGGCCTTTGCTTGTCAAGGCATGTCATCTTGTTGAGAAAAGGGAAAAAAGAGAGTAATTTGCTCTTTGTACTAGCAAAGTACTAAACCAAATTTATGTATAATTTCAGGTATATTGACTACTTTCAAAATTGAAAGGATTTATTTTCTCAGAAAGTCTCATTAAAATGCATTGTAATAATGGAGGCAGATGAGGCTACCTGAACAAAGAGTAACAAGGATTGTTTTATATTCAGGGATCAAAGTTTTTTGTAGCTTTTTTTTCTAAAGGCCATGGCATTAAACATCTGCTCTAATGAATGTTTCTGGTTCAATCTTATCTTTATGGTATTTCTTTCTATAATCAGGTTTAGATTAAAATTGAAGGATAACACTCTTAAAGGGTGTAAGTGTTATGCTCAAACTTAGAAAAAAAATTTATCAAGTATGTGAATTCCATTTTAGCAAGCACAATGTAATTTTTGACCAATCTGCTAAAGAAAAACCTCTGTCCTAGAAATTTTAAATGGGCACCTTGACTACATGTGCATTCCTGATTTCTGTACTACTTCTCTATAAAAAAAATGATAGAATGCCATATTGCTATGTGGAGTGCAAATTGAACAAAAGGAGTTATCTCAAACACAACTGAAACAGTAGGAAGTAGGAAAAATAACTGAAATTCATGAAGCAGGAGATGGAAGCAAGCCATTCCTTCATACAAAAAAAGATAAAACAGGAATGTTATTAGGAAGGGGAGAAAATCGTTGTATGAAATATTTCAGAGGAAGTGTTTTTTGATAACTGGCAACTAGGAGAATAAACTATTTCAATTAAAGCATCCTTCATCAAAGGTTATTTGGATTTACTAGATTTGGTTGCTGACATTTTGTATATACATGTGAAAATCAAAGGATAGACTATGTTCTGTAATATTCTGGCTGTAAGTCCTGCCTTATGGAACACTTATAAAAACTGGGGCTTTACACTGACTTTTCATTATCTTTATCAGAATCTTTATGAACAGATAGTAATACAGCACAATAATAAAATTATATTGGAATTGTGTATGATTTCAGCAGCTTTTCTGCTGAACTAACACCTTGGGTTTTTTATGTATTCTGACTGCTTCCCCATATTTGGAATTCAAATATACTGTAACAATTATTTTTTCTGAAATTGTGTATTGCGAACTTCTTCTAGTCCTCTATTTATATTCTTTATATGTTTTTATATATATATGTTTTTATATATATATGTTTTTACTAGTGCAGTCAGGATGTCTAGTCAGTTTTACTAGTCAGTTTTACTAGTGCAGTCAGGATGACTTTAATGCAAATAATGTTTTGGGTTTTCAATATTTTCATAGTTCGTGGCTGACAAGCAGGTAACCTTCCTTGAACACAGGCTCTCATGGGTCAAAAAACACAGTGTAGATTAGGAACAGGAATGAGTGTCTGTGCTCTTAAATTCCTTTGTGGAGTTACAGTTACGCACGGTGGAGTACTGTAAAGTAGCTTGTGATTGCTTAAGTATTTTGGCCTCCACCAATGTAAGTGGAACAAAATGTTAAAAAGAAGTGAAATAACGTTTCAGCTGTGGAGAAGCAAAGGATACACACAAAAGAAGCTGTGGGGTAAGAGGAGTATGGTTTTCTTAAATCAGGTCTGTGCATCTCATGTATGTAAAAGTGTCTGAATTCTCGAGAAGATCTGTTTATTTAAATGTTGATTAAGGAGGAATTCAGGGGTGAGATCAGGTGGGGCTTCAGAATTCCTTATTTGCAAGGTTAATTCTGTATTTAGCCTACTGTTCAGGGTGGTGCATGGATTTCATCATCAGTTCATAATGAAGTAAATGCTGTTACTAGTTCTGTCCTTTCCATCACTTGGATTTTTTTGTAGTAGAGTTGCCAATGATCTACGTGGTTGTATCCACTGTCATTACTAAAATCAAGATCACCCCCAGAGGCTGGTGGTACAAAGTCTGATTGGAGGCCAGTAACTACTGGTGCACCCCCAGGGTCCATACTGGGTCCAATCCTTCGTTCATCCACCTCTTCAGTAACAAGCTGGGTGATGGGGCACATGAGATTGTACTGACGAGACCAATCTTTGAGGAGGGTTGATACACCAGAGGGTTGTGGTGCCATCCAGAGGGGCCTGGACGAGCTGGAGAAAAGGGCTGACAGGAACCTCATGCAGTTCAACAAGGAGAAGAGCAAAGTCCTGCACCTGAGGAAGCACAAGCTTCCCCAGGCACCAGCACATGGTAGGCATATCTATTTTTCCCTTATCTCATGTGTTCGTATTTTGAATTATAGTATGAATAGTAAATTTGTTTGCTTAATTGTAGGCCAATTTATTCAAAAGGAGTTCTAACACATTGAGGAGGACACTGCATGATTAATTCTCAGACTTCTGGGTTTCAGATAAAGATGCAAAAGATACAGTGAGGTACAACTTTTGTGATTTAACCCCAGCTGACAGCTAAGCCCCACACAGCTGAGCCTTCACTTCTCCCACGGTGGGATGGGGGAGGGAATCAGAAGAGTAAAAGTGAGAAAAGTCACAGGTTGAGATACAGACAGTTCAATAGTGAAAGCAAAAGCTGTGCACACAAGCAAAGGAATGAATTTACTGCTTCCCATGGTTGGGCAGGTGTTCAGCCATTTCCAGGAAAGTAGGGCTCCATCACAGGTAACAGTGACTTGGAAGAAAAATGCCATCACCCCAGACATCTTTCCCTTCCTTTTTTTCCACCAGCTTTATATGCTGAGCATGATGCCCTATGGTGTGGGGTATCCCTTTGGTCAGTTGGGGTCACCTATCCCTGCTGTGTCCTCTCCCAGCTTCTTGTACAGCTGCTAGAACTGGTGGTGAATTCTTCAAAACATTTGTGTTCACTGTTTAATGTTTCATGTTTAATGTCAGAGGAGGTTGTGCACACATGCATGCCATAAAGATTGCTTCATGTGCTAATCATAGTTTTCAAGAGACTAAGTTAACATGTAAAATCAAAATATCACCACTTACTAGTTACTGTGAACAAAAATTACCCCAGCCAAAACCAGCACAGCAAGAAAGAGTAGATTGCTGTAGACCACACAGAAAACTTTTGTCCAGCTAAAGTCACTAATACAGGAGAAAAAATAAAAGATCGCTGAATACAGCATTCAGAAGATTACACAAGTAATAATAGGATCTGCTAATGTTTATCAGGGCCATTTAGTGTGTGTGCACTTCTTTGCTTTGTGTGTCCTTCATTGACTGTCTTTTTTTCTGCCATTGAGAGATTTTCCAGTGCTTTTGCTGTCCTGAATAATGAGGTAGTGGTATATGAGAAGGAAGCAGTATCTTGTTGAAGAACTATGTGCATCTGATGTAAAAAAACCCCATGCACCATACTTCTTTTAAACTGTTGGCTTCTATGTTATGTTGTGTGACTTCTGACTCAAAGCCAACATCTGTCTTGCTCGGAATGTAGGCAGAGCTCACTGGTACACCGAAATCTCATGCAGGTTCCTTTCTGTGCGGCTTTGCCGTTTCCCTGCTCTTTCACAATCACAAATTAGCTAATATAGCAGTTTATTTTAAATGTTGACAGGTTACTTCTGTTCCATTTCAGTGGTTTTAACATGTCATCTGAAGATTGCTGTGATGAAAGCCAGTGCAAGATGAGCAGGCTAGGAAAGGATAGGATGAAGGGTCTTGGGGTTTTGCTTTGAACAAAATAGTAATTTGGTGGAAGCTCTAATATGGAACTGCAGGACTTTGAAAGGTATTGCATGCTGACCACTGTAACTTGGAAATTATTTTTGAAGGATGAGTTAAATGTTTCTCTTGCTCGAGTAAAGAAATCATCTAACTGGAAACAACTGAATGTTTTGAAGTGAAGACAGGATGGAACCAAGTATGTGGCTAAGTATCTTACATAGTTCAAGAAGACTCTTGGACATATTTATATAGACCTGTAGTCCCCCAGCCCCACCTGACATACCTTTTCATGCATGGATGGAAGTAAAAGTGTGTTTGCACATACGTGAAAATATTTTAGTCTATTTTTATCGGGGGGGGGGGTGCATACATAATAGAACTCTGCTTTTCTGTTCCTCTCTGTTTAAATCACATGGAATGTGAAAAAGCATGTTATCACACAGTTTTGTTTGTCTTTGAGCATACAGAAGACTGTTTTGGAGGGCAAAACAGAGCTGATAATTGCTCTGTTTGCATATATTTTCTTAACAGGTGATTCAGAGTACTTCAGTTTGGGAGCTCAATTTACTGTATTAAGTAGAGAGGAATACTATGTGTTTAATGTGTTTGAAATATAAGGGTTTTGGCATAAACTTGACTTTCCTTTTCCTGTGATTAAGGATTTCACAATCTATGTCTTTTTCTTTCTCAGTTGTGTTTTTAACTTTTCTATTTTTCATTATTTCCTGTATATTTCTCGAGATACCCTCAGCATCATTTTAGCCATTCATGAATAAGAAAAGATAAATTTAGGGAAATACTGCACATCCTTAAAAAAAAAAGTGAGAAAAACTGGTACTGTATGTTAACTTCTAAAGTAATTTTGTTTACTGATCTTCAAGAAAGAATGGTCAAAGAATAGCTGTGCAGTTGATCTGAGGTCACTTCTACAGTTTTTACATTGCATAGTAGCTTTCCAAATCCCAATTCTACCCTCTTGTTCTATGGGCATTTAGAATCTGGTTTAGCAGAAAGGTTGAACTTCACAGTGGTTTTTATGTAACAGTAAGAAGACTGATAAAATAGTACTTCTTCCTTGGAGCTAAACCTGTCTGCACTATTATTCTCTTTTACAGCTCACATTGAGTTTCATCAGTGTGGCTTAATACAGTGCTGTTAATAATGCAAAGCAGCTTCCATAACAATTTTTACAGCTCATGAATCTTTATTCTGAAACAGTTTTAAGCAAGTTGCCAGTGAGGTTTTTCAAAACGTCTCTTGTAAAACTCACTTGTTCTTATGAAAAATCTTTTCCACCAGCTACCTTTATTTCTGTACTTAATCTGAAGGACTTGAAACACATAGTTTATGATTCATGAAATTGATATGAGCATTAGATCTACTAGCATAAGGTGGTATCAAAAATAGTATTTCTCTAAAAAGATAATTTCTCGTTCCCGCATTGATAAGCCCTATCCACATGTACACAGCTGTTACTTTTTTTTTCTCTGGTTCATCAAGTTCTGATAAGTGAGATTTGAATACCCATCTGATGAAAATTATCTGTGGTTCTGATTTTCTTAGCCATAAAAAGAATTTTACTCCAATTTTCCTTAGTACTCAAAATGAAAGATTAACTTTCCATTTTTGTTGTTGTGGAAAAATAGCTCCTAGCTGCAATAGTTCATACTACTGACATTTTCTATTTAATTTGGAAGAAGGAGACCAAATAATACGTTCCAAAGTATTTTTTGGATGCATTTCTTTCTGCTTGCAACATGAAGAAACAGGCATCATGCATGTTTGTGCACTGGACTCATGAGATGTTGACAATATCCCTCTATTTTACAGGTTTTTTAGAAGAATGTTAAGGATTAATGTACTGGGATAAGGGAAAGGGGATTGATATTTAGGTTTCTCATAAATTCCACATGATGTGTTCAGATAGATTCTGAGGTTTATTCTGAGGTCATATGTTTTCAGTTCTCTTAAAGCGATATGTTTTGGTTTTCATTTGATTCATTTTGGGGCTCCCTAAATCAACTAAAGTTTCCAACCTTTCGAGTTTTTTAGCCTTTTTTACTTTAGTTACATCTACAATTAAGATGAAAAGCAGTGACAGCATTTGCTATAGATAGTGCCTGCTGAACTAGGAAGAGTAAATAATGTGACAGAGAACATGAGATAAGTAAATAAGAGTGATGATAACATAAAAGTCTCATTTATTCACACTGCGTTGGAACCTGATCAGGATTAGCTCACTCTTCCTCTTTTAAGAATCTTGCTTTGGAGTTTAGGTATCTTGTTCTTGTTGGCTGGTTTTCTGAAGCTGAATACAAGCATAGGTGGCATTTTTTCCCTCCCTTTTCTCTCTCCTATTAGAAATGGAGAGATGTTTAGACCCAAATGTTGAAGCTGAGGCTCATACATTTGTACCTAATTCTCAAAATGTCTGTTTTTAAAAGTTTAGTATCTAATTGCCTTACTGCTGGTTTTTAATTTGAAAAAGTACCTTTTTAGAATTCTTAATGATTGAAATTGTTACTGAGAATTATAGAAAAGTAATGCTAAGGGAATTAGAACACTAAGTATTAGTTCATGGTTATGTTTTCTATTTTATTGAAAGCTGATATAATTTACTGCAACTAATTTGTAAGCCTTCTTCCTGGCACAATAATTTGTGATTTCTTCGATGTGGTTTCTCCTAATGAAGGGAGATGGGCAGGAGGGAAACTGCGCTAAAGACCTGAGCTTACATATGTTGAAGATGTTTAGGGTAATAGTGATAATATTTCAGTCTCGTATCTGAGATAAATAAAAATGAGATTGCATCTTCTACAGCAACCATCTGCTGTTCAAACTGTGGCCTTGGTGGCTTCCAGACAACTCCATTACCTGCATCCTCACTGAAGAAGGGATTGATGCACAGTTGATTCACTGCTGGTTGTTCAAGGTTTGAACCTTGATCATGATCCAGGAAACCATGAAACTTACAACATTATAAAAAGAATACTACATATCCAGGAAAAGAATACTGCATATCCAGAATACTTTATTTTACAGAGACATTTCTGACTGTTTTTAAGTATTCTTTTTCACGGCTGAAGATTTTATTTCTTTAATTACTTACTTGTGTGGGGTTTGTTTTTTGTGAGCTACAGTTAACTTTTGAAATAACTCTCCTCTTTGAAAATGCCTTATCTTTGTTGAAATCAAACAAGTGTACTGGATATTTGCAGAGAGTGTGGAAAGTCACTAGCAAGCTTTTGCACATAAACCCCTGTAGTATAATGAGTGTTATCAATTGCCTGAGCACTGGGGAAGAGTAATGGTGTTGAGGCTGACCAAGTTCTCTGCTTTGTGAACTGACTAGTTGACAGCTTGTTTCTCAGTGTTTGGCCAGCAGATACAGCAGTATCTCCCAAGGTAAGATACAGTGATAGGACTCCAAACATCTTATTAGTAAACCTTTGCTGGACTAAGAAGTATGGCATTCTTATAATTCAGTTTCTTCTCCTGGGCCAAGCCAGAGAACAGAAATAAAGTAGAATGTGGTAAAGTTTGTGGACTTCTTAAGTAATTCCATTTGGAAATAAGGTAGATTACAAATGAGTATGGTCAAGTGCTAATCTGTGTCACTGAATTTGTCTGAAGGGCTTTTATATTCTTTGGTCCAAAATTAACAGGAGAAAAATCTGAACAAGCACAAGGTAAAGAGGGATTTATAGTGGTTGCACAAGAAGAGGGCTGCATCATAAACAGCTTTCTTCTGGGTGAAATTGTAATGGGCATTAATAGTCTCCAGAGTTCTGTTCGCTGTTATTCAGATTAGTTTGATTAGGTACAAAAATGTGGTGGATTTGCTCCATTTGACTTGAAGCAACTCTATTGAGATGAAAATTTCTGTGACTTGGACTGATGTGCATTAAAGTGTCTTTTGATCTATACCTACATTCAAGAATATTTTTTATATCCCATTTTGCTGTCACATTTCTTTTGTAACTTTCAATGTCTTTTGCACACATGATTAATCTGTGGAGTTATGGCAATTGACAGCTGGAAAAATACTTACATTCTGTTCACAGTCAGAATTAAGTACTTAGAGAAGATCATGAACTTTATGATCAGAGGCATGACAATATTTCATAACCTTTGTTTAGATGTGCTAACATTTATCCATTGATTTGTGTCCATTATTGATTTATTTAATTATTGACAGCTATCCAGATTATTGAATGATGTCATATTAAACTCAGGGCAATTCAAACAGATTTAGTGAGACAACATACTTGCAGTAGAAAGTCTGGTCCTTGTTATTGTCCACCTTGCTCTGCTATTCGTATTATAGTTTATTAATTAAAGACAATTACCTGATCCAGTGATAATACGTTTTGAACCACTGTGTAAATTAATATCTAACACATTGCAAATTAGAAAATTGAGTTTGTTTATTTTTTAATGCCAGAATTGTACACTGGTATGATGGAGATGACTCTCTTTTCTCTAAGATTTTTTTTCTGACATTCTGCTGAAGAAACTGCTTTTATGCAGTTTAGTAGAGGTTATATCAAGGAAAGCTGATTGAAATTTAAATAATTCCTTGATTGTGAAAATTCTGGTAGAACCACAATAATGTAATGAATGGGTTACAATGGTATAAGAAAGTACAGGTAGTGATTAATGTACAGATACAATGATAATAAATCCTTCAACAGATCATTTGATTCCAGTTTATGGTGCCACTTTCTTTGATTAGTTCTCTGAAGAATTACCAGATTTTTTTTTCCTTCATAAACAAGCTTTTGAAGTGTTGTATTGTCAATATATTCAAAAGTTGTTCACTGAAGTACTGAATCCATGCAGTTAAGCAGTAAAAAAATCCATTAAATTTTAATTCTATAACTTTTTGGCTTTACTGTACGTATTTTGATGTTAAAAACCATTATGTTAATACCTCCAAGTAGTAATTTTTGTTTTGTTTTTTCTTTACAGCTTTCTTTGCTTTCTTTGTCTTCTTAAGCTTGACTTTTATTCTTAAAGGAAAGTGTGCAGTTTGATGGCACTTCTATCTATTTGTAGTGTAATGGCTCCTGAATGACACATCCATTAAGCAAAATATATCTATCAAAAGGAGGAGATGCAGGAAATATGTTTCTTATGGTGTTTGAAGAAGTAGTGAAGAAGTGAAGAAGTGAAGCAGTAGTTTTAATCCGTAATCTTGCTTATACGAGAAAAATAAATTGATGGCTATTGAGAACTTCCTCTCAAGTCTCCCAGGTTCCCACCCAAGGAAGAGAAATGGCCAAGGTTGAATCCCATCACACAGCATGGTGCTGTGGGACAGAATTCTTGGAATGGGGCTGAGAGGTCTTGTGTGCTGGGAGTTTGGGTTAATGGAGGTGTTCAGAAAGTCTCTAGAATGTACACTATGCACACATTAAATATATATATATATATACACACACGTATATATAAATCTCAATAGCAGTGATCCCCCCCCCTTTTTTAATTTGCTGAATTCATGTTCGACAAAAAAATCTCCAGAGATGGTGACTCTACCACCTCTGTGGGCAACTTATTCCAATTCCTAACCACTCTTGTCAGTGAAGAATTTTTCTTCTAATTTCTAATCTGAACCCCACCGCCAGCACAATTTAAGGCCATTTCCTCTTGTCCCTTCTCTTGGGATGTGGCAGAAAAGACCAGTTCTCACCTGGCTACAAACTCCTCTCACAGTGAGATCCCCCCTGAGCCCCCTGTTCTCCAGGCTGAGACCCCCCAGCTCCTTCAGCTGCTCCTCATCAGACTTGTGCTCCAGACCCTTCCCCAGCTCCAGTGCCCTTCCCTGGACACACTACAAGACCTCAATGTTGAAGAGAGGGGCCCAAAATTAGACACTGGATTCAGCAGTGCCCAGCCCAGGGGGATGGTCACTCCTCTGGCCAAAAGGCTCTATCTGACATTTGTTCCCTTTTCAAGTAGTTGCTGTAACATTTCAAACTACCAGAGAAGATGTAAGAGATGCAAATATGTGTCTTGTTAAGAAGTGGAAAAACCAGTTCATTTTCATGTGCACTGAGGAGAAAAATGTGGGAGTTTTTTTGACATAGCAATAAGTTATTTCGTACACTAAAATGAAGTTTTCTTATCTCATTCTCACTTGCAGAATTGTTAAAAACCGGGTGCTAGATATCATTTCCAGAGCTTGTGTGAAACTTTGCATAGTGCTCATCTACATACATACTGCCACGTTGTAGGCTTAATTTCTGACAAAAATTTGCTATACGGTATCATTATTTTATTGTATAGCAAGTTTTCTAAACTCTTGAATTATAAATGCTTAGCTTTAAAACTTCTTGGTCTGCTTGTGATTGAGTGTTCTAACTGTAATACTTTAGCTCCATTTGTACTGAAATGTATCTTACAGAAACTGTATCTTACATATTTGCACAGACTGAAAATTCTTCTTTTTCTTTTCATAGGATAAGAAATGGGTTCTCAATCACGAAGATGTCACACTGGGGGAATTACTGGGCAAAGTAAGTAATAAAGTGAGCTAAATAACATTTGAGTAAGTATATTGTAATTGTTAAGCCATTCCTGTATACCTTATCTTTTAAATTACTGTGGTGTGCAATTTTTATAGCATTTTTTTACGTTAATACGCAAGACAGCCTTATGCTTTAAACAAATGTAAATCAAACTTACTAGTAAATGTTAAGATGCTTGTGCTGAAAGTATTTAGCTAGCTTACATATTTTTTGTTTTTTGGAAGGGTTTTGAGCTAACTAGGTTTCTGTAAAGCATGATGTGGGTGTTTCACTTTCTGTAGTCTGAGAAAAATGTTGCAAAATATAAATAGAAACATGTAAAGAAACAGGTATATGTGTATATATTTGTGTATAAAATTTGATATAATGAGATTACTAAATCAATATTTCTCAAAACAAATGGTAGTTGCTTGTGCGTGATTGTTTTCATTCATTCACTGATGAACGTCAGGTAACTTCACAATCTTAGTTGTATTATATTAATTCTTGTGTAGTTTATAAATTTATAGTTTACAAAGTCTGCTTAGGAGCTACAAGTCTTTAAAAATCAGGGAAGCTCCTTCCATTTTTGGCACCTTTGCACCTGCAAAGACCAATTTGAGTGCTACTCTGGACACAGTGTTTGAAAAGGTTTTCCAAAAACTGAGAAATAAGATTAATTGAGGATGAGCCATATCAAAGCAGTAATCACCTTCTTTCTATGATGCACAATAAAAAATTGATAAGAAATTCAAGAATTGGGGAAAGGAAATACTGTCATGACATTCTGTCACCCAAGATAAAATCTCTTTGGCAGTGTAAGATGACAAAAATTATGATCCACCTGCAGACTGAGCTGTGTCTGCAGAAAAATG
Organism: Amblyornis subalaris; assembly: GCA_018881555.1. Classification (NCBI taxonomy): domain Eukaryota; kingdom Metazoa; phylum Chordata; class Aves; order Passeriformes; family Ptilonorhynchidae; genus Amblyornis; species Amblyornis subalaris. Next base: position 1,198,609 of record JACAXG010000117.1, on the reverse strand, counting down.
CAGGTACTGCAGGATCTTCCCAATCTTAAACAGAGCAGTATGAACGAAGAAAAATAAAGATGTTCCGGGCATAAAAAAGCTTTCACTAAAAAATAAATATGAATTACTCTTGATGTGTGAAAACAATTTGTTAAAGCAATTTGAAAACCATTTTAGTAAATTGAATTTACATGTGTATTGCATGTTTTTGGCACAAAGCTTTTTTAACATTCAATAAGGACAGCTTAGAGTTTTAAAGCGATTATAGAAGGATATTCTGTAAAAAATACAGAACAGGATAAAAACTTCTTTGGAACACAGTATAAATCTGTTATGCATCCATCTCTAAGAAGATGTAGTCATACTAAAAAAGACGAGAATGACGTGAACATCAACATCTGTATGACAAAATGTGAAATAAACCATAGCCATTCACCATGGAAGTGAGAGATCAGAGAGTCTATAAAACCTTGAGTGGACTGGAAAAGATGAGGAAGAAATCATGAAAGTTTAATGTCATGCAAACTTTAGAAAAGACGAAGATTTTGCTTCACTCTGGAGTGAATGGTCAGTTTATTTACTCGGTATTGATTCTATAATACCCCACAAAATGAAAGTTGCATAATAGGAAAGTGTTTACTGCAAATCGTGTATTTAATAATAATTCAATATTTTCAATAAAGAAGTAAAGCATTTTCAAGGCTTGAATAAAGCTTAGGGTGGGTTTAGATTTCACTGTTAAATACTTCTGACTGGAAGGATAGAGGAAAAGTGGGCTGGGAGCAGCTCAGTTTCTTACCTTGGGCACCTCGTGCCATTTCAGATATGAGAGGTGGTGTGCTCATCTCTGCTTTAGAAGGGCTGTCATAGATCCTAACCCTTGCTTCCCAGGTACATCTTCCTTGTCCCAGGCTACAGAAAATAATTCTGCAAGTGTGTTTAGCCCTACATGTCTTCCCTTGTTACTGGAAGCACATTACTGTTTTCCATCTGTGAGTTTCTTTTTTCCCTTTTCTCTCATCCTTCTTTGGCAATACTGTATTCAGCTGTGTGATGTAATGAAATCTTCATCACTCAGGAAAGAAAGGAAAACATCTCCAGCGGACTTTTTTTGAAGTCACATGCGGTCCCAGATACCAGGACACAGAGGTCTAATACATGTGGAAGTTAATCAGACATAGATTTAAAATTGAGTTGTGCTTATTCTTTGGGAATTACAAAGCTTAACTAGAAGTATGAGATGTTTAGTTTTCTTCTTGTTTTCCTCTCTTGAGTGTTTTTTCATTGATACCAGTATTTTGTTTTATACCTCAAAATTTCCTTCTTCCTTCAATTTGTGTCCTAATTTATTTTCCTTTTGTTTTTATTAAATAAAAAAATGCATCTGGTGGATGCTATTTTATGATATTTATTACTTCAATTTTCTTCTATGAAAGCTAGAGAAAAAACCATGTTGCCTGTTCACTACATAAAAAGTCTGATTATAAAAGGAGCTGCTTTCTAAAGTCTTGCCCAAATGGCAAGCCTTACAGACTTGCCTTTATAGAGCAGTGCTGAGTTCAGGTTTTAAAGAAATTCTAAATCACCAGACTTTTTCAGGCAGACAAGACAATACATTTTGCAGTAGATTAATTTACGATAAAAATTAATATTCATTGTTTCCATTCTTCTTATTTTGTATTTTTTCTTTCTTGTACATGTGAGAATGTTTATGTTATTTTGATATGTTTTGTCCTAGTTTCAGGGATCATTTTTTGGTCTCTTGCAGACTGCAAGTTAAAAGCTATTCACAAGATACAATAGTGTGAAAATGAAAGAGTGTAGGAGTAAGAATAAGTACTACTGTCAATGTCAGTTGATTTTAAAAGTTACTAAGAGATATTATGGGAAAATTGTAATCACTTAATTAATGGGCTTTTTTCCTCTTTCCAACGAGGTCAAAACCCAAACTCATACACTGTATCTATACACTGTGTCACTGTGAACTGCTTTTGTTAGGGCAGATACTGGAAGAAAATCTCATTTGACTTCATAAACACATTCTGAAGTTCTGTACCAGTTACAATAGCTGTCTGCGTTATTTTTTCTGGCATTTTGTTAAGATTTTGTTTACTTAGAATGATTTTTTTTCTCCCCTTGATTTCAGGGTAATTTTGGTGAGGTGTATAAAGGAACATTAAAGGATAAAACTCCTGTTGCTGTAAAAACTTGCAAAGAAGATCTTCCTCAGGAACTGAAAATAAAATTTCTGTCAGAAGCCAGGTAGGTTCTCTAAGATTGCTTGAAATAAATACTTGCGGGTTTTTTTTCAACTTTTGTCACTAGATGGATTTATAAAACCTGATCTTCAGAAAAATTCAGAGCAGCAGTAGTCAAACTTTTCGTTCCGTTCTCTCTGTTAATACATTCCACAGCTGTCACCCTGGTAACTCAACTTTGGCATTTTTAACATGTGAATGCAGTAGCATCTGCACTTGCTGAAACCATCTCTTTGACAAAGCCTGTAAATTAAAATTTTTGTTGTCTTAAGTGCTTCCATTTAGAGCTTCTGAGATGTGCCATGAGGATTGGGATAAAAGGACTGGAAGATGCTGTTAATTTAGGTGTGATTATACCAGGCATACCTCCTGCCTTACGTGCATGGCTAATGGTGATGATCAAATGTGTCTAGGTTACTTTTCTTGGTGGGACACAGACCCCATTTAGTAATTTTTCTTTGTAAGAAGAGTTTGCTCCAGTAGAGGTGTATCATGCTGTGTTAACCAGCATGTGATTACATACTTATTTTTCAAATTACAGTCGTGCCACAGTATGCAAATTATTCTGAATGTTGGCTGATGTAGATAGGTGGGTTCTTAGACCTCAGGGAGACTGTCTTGAGATAACATCATAATTTTTTACTACCTTGCTTCCTCTTGCTATGAATCTTCATATATTTTCATTTTAACTCCCAAACTAGTATGATCAATATTGAAAAGTAAAAGATACTATCTACATTTATAGAAAGAAGATCAGCCACCTTATCTATTGAATTATTTCAGAAAGCTTGTAATTTGGCAGCTGCAGAGATGTTTCATTTGTTAAGCAGCTTGACAGTAATGGGAAAAAATGGTCTGAAAAAATGAGGTGTGTTATTTTTCACTATGTATGTACCAGGTAGGTTAGTATTTTACTCTTGATCCTAGGAAAAAAGGGAAAAAGAGGAAGTACTTTGAGTCAGCAAATATCAGAAGGAACATTTTAGTTACAAGGTCTCTGTAGAATTTTTTCTTGCTCTTCGTTTCACTTACAAATCATAGCAGGCTGTTTTAGGCTGCAAATGTTCTTATTAAAGCATTGTGTAAGAAGATGTAAATGTTTTTGTTTAATTCTCAAAATGAAAATTGCTGTCCTTATAGTCTTCTAAAACTTATTGTATTAATTAATCTCTCAAAGTAAAATTGGAACGCATGTGCTTTTGAAAAGTGCAGCAGGGAAGTATAGAGGCATGCTGTGCACACTTTTTTGATGTAGCTTGCTTCTGGTCCACCACTGAAATGCTGTTTAATTGCAAGGGTCCTGAAGAAACTGCAAGCCTGTCAGGCCATTTTCCAGTTATACGGATAAATGTTACATAGACAAGTGCTAAAATTACAATAAGAATAACATACTGTTCAATTTTGATTTATTACTGAGGCAGTATGCCCTCCATTTTAAACAGAGTGATGACTGATCTGTTACATTGATTTTTTTCTTTGTTAACAGTAATGACATCTTCAATTAAGAAAACATTAAAGGTTTAAGATATTTTCTTGTAATATTTAACCAGTTTGTACAATAAAGTTTATTAATATGATAAACTTCTTGTGTGTTTTGCAGAATACTCAAACAATATGATCATCCTAATATTGTAAAACTTATAGGAGTTTGCACACAACGACAACCCATTTATATCGTGATGGAACTTGTTCCAGGTAGGTTTTTTTTTTCCTTTTTTGCAGCATATTTTCATTGTTTCATATTGTTTCCATAATGTAAAATGTATTGTTTTCTGTTTGTCTCTTTCTGCATTCTTGTGACCGATCTCAAAATTCACCTATTTTGCAAATCTCTGGAAATACTGGGTTCTACTAGCTTTGAAGTGGTCGAGCTCCACAAATCTGTTGTGAGTTTTACTGTAGCCTTTCAAGACAACAGAAGCTTAATTTTTGTCCTGATGAGATATTAAATGGTATTTCCCTTAACAATAGAGTTAGGTAGTGAATGTTAAGAAGTATTTAAAGAAACTTTATGTCTGGGTAATGTTTAAATGTTAATAACTCATATTTGGGTCATCTTTGGTAATATACATTTTTTATTTACCAAAATATATTGTGTGTTTTCTGGGTTGCTCTTGATTTATTTTTGGAATCAAGTTCATTTTATTCAGCAATGGCTGGAGTAAATTTCAAATTGTTGAGATGATAACAGCTTTTGGGCAATTTTACCTCTTTGTTGATTTTCTCAGCAGCTGGAAAATGTGTTAGTTTGGTAGCCTGTAGTACTGCTTAATATGCAACACTGTATTTGTTTTATATATCACTGGATTTGTCTGCAAAATTATACAGCAAGCTGCTTTAAGAACCATTTTATTCAGGAAGACTTAGATTGCTTATAATTCTTGAATACTGCCCCTAGTATGAGAGCACTGATGAAATATTTGACCTTGTGGAGTTTCATGCCTTTATTAAATTAGATTATATTAGATTATTATATTTGTATGCACGATTAACTTTATTAAAATGGAGACTGAAAGCAGTGTCCTCGGTTTTAAGGGGTACTTTAGTAATCAGCTTCTCCAGACATCTCTGAAGATCAAAGTAAATCCTGATCGTTTAACACCTTCATCATTCTGGTTCAGATTTTTCAAAGCCTTGGACAAGTTGTTGAGACATACTAATGCAATTGACGGGGCATTAGTGAGAACTCTTCTCTGATTCTTGTGCCTGTTTTGCAGTCCAAGTCTATCCAAACGTTCTTGGGTTTGAATTTGCGAGAAGCTTCTTGCAAAGAGAATTGTTGCCCTGTTTTGATGGTGTGTAAACCCTCTGGGCTGGCTTCTCTGCCTGCATGCCCTCATAAACATGGTACTACCTTCAAGCCACTGCATGTTCCCACATGCTCGTACACCTTGGCTAACACACCATGAGACTGACCAAATCAGCAGGAAATGATGAGGATGCCAGCTCTGAAGAAGTTGGCAGAGGAAAATCGAATCTTTAGATCAGTTCAGAGAAGCAGTGATTCTGATGTTACTGTTTTTCCGTTTTCTAATGACAGGTTTGGATGAGATTACAAGAAAGTACAGTTAATAGTGCTCTGACTTGGTATTTATTGCTGCCGTTTGAGGAATAGGATAGTGGTAAACTTGTCTTCCACTTGGCACTCAGCTTTCTCAGTATCTTCATTGTGTCTTATCTTACGTGTGTTTATGCTTGAAGGTGTTCAAGCAGTTTAACTCTGACATTCTGTTTAATAACTAAAAATGGCAAGTTTTAGCTTAGAACTGTATTCTATGAATGTGTGGCTGAGAACATATGTAATTTATAAATGTCTGACGGTTTTTTCCGTGAGGAAAAAATTAGAATCATCTGCATGAAACAAGGGATTTCTCCTGTGTTTTCTGACTTCTGTTTAATGCTTGCAATTTTTCTGAGATTTTTATATCCCAAATACATGTGGGCTGTACACCTACTGTGTCTTTTGAGACTCCTGTGGTGTGGTTCCATAGCAGCTAATTCTGCTTTGCATTCCAGGTTCTGATTTCAATTCAGAGTCTTAATTTATTCAGGTATTAGAAATGTGTACTGAAACCTATCACTTTATGTAGAAAGGTGCTACTCTGCTAGTGATTCTGTCATGAACTGTCTCTGCAGAGATATCTTTGTTGCAAGTGTAAATAGGATTCAAAACTATGCATATGGATAAGGTCATCAGTGAAAACGGTAGAGAAAGGTTGAAGATGCATATTTAAGCATGTGTCCATCTCTTGTTACATGCAAAAATAGCCCAGATGTTGCCAACAAATAACAGAGAAATAAAAATGTCAAAGACAATTATCCTGTGCAGTTAGACCCCTTTTCTTGGGGAGGTGTGTATGGGGTGTTAACATAAGTGACATGTCTCCTATAGTAAGAACCATGTTGATAAATAAATGTCAAGATGGGTGATGTAGGAAGGATTAACTTAAATAATAAATAATGTAGCAGAGCTTATAATGGATACATAGCCAAAATTAAGGTGTAGATGATGGAATCACAAAATGGTTTGGCTTGAAAGGGACCTTAAAGATCATCCCGTTCCACCTCCCCTGCCATGGGCGGGGACACCTTCCACTAGACCAGGTTGCTCAGAGCCCCATGCAGCCTGGCCTTGAACACAACTAACTACATCTTAGTGAGAAAAAACCATCATTTACTTACTATTCACTTGCTGTGGGTCATGCTGATCTCACTGATCTCCCAGTGTCAATCCATCATAGATTACTCCAGGACAGAAAGAAAGACCTGGTCCTTTTTGCAATCCATCTATCAAGAAATCAGAAAAATTTCTTAATATAATGTATATGTGTATTGTATAAATTTTCTTTACGGGATGCACATGTAGGAGAATGCATCCAATCTCCCTGCCATTGGCTGGGTCTGGTCTCATCTCTCCTTAATCTTGTCCTAAAAGTCTTTCTGCAGGCTCCTCTGCAAGTGGGAAGGAACATCCTCTAAGCAGAAGGTGTGCACTGTTTATTTATTGTATAATTTAGGTCTATTATTGCTTTCTAAAAGCTATTCTTTTAATTGTTGAAAAAATTAAATAAAAAAATATTCTTTGTCATGTATAAACAGAAGCTAAAATGCACAAAGCAGCAAAGTTACATGTGTGCAAGAAATGTGACATAAAACAACCGTTCAGGAGTTTGCAATGGCAGTTACTAAAAAAATAATTTTTTTTTTTAAGTCCTAAGCAAATTGTTCTGCTTTCCTCCTCTCACCTTCCCAAAACTATCAAGATAGCCATGGAAAATGAATCAATAAACCCTTACTATTTTTCTTATAAAACTTTTATATATTTGTAAGTTGAGATCTATACACAAATCTGATTTGCAAGCTTAACTTACGATAGCTAGCTGCTGTGAAAAAGGAATTTAGCCAAGCAGATGGTTTAAAAATTTTTATTTGGAATTGCATAATGGATGAATTTGCAATAACCTTTAAAGCACTCTCACAAATAATTAGTTTTATTCTTCTTTACCTAAATGACATTGAAATACTAACTAAAAAGATAGACATTCTAGGTCCTTACAAGGGCCCAGTGCTGAAGTTGCTGTTTGGCTTTTCAATACTATGCAATAATAAAAACCCCCTGAATTTTACAGTGGCATGGTTTTCTTCTGCGAAATTTTTAGCAGACTAAGAACTGAGAAAACAACTTTATTTGGAAATTATCTGTCTATTAAAACATTTTGTTAATGGAAAACTTATCGTAGAGATTTCTTCTTCTTATAGAGTACTTATGACTCTTTCTCTATGGCAACTGTTCTTCCTAGTTTGAAAATATTAAGACTGTTAAAAAAACTTCTGCTTAGATCAGACTGTTGCAGCATGTTAGTATCTTGAAGAACTCTGAACTTCATATAGATTACCGTAAGTTATTTTCTTTGTAATATTCTTCCTTATTTTTACTGCTTTATAATGAAATGTTCTCTAAGATGGTTTGATAAAGTTTGATGCAAAGGTGATATTTGGTGGAGTTTTTTTCTAGTATCTCCTGATCTAAAAGCAGGAATACTGCATGATTTCATAACTTATTACAGTAACTTTTTAATAATCTGTTGTAATACATGTTAAGTACTCAGTTTATCCTAAGAAAGACAGAAGAAGTTAAAATGAGAATTGCTAATGAATTTTGGGGAAAGAACCCCGTATGTTGAGATTTGCCAAATGCTTGGTGTTAGTATAGAGCCATGAGTTTGTATTGTCATATGGACTTGACTAACATGACTGAAAAGTAATGCAGTAAATGTGCAATGCTAAAGTTGTTCGGTGAGACTTGCTCCATATTTGCCACCACTGGAATTTTCTAATGTAGATGGACGTTTGTCAGGGATGGTTCCCGACATGAGAAACAGCAGAACTTTGAACAGCAGAAGTATGATTTATAGTGCTGTGTAAGAAAGAGTGTAACTTCTCTGCAGTGCCAAGTCAGTCTGAAAAACTGAACATTTTGCTCATATTTTCCATGTTAATTTATTCATTTTTCTTTGCTCTGTGTCTGTTTTCCCAGTGGAATTTTTGTGCTTTATCTTTGCATTGTTGACCTTAAAACTGAAGAAAGAGAAATAATTATGAGGAGCTGCATTGATATTCAGAACAGCAAAAGAACTATTTGCCATTGTCTCTTAAGGGCGCACGGGGCATAAGCAGTTTTCATAACAGCTCATTTTTAGCAAATTTAGATGATGATCAAAAAGACTGCCTGGAATACTGCCAGAGCCCAGACTGACAACCTGAGACAAATGAATGCTGAATTTTTCTGGGGTCTGGAGAAGATTATCAGGAAAATGCTGAAGGGGTTGACAGAGCTTGCTTCCTGCTGTTTGCAGAGTAAACTCTGCATCTTTCCGTGGAAAAAGACAGGAAAAGAAGAAACTAAAATCCCCTTCTCTTTCACCCTTTCTTGCTGTTATCTTCCTCATCCCAACTTCTCTCTTAATGATCGTGGATCACAAAGTGGATTTTAATTCATTGCAATACTCAGGATACTTTATTTTCATTTGCTCATAATTTATCATGCAGTCTCCCATGTAATCAAAAAGAAACTGCAGGAGTCCCATTAAAAATTTGAAGGTTTTTTCCTCTTCCTTTAGGGGAAGAACAAATCAAAATCAAATGTAATCTGTAAGATGCAAAAAGCAATCCTAAGCCACAACATTCTTTCTTCTCCTTTATGTTCGCTTCAATTTACTTGAATTTTAGCTTGCCCTGAAAGGAGAATTTAATTTAGAGGTAAGAGCTTTGCATGTTCCTGAAGTGTGTGTTCTAGAATGTTCTGAAGTGAGTGTTTTGAAGATGGATATGGAATCCTGTGGTGCAGTTGCCACTTTTTGCAATTATTTCAACAGCTTATCTTGTAGAATCTTCCACGGTGCCTCTGTCCCTCCAAAGAGGAATAAGCACCATCATCATGCTTGTACCAGCTCTCTCTGGAAGGATTTGTCTAATTGAAAATAGATGCAAACATCTTTTATATGTTCCAATGTTCGATTCAAGGTAGTAGAAGGAAGCTTGAAGTCACATGTTTTGTGACCTACTCCTTTTAGAAGTTGGACTGTTTAATCACAAGTTGATAGCCTTCTTTCTGTTTCAGGTTTCTATATATTTAAACATTTTTATAACCAACATAGTTGAAATTACAACCTCAAAAATATTTTGGAGTAATTTTCTTTTTGCTACGTCAGGCATTCAAATATAGGCAATTGAAGTATCTGTCTTGTCTGTGGAGTCTTAATTTAGCTTCCTCTAGCATATGCACTGTGCTAATAAGATACATTATGGGTATATTATATATTATGAGATTATGAAAACTTGATCTCCTTTCTGTATCAGATCCTTGCCTCAAAACAGTTCTAAACAGTTTCCCAGGAGTTGTCTCTTGGTTCCCAGTCCATTCTGTGCCCACAGACCATATTTAATCTGTTCTATCAGGGATCTGCTCTGAGTGTGATTCTCACCTCTTTTCCCCAGTGGGTATTTACAGACATTTTTTCATTCTAGTACTAAATGCATTGTAGACAATTCCCTGGAGTACCAGTGTGCATTCCTGATACCACCGCAGAATTCCTATTTGATAACAGATACATGGTTAAAAAAAAGCAACTTCCTTTTTAACCTGACAGTGAGTTTTTGTTCCTTGTTTTATCTAAACTCATGCTGACATGTCTTCAATGCTGGCAGCTGGAAACAGGTAGAGCCATGCCTGTACATGTAAACAGCTATGGAAATACCCAGTAATCTAATAGCATGGGCAGGTTGTCAGAATTAGGTTTCAGCTGTGTTCAGCTCATATTAGACATATGTAGCCAGCTTCCAAGGTGGAGTTCAGCAAGGTCGTAGCTTCCATCTTTGCAGCTGGATAAGGTAACCTGTTGAAGTTTGTTCTGAGTAATTTGGGAAGCAAATTGCCTATGCCACTGATGCAGAAACAAATTGGAGGTGACAGGTTGTATTAGCTCGGGTGCAGCACTGCTTGGTGCCAACTGCAGTGTCTCCCGGGCACACTCAGAAGGAGCATGGCCATTTCTGTGGTGCCTGTACCCAGAGTCACCATCCCTGAAAGTGCTCATAGAATGGGTAAACCCAGCTCTTGGCAATGTGGCTTGGTGAGCATGGTGGTGTTCGTTCAAGGGTAGAACTTGATGATCTTGGAGGTCTTTTCCAACCTTAGGAATTCTGTGATTCTTAACCCAAGCTCTGCACCCTGTTGCTGCTCTCTGTGTGTTACAGCACTTTTTGCTTCCACAGGGTGTGTTAGGTCAGAAGCAAGTGCAAATATAGCCCAGTTTTCTGCCTGACCTGTCAGGCTCACTTTTTGGCCTTTCTTGGAAAAGAGGGCTACACAGCTATGCTGAAAAGTGTAGAAATACCTACAGATCTGTTATAGGTGGTGCTGAGGAACTGATACAACTTCTTAAATTTTAAATTACTTTTGTGGAATTGCTCTTACTTTCTGCATGTAGTGATACTTTAGGGTATAGCACCAAATCACATCTGACTGTGTTAGTTTCTCTTGTTATTTGCACTGAAGCCAACAAGCCCATTTATAACTAAAGTCTCAATGCTGGGATATATATAATTTATTTATTGACGTGAAGTACAATGTCCATATAATCTGAGCTTTTCTGCTAAATGAATTATCGTCTTGAATAAAGGAGAGCGGATGCTGAGAGCAGCTGAAGTACATGTATACCATGGCTTACTTTAGCCTTAGACTAGATCTACTGTCTCTGAAGTGCCACTGATTTCCTGCACAGGCCTGGAATGATGATTGATGCTGGAAAATATCTGAACTTTTAGTTTCACATTGTGTGATTCAGCTGCTGTGCTTTTTACTTTGGAGGGTTTTTTCTATTTCCCGCTTCTGGAGGCAGATCTCTATAGAGATCATTCAGGGTTTTTTCCTAATTGCTTCTCTTTGGAGAGCCCTTGAAACTTTATTAAAGTTTGCATGATCTGCCCCATTGGTTGTATTGTGCATCCTCAGTAGCTGTCTTTTGTCAGCAGACTTCAGATCAGAGTCCTATCTTGCAGTCACATCCTGAGTCTTTCCTGCACGCTGTCCAAAATCCATACAACAAAACAGAAAAGGGTCAGTCAAATTCCAATTAGAGATAAGGTGCAGTAATAGTGACTGTCTGGCTTTGTTTTCTATTCAGTTCTTCTTTTTTTCTCTAGTCAAATAAGTTATCTTCTCATTATTACTGGTTGGTGAATCCACCTTCTGTCTACCCTACAGCTTCTCTTCACACAGACCCGTCTGCTTCTTTAGTTTGTGTCTCTTCTTTGTCTTCTTGCACTCAGCAAAGCTTCCAGCTTCCATTTTTCTTTGTCTCTACGTCTCTGCAACTTGCTGTACTTCTGCGTCTGCCATCTCCTGTCCAGTTGGGCATTCCACCCAGTGATCCAGACACCCTTCCATGGGTTCCTTCTCTCCATGTGTCCAACTTTGCCCTCTCCTCACCAGCCTTCTTGTATGCACACACACATACATACAGACCCTATTTCTTCTTCCTCCCTTCCCTTGCTCTTAGCCCTGTAATGTACATGGGTCTCTTCCTCCCTCTTTGCTGCTTGGATTCCAGCTGCAAGAATATTAAAGAAAAGTCAGATTCCTTTGTTGGGGTGTAGGTGGTGGTGATTAAAAATTCCTTTCGACTCAGAACTTCTCTGTTTGATAAAACAGAACCAAAGCTCTGCTCTACGGTCCTATTTTATTGTAACATTTCAGACTACAGTTGGATTTTTATCTATTCCAATGTACTAGGCTTTGATGTTGCTATGTTTTGTATTGATAGTGTACAAAAATAAATCAGCAAGTAGATGAAATCCATTTGAAAACTGAATAAAAACAACCAAACAGAAAAATTAGCAAATTGTTTTGGTAGCTGCAAAAATTTTTGTATTCAACTTACTTCTTTTTATTCATTGTTATTCACATTGGTTTTTTTGCTTTGCCTAGAACAGTTTTTGCTGTTGTAGCTATTTAATGTGTCTGCATTTAAAATATGATCATTGTTTTTCTTTAGATTAAAAGCCTCTGTTATTCAGGTACATTCTGTTTCACATCAGCTATCTCGACACTCTAATCTGGAATCCTTTTCAAGGCCTTTGATTATTGATTTTTAAGCACAGTATAGTTATAGGAATTAATTATTGAAGAATGGAAGACCTCCTGCAGAGAGATGATTTTCCTTTTAGTTAGTTTCTGAAGAAGGTTTTATCCATGCAGCTACAGTGGGTATCCTTACAGCCATGATACCAAAACATAAGAGTCCAGGTAGTCTGGGTAGGGTCATTTTGGCAGCACAGAAGACAAGGAATGCTAACTATTGATGTCTCGCGATGATTTCTGGTTTCTTCTTGACAGGTGATGACAGACTCTGTTTTGGACAGGCATTTATGCCACTTGGGATATTGGCTTCATGCTCTGTCTTATTTGATCCACCTGAAATCTAAAACAAGACTGCTGAGCCTTGTCAATATTTTCTTTATTTTGATTATCATATGTCTGCAGTCTGTCATCCTGTTAAAAGGAAGTGAAATAGCACATATAAATGTGTTGTAACCTTCTTCTTGTCTTCATTTTATCATAGTGCAGTTATTTTGTGCTCGTGAGTCATCTCAGTTCTGGTTTCATCACAGGTTGTCTGCTGAAAACTCATCCACAGCACAGTTCTGGTACAAGCCACGTTTTCTCTGTGTTTACTTCTTTGCTGCTGCTGCTCATGTCCTTGGCTTTCAGTGCACACCATTCATTAAACTCGTTTTTGTTTCTTTCTTCATCTTTTGTTTTCACATACATACATTACTACTCATACTTCATTACTGCCATTGTTAATACTACATTTGCAGCACTTCACATGGTTATAACAACTTTTGTTTGCTTTGCTTTACAGCAAAAATGAAGTTTTAACTGGATTTCACAATAGGACTCTGTAGGCAGTTAAAAAATAAACCTTGGGTTTATTTACTGTTTCTGCTACTACATATATAAAACAAAAGAATTTTAAAAAAGGGAAAACATTGCATTGCACACAAACAATTCAATAGTTGAAAAGTGAAGGCACACTGTTTTAATGAAAATGAGTGTCTTAGCATTTCTAAACCCTTACATTTTCAATAGCTTGTCAAATAGCTGCTTACTTTCTTAAAAAACATCTCCTAGAATTCCCTAGAGACGCGTGTTTACTGTTTTAAATTCATGGTTTTAAGTAGTTGTGTTTGGGTTTGTTGTTCTGATAATTTGTACAGGATTAAGATACTGGGCAGTAAGGAAATTCTGAATTGCTTTAGGCTAGTCAAAAGACTGACCATTTAAATCCTCAAATTTATAAATACTTACAGATGCGGATAAAGCTAATTTCAATAATATTGCAATAGCATGTAAAACAATTAGGAATATTGAATTCTAGAGCTCCATTAGGAGGTGTGGCCAGAAGCAAGTTGCATCTGCATGATGAATGTGTGTATAAATGTAAGAAGAATTAAGTGACCTCTATAAACAAACTGCTGGTTAAGAAGTCTATTTAAAACAGGAAATTTTCCCACTTTATGAAAATTTGTATGTGAGTAATAATACAATTTCATATAGTTCTTAAGAGTTGCTATTAAGACATTTATCAATATTTGTATAATTATTTATAACATTATTAAGATACTATATGGAGATACAGTAGATAAACAATGTGTCTATATATCTATATATCAATTAAGTGGGAGATTTCCGATAATAATATCAAAACCTATTTTAATTATGTTCAGTGTCAATACTGGTTATCAGAGTGATGCCAGAAGTGCCTAGAGCAAGTAGGTAGATGAAATATGTAGTCATAGTAGATTAAATAAAATGTGAATATATTTACATTTGTAAATATAATATATTGTAAATGTATTTAACATTTTTCATTGCTGCTTCTTGTGTTTTTTATTTATTCTCATGCATCACAGATAATTTTTTTCTCTAGCAAAACATTAGCTTGCTTTTTTGTGTGCCAATGAGTGAACTGTTTTATTGCCATGAAAAGCTGCTTATTGTACAACAAGAAGTTTATGCTGCAAAGCACAGCCAACTCTGGGAGTTGCTGATGTGTGGTATTTTCACACTCTCAGAATTCCTGCATGTAATGAGAAATAGTTCCCATTCACAGCAAAGTACATGAAGGGCTGTGTGCAGGAATCCAGTTATAACTGGCTGCTCCCATGGAGCTTCAGCTTATGAACTACATTTTGTCATCTGCTTAGTAAAATAATTCTGTTGTACTAGGAAGGCACTCCAGTACTGTTATTTAATCCTCCTGCGAACGTGAAACAGGCAGGCAATTTCTGCTTGGTGATAATATGTATGATGGTCTAATATTTTTTATAGTTCTTAGAGTTGTTGGAGCAAACCTCATTTTCTGGTAGTGTTGTGGGCCATTAACTGGAATAACAGGTAGCCGTGCAGAATACACTGGAAATTCCACATATAAGAGAAAGCATTGTGTACTATTATGCAGTCATCTGGTTTTGTATCAGTTGTTTCATAGTCTAATTGGTCTGTTTATTTCATTTCTATCTACAGCTATTCCATTGGAAACAATGCTCTGACACTATGTGCTGCAAATAGTGAATTAGGGCTTTTAATATTTAAACTTATTTTAAAAAGTACATAAAGATATTACCTAGCCACAGTTCTACGCTGAAGAGTTTGTAGTGAAATCCTCTTAATTCAGCTTGGAAGGTATTTGTGTGGATGCTTTGCTGTGAGGATGAATAGCTGGAACATTGACCACAGCAAAAGTCATAATTTATTGAAGAGTGACTCTGTTAGCTAAAGGGCAAACACTCAAGCCTATGTTAGTATCACAAGGATGAGGATAATCAGATTTGGCCTAACATTGCATATCTCAAGCACAATGAGATGTGTGTCATTTAGCTGTTTCGTTTTGTCTGTAACTAACAGTGCTTTCGAATTAATATCGAACAGAATATTTACAAGATATTTTTGTCGTCTCTGTGCAGGGACAGATACATGAAAACAGAACAGCTGGTGAAAACTCTGAGACATTAAAATAAGGTCATTAAAACCATGTTTTGGTGATAGGCCTTAAGTACACTGTATACAGCTGAAGGTACACTGTGCTGGTTTTGCTCGAAACTTCAGAGTTTCATACAGTGCATGCCACACTCTGAAAATCAGAAAGTCTAAATCACTTCCTGATGGTATTTAATTGCATTGGAAAGTTACAGGCTTGTGCTCTTTGAGTTTGACATATTCTGATGTAGGAAACTGAGCAGTTTTTAACCTGGTTCAAAAACAGATTGGTGGAAATCAGGATCTTAATCTGAATGCCTGAGCATATTGGAAACAAATTTGTAACATGTATTATTAAAAAAATTTTAATGGATATTTTTAGGTTTTCTTTTGATACTTTGTTGTCTTTAGTAGCTTGTTACTTGAGAATAGATTGTTTTACTGTTGATTGTGGAGAGCATTAACCTATTTGTACAAAGAATTTATATGAATTGTGAAGATTATGAGTTTAAACTTACACTGATGTTGTTACAGCAGTTTTTATAATTAGAGAAGGGATAGGAGTTTTTTAATTTTGTTTCTGGGGATTTGTTTGTTTGTTTGTTTGTGGGTTTTCTCCTTTTTGTTTGTTTGTTTGTTTCGTTTTTCCAGAATGTCAAACCGAGCTTATGTGTCTTTTCAGTTCTTCCTGCAGCAAGTTGTTAGGAATTCTTAGTCTTCAATATTGAAACACTGACTGATTTAGAGTAGGGTGTTTTACATGATCTTATATGTATTTTTGTAAACTTCCTTGGTTTAGTGCTCCAAGAAGAAAAACACTTTGTTACCTCCAAACACATTGGTGTAGAATTTGACAAACATTGCTGCAGATGATCAATTACAAATTAATTATTCTCGTGTAACTAATAGTACCTAACCTCTATTCACAAATAATAATTCTGTCATTAGAGAAGAATGTGTATCACAAACTATCAATTGTTTTTGTCAACAATTTTTTATGTGAGTCTGTATTTATGTACACTGGTGAAGACTTGGGGTATATCAAAAGCATGCTGTGCAGTTTTCACTTTTAAGCACCTAATATTTAAGGGAAAATGGATTTTGAAAGGTGAGTTCCTTCCTTTTTCTTGGGCTAGCCTCAAACTGATGGGATGAGGAAAACACCTAATATCTGCATTTTGTTTGGTTTTGCACCCCTAATGAGAGTTTTCTATTAGTCGTGTCCCACTGTTTATCTGTCTGTTTTTCTAGGAGGTGATTTCCTGTCATTTCTAAGAAAAAAGAAGGATGAACTGAAAACCAAACAGTTGGTGAAATTTTCATTAGATGCTGCCTCTGGTATGGCGTATCTTGAATCTAAAAATTGTATACATAGGTAAGGAAGATTTTTTTCTCACTATTGTACCTTTGCTCAGTGGAAATGCAAGCTGTTTAAACGCGTATGGTGCTTATTATCACAGGAGTGAACCCTAGAATTTAAAAAAAAAATACACTTTTT
This sequence comes from Amblyornis subalaris, assembly GCA_018881555.1. Lineage (NCBI taxonomy): Eukaryota > Metazoa > Chordata > Aves > Passeriformes > Ptilonorhynchidae > Amblyornis > Amblyornis subalaris. The sequence continues at coordinate 1,181,832 of JACAXG010000117.1, read as the reverse complement.
CTGAAAGTAGGTCATTATTACTTGTCTAATTAAAAAATATTCATTTGGGTAAAAATACATACTGTGTTATTTGATCTCTATAGTTTGGTGCTATTAATATAAGTTAAAACTATTTTTCACCGTAATGATGTGCATTATAAGGAGCCTAATTCCTACAGGGACAATAAATCATAGCAAGAAGCAATCTGTGGGGCTTATGTCATGTCTGAAATTTACAGACACTTGCCTGGCCAACAAAGAAGTTATGTTTTAAGTGTGTTTTAGAAAAATCCACTGGCTTCTCAGATAATAGAGAAGAATTAAACTTCTGTGTATTAAAATATTAATTATTGCTTCCTCTGAAATATGGAAAATTATCAAGCATTATGCTTTTGGAGTTTCTTAGTTCTGTTCCTACCATTCCTTTTTCTTGTTTCTTCTTGTTTGACTCTACCATTGCTCTGCTTATATATAAGTCCATTTGTATCAAAGGGAATGGAATTAGTTTCCACCTATTTTGTCTCTCAGGATAGCACAGTATATAACCTGCTTGGTGCTGTAGCTGAAATATGAGATATAAACATGATGATAATACACTTTACAGAACAATTACGAAGAACAAGAGTTCCTTTCTGATATTGATGATATCCACTTTGTAGAACATGTGTAGGTGAACTCTGTGACACCTCATTTACAAAATCAGTCCATTTCAGATTTAACACCTTTCTGGTGAATGCTGTTATCAGAGACCTGGGTGGCATTTCTGTTAGATTTTTATCAGCAGTGAGTGGGTCACTAGCAATTGGGCACGTCAAGTTAATCTAAACATTTCTGCAAGATCATGATGTGTAAGGAACACTGAGAGAAAAAACAACTAACTCATGATCTGAAACTATGGAATATTCCCTTAGGGAAATCTCAGAAAAATATTGTAAGTATTCTGTCATGACAGAATCTGTTTCAGCCTGGCTCTGTTTGTCAAGGATATAATAAAAATTAAAGCAAGTAACAGCATTTGTGATTCACATTCATAAGTGGTCTAGTGCTAAATAATTCCTGTAACAGTCAGGCACTCCAAAGTGCCTGTTTAGAGCTCCTGTGTTCTTAGAAAATGAAACCAAACATAAAAATAATAGCTGCATAACTGAAGTTGGTAATTGCAATTACTGAAAAAAAAGCCGTATTTGTTCATTAAGTGATAACGTGCTACCTTCAAAATATAAATAGTTTTAGAGAAAAAAAAATTTCTTTTACTCTGGAAAAGATACCCTTGCAGATATGTGTGGAATAGAACTCTTCTAATTGCTTTAGATGACAATGTGGCTTCATTGTGTCTTTGAAATTCGCACTGCTGGCTGGTTAGCAGTGAATAAGAACAGCTATTCTTAAGATGTGTTTACAAAGCTGGTAGTGATTCAGAGAATGTATTTCAGAGAGAAGATATGTGCAGCATTGTCTCGCCATATGAAGATTTCATTGTTTTATTGTTTTCAGTTAGAAAGCTGAGTACAAATGTGCCATGTAGTTCTCAAGTCAGAAAAAAGAGCTGAAATCTGACCTGTTTTGTTATTGCCATAGACTTGGCAATGCACACAGCCTGGCTTACTGTAGCACAAGGAAGTTTCCCTCTGTTTACTTTTTAAGTTTCAAAATATTAATGAAATTTGATTATTATCACAGATTTTCACGGGTTATCAGAGGGGGCTGGCAGTTACCTTAAAGGAAGAACCAGAATTTTTAGTAAACCTATCCTGAATACAGCTAGAGTTTTAAAGTGCAACCAGTGCAAGCAAAGTGTGTTCAGGAAAACTGCTTGCTTTTATGAAACAGGTTAATAAATCAAAATATGCATTTCCAGTATTAGTTTAGCTGTCTTATTTTCTTCAGTATTCAATGTTCTTTTTTTTTTTTTTAGCAGTTAGCCATAGCATGTGCTTATTTTATTTAGGAGTTAATTCTTCTCAATTTGATAGGTAAACATAATGAAAATTTCAGAATCAGGAGAGCATCCAACCAAGTTTAGTGATTTTTGCAGTCATGCAAAGAGGAACTTACAGGTGTTTGGGTTTGGGGTTTTTTTTTAGTTACTCATACAGGTTGATTGGCAAATGCTTATTCTAGGAAGGTAGCTCATGAAGTTTTAGAATGTTTTTGACCAAAGCTAAACTGCAATTTAGTAGGTTTAGCATACATAAAATTTTGCTAGGTCTGTTCCTTGTTTGAGAAGTTTGAGCACTGATCAGGATTTCTGGACACTGGGGAATGGCTGGAGATTCATTAGTCTAGAACCCCTGTCTGCCACAGAAGCCTGGAAAAGCCGGGAGAAGTCAAACTGTCTAGTGCTGTGTAAGAAGGTCTGCTTCTGGTCTGCACAAGGAGTCTGGGGCCCTTGCTCCCTCCTTTTTAGGTCATATAAGACAACTTATGTCATGTGTAAATTTAATGTTGACAGCAGGTAGAATGGAATGGAAAAATTTAATTCATAGTAGAAAGAAGATTTAGCACTGTGTAAAAAGAATGTTGATTCTCTGAAAGAACATTAAATTTTTTCTTTTTTTTGTGAGAAATTTCATCTTGTGAAAGTGGTTGTCAGATAAAGAAGAGGTGAGAAAATTAACTAGAGAGACAATGGACTAAGCAGTGGTTAAAAAAAATACTAAATTTTTAAGTTTCTTTAAAAATCCATAGGCTTTGATTCCTGTCACTTAAAGGTCAGTAACATATAACTAGAAATAGTTTCTATTATGTAGATTGCAGTAAAATAAAATTATTTTTCTTCATACTGCTGTCTTTCTGCAGTATTCAATTTGTTGATTTAAGGATTTGTTCAGAATCCCTACATATTCTTTTAGTAGTTTAGGTGACGATAATTTAGTACCATACATATTTGGCTACCTGCTAAGGGCTACTCATCAGTTTATTAAAGTTATTTTTAATGCCACTTTTTAGCAATAGCTACACTTAGGCTTTATATTTTAAAATTCTACCCTCATTGGTGCTGGGTTTCAGAAATTATTGGCTGAGTTATACTTTGAATTACCCTTTCAGTAGTTGGGACAGTGCAACAATTAATGTGCTGTTTGTTCTCTATTTTTTTATGTTATGCTGTTTTAGTAGGTGAAAATGCTTACATTGTCATGGAAGTGATTATTGAATTTGATTATTTGATGTACGTTATTGATTATTTGATGTACGTTTTCATCTCCTCTAGCATCCAAATATCACTTGTTCTTTGCTCTCTCTGTTTCTCTTTAAAGAACAGAAATGACTGAGCTTAAAGGAAAAAAATCTGCATGAAAAGATGTTATTAAAAAAATAAAAAGAGTGGTTGAACATGCACAGAAGAATGTAGTCATTTCATCTCCATTTAATTAACACGAGGTTGAAGAATTGTTTCTTGCTTTTCATTTTTACCATATGCTATTGTTTAGATGGTTCCATTTTCCTGTTAATTAGAAACAAAAGATAAGGATAGAGATGTGATAATTTGAGTTGGTTTAATAAGCATTTGTGAGTGGCCGTTTTTTCCAGTATTTGATTTGCATGTGGTGAACTCATTTGTACATAATTTATGTTTAGTTTTCAAATCAATCTTGGGGGTTGTAGGAGAGAAGCTGAAACTCCCCTGACTCTGTAGGATTTGCAGGGACATCATTCACAAGATCAGATTGACTTATTTGCAAGAGATGCGCTATGTGTATGAAAAAACAGGGATGAAGGTCCCTGCATTCAAGGTCAAATTTTCCTTTCATTTATCTTCTGGAAGTCTCCCATATTCTGAATTAAAGATGTATTGGTTGGCAAGATGATCATGTTCTGTGGTCTAGTTCTTCCATTTTTAGCCATCTTGCTACTGCTTCTTTTTGCTTTAGCTGCTTAAAACCCTGTATTGTGTTAAAACTGGCTGGTTTACTTTCATGTGATGAAATCCTGACTCTGTGGATATTAATTCAGGATTTCTGCCATTTTCATTAGATATGTATCATTTAATTTAATTACATGTAAATTGCTAGGAAAATACTTGCTTCCCTGCTACTAATCTAGTTCAGCTGATCTGCTCTGCTATCAGAACTTTTTTTCCTCTCAAGTCTGGTAACTGCTAATGTGTAGAATTTTGAAAAAAAAGTGTCAGAACCCCTTCATAACCATGAATTTAAGAACTATGCTAAATAGTTAAGTAAGTCTTTCATTTCCTGTGAATCTTCCATTTTGTCCTGGAACAATAGTTCAGCTACCACAAAAAGCAGGAAAAGTGATCCTTTTCAATTTAGCATAGCTGCTGCTCACTTCAGTGTGTGTCAGTAGTGATTCAAGTCTCCTGGGAGCAGAAGAGTGATGGTTTAGCTCCAAAATGGATCGGGTCTTGTTCTTAAGAAGAGGCAACAACCTGTCTGCTTGATTTCCCTGCCTAAATCTGGTGGAAGACAGTGGCTAGATACTTTTCTGTGCTTGCCCTTGGGTGGCTCCAAGCAACCCAGTGCTTAGTGGAATGGTTGCTTTGCTTCTGTTCTGGAATGTCTTGGTCTCCTTGAACACAGCGTGTTTCTCTGAATATTGCATTTCCTCCTGGCCAGTTCCAATGCCTGAGGCCTTTATTGCAGTTTCTGTGATTTTCTCTGCAAGTGATGACTTATCACGAAGAAGAAAGACTACATTTTGGTAGAAGGAGTTTGCCTTTCTATAAACCACATGAGCTCTTCAAGGTTTAGCGCAAGGATTAATTTGCCATTATTAATTATCTTTTTATGATCCATCCAGAACTGCATGCATAAAATGATGATGTGAGATTCCATTTCTATAGCTTTCTTTCATAGAAAATATTTATTACTGAATGAAAAAATAGGTACTATTGTCTTAACAGTATCTGTTGATCGTACTTCAGTGAGTAAGTCTTTCAGAGGATTATTGTCAGTAATAGAGTTGAAACGCCCCATAAACATAATGAATAATCATAGTTATGATCCTTTTTTATAAGGTGATGTCTCTGCTTTATATAAAAAGATGTTTCAAAGCATTTTTTTCCAATATAAATGTTAGAAATATTTCCATTCCGTTTCAAGATGGAAACACAGTTTGATGAACTGTTGCCTTCTGTAGGTCACTTTATATAGATATACTGTTAGTGTAAAAGAAAAGCCACCAAAATTTACTCTGCCATATCTGTAAAATAATTTTTAGTCAAACTTCAGATTTGAAGCACATTACCATGTGTTGAGATTTTATTTCTATAGTGGGCATGCCTTATGCAAAATTCTGTGCTGCCTCTTAACTGGCAACCTTTTTTCCACCAAAACAAGTATTTCCACTGACCTTATTGGATGATAAAGATACTGTGCAATTACAGCGTTGCCAGTTTTACATATGTTGTTATTTTTTATTTGATTTGTTGGTCATAAGTGGTACTAATGGAAGAACCATTTGCAAAGTTGCAAAAACCCTTCTTCTGTTGCGGGATCTAATTGAGGATCTGTCTGCCAACTCTTTCCAGAAAAACCTAAGTTCAGAGAGCTGCTCTTGGGACTCCCAGCTGTTCCTAAGCAAATAAAGGAAGCACTGACTGTGACCAAAACAGTGGTGCTGCTCCCCTCTCATCACACTAGTGCCAGCACTCCATGGGTGCTGTTGGCGTACTCAGTCTGCAGAGACCATTTTTTCATCAGTGGCTCTTAAAACTGCATTTCAGACCATAATGTTAATCAAGACAAATATTCCAATGCACCAGGAAATTATTTTTCACAGTTTTCACACTACTGTGTTTCTTCAAAACTTGGTGTTTCCAACCCTAAAGTAACTAATAAAGATGCACTCCAACTGCTGTCAATCCATGACAGTCAGGTGAACACTGCTTTGTTTCACTCAGCTTACCATACCGGAGTATAGCATTTTATACTAGGCTTCAGCTTTAAAGAATAGATTTTCAAGAGATTTCCCCCCACTCCTTTTTTTTTTCCTGCTGTCATGTTGGTAAGTGCGGTTTGATCCTAGAGAAATACATCTACAGTTAAATTTGGATCAGTTCTGAATCAGTACTTCTGGTTTTCTGAAATCTTATTTGTGCAGTGTGATTATTTTTTCTTGAGTGAGCTTGTATGAATCTGATATGTAAGTATTAAAGGGAAAAACCAGGGAAATATAAGTATCCAAAAATATGAATTAAATATTATGAATATTGTATACTTTAAACTCATTATAATAAATTAGGGTGGTTATTGAATTCTAAGTTTACTCTAATGTAAGTGGATGTGAACTATGGTGAAGAGTTGCTTCTGAATAAAAATTGGACTTTCTTCTAATCTATTATCTGTTTCCCTGAGCTATTGAATTTTCACTTAGTTGGTAAGAAAAGAATTTAAAAGGAAGAGGAATACGGTTTTTTCCTTGTGGACTCTGTGCATTTGTTGTACTGGTTGATACTGCTTCCCCTTGTGTGCTTTATTTGAAATTCACCCCAGGCTGTATTAAAAGCAAACTAGGCATCACAGATTTAGCTCTGCCATAGCTGCAGAAGGTCTGTAATTAGAGTAACAGATGTGTGGATTTGGATGGCCAGAGTGTGAGATAAGAAAGGTCTAAATATGTTTTTGTTTACTGTGAATCTCAACATGTCCTTCTATCTCCATAAGACCATGCTATCTTTCATATATTCCTGAATTATGCTGGAGGCAGTCCTGTTACCAGAGGGGTCAGTAGTCACAGTGGGTACGAAATACATGAGTTGTGGCTTTTTCATGTTATTGTGTTAAATAAACATGTAGTAGACCACACAAATTATTACATTAACTTAATGATTGGTATATTAATGATAGAACTGGAAGTTCTGGTGCCTTTTTTTTTTCTTTAGGAATAACATGGTACTTTATTCAACTGCTATTAGGGCAGATTCTGTTTGCCATGGGGATTTTCCAGCACTAATTATCTCTACCACTTACTACTTTCCTTTTAAAATATTAAATTATAAGGCATCTATTCATACAAGTGGAAAAGAAAGTTCTTGTTCAACTGTGGTCATTTTGGGGCTGATATTAATAATTAATGTTCCCAGAGGCCAGTTTAGTATAGGATATTAGATTATGCTGTTCCTTAGCTTAGAATGGCAAATTAAAATTTCTTTATGTAAAATAAAAAAAGGGAAATTACCTTTCTCTTTCCATGTTTGTATTTTCTTTTGAAAAGGCAATTACAACATTTCATCTTTATTTTTGTCTAATTGACATTTCCTTTAGGTTCCATTTTATGTCTAAACAGTAAACAGCCCATACATATATCAGCTCAATGGCATTAGAGATAATTCAGTATGATCAGCCAAACATAGTTCTTTATATTAATGTTTTGAAGTGTCTGTTAAAAGCTTCAATGAGGTTGATATTTTCATTTTACGGTCAAGTTTCCCTAGTGCTCCCTATTCAGCATGTGCTTAAATATCATCTTTTCTGTGTTCCCCATAAAATGGGGAAAATATCCAATTATTTCAGACCTCTGAGCTTTCAATGTGTCAGTTTTCCTAGGATGGTGATTTAAAATGTCATGTAGAGTTAAACTAAAGATAGTAATAGTTAAATTCTTTGGTATGTTACTGCAGAATGGTTTTGTAGACCCAGGTATTTAAAAAAATGTAGTGTCAATATTATCAGTAGCTATATTAATAAAGATGTATGGGGTGATAGAATTCACTGATAACAGCTAATACAAGAGAAGCTGAAAATCCATTACTTTTCACAGTAGCTAGAAATTTATAATGGGTTCCATTTTTGCTTTCTGTTTTGTACATCTCATCTTTCAGTTACCAATCACAGGTTGGATATTTACCATTAGAAGGTTGATTCTTCATTCTGATCAAATTACTCTTTGCAATGTATTTTTAAGGAACCTCGAGTGTTTCATGTGTTCATGTATAACTCATATGTGACCTGAGATCTCAGTCTCAGGGAAAAGGACATGAAAGATCCTTGCTAAGGAGCATACGTTGTATACAAATATAAAGGGACAGAAATCTGCCATTTTAAGGATAATATTTTGTAAGAAAATTACCCTAAACCCACTTTTGAAAGTTCCTTTACCTTCTAGTAGTCCAGGGCTTCTCACTCTGAGATTTCACACCTTTCCTTTGCATTGTCCCTATCATTCCAGATTTTACTGCACAATGGGCTAAGACATGATTGAGAAAAAAATATACAAAAGGAAAATTTGTTAGGAAGGAAATATTTTTTGTTCTTGTTACTGCATAGGTAAAGCTAGCTGTTTTACTAGCTAGCTGATATTTCTGCTCTTATATGTATTCACTTATGTCTAAGTGAATAACAATGAATCTGGTCCCTAAAATCTCAGATAAAGGTCTGGTCTTTCTGCCTGCTGAACTCCTGTCTGGGTTCCAGGGGTCATCAGAGAGTCCAAAAGAGCAACACAAAGTTCAGAATATTGTGAGATACTGTAGTAAAATATTGTATATGATTCATATAATGACATGATCTCTTCTCTTAGAAATGTATGTTTTATTCTTATGAGACAGTTGTTCTATGTAAAACCAAAATAAAGTTGTTAGAAAAGTAGTATTTTATAGACAGTGGGGAGAAACATTAAGTATCAAAAGCTAATTATAAAAAGGCTTATATCAGAATAAATTATTAGGTTGTAAACAATTCATAAGACATTTCAGAGAAGGAGATTTAGATTTTTTTCTTGTCACAGGAGTTGTGTAGTATGAAAAATATCTGTTTCTTGATCTTTTTCTCATGAGATATCCCTGATACAGAAAGTTCCCTCGTAAAATATGGGTAAGCTTTGCTAGGAATAAAGCAAATGAAACTGAGAGAAATAGAAGCAAATTTTCTTAGACTCTCTCATTCTGTTTAACAAACTGTAGCATTTTAAGTGTTGGAGTATTGTACTACATTTGGTTTTATTTATCACAATACCACTTCCTTGTTGATAAATATTAGGAAGTAATATACAAGTATTATTCAGTAAAATAATTTGAATAACATATATTGTTTAGAATAATAAATCTACTCACTGCATGAGAGCACCAGGCTTTCTCTAATTAAGTGAAAAGTAAAAAATGAGAGTGCAGGATATTGAAACCAAGATAAAAATAACATGCAGTTAGTGTTTGTGGAAGCTATTGTGCTGACCGTAAAGTCATATAGCTCTTCTGGATAGTGTAAATAATATTTCCTCTACTCTCATAGTCCTGTTACAGTGGAGAATGGTAGGTGAAATGTAATTACTGTCTAAGAAAGATGGGCTGCAGGATTTCATTTGTGCAGCAGGCAAAGGAGGTATTAGTGGTAGATGATGAACAAAGAATTGGATGATAGGATAAGACAAAAGCAGAATAGGGTTGGGGGAGAAGGGGGAGAATGCAGTCGACTACACCAGTGCTTCAGAAGTGAGGTTTAGGGTGGTTCTTTAATCACAGATCATTGACCAGAGGGTGTGTCAATGTTTGCTTAGGAAGGCTAAAAACATGCTTTCGTGCACTGATTTCTTGCCTTTAGGGTGTAGAACATTTCCTGGTTTGTTTCTTAACAGCAGTAAATTCTAATCAGTGTTTCTGAAAAGGAAAAAGATGTAGCGTGTATCTAAGATAGAGTGCACTAAGATAAAGTGTATTGGTTCACTATTTCATTGGCTTCCTCATACTAATTCTTGACATTCCATAGAGGAATGTACCACAATTATCTCAGACAGGAAAATACTTTCATTTTAATGAAAAATTCTTAGGCTGTATGTGGCGGTAACAAATAATAAATTCCCAAATTGTTTTCTTGAAGAAAAGAAATAGATTTCCCTTTTCAGAGTTTTATACACATACATACGTATATATATAATATATATATATACACACATATATATATATATGCATACTAGGTTACACCTATTTTGTGGATTTGACAGAATGTTTATCCACTATTTTTTCATACAGCACTGGTGATGATATACCTTACTCTGTTTTTTACCAGTGCCTCAGGAGGTTTTTTGGAAGTGCCTCCGAGCTTTACAGTGCTGCAGTTTTATCATTGGTGTATCATATTCGGCATTGGTATATGGCTGTACATGGTGAAAAACAGGTGAAAGAAGGATATGTAATGGGTTTTAGTGTGTATTCATGAAATAACTTAGTTTTAAAGTTTATGGAACTGAAAAATGTTACGGCATGTAGTTCTACCCATCAAATAATAAAGAAAAGGCTGTTTTCCAGCTCTTTTTTGAAAATCAATACATTTTTCTCATAAAGCTAAGAAAAACTTAAGGGAAGTTATGCGTGTTCAGCTGAGTTCAAAGGTAAATTCGGCTCCAATAGGTACTACTCACAAAAAAAATTCTGATCAAATTTAATCCATCTTAAAGGAATCACCATTGCTCGGGATGAGTAAAACAGAACACACAGAAAGTGCACATTTTGTTCTCTTACTTTTGTCATTGCTCTGTTGTTCTCAGCCTCTTTCTACCTCGTTCAGCAGAATTGTAGTGCATGGATATGCTTTTATGAAACATTTTTATATCGTTGTGAGTTTTGATTGAAATAAGGACTTTGCCAAAGTCCTTTACTGCTTGTCAAGGGCTATTTCAAAATCCCTTATGCAAGGCAGTAAACAGCACAGAAGGCCATATTGGCATGTTAACTGGTTTGGAAGATAGATGGAGATCGTCAAGGTACATGGGGCTGTAAGAACTGTTGAATCAATGTTACAGTGTTTTGTTGTTCACAGATTTAAGCTGAGTCATTCAAGCCTGACATAAAAAGCTCCTGGCAATACTGGATATCAGATACTTCATCAAGTGTCCTGACTTCTGGTAAATAAAAATAGATGAGTGAAGTAAGGGCCAAGCCCCAATTTAAAAAAAAACCCAACTATATATAAGAGCTAGGATGATAAAAGTAAAAATACTTGATTTGAAAGACTTCTGCTTTGGAATCATTTTGATTTTGGAGATCAGTAGGATCAATAAGTTTACAAATGCTTAAAAAGAAGGTTTTAAACTTTCCTGCTAGGAATATCGCTCCTTTGTTGTTTATAAAAATCTCCATTCCTATTCACTAAAAAATTAATTGACTGTCCTTCCTGTTTGGTATCTTAGACCTCCCTGACTTCTCGTCTGGTTCCAGAAAGCCACCCTTCCTTCCCATTATTGCTTGTGCAGACCATCCTCTCTTGTACAAGATTATCTGCACTAGTTTCTTATTCTTATTGCCAGGGTCATGCATGAAATCATAAAGTCCCACTCCCTCATCATGACAATTCTGAGTATCATTAACAGAGAGCAAAGTTGAGCTGACAGGATCTCCCATGCTCCTATTGTCTTTTTTTGGCAAAACTCAAGTATGAAATAATAGTGTTGTGGTTATATATATATTTATTGGTCCTGGTTATTTATTAATATATTTTAATTTCAAAGGGGTTAATTTCTGTATACATCATTAATCTTCTATAACACAGCTGGACTTCAGTTGTAAATTGAAAACAGTTGTTTTTACGTTTGTAAGTAAATAAACATCTCTCTAACCCCAGAAGAGCATTATAACCTTCAGTGAGAGTCAGGCAGACAGAATTCTTGGAAGACTGTAAAAGTTATGGAAGATTTTTCTAAGTCAAGTACAAAGACATTTTTTCCTTAAGCAGCTAGTTTCTGCTTCTTTTAACTATCAAGGAGCTATTAAATTAAAGTGTTTTAGTTCCGTTTTGGGGAGTATTTTATAGTAACATACAGAGCTTGATAATCCTTCAGATTTGACAGTGGGCCTGTATTTTTCTGTGACAGTTTTAACCTATTCTTTAAAACTGCACAGTTCACCTCTCCTGATTTTCTGAGCCCCTTGCAGTAGCTGTTGTCTGAACCTAGAGCTAGACTCTGATAGCAGCGTGGGGTAGGAGAAAGCACAAAGTGGTGCTCCCTAAAGAAGCCTGCAGCTGAGGAAGCCAAAAATTGTGTGATAGCTTTGCTACACTCACTGTGGGGCCGTGCTTGACGTGTGAAACCAGATTACCTCTCATCACAAGTAAATGTCTGTATCTGCCTATGAAATCTGAGGTGACTCAGCAGCATCTTTTTCATTCTGACTTTGTAGGAGTCTGCCTGTACCCAGCTGGCAACATCTGTAGGACTTTTCTGTACAGAAATGAGCAGTTTGTGTCAATTGCATTTGATTTGTTGTTTCCCCAAATATGTGACTGGTTGAAAAAATCAGCTTTTCATCTATGATGAAATGAACAAATGCACTAATCCAGAAAATGAATGAATCTTTGGGTGTTTCCTATTTTGAGCACGACCTCTTTGTTGTGTACTATATGCCTGATAAATAGATTCCGGGGCATCTGACAATTCTAATGTTTATTTTAAGTCAATAAAAGTTGCATTAGCTTACTTAACCCATCTCTTTGAAGTGGACACTGGTCTGTACATCTGTTGAACAGGTTTTGGTTTATTAAGTATTGGTTTTATTAACTGCATTAATAAAATAGAATTTCTTAATTTTCCTAGACAGCTTTCTCACAATCTAGTAGATAATGAGCTTTTATTTTCCTATGCTCAATTTATTTCCATTACTTGTATTTAATCAGAGCCCATACCTGGTTTGGTTCTCTATTCTTTCTACATGATTACCTAGTATTAGTATTTTACTGAATGTCTGTATTTAGGCTTAATTTTTCAAAATGTAATAATTCCTGTTTTACAGGTTAAGTCTAACCTTGTTTTTTCCATCCGATATTTCCTTGCTCCCCCTCAGTCCTTTTCTCTCTCTTTCTCTCCTTCTCTTCTTTCCTTCTTTCTCTTTATTTATTTGCCCTTACTCTTGCTTGCAGCTGCTCCTAATGTGATATTATCTGGAAATTTAATTAAATTCCTGTTTGACTTTTCCCTCAGATCATTAACAAAGCTGCCAAATTAAAACAGGCAACTTCACTTTGTTGCCCTACATTATAACACCTTCTAAGAAATTTCTTACCCATAATTCTTTAAGCAGGAAGATTTTAAATGTTTAGCGGATGAGTAGCTGAACTTCAGTTATTTTTAGTCTTTGCCCACAGCAAATGCAAAAATGAATGTAAGTGGCAAAGAGGATCCTGTATACCTACAGGATAATGGCGGAATAGTTTTTTGTGTGGAAATATGTAAGGATATTTCAGCCAGGTGTGCTAAATCCCATGGCTTTGCAATAGTTTTCTAGTGTTCATTCTTTTCCTGTCTTTAGGTTAAGTATAGGAAAGTGTTTCCTGCACCTCCAACAAACTTTGAATCCCTGTAGGACATGGAACACTCCAGATCCATAGGGAATCAATACTATACATGAGTGAAGATGCTTCAGCAGAGTCAGAGAGCAACCAGAGGCTGAAGTCTGGACTTCCCAGGGGAAGAACATTTTTGTAACAGATGACTTCATGAGGTTGCATGAGGTTTTACTAGAAGAAAAAGAATAGAGTCCAGTAGGTGATGAACTCGGAGCCCCTGGGCTTATTAATATCTATCCTTAACTCCTCCCAGCTACGAAATCTTACCACGGTGAACATGCATATACATATGAGCTCATCCACTTCCCAAAAGCTATAGCAGTCCTGTCCCATCCCCTGCTATCAGTATGAGATGTAATCATGATCCTTAATCAGCACTGTCACCACTTACTTCTTCAACATTTCCTATTTCGGGTACCCCACTGAAATTCCATCAAAATTCCATCACTTTCTTCTTTTTCTTGTGATGGAAAAAAGTGTGGAATTTTTTCTTCCATGTTGAAGTTTTATTTTTGGGTAGGAACTTGTTGTGGATTTTAAGTAATAGCAACAAAAAGCAGGACAGAGGTTCCGTTTATTTCCTATCTTGTTAATTTACAGAAAATTAATAGAGAATTTTATTCCTCTCAGTTTCCAAATACAAGTCTCTTCAGTGTATTAGCCACATGACATTTTTTACATATTTCTGTAAGCTAACTGCAAATCTCACCTAGCTGTCTAGGACAATTAGTAAATTATTACTCATGTTCGTTTTCATTCATCTTTACTTAGGATTGTTTTATTATAGTTACAAAACAGACAATTTTTAAAGTATTAAAATATTTCAAGATGGCACTAAGCATTTGTTGGTAATCCTTGATTAAAGATAGAGAGATATTGTAAAGTACAAATTACAATTTTCTTTCTCTGATTAGAAAATTATTAATTAATGGACTATTACTGTATGTCAGTGGTTTCCATTGCTAAGAATGTTTAGCTAGCATATGCTCCCTGTGCCATCCGTTTAAATTCTTTCCTCCCTAAATAAGAAACATCCCAGTGGAATAATTGCCTTAAAATGTGGCTGACTTTTCTCTCTTTGCTATTGGCTTTCTTTATGAATGTCTCTTAAAAATTCAGGAGGGGTTTTTTTTTCCACTTTCTAGCCACTCAGCTTGGGACTACAACACAACCCTGTTGTCTACAACTGCTTGATTCTGTCTTTTCTTCCTAAGTTGTAATCAGACCTAATTTATTTGGTTTCTTTCTTATTCCTTGTGTATTATTTTCATGAATATGTAGTGTCTTGTACCTTAATTGTGCTGGATGCTTCATTTCTTCGTGGCCTGATTATTAGCTTTACATTTTTTACCTTCATTAATAAAGTGTCTCAGGATTTAGTACCTATAAAATGCTTTATCTACTGAAAAATCATGAATATTAGTCCATGCTTGTCTGTTACTTTTAAAATCTTAATCCATGCCTGTCTGCTGTAGGAGCAAAAGTAAATTTAAGTGATTGAAATGCATGTAGAGATAACTTGAACTACAACTGCTGTTGAATACCACATTGTTCGTGCTGGCTATTGAAACAGCAGTAGTGCCTAAAGTTGCTGCCTGCCTCAGATGAACTTTGGTATTCATCAGTGGCAAGTACTTAGATCTAACCTGAGAAGACAGAAAGACTTTTAAATACTTTCTTTTTCACTAGGACCTGAAAAACCCTGCAAATACTATATTATTGTGCTATTTTATTTTATTCTAGTGAGAAAAAATTGACCCGTATTGTAATTATGCTTTTGAATTTCTTGGTTTCGTGGGCACTTGCAGTGTTTTTCAATTCCTCATGCTCTGCTTTTCATTATTAGTCATTTAAACTTAATACAATACATTATGATATTAACACTAGAAAATGGCTTTGTTTAATAGAATGAAAAGTTTATTACCTAAAAAATTTAATCATCAGAAACTCAGCAATAGAAGCTACTCTGCTTTAGATGTTTTCTTTAAATCCAGCATGCAAGCTTTTCTATCACTGATGTATGATGACAAGGGAATATGATCTTTGACCATATCTGGTCTGCCTCTTGAGATGTTTCCAATTTTGTAAACAAGTTAAAGCAATACTTAAAGCTTCTGCACAGAGAAATAAATTATATTTTGACATTAGACTATAGAATAGAGTAAGGAAGAGATTAATTGAGAGCTAAATTCAGAATTAAGAACTAAATTGAGGGATCCTCCTTGTGTAAAAGGGCAAGGACAGTCATTGTAACGAGTCCTGTGTCATCACACAGGTTGAATAAAGCCATGATATCATCACAAAAAAAATACACTTGTTAGCACAATTCTGTGTTCTACTGTTGTATTTCATTTCAGTTGCTTCTGTGAATGATACAGTGAAAATTTTTACTTGAAAATGGTATTTGTCTTACTACAGTCTACTTGTATGCCTGGTTATGGAAATGGAACACATTGTGGTTGTGGTTTAAGTCCACTGGAATTTTCTCAAGCACAAAATGTAGACTTCCATTCTGGTACATCTTAGATAATTACTTTTTGGACACTTAATTTCCCCTATAATTCAGTTAATATCGAATAGATTTTTCAGGACTACTGAAAATCTTACTTATTTAGTAAATGTATCCATATTTGTTCTTCTCATGTTCTCTAATGTTTCTATTAAAATCCAAGAGCATAGGAGTGGTTGCATGGAACCCGGCAGAGGTGTTATTCCTCTGTGTGTCCTGTCATTGAGGATTTCCAGAAGGTGTTTTTCATTTTCCAGTTGCTCTAATATTGTAGGATTTCCATGAAGTTGCCTGCCTTCCAGTCTGATGACCATCCAGACCCCTAGTTCATCATTAAAATAGGCACACAAAAGAAATTGGATTGCAAACCTTTGTTTCAAGATATAGCACAAGGGGAAAAAAAAAGAATTAGACACTTTGTTCAGCGTATTACATGTAATCAGCAGTGCACAGGAAAAATGGGTTATAAAAATCTACAGGGATATCAACGCATAGAAGACTATTATAGACTAAAATGACTATGATGCCATTTTCATCAAAATAACTGTTCAGAAGAATACAGGCAATAACTATTAAGTTCTAAAACAGTTGAGAAACAATGCGGATAAAAACCATGTAGATGCTGCTGATAGGAATGTTTCTGTTCCAGGAGCAGGCATTGTGAAGTCAACCTCAGAAATGGGAAAAAAGGGGGAGGAATAGATGATGCAGCAATTTATTGCTTCATTTCCATCTCCATAGTCTACTGCTTTGAATCTCCTCAGAAACTGCTCATTGTCTACTATCCCCATCTTTATCTCTTCTGAAAATTGCTGGTACAGAAAACTTGCCCTACTAGGAAAATGGAGGGCACACAGTAGCTTACCAGAATAAAACTCAAAGATACAAGTTTTCTAATGCGTCAGTAGATCTGTACAGCCCTTTGAGTCATATCTGGGTGACAGACAATAAGCTGACAATTGTGTTCAGCTACTGAATACAATTTTGTGGGGGTTGTTTTGTTGTTTTTTCTCTTTTGAGTTCTTTTTGCAAAAGTTTTAAGTCCTTCATCTGAAAACTGCTTTAGAAAGAGTAATTGCATGTCACTAATGCTGTGACGTGGGAAAAGTTACTCATTTTGTAGTTGAGAAGAACTGAGCAATATCCCAAACTGTGGATAGCAAGCAGAACACCGGATATTTTTGAGTAATCACTACTGCATCTAACTTGGAGTTTCTCTGGTTTGTCAGCACTGTTCATCCGTGGAGATGAAGATGGACTTGCATTATATGAGGAACTGAGAGAAATTGCTACCATTGTAGTTAATATGGCTCCATTGGTGTTCATAATAGCTAAAATAATGAGAAGAAATGACTAAAATAGAGTTAAAAAGGGAAAAGACAACATAGAATACATGGAAGGATGTCCTTCTGACCCTCTGGTATTTTCCTAGTCTGTTACTAGGCACATACTATTTGTTGTGCTCTCCACATATAGCAACGTAGCATATGCATATCAAGAAAGTTCTGAAATAGGTGTGTTTTGATTTAGACACCACTGGATATTACGTCAGGTGTTTGAAGGTGAGGTAGTGTCTTACAGTCCAGAAAAACCCCAACCATTTAACTTGTAGTGTCACTTCCTGCCCTTTTTTTTTGTGCTTAGCTAATAGACTATTTTCATTGAATTTAATGTGCAGAGGAGATAAACTGATCCTGTTCACTAATTAATTACTCGCTTTTATCACCTAAGAGTATTTTAACTGCATGATCCAGGGATGGAATATGAAATGGCAGATTAGTTCAGTGAGGCAGTCTGTGCTGCTGGTTTAGCAGTGAGTTTACTCTCCTGTTTTGATTTGCTTTAACTCGTGGAATTCCATTGAAATGCTAGGTAATACTTGCTGTGTAGTTCTTTTGGGGTAGTGGAGGGAAGGTGGGGAAGGAGTATAAGAATATCTTTAAAGAAAGATTTAGTAGGTTTACTTCTTTGCTGACAGACATGGATTCAGGTGGTAGCAACTCTCAGCACAGATAAGTTGACTCTACTCTCTCTTTAACTGGCTGTTGAATTTTTAGCAAAACTCCTATGAACTATCTCTTGCAGTTTCAGCATATTCAACCCATAGTAGTGATCCCTAGGAGATGTCTTGTTTGTGTTTATAGGGACTGCAAAGCAGTGCTAAAAAAGGAAATTTCCAAATTACGTACTAGTTTTTTATTTGTTAGTAGTTGGGGGGAAGACACTTTGTTTCTACCAGCACTTACATAATCTTGGTATTCAATAGTGAGAGCCAGCTTTTCTTTTACTAAGGAATTTATTCTGTAGCACCTCAGTGTAATTTGTGCCCAATTTGTAAAGCTTTCACAATGTAAATAAAGTGTATTGTCTTGCTTTCTGTGTTAAAGATAAATACTGATTCCATGGAATTCTGCTTTAAGTAGCAAAGCTATATGAGAAAAAAAAAATGCTCAAACAGAGACACCTAATTTCATGCAATTATTTTACTGTATTTCTGCAGGACATTGGCTTTAGGGAGAAGGAAGAGAAAACAAATAGAACACACTTGTTTTTCAGGGGAAAGGAGACAAATAGAATGGAGTTGATTTTAGCGGGATTTTTTGTTTGGGGGTTGGTGCGTGGGAGTTTTGTTGGTGTTACTGTTGTTGGAGTTTGGGGGGGGGCCTTGTTTATTTGTTTGATTTGGTTTGGTTTTTTCATGTCCATGTAGAAAGAGTTATGATTTACTATAAATATTTAACACTGATATTATCTTTAATATTGACTTCTCATAGTTAATTTTGGTCATCAGACCTATGTATTTGCATTTTCATGTTTCCCCTAATTCATGTTGTTTATCATGGATATGGAGTGAAACTCTTTTGTGTGTATTTCGTATGAAAGGTTAAGAAGTAAAAGGTCTTTATAAGCCCCTTAACTATTATACTAGAACTCCTCTGTGTAGAAAAGAGAAATGAATTACAGTCATGGAAACTGGAAGGAAATTAATGTCATAATTTATTATTTTAAAGCAATGGAATAGTAGTTGCTGATGCTTTTTTTTTTTTTTGCCAGGTTATGGCTATAAATTCTGTAATAAATCACATTGACCAAAAGCATCTTTTGTATTTTTCTCTTGTGTCTAGACTGAAGAGTAAGAACATCCTTTTAAAGGAAGCTGTCAGACATAATGAGAAACAATGAAGAATTTATTTGAAAAATACAGAAAAATCTTAACCAAACCCTGAGAATAATAAAAAACCCTCAAGAGTTGAGGTAGCCATAGCTTTAAGTGTAACAATGTTTAAAAAAATGCTTTTAAGCATGCAAATACAGATTAAAAATATCTGTAAAATTAAGCAACAAATCACTGAGGAAATGAAACAGATGTAAAATGACAGTAGAAATATTAGCAAGATAATCTGACTTTGGGACATTTGCGTGCCTGAGGAGTGAAAGTATCACATTTAAAGT
Source organism: Amblyornis subalaris (assembly GCA_018881555.1). Lineage (NCBI taxonomy): Eukaryota > Metazoa > Chordata > Aves > Passeriformes > Ptilonorhynchidae > Amblyornis > Amblyornis subalaris. Next base: position 1,162,662 of record JACAXG010000117.1, on the reverse strand, counting down.
ATTTTCTAAATAAGTGGGAGAAAGGCACTACCATACACTTGAAGATGGAAAAAGGCAAATTTGCTTGTGTCCGAAGTAAACATATGAAGTGCTCATTTGTTAACACAAATGATGCATTGAAAGTAATACAGAGTATTATAGCATCAAAAAAGTGAGAGTTTTAGCTAAAAGCAGAAAGAAGTATTAATATTGTGAGGCTCATAATGTGCACGACTACGATTTGCTCTTCGTAGTGTTAATTTACGTATATCCTGAACACAGTGTCACAGTCTTTACCAACTTCCACAAATACCAGTTGATTTTCATGGAAGTGTTTTAGTCAGTTTTCAGTAAGGATGAAAAGCTTTTTCTCTAGGTGATTCTGAATGAAAAAGAAAACTCATATATACAAAACCAACAGAAATTATGCTAAATGAGTGTAATCTTTTTTTATAAGCACCATAATGTGCACTATTTAGGATCTATTTTCCCTAATAATCAGAGTTTAGCATGAGGAATAAACCTAAGGCAGCTCAGTATATAGATTTTTCTTAACCTGATTCATAACGTTGAAATACTAGGTCAGACTTCAGGTAGGGAGGTGTCTGTGATTTCAGTTAACTGTAAATTTTCTTTCAGATACAACCTCATTACTTTTTCCACTCCTTATGTGCATCAGTTGCCAAATCCAGACTATATTGAGTAAAACGATAAAAAAACTAATTACTGGAGTATGATTGGAACCTAAGCCATAAATTTTTGAAGTTCCGTGGCAATACTTTTTACACACTTGAGTATAAACAATAACAACTTGATTTTGTTTTGCAGCTCACTTACATGGTAGCTATATATAACAATACCACATGCTAGCATCAAACTGTGTAACACAGCACACACTGAGCTGTTTTATGCATTTGTGCACATCTTTAGCCTGTGAATTCAGATTTGTTTTTAAGTAGTCCATCTTCTCAAACTGCAAGAATAACTTAATTTATATCACTCAAGCTCTAGAGCCATAAATGTTCTTCGAGGTAGAAAAGCTGTGTGAGTCACACATGTTAAAATTCTTAAATCAAGTTCTAATATTCAGGCTCATACACAGGCTCTGCCTACATATCAAATAACATAGCCCAATATCAGTATGGATGAGCTGATCAAAGTGGATGTATGAGCTTTAGCATACTTAAATATGGCTCAAGACTTTTACTTCGGGCTAAATATAGTTCAGTCCTTTGTCTTTCGTGTCCCAACCATGGATAGTGTTGGAAGCCCTTTGCCATTGGTTCAGACCTTTCTTTCTGCTTTAGCTGTAGAAACAAAGTTCATAGAGACAAAATTCTATAGCTGTAGAAACAAATTTCACGCACATCATGGGCAGAATTCTAAGTTAGCTTCTTCCAAGAGCAGCGCAGTTTGCATGCACCAAAATCGTTCTTCAAAAACCAGTGAATGTGCATTAAGTGCTCAGGGGATTCACTTCAAAATATGCTACAGCTCCAATTCAAAACATTAAAGTTAATGTAGTTTTTCTGGAATATTCATGTCAGACAAGCCATTTGTTAGCATATTAGCTATTTAGGCTGAAAAAAACCACAGTGAATTTAGTTTAAAAATATTTTGCCCATGATGTTCCTGATGGTATGGAATTAATCCTCTTGCTTAATATATCTCTCCCTTTTAAAATTTCCTATTTTTTTTACATTGATGGGAATAATAATAATAATAATAATAAGTATTTTATTATGTTGTATTTTAATAAGCTGTGAAACACTGAAATTTAATATATGGATAGTATGCTTATAATATACTATTAGCATGTAGAGAAGCCACAGTAGGTCTTTTATCAGGTATTACTACATGATGTCTGCTAAAAAAAACCCACAAGTTTGAGATGAAGGGAGGGAAAGAAGGCTGTTGATTTTCTGAGCTTCTCATCCATTCCTGAGCCAAAATTCCTTTTCCTGAGCTGAGTAGCTTTTAATTTTTGATGGAAACTCTAATGGGCAGAGAGAAGATGGAGCCAGTTCTCTGGTTTCTCACTGGAACACATCCTACATTTCAGGATGCTTCTTTAAATTCTGTTTCATTTTATGTGGGATCTGATTTGTTAATCTGCAGGTTTATTTCTGTGACCACAGGGGGTAGTTGTGATGTGTTAACTTTGCCTGGCTGTTGGACACCCACCCAGATACTTTCTCACTCCCTCTCCTCAACAGCACAGGGAAATAAATAAAACAGAAAAGCTTGTAGGTAAAGCTAAAGATGGGAAAATCACCTACCAATTACTGTCACAGCAAAACAGACTGAACTTGGGGAACATAAATTTAATGTATTGCAAAATAAAGTAGAATTGGATGGTGAGAAATATAGACAAAAGCTGAAATACCTTTTCCCCCCCACCCCTCCCTTCTTTCGAGGCACTCCGTCATTTTGGAATCCTTCACTTCCTTCCCTGAGGAGTGAATGGGGAATGGAGGTTCTGGTCAGTCCATAACAGCTCCTCTGTGCTTCTCCTTCCCCCTCACACTGCTTCCCCGCTGCACTGTGGCTCCTCTCCGTGGACTGCAGGGAAATCTCTGCTCAGGCACCTGGAGTATCTCCAACATCTCCTCCCCCCACTTTTTCACTGACCTTGGTGTTCACAGCATTATTTCTGACTTCTCTCTCTGCCCCCCCCCCCCCCCCCCCCCCCCCCCNCCCCCCCCCACCCAGTCCTGTTGCCCCACAACTGCCGTAAAGTGTTTTTTACCCTTTCATAGATAAGTTCTCTGAGAGCCACCAGTGTCTTGGCTGAGGGGCTCAGTCATTTTAAATGACTTCAAGTACTTTCAAACCTTTAAAAATGTGGGTGTTTATTTCTTGTTCTAACACAGAGACCTGGCTGCAAGGAACTGCCTGGTAGGTGAGAGCAACATTTTGAAAATAAGTGATTTTGGAATGTCCCGGCAAGAGGACGATGGTGTGTACTCATCATCAGGCCTGAAGCAGATTCCTATCAAGTGGACTGCTCCAGAAGCTCTGAACTATGGTAAGGACATAACTGGATTTTCTTGCAAAAGAAAAATAAAAAAAAGCCGAAGTAGAGTAAAGAGCACCAGGACCACAATATTTGAGTCTATATACATGTAATATTCCTTTTCCCCAGTTCAAATTAATGATGTTTAAAATAATTTTAATATTTCAGTCTTATTTATGTAAAAACCACAGTTTTTCCTTCAAAACAGAATAAGGCAGCAACATCAGAATTGCTATTATGCAAGGAAGAGCAGAGTGCTTTGGTTCTGGTGCTGACTCATTCTCGTAGACAGCCTCGTCAGTCATCTAAATTATGATCGTTAGCAAAATGAATGGCAGGTTCTGCATATTTATGGCCCCTCATTGAAAACAGTAGAAAATGTTAATGTACTAGAACACTGTGTTAGATAACCCGTTGCATTGGTGAAAAGTACAGTCACTGATTTATATTTTTTTTAACTGCAGCTTTTCTTTACTTGCATTTTTGTGTATCACTAGGCTGTTACCTTAGGGATAAAAATTCATTATTTCTCACGGAGGGGAGTGGTCCACACTACGTGGGTAAGAGTTCCACAACAGAAACTGAAGCTGCTGTATTTAGCTTATTTTTGCTTATATGAAACTAGAAAAATAAGTTCTTCTAGGTAAAGTGGGCTGTGAAGAAGCAGCACATTTAATAAATGATGGCATGTTTTGACTGTACTTCTCTCAACCAATTCTTTAGTTGAGTACTTAGAATAAAATATTTTTAAATTCTTCATTTGAAGTGTCTATAAATATTTCTGCCATCCCTTAAAGGCTTTTTTTCAGAAACCACGCATTGGAAATCATAAGTTTGTGAATTTTGATTGATAGCAGAATGCTTCCTCTCATTAGCACTTTTGCAGCAGTTAATGACATAACGCAGTAAAGCAGATCGTCCTTTGGAAAGGCTAACAGTAAATTTAGTTACATTAATTGATGCTGTGTTGCCAATTATTTTAAGAGGTGTTAGTGTTGCTAGCATTCACTGGTGAACACTTTTCTCTTTTGGGTGTTAATCAACTATAAAAGGGATTTTGAGGTTTTATTTTTGTTATTTTGGAAATGCATACCGTGTATTTGAAGTATTATGAAAACCTACCCTTCATAACTGTGTGTTGTCCAGTTGGCTGCATTAAGCAGGAAACAGGCTCTTGTGACACCTTCACTTTGTACTTCTGAGTTTTTGTTTTCTGCACAGTACAGGAGAGGATGGGATTGTTGATTAACATCTACTTATTTTGTGTTTCCTAAAACACATACATATTCAAGCAGCTATAAGTCATTTTCTGTAGTATTTGGGAAATAAGCTCTCTCAAACATCTGTTAATATGTTCAGCATATTAACTTTCAAACTTTCAAAATGTCATAAAAGGTTTCTGTGTGTTTTTGAAGGATAATTTCTTTCCACTCCCTTGAAAGATATGAGTAAAACTAATTGGATTATGTTTTATTGTTCTCCATTCTAATGGTGTGGTTGTAAGAATTGCATTGATTTGTGCAGGTAGGACTGAAGGTATTTAAGATATCAGAATGAAATAGAACTAAACCTGCAGTATTTCAAAACTAGTTGGTAACCACTGGCCATGTCAGTCCTTAATGCCAAGGTTTAAAGGTTGGAAGAAAATGAGGAATAGGATTATTTGGCCATTACATGAATGCTAAAGTGCTTAAGAAACTACAAAAAAGTTCTTTTTTATTCTGTGCTGAAGTCACTGTATATGACAAATTAAGAACAGTCACTAAAGGATTCAAAACACAGCCCCATACCTGCCACTGGGAAGAAAACTAACTCAGCCCCACCAAAACCAGCACTAATGTTTAGGAAAAGCATAGGGTATTTTTACTTCCTGGTCTCTCAAAACACACATTTTGTTTTACCACACATGTATGTTTTACCAGTACAATATTTTGAGTTGTTTGTGGTGGTAATATTAATGTGTGGAAGGTTTCGTTTGTTTTTTGTTTTTCTGAACAGACCTTTTTTTTCCCCCCAGGTAATGTAATAGCAGAAAATATAATTAACTGTGCAGAACTTGTACTTTCTTTAAAAAAAACAAGTAATCACCTATCTTGAATCTGCTGAATGCTTTCAGTGAAAAGTCTTAAATTACTGGATGACAAACTGTGGGGAGTTGATACACAGACAAGAAAACTAATCTTACTCCAAAGAGCACAGTGAATATCCATAATTGCCAACTATGAGGCACACAAGCTAACATAGCACAGCTGGAAGTGATATTTAGTCTAAGAGTAAACTGAATTTTCTGACGTCAGAACAGTTGTCACTGTCATCAACTGTCACTATAATTTACATGTATTTTCCTTTTTTCTTTAGTCAGAAGTGGCTTAGTTTGGTTTGTTCCATGATTAAACAAACAATACATTCACAAGCCATGTGTATATTTTTAAGGAATAAAGACACATAAATACAAAGCAATATTAAAGAACAAAGAACAGTCATGAAAAATGTTGAAAGTAATGTTGGAAATGGATTTTTAAGGTAACATTTTCACTGATCCTGGTGCAAAAGGCTGGGAGCCTCAACTTTCTGATGTCAATCCATCCTTCTTAATGTGAATCCATCAGGGACAATTGAAATATCAGCTCCACGGTGTCTCCTTTTCCTGTAATAGAAAGCTGTCATTCCATAAAGAGGCTTGGAATTCGATTATCTATCAATTATCTATTTTGCTATTTCTGAAGCATAGTTGGAGTTAATGGATTCTTTTTCTTAAACTAATTGGGTGCATCAGTTCTTCAGGGTCCAGCTACACTTTCAGTTTCAGAGATCAGTTTCTCAAAGCATGAGAACCAGGCCTTCTTCACACTTACTGTGTTGGTGGTAGCTCCTCTCAGAATAGTCATTGCCACACTATATTAGAGAACTGGGAGAGGGTAATTTTTTGTAAAACATATTTTGAATTAGAAGGGATTATAAATGAGGGGGGGAAAACCTGACATTTTTCTGTTCTTTTATATTAAAAGGAAAATGTTTTTATGTATTAAGAAGGAAATAACTTCTTAACTTGCACAACTGATGTGGTAAGGTCTGTATGTAATAGAACATAAGCTTAGTTTATATTATTCCTGGGTATGGGCTTTAATATAATTTGTTTATTCTTTGAAATACTAGAGACTGTGAAATCTGCAGAATGTACTTTTAGTAGCTACAGCTTTGTTCTGCTTGAAGCTTGCCAATGTAACCCTTTTACCTTTACAGAAAATTTTGGGCCATAATTATCTGAAATATTAATTCCTCTGTATGTTAAGATGAGGGTTTGCTTTCCTTTCCTTAGGGAGATACACATCTGAGAGTGATGTATGGAGCTTTGGAATCCTTTTGTGGGAGACCTTCAGTTTGGGAGTGTGTCCATACCCTGGAATGACCAACCAACAAGCACGAGAGCAAGTTGAGAAAGGTAATTATTCATAGGGAGTGAAAGAAAAGCTGTATAGATCTGTGAGAATGTAGTGCAGACAGTGTAAAATAGCAAAGAAATAACATAAGAGTTTTGTAGCAACTTCAGCAAAAATAATATGAGGTTTTCTAAGTTGCTGAACCTATCTCTCTGGGAGGAGTAGAGTGGTATACAGGCCTTTTGAAAATAAAGAAATATACTGACCAGTAACTTAAAGGATGGAAGACTTATGGCATGCTGACTTTCATTGTTGCAGAACTAACAGGTGAGATGGAGAGGAGGGATTTACTGCTGTGCAAAGCAGAGGCTTGAACAGAATGAATTATTTAAGATTATGCTAATGCAGGTATAAATATTCTAAACTGCCAGAAAAAAATTCTGTATCATTCCATCTTCTTTATTAAATCATTTCATAGAAAGATTTAGCAATTATGGAGAAGAATGGTAAGCTAGTTGTGCATTGCAAGCCACATTTCTCTTTTACAAAATAATCAAAAGGCTTTTACTTAAAATAGCAAATAACTGTGAGCAGGAATTCGGGACTTTGATTTATTTTCATCATCTTTAGTGGCATTTCAGGACTGTTCCTTCCCTACATAGTACTACTGTATAATTTATAAATAGGTTCTAAGCTAGTAAAACTGCTAAATGATTTAAAACAAAACAGAAAACAAACAATCTAAAACCCCTCTGGTTTACTGATTTACACACATTGCCAGTGTTTGTTGTAAGTTTATAAGCACTGTAGGTGACCATCTGACTTTCTCCTTAAAGGCCAAATCAAATCCTAGAGCCTAAGCCATTCTTTTTTGAAGTTACATGCATTAATCCGGTACACATGTGGAGCAGATGCATGTGTATGAAAAAAGGAAATGTATTTCTCAGATTTACCTGTTTTAAGAGGCCAGTGTTAAGGCACTGTTCTTTAGAGAAAGAGGAGAGACCTATGTACCTTTCCCCCTGGTCTCTGGGGCCTGGGATTCCTGAAGGCTGGTCTTGCTAGTAGGGACTGAGGTGAAGAAAGCATTCACTGCCTCAGCCTTTTCCACATCCTGTGTTGCTGGGCTTTGTCGTTCTTAACTTTGTGCCTGGAGGCTCAGACAGTGTTTCTGTTTTCCTCCCATTACCTGATTTTGTGTTTGAATTTGCCCAGGAGGTCCTTGTTCATCCATACAGTCCTCCTGGCATTTTTCCCAGCTTCCTTCTCATTAGGAAGTTGTCTTCATTGCTGTGAGTGCACCTCTGTGGTCCAGGGTATTGATGAGATGGCTGAATGGCCACTTACCTGTGGCTTTTGAATGATTAGCTGCTAATTTACTTAACTGATTGTCCATTCTCCTGCTCACTGCCAAGTCAGAGAACTCCTTTGGCTGATGGCAGCAGAGAGGTGTGGAAGCCACTGTCTGTCTAAGCAAACCTGAAAAGAAAGAGTGTAAAGGTGATGGAGAGATACAAAAGTTAAGAAAAAAGAGGGAGAAAAAATAAATTACTAAAGTACAAATGGGGAGGGACCTCCTCAAGGACCTGAAACCAGGAAGAAGTATGAGAATAAAAGTTGATCCATTTTCAAAAGCAGCAAAGAAATTAACTCCCATCTTAATTGTTATTACTAATTTCCTCACTGGGGGAAAGAAAGGGAACACAACTAAAAATCAGAGGGTAGCTACTTCCTAAGCTACAGGAAACAAATCTATGGAGGTTGATGCCATTAGGGATGAGCAGCAAATTTACTGTGCCCAACTTCAATGTCATTGCTACCTGAGCTTTAATTAGTTTCATAATTATCTATCATGTATAGGTTATGTATTGAAGACATTCCTCGTATTACCTTGAAGATCTTTTTTAATGAAATGGTCTTTAACTTTGCTTGTTTCTCTTTAGATTTGTCGATATGCGTCAGTTTTCAATACTAAACATTTTCCCCACTTTTTGTGTGTACCAGGCTATCGAATGTCTGCACCACAAAAGTGTCCAGAAGAAATATATAAAATAATGCAGAGGTGCTGGGACTACAAGCCAGAAAACCGGCCAAAATTCAGTGAGATTCAGAAAGAGCTGTCTTCAATCAAAAAGAAAGTGACATAGTGACAAAGAAGTGCCAAACGCAATGTCTGGGACTTTATTTTCCAGTGAAGTAATTTTTTCCCTCAAACACTATGCATTTATACAGCATTATTTGCAATATTCTTCTAGGATTACTTTGAAATTAACTGGTGTACCATCTTGAATGATGTCTACACCCGCATTAAAGATATATACTGCGAAATGCTATATATCCAGTCACAGTAGTACTGTAATTTAGGTTACATGTACATAGGAAAGCACATACTATAAATTTAAGGGACTGTGGCTTCTATCTGTTTTACAGCAAATAACTACTAGTGACATTTTTCAGAGGTTTTCTACTTTAAGCTGTGCTCTTACTCTGCTATCCCTGTCCTGTATGTCAACATACTAATGTGAGTGTCACACGTGTTGGCCTTAAAACTGAAGACAGTTTTGACAAGTATTTCAACTAGAAGCCTTTTTTTTTTTTTTCTTTATGCAACTGATATTTTTAGGTGATACTTTGTGTTAAGGATGAAGGTCAGTTAGATTCTGGATGCAAACCTGAACAGAAAAATCCAGGATTTTCTTTTGTAGTTGAATTACTTGTGCATATTTTACCATACCATAGAAATACTTATGACTTTTTATGTGATTTACTTAAACCATGCCTTTTTTTCCAACAGAGCCATCAGAATTCAGCAATACGTTTCTTTTACAGTGACCTATGTTTATTTTAGAAACAAAAAAAATTACAAAGGCTTGATTGCACATGCTAAGAAATACTGCAAATCATCTGCCTTCTCAAAAATATATAATAGCAGTAGGCCAAGAGGTTTATTAATGATAGCAGCAGATAACAAATATCTTTGATCTTAGGGGATTTAAAGAATGTGTTGCTAGATTTGCTTTAGATCCTGATTTTGTCGCTTAAATGAGTTAAAATTATCAGAATGCAGCTGGAGCCTGCAAAAGTTTATTCTAAACAAAAGTACATTCCATGCATAGTGTCCAAAGGAAAATACTACTTCTGTATGGCATGAGGAAGTTGTTCAAACAACCAAAAGTAAAGAAATATGTTTAAAGCCTCTGACAGGGAACAGCAGAGTAGAAATACTAACCTTCTATTTTTCTTACATAATTGCAATCAAATATCAAAAGACTGGGGATAAACAAGGTTTAAATGCACCAAGAATAAAAACCTTGTGTTTGTATATATATACATATAAATATATATTAAAAAAAAAAAAGCCAGAAAGAATAAAAACTTACTAGATAGGAGAGGGAGGAAATGCACCATTTGTTACTTTGACTCTGGGTCCTCTTTGCAGCTGGAATTGTTTTCTAGGGCTCTACATAAAAATAGGAACAAGTTACAGTATCCCTGTCTGAGTTCCAGCATTAAGGTGCTTACAGTTTTTCTAGGAATTTAGTAAAATTTTCAGATCAAGGGATACCAGTTGCTGCTAATGCAAGTAAGAAACAGGGATTGTAAGTAACACAGCATCTGGAATGTTAATTAGCCTTATATTTTAGTGTTACAGTGGGGTTGAGATGTAGTGAAGTCAGTGGCTACATTACATTTTTGTTTCTGTTAGGGTGGCTTATCTATTGTCCACATCATTTTTTGCTCTCTAAAGTATATTTGCAGTAGTGCTGAGTGGTGGTTTAGGGCTATGTGTGACCAAAATATGTGTAGTCTAGAAGAGCTTGTCTGTTACATAGGAATTAGTGTCCAGCTACAACGATGAATGGTTGTGTGGGAGCACATCACCTGTATTTGAGGTGGTACTGCCAGTATCCAAGTGTAAGGAATGGTGAGTGCTTCTTGCATTTCTTAAGTGATTCTTTTCTTGGAGCTAAGGAAGCATATATGTACACACACCCATGAAGGTGTAGTGCTTGGAAAACTTGGTGGCATAAATTAAAACTTCATTATGAGTGTACTGGATATATTTACTTAGTTCTGTACTTCAAGTAGCCCAGAGATATTTTTCAGGAGCAATAGAAAACATTCTTGTTAGTTTGTATGCTTCTAAGTAGTACACAGAGTCTGTGCCTTAATTTGCTAGTATGCTAATGCAAGTGCAAGTGTACTAAGATTTAAGGAATGTTTCACAATCATTTGGGAATATCTGAGATTCATTCAACTGCATTTGCTTATGTATGCATCCCTAAAGTCTGCAAGTAAGGATAACAGTGTCAGCGTTCACAGCTTTTCTGGAGAGTTAAAATTCGTCTCTTAGAGAGATGGACTGTTTCTTTGCCATATGCCCTCTCGACAGCAAAGAAATACTGCTTTATTTTGATAAAACAAAATACTGTTTTATTTGCCATAAATTAACCGGTCACCATCCTGACTCTCACAGAAAGATAAAAATGGCACTACTATTCTGAAGTAGTTAACATCCATAGTTTATATCACACTTCTGTGTAAATTTAAAGTCTTTTTAAAACAGGGGATTTCTACAGCATTAAGAAAACTTATTACTATTCCTGAAGTAGACATCAGTTCAAAACCAGTAACACTTTGGGACAATACCAGAATGAGTTTATAGGTATAGAATAAATTTCAGCACAGGTACATGTTTCTTCAATTATTTAAACATTTTTAATAATCATTAATTTAACAGTTTGTGGCAGAACTTGTTCATCATGTCTCAATTGTAATTGTTGAAACTATACAACTTAGGAAGTGGAATCCATACCTATAGGTACTGTAGGCTTCTCACAAGGGAATTCACAAGCCAGCCTGCCATGCCATGAAATTTAAAAGGAAGACATGGCATTCAAGAAGCAAAGCTGCCGTATCTTCTCTCCATGGCCTTTTGAAGACTTAATCTTGCATTTCTTACATGTTACCCAGATACTGGTCATTTGGCTCACGTGCTGTGTTTATCATACAGGACTTAGGAAGAAGTTAAGATTCTGTCTCTTTTGCAAGCATGGATTTCAGAGTAGCTTCTTACACTGGCACTGGCACAGCTAAGGGGATCCTGAATTATTTTATGTGGTTAAGTGTGAGAAACTCTGAATACTGTTATCCTCAGCTTGTAATGTGAGAGGGAATTGAATAGGTTATCTCTTCTTTTCATGTTTTTCCTGGGAATTGCATTCATTATTTCAAGAAAATTGCTTTGATGATAAAAGGTGCATCCTTAGTTTGTTTTCAGTAGAAATAAGCACATATTGGCTTCCAAGTCCAGTCACCAGTGGAATCATAAGGTTTCCTAAGCTGCTTTATTTTATGGAAAGTAAAATAGTGAAAAGTATCTTGTCTGAAAACAAACCTTGCTTCAGCAAAGGGTGATCTTGTAGAGTTAGCATCCCACCAAGGCATTACCTTTGAAATGTACATTTTCATTAATTTCTGTGAAAACCAATGAACTAGCTTTTCATTTATTGAGTACACTTATATTGCATTTCTTCTTTACAAAAATATGCCTTTTTGCAGAGTTGCCTAAAATTTTTTTGGAAGTTGTTATTGGGATGTGCATCACCAGAAGGCCGTCAGTAAGAGCTGCAGTTTGTAAAGCCCATTCTTACTGACAAGAAAGAGAAGACTGGCTAAGGAAATATTAGGTTATTCATACTTCCGTATTTTTTCATCCATGTCTTTGACCACCTGTTATGCTTACTGAAATCCTACAACCACATCATTAAATCTGACTATAAAGTTATCCATTTGTTATCTCTTTATAACTATTTTGTTATCTGTTTGGCACCCATTGTAAAGATAATAAGGGGAAAAAAAAGAAAAAAAGCCCCACATTTTTCTGAGGTTGCAGAGTAACCAACTCTTAGAAGCATTTAAAATGTCTCCCCTCCAATTTTCCCAGATGTGCTGCTGCACAAATATTAACAATAGTGATTACATACTAGCCCTGTTTCCAGTATTCTTGCTGTCATATCCTGTAAATGTCAGTGCTACTGACAGTCTTGAGAGAGTGCAATATTTTAAGACCTAAGCTAGTGTGTAAATAGTGTCATCAAACATGGTATTCAAGAGCAGCAGTTCTGGAAATAATTGATTGTCACAAATAATAACTCATTATAAAGATTAAATAAAGAGGCTGAGAGAGTCCACTTTCTGTAACAGCTGTCCTGTTTGTAGGCAGTAGAAATATTTGTTATGCCAGTGCACTTGGATTTGTAACATTTTTATGGCTAAGCATAAAATACTTTGCTATTAGAGGAAGAGTTCACCAATTTATTTTTTTTTCCCTGAAGCACAAAAGGACCTCAGATATTGTTGGAAGCATTCTTGCTAGGCTGGTCAGAAAAGAATACCCTTGCTATCAACCAAGTTACACATTTTTTTCTGCTTAGAATTATTTTCATGCAGTCCTTCACTTCCAGTAATACAGGACTTCAGTTAGTAATTAGAAAGTACAGGGCAAGTCCAGTATTCCTGACATTCCAAACAATCATGAGTTTTTAAGACATCTCATAAATTTGAAATACCAGTTCTATTAAAAATTTTTCTTCCAGTTTTCTTCCATTTTCCTACAGCAGATTTACAGTAAAAAAAACCCCAAAAAACAGTCCTTAATCATCAGTAACAGCTTACTAGGAAAGTGGATCAATGTCAGGAACCTATCAAGTTTTTTTAGGAGTAACCATCAGCTGGGATGGCTTCCCATTATGAATAAATAAATAAATAAGGTTTGAAAGTGGAAAGCTCTAAGTTGAAACAGAGGAATCCTCTCATATGTCAGACTATGAACAGTCAAGTGTTGCCACCATTTCTTTCCTCAAAGTGATAATGAATTGTGATTTCCAGCTCTTACACGCTTTACAGAATTGCACATTAGTGCACTATTAGTAGCCAACTTTACTTTTAGACCAAAGTAGGGGAGATTCTCTCATTGAAAAGTCCAGTAAGATCTGCCCCAGTAGCTCCCACATTTTTGCTAATTTTCATATTCCATTATCAGAGTCATTGAGCTCCTTACAATAAGCACCACGTAGAACAGGAGCTGGAAGCTCCTGTCTTTAAACCAGCAGCCTATACCCGCAAATTTCAGAGCTTTGACATTGGAATCCAACTTGATTTTCGTTCTCTGTCAAATAAGCAAAAGCGATTTCTGTATTTCAGCCTTACTACTAATCCATAAAATAGAAAGGTTCAGAGATATATTTACTGTTCTCTCCCAGAGAATGCTACCTCCAACAACAACCCTGTTACCTTTCTCTTTGATACAAAATTTCAACTGGAATATATGTCCAGGTATAGAATGTGGGTGTTAACTCAGAGTTGTTTAATTTTCAGACAGTTGTGTATTATTGGCTGTTTCAGAACACTGTTTTCTCGGGCATCATCTAGGCAGGACTTAAATTAGAAGTTTCAGGTGGTTTAGTTGGGGGTTTTTTTTGTAAGATAAAAGACTAATTAGGTCACTAGCTACAAGCACTGTTGTTTTGCAGCTGTTTCACATTGTAGCCATGAGAGTGTAGTTCATTTAGAGATCTCCAATCCATATGCCTTCTCCAAATGAAAAACTGTTACCCCATACTTACAAAAAATGGATCAACAAAGCCCTCAAATATGGTTGACTGAGGTCATAAATTGAAAACATAGAAGAGCCATGAACTAGATTCTTTCTTCCTCTATCTCCCAGAATGGAACCCTTTGTAAATAAAACTTGTGTTAATTGGTTTTGTGTTTATAGATAAATGCACCCTCTGAGCCAGTATGATAACCTAGGTTTCACATTGAGCAAACAAGGCTTGGAAAAAATCCTGAATTGCTACTATTTGGCACTGTCATTTGGTTTTAGAAATACAAGTGTTTGTAGATAACTATATAGCTTAAATTTTGTGAGTACAGTAAGTGATGCAGCCATTGAAACTCTTCATCAAGATAAGGCAATTAGGCTTTTTAAAAGAAAAATCAGATAGATCAGTGATTCCTTGTACATTACAGATGTTGAAAGCATGAGCCAGAAGTTTCCATCACTGAAAAAAGAAAGATCCACAGTACTGTCTTTATATATAGTCAGCTCAGTCTTTCTCAACATATGAAGAATTCCATAATTGTTATTGCAGTAGTAATACAAAATTCTTGAGTTACTGATATATAAATTACTTCACTCTGAGCTATTGCCTCAGTTCTCTTCAAAGAGGGCTGCAGTAAGCATAGACTTCTAGCTGAGCTCTGCTGTAACAGTCTGTGCTGTTGCATCCCCCAAACATTTCCAAATCCTGAAGGCTCCACGTACCACAGATGGCGCCCTTTCACTTAGCAGAACAGTTATTCTGGTGACAGAAACATCCAAATATGCCCCTGCTTTTGTTTGACTCAAAAATACTGGGGTGGTGTTATACCTTGATATGTGTGGCATTGTGTTTGTATGAAAATTGAAGTGAATCAAGGTGAAGCACATTGTTCAAATCACTTTTTTAATCAAGTTGCAGACCCTAGCTATATCATGAATTGTCCACACCGTAAAAGACATCAGAAGAACAGCACTCTTGGCTGCCTAGTTTACAATACAGAACATCCTGTTCCACCTAGAGAGTAATCTAAGGCTGAATGTGCTCCTTGACATTTTGCTGTCAGATCAGATTGAAACAGTATCTTCAGAATTAGCAGCGGTGACTTAATTCCAACTAAGCCTTGCTGTGACCTTCCTTCTTCTTAACAGACCCTTTCAGATAGTGTTAATTTTCGTTGTTGTTATCCATTCTGCTTTCAGAAATTTGACTTCTCTGTATCATACAACATTTACCTACCCTGCTAATTATACACACACCCCGCCTTGCCATGAAGTGCTGAGACCTGCAATTTCAGAAGATTAATGTTATTGTTATATACAGGGAACTGATCTTTCACTAGGTCTCGACTGATATGGCTTGAAACAGTCTGTTTCCACTGTTAATTGTACCATTACCTGTAAATCACAAGTTGTTTTTCCACCAAGCTTCCCACTTAATTTTCACTAAAATGCTAAAAATATGTAATAGGAAAAAACCTCATGATATAAGCTCATCACACAGGACAAAAAAAGGCAGGCAGACAACTACAAAGAAATTTTGAGGAGAGAAAGTCAACAATAAACGCCTGCCTTGTACCTTCTGTTAGAGGACTGAGTAGTTACATACATGTTCAAATGACATCCAGAGGTGAAACTTGGACTGGGGTTGGTAGGATTGCTGTTTTTAGAGTTGCATGTGTTACTTTTCCTTTGTGTAACTGTTGGCAGCTGGAGATGGAGCAGGGGTGTTGGGGAAGGAGGGAAATTCGGTTCACTGACCTGCCATCACAAGCAAGACTTTGACACCAGTAGCCTTGAGTGGGCACAGATGCCATTTGCAAATGTGTTTAGATATCTACTCAATTTTGTGCCAAAATATGCACCAGCAAGTCTAGTATCAGGTAAAGCACCTTTTATGCTCTTTGTTGTTTAAAAATAATATATTTGTGAAACAGATCGATAATACATAACACTGGAAATGGGTGCTTCTTCCCTAAAGTACACATGTAAAAAAAAAAAAAAGGAAACAACATTTGTGAGTTTATCTGGCTTTTAATCAAGTCTGAAAATGATAACTATGTTATACAGTTGCCAGTTGTCGGTCCTTTATAATTTTAAATAGATCTGCATTTTAACTTTATTTATTTGCCAATTTTTTATATACTTTAAAGTTACACTTTAGAACTCAAGCTAACTTTTTATTTTCCTAGGCTGTTATATAACAGATTTTCAGTATTCTTGTAAACTGCAGACCTTTTTTGAATAGTCCTTTATCTTCTCATTTGGACCAGTTACCACTAATGAGTCTGCAGTCCCCTTTTTACTGTACTCTTCCAATAAATGTAAAATATTTGTATCAAGCTGTCTCATTTTATTTGATATTTAAAAGTTATGTTCATTCATTTGCTTCTGTAATCAAGTGGAAGACCAATTCTAGTAACATTGCCTTGGGGAATAGATGCAATTCAAAATACTCTATTTCACACAGAGAGGAAAACTTTCATTTGATTTTTTGGGCAATTTCTGGACTTAATATCTGTGTGATCCTCACTCACAGTTTGTCATTAGTTTTGTTTACCTTTTGTATATTTGAAGGTATTGAAACAAGGAGTAACCTAGGGGACAGAAGGGGAAGGACATCTTGGAACAGGCTGAGAACTTTATTATGAGGACATTATTATGCCTTAAAAAATATGAATTAATGTTTTGAGCTCTTGTGGCTTACATAAGGTATGAATACCCCATTTGAAGAACTTCCCCTACCTAATGCTCCCTGCAGATGCACCTTGTTTGAATACCCAAATCCAGGTAGAAAGACAGGTTTTTGGGTACCTGTACCCTTACATGGTGTTATTAAGCACACTGCACACTGAAACAGCTCCATGATTTGCAAGACCTGGTGCCTGACTGAAGAAGGAGTTAGCAAAGAAGGAAATTTACAGCTCTGGTTTTTGAGTGGGACTGAGGTACCTGGGGCTTGTGTCAATTTTTTTCTAATGAAATACAGTTGTTCCCTCTTACAACTCTTTGAGGTAGTTTTCCCCAATAATCATGAATGGGTGAGGTATAAGTCCAAAGCTCGTCCCCTGAATTTCCCAGAATGTGTTGGAACAGAAGACAGCACAGCGTGGGGTTGCACACAGGTCTGGTACAATTCTGCTGAGACTAATTTATTGGCAGGATAATTTTAGAAAGGGTTACTGCAACTAAATCTGTTCTGCTCGGTGATGCCTGGCCTCCAAATAATGGAAACGTGTTGTTTGAAACCCTGCGACTGCCAGACTCTGAGCAGCACAGGGTCATCGAGTCTCCTCATCTGAAGTGTCACAGCAGCTAAATAGGAATGAGGCTAAAGAAAGGAGCCTTGAAGGAGATCAGGGCCTTTGTACAGTCCTGCGTTTTCTACAGTTTAGAAGTACATTTAGAAAACTTGCAATTGAAATGATTTTGTTTATTAAGACTTCCAGAAGATCCCAAAGGACATTGGTGCCTAAGGACTGCTATAAACAGCGGATCACAGCATTTCCATATTCTTGAGATGCCCAATTTAGCCATGCAGGCATATGTTCCCCTAACAAACCTCACAGCCTGCAGTAATAAAACTACTCCAAAGTAGCTTTGCCCCAAATCCAAGGTGACCGTAACACCTCATTTTGTATTTCATCTCAAGTTCTCCACTTGGGACTTTTCGTGCCTACCTGACCCGTGAACCCTAACCTTGCAGGTACTGTGCACCTGACAAAACTCCAGACAGCAGGCATTTGGGCAGTGAAGTTTTGATCCTGGATAGCAGTATTTGTTTGGGGTTTTTTTCTAGACAGCCAGCATTTGCATGTCAAAGTTCTTTTTCTCTGCAAAAGGCAGAAAAAATGCCTCTCTCCCTTTCAGATCCAAATAGTGTGCATGCAAAGAGGTTTTGATACCTGGATGCAAACCCTCCCTTGATGTTTAGCAGAAATATCACTTTTTTTTTAAATGAGGGAGAGATTGACCTTGCTCAGAGACACACAAGAGGCTCACATCTGAGGTCTCCAAGCAGAAGAATGGGCCTGCCTTCAGCCTGGTGTAATGGATTTGGGGAATTAGTAGAAAAGCATGGAGGGGGAGAGTTGTTTTGGGGAGTGAGTTTTTTCTTTTTCAGCATATTTGATTCAGAGGCCTATTGGGTCTGCTGAGTTCCATAAATATTCTCCTGGGTCCCTATGTTTCCACCAACTCTACACTCTGGAAGCTTAACTTGGGCCAAGGACCATAGAGGGATCAAAAGCCAAGTATCCCCATATTTAAGATTTTTGATAGATGTACCCCCTAAAACCAGATAGGTCTGAGGAAATCTGCAGTAATGTGCACTTGCTCACGGTGGAGCACAAGGACCATTACAGATCACTGAGCGTGAACTTTCACCAGTGCCAGAATTTTCTGATAAGAAGTTTCTGATAAGAAAATGGTTTGAAGGACTGTGTGGTCTCTATCATAATCTGCAGCTACTGTTCAGTCCTCCTTGAACTCATGTTCCAGTCATAAAAAAATGCAAAATACAGTAACATCACTGATATGACCTGGATGACAGCTGTACACTTTGCACCTCAAGGGACATAACCTTAGAGAGATGAGGTAACCACAGAAACAGCGCAAGTCAATGACACAGGCACACACCACGAACACTGCAGCGCACAGAGCTCTTCTTTGATGCAATTTCATCAGTATTCATCTCCTCCTCCATCACCCTCCGTTCCTTGCAGCTCTGCTACACTAAAAGCACAGCTGCTAAAGCATGTGCAGAAATGCATCAGGACTAAAGGAACAGCTCTATGTTGAGAATGCAAGTAATGAGACACTGCGCTCTATTTTTCCAACAGCTAAGCCCCCATAGCTTTTAATGACCTAATCTGCTGCAAAAAGAAGTCGGAGAAGAGTAAAATCAAACTACGAGCTAGCTTAGCATCTTCAAAAGAATCCTCAAAGGAACAGGCTGGCATTTGACCATGCTGTAATGGAAGAAGCATGCATCTTCAAGAGACGTTTTCGACTCATGATGGATTAGTTCTCTGAGAGCTGAAAGAAAAATAAGACTGCATTAGCAACACCTGGAGTATATTGAAATATTTTTCTACTTCCTATCTTAAAAGCTTGCAGTGCCAAGTGCAATTCACCAAAGAGAAGGCACAGAGAAGGGTTAGTAGGATAATCCAGTTGCTAAAATTATGGTTTTGCCTTCAGTAGCTATGAAAGCCCATCCTGTTAACACCAAGACACAGAAGTCACAGTCCCTATAAAGTCAGACAAATACATACTAAGCCCTTACCCCTAAGGGTCTTAAAGACTTTCACTCAACTAAACCTACAGCACTGTGTGTTCAAAAATCCTTTCCTCTACTCTATTACCCTAAGTCTGAAATGAAAAGAATGCAAATATAATTAGAGAACTTTCAAATATGATGGAGCTAGACAGCTCCATTTCACTAATAGTTATGGACCCAGAGGGTCAGGCCTCTAATGTCTGGGCCATTAGAGCGGTCAATTTTGTGCTATGCATCTGATTTATAGAGAGATACCTTGACTCTTTCCCCACACTTCAGGTGGATCTCGCCGAGGGGGTTTGTCAAGCTCTGTCAAGCTTAAAATGCCTTTTTTTTTTTTTTTTCCTAAACAGCAACAATGTTTAAGCAGGAAAACTATGAAAAAAACCCTCCCAAGTCCTTGTCCATCCCCAGCCTGATTGTTGCTGAGGTGGTGTGAGAGGTGGAAAAGCTCTTGCCTCTGTGCAAGCCCCGCTCAGCAATAACAAAAACATCCCTGTGTTATCAACACTGTTTTCATCACAAATCCGGAACACAGCTACTGTGAGGAAAATTATCTCTATCCCAGCCAAAACCAGCCCAACAGAGCACACAGAGAAATTTTAAGTGTGAGGGAGTGCTGCATCCCCTTAGGGTGCAGCTCACACCAGCAATCACACTTCCACACTCCAACCCCACGAGTCTGAAACTGTCCCTTGCGAAAGAGCTGCAGATGCGCTGGTTGAAAGAAGCAGGTGGTCAGGGTTGTTCCTCAGGCAGGAGTGGAGGGATAAAATGAAATAAGCAGTGTAAGCATCCCGTAGGTGTTTTACATTAAAGAGTCGCTGGAGTACCTCCTCCAGCCCCATGAAGCTTTTGTTTTCACAACAGGGAGAAAGGAGCAGGGAGAAAAGCCCTTGCTCAGTTCCTGTGACCTTGGCTTTTAGGGCTGCAGAGGAAGGCCTTGGGACAAAGAAAATTGCCTCCCTGCAGACCCAGTTCCAGCTCTGGCTACTGAACTGGGAAAAGACCTGTTTCGGGGCTCAGAGATACAGTTAATCCAGAAACCTGTGGGAGACATTTGGCTAAGCACAGAGGTGGCACCAGATCTTACCCCAAAAGGGCTCAACCTGCCCCCTCAAAACCACTGTCTGTGCCATTGGCAGCCTTGGACCTTGGCAGCTCCTGTCCAGTATCCTGCATCCTTCCACAGGCCTGTCTTGCTCTCCTCTGAGCTGAAAAATATCACCCGAAGCAGTTCCTGAAAGCCAGAGACTATAGATGACTTTCAAAAGCATAAACAACATATGCCACAGTCTGTCACTCAGGGATTATTAGGTTTATCGCTATAACTCCTCTAATTACAAAGTCTCTGTGAAATACAAGGTTTAAGTGAATTTAAAACAAGAAAATGGGAAAACCCATGCAGCCTTTTAATTTTTCTGCCTTTTCGTTGTGATCCACTTGTAAGCAGGATCTGCTTTACATTCTGATGTTCACCTACACTGGTATGTGGGATTTCTAATTGAGGGGAGGGTGAACAGTTCCTTAAGGATAAGTTCCAGGAAAAAAGATCGTGCCAGGCAATTGCAGAAGAGTCAAACTTTAGGCAGTTTTATGCCCAGCTATTTGAGATATAGAGTGAACACTGTTAGATCTTGATTTTCATACAACATTATCATCATCAATGTTCCTTTCTCTCTGTCTCTGTTTTACTCTTCACAGAGCTGGTGGTGAAGTCAGACTGAAGCAACAGAATTGAAGAGTCAATGTGTTATTACTTGAACCAAGCACCTGATCATTATGGGGGAAAAAATTAAAGCAGCTTAAATCTTACCTTACCTACAATAGAAGTAGCCTTCACTCTCCAAGACTTCTTGGGGTGCTCCTGCTGTGAGGTTAAGGGCAGCTTATATGCCAGAAACACATTTTTCTGAAACTTTCTGAGGCAAGAAGAATTTGACAAACATCAAAAATCAGAGCATAGCCTATCTTTCTTTTATTCTTGGTTATTATAATGTACCTCAGCCACAGGGATATCAAAGACTTTGGTGGCAATGGATGCAATTTAGCTGCTCCCTAGAGATGGCTTTAGAGAATGCATAATCAATTTTATAAATGAGCAGCTGGCCTGCACAGCAAGGTGCACTCTGCATTTCACCAAAATGAATAATGAATTGCATATACTCTGCATTAAGAAGATTGGCTTTCCTCATGGAAACTGATACGACCAAGTCTTGTTTGTTTCACTTGTTGAAAGACTAGCTAATGCCTGGCTGTTGCTTAGTCTACCCAACTTTTTTGTGCAGCAGCCGTGCCCAACACCACCAGAGACAGCACGGCCTGACCCAAGGCAGCAGCTCATCAATGTCAGTCTGCCCAGACCCACTGGATCCTTCGGTGCAGACAGCCATGAGTAAGCCCGAGGCTCCAGCCTTGGACATTATCTCCTGCTGGCCCAACAAATTGATAATCTTAGCTAAATGGCAAGTATTTATTTTTCTATTGAACAAAAATATTTCATGGCAGACGCAGAAAAACAATTTCCAATGCCACATCTATTTCTCTCCAACTTAGTGATCTCTGTGATCCAGGACAAAAGTTTGCTCAGGCCCAAGGGCATTTTGTTGACTTTCCACTGGCCTTTAAGTCTATAATGTGATTTCTCGGGTCTCTGTGTGGAAATGATTTGTGACTCTCATATTCCCATTGAGAATAACCCATCCATTATATAGCCTCCAGCAAAAGCTGCACAGTGACAGGTCTTTTGAGGTCAGATAGGCTACTGTAATGCTTCAAATGGGCAGGCATGTCATGCCTGCACTGCCTGCTGTTCCTCACAAAGCACACAGAGCAAGCAGGAAGGAAAGCAACAGAATGTGGAAAGTAAGAAACAGAGCACCCACCATCTTTACAGGGGCACATTCACACTTAGATGTGCATTTCTTCCTGACAACACGGTCCCTGAATAAATCTGACTTCAGCTGCCCTACTCCATTCTCTAGGAAATGTTCTTTCCCCACCATGCCTTTCCTGAGATTCCTAGGTGTGCCTGATGAGATTTCACTGGCATTTACATTTCGATTTCTTATTACCAGATGCACGTGTAAGACAGCAAGGAGGGAACGAGTCTGTCGTCACTGCTAAGAGCTGGCTCCGAGATGTCTGTGGGTTGTTTCTTTCCTGATCGTGTTGGTGTGTTTTAAGAGAGAGTTGTGGCAAGAGTGATGGAGGCTGTGCAGGCTGTATTCAGCAACAATATAAGCCAGGAGAAAAAGCACACCTGTGGGAGCACATAGAAATAGTGCCAGGCTTCATGCTCCGTGTGTGCAGCAGGAATTCAGAGCACACCACCAAGCCCCGTGACATTGCTGCAGGCCTGCCCTGTCCCAGCACTTTTTAATGACTTCAGCAAAACACCACTAATTCTCTCTGCACAGGTTTTAACACACAACTACTTTTTTTGGGCACTTCAAGCTTCTGATGCTGGAGAATAATAAGCTCAGGTGAGACCTGAAGTATCACATCTTTCTATAAACCAAAGAAGACTGTGCAGAGACCTTGGCTCCTGAGTTCTGTTTCCAGCTCTAAGGCCATAGGTGGTAACGCTGTACAGAATAACATAATAATGTGTGGTCTCCCCAACATTGGAGCAACCATCCAGTAGTGTGATTAAGGCTCTTGGCTGTTGCTAAAAGCTGGCAAGGCTCTGCTGGGAAGCAGAGCTTTCTGCTACTGACACACCAACAGCTGCAGTCCCAAGCAAGCGCAGCAGCTGCTCCAGTGGCAGTTCCCAAACTGGCAACGACTTTTGCTGCAACACTGCTCTCCAGCTGGCAGCCATCCCAGCTGGCCAGGCCAAGCAGGGATAAAAGGGCTTTTTAGGTCCGAGCATCCCTCCTCTTCCTCTTGCTGCCCTGGGTATGAAGACAAGGGGCGAGGGATCTGAACACGGGGTTTGGCAGCTGCTCCTCTCAGAAGGCACCAGAGCTCAGTTCTGCACGTTCAAGGCAATCCCTGGATCTCGTTTGTCTCATTGTACTGAGAGCAGCCAGGTAGCCCCTTCACTACTGCATTCTGCTTCTTGATTACTCAGTTGTGCTCTTCTTCTCAGATCAACTACCAATTTTTCATCATCAAGAATTCACAAAAATGTCATGAAGTACTTTCTTTCTAAGTTTCTAAGCAAGTTCATTCCGTGACTACTAAGTAATTAGTCTCAAAATACATTTTTAAAGGGAGCTGTAGACAAGAACCAATCTGTTGCTAAAGCTTGAAAAATTTTCCTCATGTGGGAAGCTTGCTTTGCCTCAAAAATACTACCACAGCCTCATTAGGAATGAGCCTGCTCTTTCTTTTATGCTGAGCCTCTGGAGAAATGCTCCATAATCTAGGACTGAGGAGGCCATTATGGTACTTATGTGGCACTGACACTCCATGTGCAGCAAGCGGAGTTATCTGCATCCTCCCTTCTGACAGCAAGGTTGTTTTCCCAAGGGAGACCAATTTGTGTGTCAGAAAACGCATTTCCAAGTCTTCTTCTTTTCCTGTTATTTTTGAGAATAGACAGTACACTGCAGCATGCCAAGTGGAAAAATGACAGGAGGCTGACATGTTGTGTACCATTTGGATCAGGTCATGTCACAGCAACTCAGCTGTGGCAGGACTGCCAAAGGGAATGGCTCTCTAGAAAATCCAGGACCTCCTGAGCTACAGGGAGGAGATCAAGTCCTCAGAAGAAAGGACAGAATTATACAATAGAGGAACAAGCTAGTGCTTCTGAACAATGTGGTTTCCTGTGTGGTTCTTACTCCTCTCTTTAGCAAGAAGTCTGGATAGCTGGCACTAGTCCTTAATTCTTATTTAGCGAGCAAACTAGTGCAAGCTAGTATGAAGCATTATGCAGGATCTGAAAATGAACACCAGTCTTACCTTCTCAGTAAAATCTTAAAAAGCTGCTCTTTCATCATTCTCTCTGACAGGAGTTGATGTCATGAACAAAAGACTTTGTAGTCACCACCCAGATTCTTCTCTGATTATGTAAATGTTATTACTCACACCAAAAAAAAGCTAAAAAGACGTTAAATTTTCAGACATTTGAGATCTCTGGGGCTTTTGCTTGTTCTGAACAAAAACTCTTTACATGCCTATGGCTATTTATTTGCCCAGCTATGCAATTTCTGAAGAGCAAAGAGAGCCACGAACTTTCTAAGGTTTGGACAGTCTTAAAACACAACTTTATTTTTATAAGTAAATGAAACAGCCTATAGACCGGCAGCTTGGGCACAAATACAACCATGAAGAAAGAGGACTGATAGGGACAGCTGGTAGGCTACAGTGCACAGGCAAGCTGAGTGCCACACGGGAGCACAGGACTGTGAGTCACAGGATGCCTTCTAAGAGCTGCTTCTCACACCCAGTTTTCACCTGCACAGCTGGTCTGTGTTGTAGGGAGAGCCAGGCAGAAAGGTGGAAAACCCACCTGTGGGTTACCTTCCAAGGCAGCAGACCCATTTTACACCAATTGTGTCAAGGAGCTCATAATTAAGCACCTAATGAAACCTCCTGATTACCCTGCCTGCACTCACAGGAGGTCAGCTGTTCTCTGCTACATTTGATAGCAGGTGTGTCCACTAGTGCCTGAGGATTTAGATGGCTCTGTAGGAAATGTTTGTGGTAAAAGCTGGAGGAAATTGTTCCAGCAACATGGGAAAACAGAGCATTGCAATGAGGACCCACACCCCATCTCTTCAAGGTGGCATCTTGATGCTTTTGTTAACATTTAGGTCTTTTCCTCAGAGGTCTGCCTGTATCCACTACCAGATCTTTTCCTCCTTAATCAGCAAGAGTTCTGTTCTGCCGGTAGTAATTATTAGGTTGTGAGAAGTTACTGGTAGCATACTGTGCACCTGCTTTTTGTTGTTGTTAATGTTGTGGGTTTTTTTTGGTTTGGTTTTTTTTAAGAAGGTAGTCACCAACTTAAATGATTATGAGAGGAAATAAAGCAGCAAAATAAAACTACAACCTTGTATTGTGTTGTAGTCTTTACTAATAGGGTTTTTTTTACTTTACTTAATAAAAATGTAAATGTTTTTCAGTAAGAAATAGGACCAGCTCTCAAGTAAGTCAGCATGTATTACTCATGCATTAGCAGAGATTATTCAACAATTCGGTGCAATCCTCACAGCCACTCTTCGAACAGAGGGCGAATACCAGGCAATGTAGTTTTTGCTGGATGAAAAACACATCAGCAGACCTCTCGTTAGAGCTGCAATCACAAAAGACACACTTGACAAACTGCATCCTAACTGTGCTGCCCAAGGGATTTACAGCTGGTTTCTGTGCAAACATTATTCAATCAGGCATTTTTCTTCTGTGGGCATCCTGTAGGCAGGCACAGCCAGGGGGAGAGTAGGCCAGGGGTCTTACAGCTGTTACCTTTCTTTCCCTTCCCATAACTATTACTTTGCCCCTTGTCACTGCAAGCACATTGAATTTCCTTGCTATTGATTACGCAGTAGGCGATGTATCGAAGGCATTTCATTGCTGTGTGAGAGCCCTGTCACTGCTGCAGCAGAAAAGGGAGGCAATTAAGTTTAGTGAGGGTGGGTGGGGGTGGGGTTAGCAGCAGCAGAACACAGCACTCTGAAGTTCACCCCTTCTCAAAGCCTGCAACAGAACAAGTCTGGAAGCACCCATGCAACATTGCAGATGTCCCACCCACTTCCATAAATCCTGCCTGTCTCAGCCACCTCCTTGCTTGTCATAGTTTCACAAAAAATGCATGAAAGTTCACTAGAAAAGATTGCTCAAGCCTCCAAGTGCAACAATTTCTGTCTATTTATCTTTTCCCAAACACAGGCACTGTTTCTCACAGAATGAGATTTCACTTCAATCTCTCCATTTGTTTATTTTATATGTATTTTCCTCCTGAAGCTCCCGTTTCAGTTGCTGCTACAGTGCTTGAGCCATGTGACAGCTGATTATTTCTGTTTGAGAGAAATCCATTCACTCAAAGCACGGCTGTCATCTTACTACATATCCAGTTTTAAAAAAAGGCATAGAACAAATTATTAATAGAGGTGAGGAAGAGGAGACAGAGCTTCTGTAATACCCTCCTGTTCAAATGCTAACATTTTAAGTCAAGCTCAGATGACAGGGCTATGCTGCAGTGATACTGAGCACGGATGGGAAAAAGAACGTGCAACAATACAGTTCTAGAAAGATAAAAAATATTATCTTCCATGTAAATTCATAGTTTCTGCCTTAATGAAACCAGGCATGAACAAAGCTGTAGTGGCACTATCCAGCCAAACGGTGATGCCACCGGACAAGCTGCACACACGAAATCAAGGCAGGGCTGTCCTGGGAAGGGGTCTCAGCCTTCCACTATTCAGGCCCCTGCCTGGGGGCTGCCCAGGGCCTGTGGAGGAGAGGCCGGCCCCCAGGGCAGGTGGGCGCAGTGGGCAGCCAGGTCTGGCCCATCAGGGCCACCCTGGCTGGGAGCAGTGAGGTGGCAGCTGCTGTCCAGATGGTCCCGTGGCTTCGTCCATCACCCTTCACCGCACACCCTTCACTCATGTGCAAAACTGCAGGTAGAGATTTGACAGAAACCCAACCTCAGCTGCAGTAAAACGGGGCCTCAAAGAACAGCAAAACACTTGCAGGAAAGCAAGCTTAACCAGGAAGTTTTACTGTTAAGTGTCCTGTGCTTCTTGTCTTTTTATAATCTCTTGTTCATGAAGATTTATCTGAGGAAAGCACTTCATTTTTCTGTCCTAGTAAGCTTTGCTTCAGAGATGCATTAAAAAAGATTTGGGGGGAAGGTAGGGAAGGTGGGATTCTGTTATCACTTCTGTGACACCATTAAATCCGCATGGACTAGATCAAACATGGACTAGTTCCCCCAGTGAAACAACATTCACTTTCTGATGTTGCAAGCTAAAGGCACAACTCTTTGTCACAGAAGATGCTATGATGGTTTAATTGCTTCTGAATTCAGGGAATTTTGTATCACCTTCAAACGTGGCAGCCTCCAGGAATTAAGGAGGTTTTGGTTGGGCCCTCCAACGATGCTGTCACTGAGCTGGCTCAGGGGAAAGAGGTGCCCATAGCAGGGATTCCAGCCACGCTGCCTCAGTTGAGGTCTCTCACTGGTGCTGGTGCCCGTGAAGCTGCTGAGGTCAGGAGGGTCATGGAAGGCCCATTTGCACTACAAATCTGCTTTGTATCAGGCAGAGCATTCAAACACTGTGTGTCTGTGTGATCTTCCAGAAAACAGAGTGATCTTCCATCTCTGGGTCACTCTGACTGTCCCTTGCTGGAGCTGGAACTGGTCTGCCTGTTCATGGCCAGTTATTTCAAGGCTTCTACTGACTTCAGGCTCAGGTTTGAAGACTGGCAAGAACATCACAGGTTCCTTTTAAATCCCAGTCAAGCCAGGGCTCTGATTCATCAAGGACCCTTCAAGGCAGCTGATTTGTCACTGCCCTTGTAACACCCTACAGGATACATCTGTATCCCTTTCACCTACCAAAGATATCTGAAACCATTTTCTTTGCAAACAGGAAACGCCTTCCTTTCCACATCCATGTGCACTTAGACAGGTACCCAAAAAGACACAGAAGTTTTAAATGTATTTTTGTTTAAATGGATATGGCTACCATCAGTAAGCATCAACTTTCAAAACCAGGTCCCTTGTTTCAGCACCATTTAAAAGCTCTCAGATCCCACATAACCAGACTGAAAAGTCAAATCTACTCTTCTGAGGCTAGAGAGGATGTACTGAGTGTTAAAATACAAAGCAGCACCCAAACCACAGTAAGTATGCTCTCTCTTTCCTCCCTCCTCTGTTGCTTCTGCTACCATGGATAAGGTATTAAAATTCTTTTTGAGTATTTGTTCAAGCACTTCTTGTAGTGTTTAGTCATTCATTATGAAAATTGTCATGTCCTTATGTTCATAGTTTCCCATCCTGCACAATTAGGACACATCCATCAGCACCATCGTAAAACATACACCTGCACTATAATGAAGTCCAATATAAACTGTTACAATCCCTTCCAACAAAATATTATGTGCACAGTTTGGAAATTTTAAAAGGACATATAAGTCTTAAAACTTTTCTAATGAAAATGAAGAAGAAAAACGAAAAAATCTGACTTTCAGCTCCCACATACATGAAACATCAGTTTGAGTCATAAACTTCTCAAGATCTGTCTTAAAAAATAAATGCTCTTAAACACCTCACTATTCATCTTGGAAATTTGTTTTTGAACCTTCTGCACTGATTAGAAGGAGCTTCCTACCTATTCCCCAATTCATCCTCTCATTTTTTGTGTTAGTATTGTCTTTCATGTCATAAAGTCCCTCTCCTCCATCCCTGGCCGGTTTCCCTCTCAGGGTTTGATCCAGCATTATTAAACCATGAAACAAGAACAGCAGAGAGCAGTAGTTAACCAGTAGTTTAAAGTAGTTTAACAGTAGTTAAAGCTCCCACATAGGTAATACATTTCTGCAGTACACACATTGTGCAGGCTGTGGGAATAAATGGCTCGGGGTATCTGGAACATCTGCTCCCTGAAAGCTGTGCCAAGTGTGTGGAGCTACAGTGGCAGACAGGACACAGGGCAGGCCCTTCCCTGCTGTCCTTCTCAGGGGGCCTGAGATGTCTTCTCCTGACAGCCCAGCTGAGAGCCCAACCACTCCCCCTTACACAGGTTAAATGGACACAGAAGAGCAAGCTGGTGAGTCAGCAGTCTTGCTTAATTCTTTTGTGTTTCATCAACTAACCTTTTTCCTTTTACGTTATATATATTTTTTGAAAATGGTATTATTTTATGTTACTGCAGACACGTCATGTAACAACAGATTAAAACAGATTTTACACAAAAAAAGCCTTTTGAGACCCTTTGAAATTGAGTTTTTGAAGGTTTAGTTGCTTGCATTGTAAAATATAAATTGTCTGGAATGTATGAAATTATTGTATTCACCCAATCTCTGCTCAGTCTATGGCCACAATTGACAAGAAATTTAGAAAAAAAATGAAAAAGTGTTCTGCATAAAATGCCACCTTTCAAGGTGCTAAGTATCATGAGTCACTGTTGACTAATCTGAAAGGTCAATACCCAAAACTGAAGAAGCACATGTATTCTAGAGAGGCGTGCTGTCATCTTCCCCAAAACTCGAAGAAGGAATGGTTTTGTCCTATGAAAATCACAAAATCCCAATTCCTGACAGGGTAGTATTGTTCCCTGTAGAAACTCACTGTAGGTCAAGGCAATAATTAGATTCACACCTTTTAATTGCTTTTTTTCTCTTTGGGGTTAAAAAGGCTAGAATTTCTGCATTTCTGTTGTGAGGGGGAAAAAAGCAGAAACCAAATAAAAGCCTACCCTGAGATCTGTTTTTGCCCCCTCCAGTCCAAGCCACATTCCTGCTTTTATAGTCTTTTCTAGGCACAGTGAAGGAAGTGTTTCCATATGATTTGGAATTTGCAGAAGACAGACTCCCTGTCAGCCACCCTGTGGTCACACAGCAGTGGGGAGAGGAGGTACCACAGCTCTGGATTTGCTCACCACTGCTGAGAAGAGGAGAATGCCCCATGTGCAGGACGAGGCAGTGGAAGCAATACAATCTACAACCTCCTTTCCACCAAAAATCCAAATCTTCTTGCCTTCTTTCTCAGGGAAGAGAACTGAACCTCATAACAGAGATTAAGTCTAACCAAGGAGAAAGCAAGGGGGAAGTCAAAGGCAGAGCAAGTAAAATGAGGAGGGCAGAAGGAAAGTTCAAAGAGCAAGGAAAAGAAAAGGAGGAAATTACCAGCCAAATTCAGGTGGGGAAAGATGGAGAAAAACTTCACTGTAGTCAGTGTTATGGAGGTATATTGCAGGTACAATTTGCAGTCCAGCGACAGCAGCAGAGGGCAAAGTTAGTTAATGCTGAACTGAACATCCTCACTGAAATTTAAATTTATCCCGTGCCTGACACATGGGCCCAAAGACTCGAGCAGGAACCCTGGAATTAAACAGCTTCTTTGCTACAGATTTCCAGGAAAGACTCTGAGACACTTTTAGGCAGTGAGGGAGCAAAGAACATTTCGAGAAGCCAATAGAGCTTTGAGAAAGGTTTGAGTAACCAAGGAGAAGGAGCAGCAATCCCTGCAGAATTGTAGATGAAATTCAAAAGGAGAAAAACAAACCAAAACAAAACACACTTGAACTGCTAAAGTTGGTTTTTGAATGTGAAATAAGGTGGCTTTCAGATGTTCTTTGCTCCTGGTAAATAGTAATGGTGTGTTTAAAAGTGAACGGTAGGGTTGCAATGGTTATAGAAAAGATATCGCAGTTGTGTGCTCTTAACACTCTTTTTACATTAATTTCTCCCACCTCAGTGTTCTTCCCGGGACCCTCAACACCTTGTTTGCTCCACCACTGCCTGTGTTCTCACTGAGAAGGCTCCAGCAACGTGCAAACAATGTCTGGAATCGTGGGGCATTAGCACTGGGTACTGAAATAGGAAGAAAACAATATTCCACACTTAAGAAAAGAAATCAGGAAAGCTGCATACATAAAAAGTTGTCAAATTCCTAACATAAGTAGGCTGAAATAAATTTCATGCCATCTTGGTTAGTTCTTTCGGATGATCCTTGCAAAGAAATTCCAGGAAGCAAAGGCTGGAAATGGATGTTACAGTAGGTACAATCTAGCTGGCCTGCTACAGGTCTATTTTATGTGAAGAAGGAACAAAGCGATTGTTTTTTCTTTCTGTATTTGAACTAAGGGAAAACATCCCCTGCTATTGCTGAATCATTCCCAACTGTTTTCCATAGCCCACTCTAAGTTTTTCAGAGCAAGCTCCACCTCTCCCTGCTCCTGCAGCATCCTTAGGTCTGGCTACCCAGAACATTTCAGTTCTCATGTCCTCACTTTTGAAAATTAGTGATAGTAATAGTTTGTGCAGCAAGATGTTTCTATTGTGGTTGACAAATCTATTTGCCAGTTATCCCTCAGTATTCTCTTTCCTGCCCATGCATTTCCACATTTCCACCTTCCACCAGCGGCAGAACAGATCAGTAAACTCAGAAGCACCTCTCAAGTAGAGTGCTGCTTGCTTGTAAACCAAACCAAACCAAACCAAACCAAACCAAACCAAACCAAACCAAACCAAACCAAACCAAACCAAACCAAACCAAACAACAACCAGAGGTGCAATCCCTGGTAACCAACACAGTGTTCCAAAAACAACCTTCATCCCTTCCTGAAATCCACGGCATCCCTCACTCTGCTCTAAACTGCAGACTAATGTAGCAATTCTTCCTCAGAAATACACAGGAACACCCTGGGCAAACCCAACTGCCTTTCTTACAAAGTTGATCAAGGAGCACATGTTCCCTCAACTGCAGCACAAGTTCTGACTAAAACTGAATTTCTCTGCTGATTGTTTTTTGCATAAGAAGCAGCATTCCAACTATACTTACTGCCAGCTCAAATTTTTGCTCTGCAGCAAAATGTGCAATCCTATGGAGAATTAAGGAAGAAGATTTTAAAGTGCAAAATAAGAAGGAAGATCAAAAACCATAGTATACCACTAGCTCACTTGGGAAAAGAAGTTCCTAGTTTGGGTATGGCAAAGCAGTAAACCAAGAGGAGACAGGTAAAGTGAAAGGGCTGGAAGAGGTGAAGTGCATGCCCAGAAACACAGCCTCTTAACTTTATCCAATAATAAATATTATCCGTGTTAAATACAGTGATACCTGTATTTTAGTGTATATTACTTTGCTGTCCCTCACTCTACCCACATCAGCACTACTACTGTTACAGCAGGACGAAAGTATTAAGGAAGGGCAGCATGTTTTATCCATGCTAGAGGTCAATATCCTGTTTTAAAAGCTGTAATTGCATATTTAGGAGGTATGGCTAAGGTAGGAGATATATAAGCAAGCATTTTTCTGAGGGCATGACTGAGTTAGTGAATAGAGATGTTCTTCTGCATTGTCTCTTTATACCATTCTTTGATCCAGATATGTGACAAATGTGCTGCACAGGGTGTCTACAGAAAAATTAATGCACAATTTTTCCTCTTCCTCCAAAAGTAGTACTGGTTTCTCTGACTGTGACGGATGTCCTCTGCTTTTGTTTCCCATTGATCCTAGATTGTAAAGGAATAGTAAAACAGCCTCTTTCCTGCATTTACATCACCCAACAACACATCTGAAGCACTGAATTAGGATTTCAAGTACTATTTGCAGCCTAGGGTTTACTACATCTGTTTAGGAATTCCTCGTATCATAACTCAAATATAAACATAAGTGCTCCTTTTTTTGCTTCTTAAAAATTGCTCTTGTCAGCTTGTCCTCACATGAAGGCTGATCCATCATTAGTCAGAGCAAATGGGTGGTCTGCTGAAGATCACTCCACAGGGAGTTTGTGCAGAAGGATTTCTGTGCTAAACACCACCCCTATGGAGCCTGCAATAACTAACAGCATCACAGATGCCTAGGTGTAGTTTGACTTCAATCAATGAACTTTTTGATAAAATTTTGAGGCTGACTGCAATGCTGGGGCAAACAAAAATTCCACTGTATGAAGAGATTAGTGCTGTTTTGCTGTGGAAAATAACCTCTGTAGGAATATTCCAGGACTTAGAACTATGCAGTAAGTAGATGAAAAGAAAAGCTTCTTACAGCATTGTGAGCTGTACAGAGGACAATAATATTTGTAACCAAGGCCTAAGTTTGAATCACTTTGGTGAAAGCTTTTGTTTTGGGCTTGGTTTGGTGTGGTTTTGGTTTTGGTTTGGGGTGGAGAAGAGGAAATCAGACTAAGAAAACAGGATTGTTTATTGCATGGTAGGATTCCACTGTGCTTGTTACATGTGCAAGGACCACCTTCTACTTCCATTCCTCATACAAACTCAAAGAATTAAAAAAACCCACAGATTTCCTTGTTCGATACCAGCACCAATCTCCTCATGACCAGCTAAAACAAGAAGGGATGTGGCAGATGGCTTATATTTTGTTCAAGGTAGGGATAGTACAGGGCTCAGACAAGAGGACCCACATCATCAAAAAGACCTTGAAACCACCTTACAAAACAAAGGGCGAGACAAATTTACTGTTTCACTTCTGATAAAATAAGCTCTTCTCCCTGGAACCAGTATGTTGTTCTTGGGCTGAAGGACAGCATTAGAAACAAATTCAGACATGTAACACTTCCACACACTTTCTCTCACCTCAAAGCTATTTCTAGTAAATTGCTCAACATCTCAGCTGAAAATTATCATTTATAGACAACATTTAGTTTAGAGGTTGTGTAAAGTCTCATTAATCAACTCTGGCTACTTTTTCTGAAGCAATAATCAATAACCTGTATTTCAAGTCACGAGTTTCATCTCCTGAGACATGCAGACACGTTTCACTGATTCAGCCGGACCTGTGAGAAACAGTGTGTTTTGTTAGCTGTAGGTCACATATTCCCCACATTTGATCAAGATGTATACTAGCAAGCACCATGAGGTACAGCTTTAGCACTCACTGCCATGGCCACCAGGGTCATTTAGGTCACTGTGTGCTTTTAGACAAGAACATTAGTGGAACAAGACATACAGAGCTTGATCAGTCACGTAAGAGTTTTGAACACAAGACACAATACATTAGCTCTCAATATTTCAATGATTGCACTGCTCTGAATGTAAAAGTCCTTGGGTAATGTGTTTCTGGGGCTGCAGTTTTATTCTGTGCTGCCTAGGACTGACATTACCAGAAGGCTTTAGGGAGGATGTGGTGTTGTATATTAGCAGTGTATGGGTTTGGGGAAAGGGTTTCTCCCATAACTCAGTTCTCCTCTGTTTAAAACTGGAATGACAGTTTCTCAAAGTGTTTTCCCCTGACCTTTCCACAGCATGCTAACCACCGGTAAAAGAAAAGCATGTCAGCTTTTCTACCAGGGTTTGCAATGGCTAAGTAAGGCTGTTACTGCCTGCAGTTTTCAAGACCACGGTAAGAAATATAATTCCCATGCTGTTCTGGACCTGTCATACGTGCAGCACAGAGTTTTCCCCTCAATCCCTCCTTCTTCTGGAATTTGCTTCTCTGGAATTTGGAGGTGTCCAGCAGAGTGGAGGGAGCTGCCAAACGCTCGGGGCTGGGGTAGGTTGTTGGCAAGAGCGATGAGGAAGGCAGACAAGGAAAGAGCTGAGGTGACATGCACCTGACTCATCACTGCAGGGACACAGACACCACCTGAGTCAGAGCCCAGGTCTGTGTGACAGCTTGTGTCATTGCACCGAGCAACTTCAGACTGAAGACTCTCATGTGGGGAAAAATGAACTGCAGTGGCTGCTAAGGAGCTTGATTTATGAGGCAGAAGAGCTGCCACGCCTGAGCGCTCCTCGCAGGCCCAGCGGAGGAGCATCTCTAGATCCTATGGCCTGGGTAGAATCCAGAAATATTCAGGATCTCAAAACCTAAATCTCAAACCATAAATGTTATGTCAGATATTTGTCAAAGTGTCCCCTTGAAAGGAAAAAACAATGACAAGAGCTAAAGAGACTAATCTCTGCAAGATTAAGTCTAAAAAAGAAAATAAGTAGAAATTCCCAGCTGGTGGGGGTATGAGATGAAGAGGAGTCTTTATTGTAGAATGTTACATGTGACAGCACCTCTGAGTTACATACTGTAAATAACCAAAGGTAATATGTGGAACAAAACTCTTTTCAGTCCTCAGCAAAGTTTCAGAACAAGCAAAAAAATTTATTTTCCTTTTTAGGTATTCAGACTAATAACATAAATGTTTTATAACTTTGATTAAAGGAAATAATTTCATCTTTAATTCAAACTTTGAAGTAATTTCCAGCACAAACACAGCATCTTTTTAATTAAAATAGGAGTGGACTTTTTTTTTTTCCCCTTGAATAGTAATCACTCTTTCTGTCCTTGGAGATCAGATGATCGTGTTAAAGCAGAAAGTTTTGATTTTTTTTAAGGTTAAATTATTGTTAGACAGAAGCACTAAGCAGCAGCTTCAGTATTGAAAGGGGAAAAGTGTTTATTTTCCAGCACTTGTTATGAAACTGTAATGAAAAAAAAAGAAAAAAAAGAACCAACAGAAAAAAGCACCCCAAGGTTCCTAGATTTGTTTTGTTTTTAAAAGCAGAATGGTTTCCAGTAATTTAGCAACCTGAAACTGCCTCATCTCAGTAAGTCACTTGACCTGTACTGAATCCTAAAGAAGATTGTCATTTCGATACAAGACCCACTAACACTGAGATGTGTTTATGTGTGTGTATGTGCATGTGTTGGGGAAGGAACCCATGTCAAGACTTCATTTGTGGGCCACTGATAGTGTTCAAAATCTTTATTATGGTGATTTGTGATCTAACTTGCTTCATGAAACCTTCTCTGCCAATAATTTCCTATTAATAAGCTGATGAGAGACCCTACTGATGGTTGAGGTCAGAACAGGGATGACCTCAACAGTGAGAAGCCATCCCATGCTGGGTGGTGTGCTTTGTCACTGTTTTCAGGTATAGCTGGTTTCGTTGTTGCTGGTGTTGTACTCCTGGTCCACAGGAGCTGGCAGAGCAAGGACACCTGTGTGAGGTGTGTGACCAAGTACATGATCTGCTCAGGTGGCAGAGCTTTGGGAGAAAGTGGGCAGGTTAAGGAAAATCAGGGAGTCTAAGAAAGAGGTAGCCTGATGGAGCCATGCTCTTCCCTCCCTGAGACAGAAATAGGAACACATGTGAGAAAAAAACCTCAGGATCCTGTATCCCAACCCCTGCACTACCCAGACAGAAGGCAGCCTTACAGAAATGAAGTGAACGGAGGCAAGTCTATGCTCAGGGTGGCAAGTGAACCGTCTCCAGGTGTCTACCTCACCTTCTCAGGTGCCTCTACACAACAGGAATGAGGCTCTGGATGCGGCAGGTCTGTCAGCTGACGATGAAGGGGATGATGGTCCATCTACACCAGAGGTGTTGCCAACAGCAGAAAGGCCAACCCCTGTGTCATTACCACCTCCATGGGGAAGAAAAGATGGGTTACAGTTGTTCCCTCCCCCTTCAAATTGCTACTGTTCGAAAGACATTCCTTATTGCCAGTCAGCATTTTATGTACGTCTTACAAAAATGCAAATTACAGTTTTACTACAAGCTAATTGACATTCATTTTCCTAGGACCATCTAATAGGAAAGATGTACAAAAGCATGGAAAATTGGAAAAAAATCCTTTTTTCCCCCACAGAAGAAAAAAATGCCTTGTGCTACACTTCTCAATATTGAAAACATTTACCACATAAACCCCATGAGTACATTCCTGAAGGGTTTTACCAAAACAGAGGTGCTGAGGCACCTCAGAGGTCCCCTCCCCTCGTTTGCCATGGCGTGTTGGTGCACACCAGCTCTTACCCCCTAAACTGCAGCCCCCCACCCAGCACCCTCCTTTTAGTGCCTGGGAGTTGTGATGGATCCCTGCTCTAATGAGCAAGACCATAAATAAATAAATAACAACAGCGATAATTAAAGCTGTCTGGACTTTCATCTTAGACATCTCTCTGCATTTTATTTTCCTTGAAATATTTGCCTTTTTTTTTTTTTTTTCCCCCCTTTCTGTTCTCTCCTTCATTTCTTCCATTTCAGAGCCAAAAGAACTGCCTGACTGGCAGGCACCCACGCTCCCAACAGCTGGATCTCTGGAAGCTGCTGCTCTCCACCCTGTGGGCAGCCCAGCATCCCAGAGGGGAAGTGTGAAAAGCATCCGACAAGGCGAGGAACCACCAAGAGGCTGATTAATGGCAGGCAGAAGCTGGGCCACATGCTGCAGCTCATGCATCCACAAGGTCCCCTGGCAAGGATTAAGCTGCTGCTGCTTGTGGCACAAGGAATTGCATCGTTTTTTTAGCCTTGAAGGTGAGGTTTTGTTGTGTCACTCACTGCTCACTAACTGTAGGGCTGGGGGAAGCAGCGAGGGGCTCATCCCACCCACACTTGCTCCTGCAGCCCTGTAGAAGCCCTTTTCTAAGTCAAAGGGGTCTGGTTTCCTCACCCACATTCAGGCTGGGAGCTTTGACAGTAAGAGCAATCTTAACTGTGTTTTTCCATAAAAACGCTGCTGACTAAAATACATCTGCCACTCAGTGGATTGAGCCATTTGATTTGACATTTAAATGTAGAAATCTCTTACCGTGAAGTGATTTAACACTCCACTGGAACACCACTGTTACAACATAATTTTCAGAGTGAGAAAAATTTAAAGAGTCACCTGTCCAACCAACCCGTTCCCAGAAATTTAACAAGGTCTGCAGGCACCTGTTTTTGGGCAGAAACCCCGGAGCTGCTGCTAGTGCTGGCAGCATTTTCTGTGCCTCTCCATTCTGCTTTACAGGAGCAGAATAGAGGGGAACACACAGGCACGGGGGGCTGCAGCACTCCCTGGGCAGCTGCATCCAACCCCTTGCTCTCCTCCTTCCCTCAGGAACAGGCTAAAGTGGCAGCTCTTCTGAGAGCTGTTTGGAAAGAAAAGTGTTGTTGTGGGAAAACAGCAGCTGGGAAAGAAAAACAGACAGAGGAAGAGAGAGAGTGGAGGTAGTTTGTGGAGACAGAGGAAAAGTAGAGAAAACACGAGGCCTCTGAAAAACCTCGTGACTGGACACAACACAGGAATAATGAAGGAAGAAATCAGTACTTGACTGGAGAAAAATTCAAAATAATAAATAGTGCAAGAGATGGAAAAATCCAAAATAATAGTTCCAAACCAACAGAATAAATCAATGCATTCCTCTCTGCCTTTCTGGCAGCAGTGGGCTGATGACTGACCACTTATCCACAACTGAGGATAATATATTTCACATGAGGATTAATAGGAAGATTATATTTTTCTACTCCTTACTATTTCAGAAAAAAATATGCTACATCCATCCAAGGCAAATACAACCTACTTTTCAAATCCAGAATGCATTTTCAGGGGCCTTTTAAGGAAATCCAATATTGACAATTGATGCACTGTACAGCAGAGTGGAAAGATGGGAAGGTTAGAGGACTGTGAAAGACAAATAATATACCCGTGCCCTTTCTTGTGTATTTCATTTTTCCTGCTCTCAAAAAAGAAAGGTTTTCACCTCATACACGTCTGAGTGCTCAGAAACATGATAATAACCAAAGGGTTATTAGAAAGCATTTAACTTTCTGCCACTTTTACAAGAGATGTAATAGGTATGTGCTCTCTATCTTTCATTTTCATTGCTTGCAGCAAAAACATTTTCCAGGTTTTAGCACAGTGGATTCTTCCTTTTCTTGATGATGCTCACCACAGGACTGTTTCTGATAAGGACAGTATGATTTCTCTCCCACACCTGCAGAGTCCTATTTGTTTAGTGTATGAAAACACAGTGCACTGCCTGAACTTTATATGCCAAAGTAAACTACAGAAAAGCAGACTGAAATCAATGCAGTTAACACATGCAGAGATTTGGTTCAATTTTTTTTTACAATGTCATTCCAAGTATAAGAATAATCCATCTAAATTCTTCTTTTAAGACCAAGCAGACCAATGTCAACAACAAACTTCAAGTAACCAAACAACGAAAAATTTGTATTTTCATGTGCACTCTATTTAAAGCAAATTATTTCATTTTATGTGGCAAAGCACTTCCAAATATGCAGAAAAAATGGTCATAGGTGCAATGAAAAGAATGTTACAGTCACATGCAAAATAATAATTCATACCAATGGATGTGATACATTTGTAACAATCACGTTTTTTAATTCCATGAACAATTTCTAAATTGCCTCATGCCAAGGAGAAATTGTACTACAGTTTATTATGATATTTCTTTTCCCCCTAACATTCTTGGTATTTCCTCCTAGCAATCACTGTCACAGCTTTTTGCTTTTCTGTGGGATGTCAGAAGAAGGTGAATGGTGGAGATAAAAATCCATGGATACAGAAAGGACAACCAACTTTTAGATGAACTGTTGAATTTTGGCATTGAAAAAAAAATAAAAGGACATCTGCGTGAGCCTGGGCTGAAGCAACACATAACTATGTTCAGCTCTGGTCAAAACTGCATCACAACTTTTAATCTCAAATCTCCTTTTCTGAAAAAATTGTGTGAAAACAGACTTGAAGCAAAAGAAGGCCCAAACAAAATCATATTTTGGTTCTAAAGGTATTTTAAAGGCACAACTGACAGCAACACTTCCTTCAGTTTTCATGTTTTGTTCCTACCAATGTTACATTATCTCCGTATATAATGCTAAAAGGCAGCAGTAGTAACATATAACAAAATGTTCACAGAAACAAACAAGACCACTCAAAATGTACCAATTCCTGGCAGACCTGAGGAATGTACAGCTGGAGGATAGCACTTTCCCCATCTCACCAAAAAGTATAAATTTAAGTGAATGAACCCTCTCTTTCCACCTTTTCATCTTAATGTCGGTGTTTTACTGCTCTCTGTCATGTACACACAAGCACAGATACACACAGGACACCACAAACAGGGCAAGCAGAGGCTGTGACTTACTGACTCTTGTAAAGACATGCTAGATTTAGTTATTCTGAAATTAGATTGTTGAAGTTACAGAGTTGTACTCATTTTTAAAGGCACGATCTAAACACTACGCCATCTATTTAATGACTTCCAAAACAATATGCGTTTTGCATCCTTCCAGCTATTACAACATAGGACAGAGATACTTTTTTGACTTTTAATACTCTTGGAAGGGCACAAATTTTCTTGGCTGGAAGTTCCACAAGTTGGACTTGGCTCAAATTCCTTTTTGAGCATCAGGAAGCAAAGCCTTCTCCTTCCCTCTGTCCATTTGGGAGTAATGCAAAGCCCTCTTGCTCCACATGACCCGCTTCCAGCTGAACCTGTAGAGTGCTGTAGCACTTGACAGAGCAGCAGCACAGACAGAAGGGCTCCAAAGGCCCTAGTGAATGTCCTCCTCATGGATCATGATCCTATGGCTGCACCCACGAGCATATGGTTTCCCACACTGTGCTCTGTAAGTCCTTCCTTGTCTCCTCTGATCAGTGTTAGTTCAGTGATTCTCAAATACATTTGGGGTGTGGTTTTTGGACAGTATGGAAGCAGTATATTGTGATTACATGTTATGAGTATATTGTCCCATAATGGTGCACGCTATTTCCTCCTGGCTACATGCAGCAATAAAGGCCACCTTTGAGGACGCATTAGCACAAACCATCTGCTTCCAGACACCGAAAAAAATAGAGGTATGCTAGGGGGACTAAGCCAGGAACCACAATTCAGGCAGCTCACCTTAAAAAGGTATGCTCTATAACAGGCTTAAAAGAGAATCATAGAATCATTGAATCATAGAATCACAGAATCAGCTGAATTGGACGGGACCCACAAGGATCATCGAGTCCAACTCCCAGCCCTGCACAGGACACCCCAAGAGTCATATCATGTGCCTGTTTCCTGTTTCAGTGCCCAACCACCCTCTGGGGGAAAAACCTTTTCCAGATATCCAAACTAAACCTCCCCGACTCAGCTTCAGGCCACTCTCTTGAGTCCTGTCACTGTCACCACAGAGCAGAGATCAGTGTCTGCCCCTCCTCTTCCTCACAAGAGGAAGTTGTAACTGCGATGAGGTTTCCCCTCAGTCTCCTCCAGGCTGAACAGGCCAAGTGCCCTCTGCCACTCCACGTACAGCTTCCCCTCAAGGCCCTTCACTATCTCTGTGTCCCTTCTTTTGACGCTCTCTGATAGCCTAACATCTTTTTTATCTTGCGGCACCCAAAACTGTCCCCAGCACTGGAGGTGAGGCCCCAGTACAGAGCAGAGCGGGACAATCCCCACCCTGGCCCAGCTGGCGATGCTGGGCCTGATGCCCCCAGGACAGGTTTGGCTGTCCTGGCTGCCAGGGCACTGCTCACTCACGTTCAACTTGCCATTGACCAGGACCCTCGTGTCCCTTTCCATGGTGCTCCTCTCCAGCCTCTCATTCCCCAGTCTGTCTGTACATCCAGGGTGGGCCTATCCCAGGTGCAGAATCCAGCACTTCCCCTTGTTGAACTCTGTACAGCTGGTGCTCACTCAAACAGTTTGTCGAAGTCTCTCTGCAGGACTTAGCAACACACTTAAGGCTACAGTTCTAAAATCCAATATTTTGCCAGACAAAGTGCAGAAGCAAATACAGGTACAGTGTAATAGCATGAAGTGTCAGAGAGACTCCTGTCCCCAGCGCCAAGAAACCTTCTTGTAGAAAAGTGTCAATGCAATCCTATCTGTCAAACTCCATAAAGACTCTGCCTCGTCCTCCTTCACAACCCTCATGAAAGCTCTGCAGAGATCACTCTACCACTCTGAGATCTGATCGTGCTGAGACAGCTGGCAAGAAAAGACTGCCCCTTTGTATATAAAACGTGTTTATTTTGCAGACATTTCAGCCTCCCATAGACCATACATTCTTGTTGCACAGTTCTTACCTAGCGCTTTGTGTAATCCCACACTATTTTATACAAGCATTTAGGAAATGTCTAGTGTTTATTTTCTTTCTTTTCTATTTTCATCACTTACAATGATCCCTAATGCCTTATCAAGTGCTCTAGAATTTACTGGGTCAAAATTATAAAAGCCACAACCTAAAATTTTATGAATAGCTAAAGAAAACAAATGGCATATGCCTTGAGGTAGTAGCAAATACATGCTTTTAGAAGAACTGATATTCTTCTGCATTGAATAATACAGCTGTGAAGAAAAATTTAAATCTATTTAATATTAATTTAGTACACTGATTTCTGTGGGAATATTGCCTGAAAGGGACCCACAAAACTAGTGATGATGTTGTTATTAAAATTTCTGGAAAATAACCAAGCTTTTAATTTTCCCTTGCACATTGCAGTCTGTATTTAGCTGCTAAAGGACAGCCTTCAATCTCCTTCTGCTCCCTGACTTTGAACCATAACTCAATGCCCAGTTATATGAGATAGATTCTCAGAAAAAAAAAAAAAACCAACTAATAATAAGATTAGTCATGGTTAAGAAAACATAGTAAGCTCACAATGAAGAAATTTAAAGACTGAAAGCTTAACACTTGAGCATCTAGTTCTATGTATCCTCCACTAGTTTTTTAAGTGCAGAGAAAGGAATGCAAATGCTTGCAGGCATGTAAGCATCTTTGCAATGAATATGTATTTCAGAATTTCAAACTGAACTTTCACAACATCTTTCAGCCAGTTCTGCCATTCTAAGTCATACTTCTGAAGTTTTGCAAAATTAGTCATCACCTCATATGTCAAATTGTCACACATACAGAGGACAAGAGAGTCACTTACTTAAGGAAACAAAGGCTCAGCTACTTTTTTGCTCTCTCACTGCTTTTTTTCCTCAGAAAAGAAAAAAAGTAATTTGCCTTTGAATGAGGATGTGTGTCATATAGCAGCAATGGCATTTTGCATTTGGGAACTGCAAATGTATTTGAATTTTATGCATGGAAAGAGCAGCAAGAATTTTGAAGAATTAGACCTTCATCAAAGCTTAATTTATGTGATGCAGGAAGACATAAATAGTATTTGTTAATAAGAATGATTGCTAAAAGCTGCATGAAAACAATTCTAACTGTAACCAATATAAAAATGTACATTTATTTTTAGAGTGTGGTTTTCTTTATTAAAATGATGTAATGACAGATCACAATGTTTCAAGAAGTTCATCAATATTTGATGTATTTTCTACTCCGATAATGAAAAGCCTGAAAGGATTTCTAACTGATCTCCTGAGCTTTAAAGAGAACTAGAAATTCCACCGTATGTTGTACATAGCTGTGATCTCAGTTTTGAAGGCAGGTAATTATGTAAAAAAAAAAATTCTAACATTTTATTCAATCTACCCTGTGGTATTATCTCTTAGTATTCAGATGATTATCCAGTGAGTGTTGAAATTATGCAAAATATCTATGGAAACTTGGAAATGATCAGCACTGACATGCTCCTCTTTTTTTTTTTCTTTTTTTCCTTTTTTTTTAAAAGTAAATGATATCTAAAATCTTTCTGACCAGATGCTACCGTGCATTGCAGTACATTCCCTGAGTGCATCTGTTCTTCCGCTACTGTAGAGGAGTGGGGACTACCTTGTACTCTCCATTGTGCTCCAATCCACAGCATAACAAGGCAACCAGAATGTTAATGCAAGTTAACTAATTATACTGCCTTGTTGAGAACTTCAAAATGCAGCAGGTGGATGGGAAAAAATTTAGTCATCTCCCTCAGATGCATGATGTCATGTGTAACAAAAGATAGGAGATGAACACTTGCTAGAGATACTGCCATCTCAAGTACAAACCCTAAAAGGTAGTCAAAATCATCTAAAATTGTTCAGAAATATAAGTTACAATTTGAATGTGTATTAATTCTGAAAACGAAACATCCAGATGCTGCTCTTGGTGCTCTGTGCTTGAGTTACGCACATGGAGAGACACCTTCCCTCTGTAATGTATGGAAGGAGAAAGGTTATCTTGAGACACTTTGCCACTAACACACACTGACTGCACTAGCAATAACATGCC
The DNA here is from genome assembly GCA_018881555.1 of Amblyornis subalaris. NCBI lineage: Eukaryota > Metazoa > Chordata > Aves > Passeriformes > Ptilonorhynchidae > Amblyornis > Amblyornis subalaris. Next base: position 1,118,890 of record JACAXG010000117.1, on the reverse strand, counting down.
TCTAATTACTGTCATTCATCAAACCATTTTCGGTAACAGAACGGAAATTAATTTTTCAACAAATTAAATTATGCTTCTTTTTTTTGGTTAGATACAATAATTGACTCAGAGCAGGAGAGTATGCAGGGAAACAGTCTGAAGGTGCTGTGATAATTTAACATAAGAACCCTTCTGCCGGTCATGTGTGCCTCGTGAACATACCCTTAATAACCCACAGGGCACACAGGCATCCTTTCTGTGTCCCTGACACCAAATAAATGCAAGTTGTTCCTCTCAATCAGAAAGAAACTGTCTCACATGTCATGTAAGATTTTGACCAAGAGATTTTGAATGTCTTGTAGTGATCAGGCTCCACACTTCCTGAAGAGCTAGGGGAGTGCAATGGGCCAGACAGCAGTGCCTTGGGAGCTTCCATGCTTTGCACTGTGGGACACAGCTGTCAAAAGCATGACTGTGTCACACACTCCTTTTTCTTGGCTTCCTTCTCTCTCCTCACAACTGGATTTGGTCTTGGTTACACTGTAGGTTGCTTAGATACACTTGACAGTGGACACTTTGTCCTCTTCCTGCTGGCCACTTTGAGAAGAAAACTGTATGAAATAAAAGGATTCAAAGGGCATTTCTTCCCTAAAACTTCAAAAACCCAGTGAACTAGAAATTTTTTTAAAAAGCTCCAAGGAAGATACCTGCTCTCTCCCCGGGAGAAAGATAACTGAAGGAGGACTGTGGCTATCTGCAAGTGACAAAACACTGCTGAAGATCCCCTGTTCTCTTGCGTCATTTCTGTTTAAATGATGCTGTTAAAGCACATCCCAAAAGCTCACCATTCAGTACCAACCTCTTTAGTCAAGCTCTGCTATTTTTGAGTGTGATTTTATAGTTGCTTTGGGTTGGCCCATTTAGTTATCTTTCATACTGTCAGAAAAAAAGTCTCACAGTCTCGTGGACCAACATAATTTTAATGTAAATAATGACAACTAAATTGTATTCTTAATCTTTATAGCAAAATTTTCTTCTTTCTCACATGACTTGTGATTCAGGGCGGTAAAACAATAATGAAGACAAGGGAATGTACAGAACAGGTTCCATACAGACTCCAATTCATTTCCCTAGAATAGCTTAAGAGGAACCTATTTACAGTATTGCTGACAAGAACATCTTCCTTGACTAGCAAAGTGAGTTATCACCTTAGAAAAGGATTCAGCTACTAAGAAAATGCCTGGAACATGCAAAAAAGCATTTTCAAATCTATGTCAGTGTTTCTGCAAGCTGACATCCTCCCACTGCAGCATTAAAGCAGTGTTAGAAAATAATTTTTTGTATTTCTGTTTTTAGTAAGAGGAGGGAATTCCACTCATACACAGGGAAACTCTTCTACCCATTGACAGAGATGATTTTCCAAATTAGCAGGTCAGGGTACTCAATATGCAATAAAGAAATGCTTTCATCAATCATTTTCATTTCAGCAGCTTTTCCTAACACAGAGCTATGAAAGAACCACTAGGTCCTAACTATTACTGATGAGTACCACTTACAACACTAAAATTGTAGTCCTTGGTTCTTGTTAATTAGAAAATCTGACATAAAATACCTAACCTGCCTTGGAAAATATAATTCTCACCACCACATTAAATTTCATTGACTTCCTTGACATATTTTCAAAGGCTGCTGTCTGGTAAGCTGAAGACAATTCTGCTTCACAACTGAAAAAAGGACTTGTTTTTACTGTGATTTAAAGGTAGCTGAAAAAACACTGGACCATAATCCTCCTTCCTATTTCTTACCTAATTCTGCTTTTTATCTTCTTGAGAGCCTTTTCTTTTGCCTCAGAAGGGCAAAGCGACTCTAGTATAAATGACAATCATGCCCTTTACATTTTGGCCTCAAGACATCATTAAATCCTCATACTTACTCATTAATAACCATCATTAGTTGTTTTGTCTATAATTATTTATGATACATAGCTCAGAGCAAGGTAATTGTCTATCTACTGAGAGGCTTAAGACTGAAAAAAAAAAAATTACAATTAAGCGGAATTTTAGGACAATAAAGATCTGTAAATACACATTTTGTTTATTATCCTATAAAGAGTAAAGGCTTATTCTCCACACAGTGATATTACTTCTCTTGTCTAAATAATTCTGCATCTTAGCTGTCTGTGTGTACCACAGTGACCAAAGGACTGCACATAACCAACATATTTTCTTTTCCGTTGTGAATATCCTAAAGCACTCAACAACACACACACACACAAAAAAATAGGGGAAAGAGTACAGGTTCCAAAACCATGCAGATAAAATAAAACTCAAATTACTGAGCCAGAGCTGTTTTTCTTTTCCCATCTTTGGCATTTTTGAGAACAGGATACCTATAACATTCACAGTATCAGTTCAGATGTGCTCATGTTAGTGAATCACCACTGAGAGACTGTCCTATTAAAAGGAAAACGTGGAACAGGATTCCTACAGCTGCATACATTTTTTTTATGAAATAAACAACCCTGATGTTGCTGCTTTACAATGTGTCCCTTACGGCAATAGCCTTAAATCCACTAAAACACAATGGGCCTTTTCAGGATTGATGCTATTGCAAGTTCAAAGAAAAAGATAATGTACCTGGAAATATGCTTTGGGAGTGAATAATAAAATTATAACCGTGGCAAATACATCGTATTCTCAGCAAAATATCCTCCTCTTTCCCCATCTAAAATCATCTGACAGATTTTGCTTCAAACCCAGGGGAAGAGAACTTTTATTTTCAATTATTTCATTACACTGCATGTGAGGAATGTGGCGTGAGCTTACGATGAAGCCTTGTACTCCCTTGGTTCTGACTAGTACCAGACCTTGTTTGGGTTAGTTGGGACTGGATTTCAATGACACGAAAGCAAAAGTCAGGGGCACTTCAAGGCTCCTGAACACTGGTTTAAACCTTTGATACCAGGTCTGTACATCTGAAGGCTACACAGAGACGACTGTCAGCCCACTTGTCTCCCTGTAACCCAAGGTAAGGAGCCTTATCCACCAGTACTTGCCAGCTGTTCTACAATTCACTAATTGTGCCCTACTCCATAATCAACCAAGCCTCAATATAAAGCAGGCTCTCTTTGTATACCCTGAGTGTTCCACAAAACCTCATTACACCTGTTTCAACAAAAGGGAACTGGAAAGAAAATAATATATTTTCAAGGTAAAAGAGCGGCCAGGCAATCAAAGAGGAAACTTGATTTTGTTTTAGTCTTTGCCTCGGCTTTCTGAGCAGGAATGAGTCTACCAATTTTATCTACTATATTTTGTTCAGTGGAAATAGCTGTATCTTATTGGAAGGCTACAGTATAAATAAATTTTCTTGATCTTTAACAAGTAAAAACCTATTCAAGGAAGCCCTCCCTGTATTGGACATATTCTGTCAGCCCCAGCAAGCCCCATTTTCATTCCTATTCTGTTCAAGTAAGAACAAATGGAATTTTGTGAGAATGCACCAAAGTATTTATGCAGAAAGCCAAGTAGTTATCACCAAAACATTAATTCAGTTTTCAAGATTCAAACTGTAAAGCAGTAATTCCCAACCAGAGGAAGTTCGTCAAAAAAAAGGGAACAAAGACTTCCAAGGATCACTCAGTATGCCTTGGTAGTGTCACCAAAAAACCAAACGCCCTGAAGCTAAGAAAATTCTGTGCTTGGCAAGATAGGGCACAAATACCAAATCGTATCATCATGCCAACAAGTTATAGCCAGTTCCCTTCTCCTATGAGACAGTACTTCATTATCATTATTTTAATTTAAAACTGGTAAACTATCTCTAGAGGAAAAAGTCCTCCAAAACGACAACATTCTTCTTCATGTTCAGAATTATGTTGTTGCAACACTCAGTTTTTGTGCAATACAACCTTGCAATTCTTTAAACAAACTGAAGAATAAGGGAGTGTTTATATCTTTAAAAATACAACAAGAAGGTAGCATCTTGCAAATAGTTATAGATTTAACAACTGATCCTAAATGCTATCCCTACAAGCTTGATCTACCTTTCAATTAAATTCAAAAGAACAGATTCCAAGCAACAGAAGGAAAATACTTTCAGTGTGCTTGGAGAAGAAACGGATGGTTTGTTCAAAATGGAAGATTGTTGGCTTTTTGCACACTGTAGTTACTAGATTGAAAAGGGTTTTTTGGTGGGTGTGAGGGTTTTTGTGTTTTGTTTTCTTCTTCTTTCTTGTTTTTTTTTCTTTTTTTTTTTTTTTTTGTGTGTGCGTGATAATAATAGAGTCTCTGATATGAGATATTGAGCACATCATTTCCCACAATGTAAAAAGTCAAACTCATGATCAGCGAATTCAAGTCTGGAAAGGTAAGTCAGAACACTGACGCACCAGAAATGTATTTTGAGGGGAAATGGCACCACACACAAAGCAGATTTACTTTAGATGCAGAGTATAAAAATTCCAAGGAAGTGGTAGGGCCAAAGCAGCACCACATGCTGGGGCTCCAAGGCTGTCAAATGAGTCCCAGAGCTAACAGTGCACTGAGTGCCAAGCAGTAAGCGGAACCAGTGGTGCACAGTTCTGAAATTGTCACAACTGCTGAACTCAGCCAGACGAAAAACTGCCCACAGCAAGAGTTTTAACTGAACAGTTCCACTCCAAACCAACACCAAAGACAACCGATGAAGCAGAAAATAAAAGAAGTATCATGAGGAAATAAATATGAGGAATTAAAATAAATAAATAAAAGAAATAAAATGAGGAATTAAGTTACTTCAGATCTCACAGGCTTGACAGATCCAACAGAGAAATGGATTAATTGCTTAAAGCAAACACAGAAGGTACTACTAGTGGAATGTTGTTGGCTTAGCAGTCTCCAAAGGCTCACACATTTGTGATTTTGCCTTGAACTCATGCAAGGGATTAAAAATCCAGAAGAGAATCCAGCTGGTACCAATCTCTTTACACAAGATGACACATAACCACAACCTGACTGTTACCACAGAAACTCGGTGGGATGAGTCACAAAACTGGCATGCTGATTGATGGCTACAAACTACCCAAAAGGGAAGGCAAGGAAAGAGAGTTGGGGGAATTGCCCTCTATGCCAAAAATGAGATTGCTTGCACAAAGCTGTCTTTGAAGAACTGCAATGTGGAAGTCAAGAGCTTATGGATGGAAATTAGAGACAACAAAATCAAGCCAACAGAAGAAACCTTGTGGATGGTGTCCACTACACATTATCTGATCAAGGAGAGAAGGTTGATGAAGAGTTCTTTCTTCAACTGCAGGAAGCATCACATTTGCAGGCCACAATCCTGATAGAAGACTTTAGCCACATGGATGTTTGCTGGGAAAACAGCACAGCCAGCTGCAAGCAGTCCAGATAAATACAGGAGAACATTGAGGGTAAGTTGCTATTGCAGATGATAGAGAGACAAACCAGAGGAGAAGCACCGCTTGACTTGTTCCTCACTAACATGGAAGAATTTATCAGAGAGATAAGGCTGGGGGTAGGCTGGGCTGCAGCAATCAGGCCCTGGAGGAATTTCCAAAGTTGAGGGATACAGATCTGGTAAGAAGCAGAGTGAGGACCCCAAACCAAATGTGGCACAAAATGCAGGGAGAAAGAAGAGGAAAATTCAGCAAGATACAGATAGCGGGAAACACAGAAAAGAAATGTGAATGGCTTGCACAGTCTGCAAAAGAAGCAAGGAAGGAAGCAGGTTAAAAAAGGAAATGAGGAAGTGATGGTGCACAGACGATTCAGGGGCTGTATCTCAGAGGTAAACTGCAGAAAACCTGTATAGATTTTCATAAGAAAGGGGTGGTTTTGAACCATATTTTTTGCCTGAGGAGTTACTTCAAGGTGATCTGCTTCTATTCTTAGTCCAAGGAGTGAGATGGGTTGCAGAGTTCCGCAGCTGAGATTACAGAGCATTTACAAGGACAACAGAAGAGAATTAAAGGGAATGGAAACACAAACAGGCCACAAGATTTCAGCCCAACTGGGCAGTGCACTCAAACAGAAATATGTGCTGATAGTGGGAGTAGCAGCATAGTCTGGGATCCAGGACCTCATTGCTCTGAGAGGAGTCCTTGACTTCTGTGCCACGCAATACCCCTGTCTCTAAATGGGAGAGACATAGACTTGACCGACAGGATGGTCACATTTGAAGGGTTGTGGTCACTGGCTCACTGGTCGCAGGTGGAGACCAGGGACGAGCAGATTCCTCCAGGGCTGGTGTTGGGACCAGCACTGTTAAACATCTTTGTCAGTGACATGGGCAGTGGGATCAGAGCACCCCCAGCACCTTTGCTGATGACAGCAAGCTGTGTGATGTGCTGGACACACTGGGGGGAAGGGCTGTCACCCAGAGGGACCTTGGCAGGCCTGAGAGGGCCTGTGTGAACCTCATGAAGTTCGGCAGGGCCAAGTGCAAGGTCCTGCACGTGGGTCAGAGCAATTCCAAGTACAACATAAACACAGGCTGAGAATAGAACGGATTGAGGGCAGCACTGAGAAGGACTCGGGGTCTTGGATGATGAAAAGCTTGATATGCCCCAGCAATGTGCATTGGCAGCCCAGAAAGCCAAGTGTGTCCTGGGATGTATTAAAAGCATCATGGGCAGCAGGTCAAGGGTGGCGATTCTGCCTCTGTACTCCACTCCCATAGAGCATGCTCACCTCTCCTGCAGTGCTGTGTCCAGCTCTGGAGTCCTCAGCATAAGACATGGACATGCTCAAGCAGGCCCAGAGGAGGGCTGCAAAAATGTCCAGGGGGCTGGAGCACCTCCCCTCTGAGGACAGGCTGAGAGAGCTGGGGGTGTTCAGCCTGGAGAAGGCTCCAGGGAGACCTTAGAGCAGCCTTCTAGGGGACTATAGAGCGGCCAAAGAGAAACTTTTTACTATAGTCTAGTGATAAGAGGGGTAAGGGTTTTAAACTGAGAGAAGGGTTAGATTAGACACTAGGCAGAAATTGTTTACTGTGAGGGTGGCGAGGCACCGGCACAGGCTGTCCAGAGGAGCTGTGGCTGCCCCATCCCTAGGAGGATTCAAGGCCCAGCTGGATGTGGCTTGGGGCAACCTATCTCCCATGGCAGGGGGGTTAGAAGTAAGTGATGTGTAAGGTCACTTTCAACCCAAACACTCTGGCCCAAGTGCTTTCCACAGCTTATATAAACAGCTTATACGATTTGTGGAGAGCTATTTTTTTAGAGATAAAGAGTAATTGCATTTTGCAGCTTTACTACATACAAAAAAGTTTGTTTTCCTCAGGTGTTTAATCAAGCACAGAATAAGGAAAGAAGAGGGAAACAGGAGGTTTCTGCCTTGTATGACAAGGAACGTTGCTGCAGAGTTCTGGCTGTTATGAGGCAGCTTACCATGTACCCTTATCCAAAGCCCCAAGAACCTTCTCTTTGATGTGAAGGGAAGTTCTTTCCACACTATGTTAATCGGTGCTGCCATGGCTAGTTAGGAAAAAAACTGTTTTCTCTCTGTCTAATGGCCAAAACAAATACCTTATTCTTTCAACACCTGCCAGAATTTTAATGCTTCCAATGTACTAGTGCATGTATAGATAACATGAACTTTGAACCTTATTTTTCACATTTGCTTTCTTCTTCTTTTCAAATCAGTGGCCTTCTATGATGGAGAGACTACATCAATGGATAAAGGAAGGGCTACAGATGTCATTTATCTTTGACAGGGTCCCCACAACATCCTTCTCTCTAAATTGGAAATGGATTTGATGAGGGGGCTGTTAATTGGTAAAAAAGTGGTTGGATGGCCACATCAAAGGGTGGTGGTCAATGGACATCAGTGACACGTGGTCTCTTGAGGATCCATATTGGGACTAGTACTGTTTAACGTCTTTATTAATGACACAGAGGAAGGCACCAAGTGCACCCTCAGCAAGTTTGCAGATGAAACCAAGCTGAGTGGTACAGTTGACAGTCCTGAAGGATGGGGCCATCCAGAGGGACCTGGACAAGCATGAGAAGTGGTCCCTGGGAATCTCATGAGGTTTAACAAGGCCAAGTGCTGGTGCTGGCCCTGGGTCAGGGCAACCCCCAGGTGCCAACACAGGCTGGGGATGAACAGATCAGAGCAGCCCTGCCCAGAAGGACAGGAGCTGGCCATGGGCACTCCCAGCCCAGAAAGCCAAGTGTGTCCTGGGCTGCATCCAGAGCCCCATGGGCAGCAGGTGAGGGAGGGGATTCTGCCCCTCTGCCCCGCTCTGGTGAGACCCCACCTGCAGTGCTGCCTCCAGCATTGGGGTCTCAGCACAGGAAGGACATGGACCCACTGGAGAGAGTCCAGAGGAAACCACAAAGGTGATCAGAGGGATGGAGCACCTCTGTTATGAGGAAAGGCTGAGAGAAATGGGATTGTTCAGCCCAGAACAGAGAAAGCTTCAGGGTTACCTAATTGTGGCCTTCCAGTGCCTGAAGGGAGCCCACAAGAAAGACAGAGAGGGACTATTCACAATGGCATGGAGTGACAACAGAGGGGGGAGTGCTTTCAAAAAGAAAGTAGGTTTGGATCACATATCAGGAGGAAATTCTTTACTATGAGTGCAGGGAGGCACTGGCACAAGCTGCCTAGGGAAGCTGTGGATGCCTCATCCCTGGAAGTGTTCAAGGCCAGGTTAGATGGGGCTTGGAACAACCTGGTTTAGTGGAAGGTGTCACTCCCCCTGACAAGGGAGTTGGAGCCAGATGACCTTTAGAGTCCCTTCCAACCCAAGCCAATCCATGATTATATATATATCAATATTTACACAGAATTATTTTCACATTAGAACAGACACAATTTATTTTTATTTTGGTTTTAGTTCCGACCCTATTTTGAAGGTCATGTAGCAATGTTAACAGAAGATGATGAATCATCAATCAGAATAAGAAAACAGTGTCATCAGCTGCTTCAGAAACCTCAGGTCCAAGCACATGACGACAAACTGGGCATGTTCCCGACTACAAAAAGAGAAAAAACACCAAGTCATTTGCACAGTTTGCATGCAATGCTACTGAAAAGCTAAAAGTTATCACTATTTATAAAGTATTTAGTGTCTTTGCAACAGCACCACCTCAAATTCAAATTTGACCGCATAGCTACCTGGAGCTGACAGAGAGCTAACATAAACTCAGAAGAAACACTTGTTTTGCTTTTACACAGCTACAGAGCAGCTACATAGCAAATGTATCAGGTTCTCTCCAAGTTCTTGAAAGCATTGATTTTACTGGTGGGATTTTTTTTTTTTGGACGCAAAGATTAAAAATAAGCTAGGTAGAGTCCAAATTTTGGAAGTATTTTGTCATAGTTTTCAGCAAGAGCAATTTACTATGACAGCAGAAAAAAAAGGCAAGATATGTAAAACAAGCAAAATGAATATGGTAATCAACAGCATCAAAGCAAATAAAATTACAAGCCAACCAATCCTCCATGCTAGAGGTGTTCTGATATGACCCCCCTAGTGCGATCAATTAATCTCTCACTTTTTACTCTTGAGAAAATTATGTTATACTGTAGGCTCACTGAGAACTACAAACTCCAGGCTCACATGGCACATAAAGGAGAGTGCAAGTGCGAGGAAAAAAACATACAAGTTCATTAATTACAGTTGTTTTAGTCTAGCTTCAATATGATGCAAGCCTTTTTAAGATACTTGAAAAGGAATTGATTACAGATTATGAAAATGAAATCTAATACAGCATAGAATTACTAAAGGTAATTTTTCAAAAATCAATCTACAAGCATTTCAGTATTTCTCCTGCCAGCCTTAGCTGTCACCATGGGCCTGATATTGGGGCAAGACACAGCAGACCCTTTGCTGTTCTCAGAGAAAATAAAACCATCTTCTTTACTTCAAGGTATGAATATAGTAAAGAAAGCTCTTTCAAACCAAAACAAGTTATAACTCATCCATGTCTTTCATTCTTACTAAAAGCAAAACATATTTTTCCTCACAAAAATATTCCCTGTATTAAAGAAATTGCCCTTCAGGTGAATACAAATATAAATTTCTTTCCCTACTTGCACTAGAATTTGGTTCCACAATGCATAAATTTAACAACCAGGTATTTCTTGGTATTTCATCCCACATTTTCAGAAAGTTAGAAGTTGCTCTTCCCAGAAGAATCCACAAAATACACCCTCCCCCCAAAAAACCCTACCAATCCTGTAGTACTTACTCTCTGTAACCAAATAGTTACACAAGGTTTGTGAAACAAATGATGACAAGGCAGCTCTGTTATGATTTCACCTTCCACATAGTCACTGCAACAGATAGTGCAACACTGCTCTTCACCTAAACCCATGACAAAGAAAAAGCATTATTACCTTGTTTTACAGCTAAGATGAGCTCAAATTAAAATATATATATTGTCAACAGTAATCAATAATGGTTATAAAATACAGTTACAGAACCTCCAGTAAAGATTAGTTTTCCAAATGGATCAAAATTATACTCAGATTAAAAACATCTTAAAGTAAGTATGCAGTTAAGTACATTTAAATATTGCATCTATGCTATTACAGAAAGTTGAACTTGTTCTTACAAACTTAGTGGAAGTTACTTTTTCATTATTTTTCCATACCATTGTAGTCACTTGTGACAGTGATCTGTGGCAGACAATCTATGGTTTCTTTAGGAGCTGGTGGATGAGTCTGTTCAACATCAAATGCAAGAGCCCCCAACTGTGCCAGAGCAGCCTGAAAAGGTTGAGCAGAGACAAAGTTCTCTTACTCACAAATGCAACATTTCATACAAAAACAAGCAAGCAAGAAAAGGAATACAACTCTATTTGTATTACTTTTTAAAATGGAAGTTATATCTGTTAGACTAACCATTACATCATTTTTATTTTTGTAATGAATGAGATGAAACTGAAGGTCAAAACAGTCATCCTTTGTTTTTTGAAGCTTTCTTAGACGACAAGGACAGAGTCACAACTTAATCTACAATGAACATTTGTTAATTTTATAAAGTTACAGAAAAGGCAGCAAGTTCAAAACGTAATAAAGCTTGCCAATATAAAGCTGTCCCTGCATTTTGCTTCTGAAACCAAATGCCTCATTAAAGTGTTTCCTGGCTTCAACTATTGAATTACTCGGGCACAAACAAAAAATATTAAGTACCTTGGCTACACTACCAGCGTAAACTTCCAGAAATAAAGAAACCAAGATACATGTAGATTTTTCTAATCTTAAGACAGACATAATGCTCTGAAGTAGCTTTGTTTTAAACTTAAATTTTTCACCATACAAAATCTTTAAGACTCCAAGGCTACAGCAAGTATATTTTATGTTTACATTATATATTCAATCCCATTAGACACTGAAAGGATATCCAGTAGAATAAAAGAAAGATGAATCAGAACTCAGATTATTTGGTTATATTTGCTAAGAAATGTACTAGCTACTGCAGTTTGAAAAGCAAACAAACTGAACCCACGAACACAGAAGCACTGGGTTCACACCCTGAATGCATTAGTCACATCCCTTAAGTACAACTACTTAGTGCTCTAATCAGCTTGAAAATTATTTACTCTAATGGCCACAAAACTCTTTTAGTAAGAGGTATAAGATACCTTGATATTTTTGTAATGCTGGGGGTGCACGTAAGCAAAAAGCTCTATATATTAGAGAACCATTGGATTATACAGAAACCTCTTCAGTAGCCTTTCCTCTTAAACTTTCTCTAAAGTTGCTAGAGCTGCAACCAGAAAACATGCCTGCACTTGGATCACAGTGACAAGGTAGCTCAAGCTACCTGCAGTCAGACCTTTGTGGCAGAGAGAGATCAGCATGAACTAACCAATATTTACAGCTCCTATTGCCACCATGTATTCTCATCTAGAAATCTACCCATTTAAGGGAAAACCTGGGGTTATCCCTAGTGCAGTGTGAAAGCCCTCCCTGCAAAGCAGGTACAGTGCTACGATTTAACAGCTTAAAAACATCAAATTCTGCTACAGCAGACAATACTACCTTACTAACATTAAGATGATTTTAGTATTTGTAATTGTTTTTTGCTACAACTGTAACAGTCTGAGAATAAGTTGTAGCTAAAAACACTATGCTTAATTAGATTAACTACTACACCTGAAAAAATTAGATAAGATCCCAGGCACACAGAAGGATGCAATATTAGCTATGTGTCAAACTTTTCTGTCTATATCCAGTATGAGTATTCTCAGACAGAAAACATCATATTGCTTACTTGCCTTTGAAATCTACAGAAAAGAAACATCATAGACACAAAGCCACACAGTGCCTCTGGTGCTTAAAACCACATTTTCAAAACCAAAGCAAAGTGGTGTCTGTTTTAAAACTTTTATAAGATGTATCTTCAAAATACCTGTTCTTGCTTCCTCTTATTACTTGTGTGACTGCTTACGTCTGCATGTAACATAAACAAAATCCTGGACATTGTTCTGTTAAAATCAAGAGTGCTACAGCCTACAGGGGTTTGAGCTCCTCACATCTGTGAATTGGCATAGGAAATACTCATAAATAAAGTCACTGAAGCAGCAGAGGCAACCAGCCTGGTCTATACTGCTGATGAAGTAAACCAGACACTCCCAGCTAAGTAATTTCTTTAAAACAAATGGAAGAAAAAATATTTTAAAAATATTACATTTTATTAATTTTTGGGAACCAGGAACCTTTACAGATGATAGCTTTTCAAAATAAGTATCTAATATTTTCATTACTTCTTCCCTCCAAATGTTACATTTGTTTGGGACAGATCTCTCCTGCTCCCTCCCCTCCAGTTAAGATATACTTGAATTTTGGATGCTTTATTGTGTCACATCCCTTTCCAGTACTTCATAGCAACAGTAAGTTATTTCACTCGTATTTTCTGAAAAATTTTAGTAACCAACTTCATACCAGAAAAAGATGTGCTTTATATTCTGCTCGAGATTTGAAACGGCATATTTGGACTTCTTACCCAAAACCGGTGTTGTTCATTTGGTCACAGTCAAGGCAACTGTTCCTTCTACTACTCTGTTATCATCTTCTGCTGACTGATTCCAAGTATGCCAGACTTCTGTGCTCACCATAAAGTTTCACACCCTTAAGTGTGAATTTCAAGCACAAATGCTACATAAAAGAATCGGATTTCCCACATTCGCAGTGTCCTGTACCACAGAGTAACCTTTTTAGTCATCTGCCTGCTTGCTAATGGTGTTTAGTGACACTGTTCGTGGTGACAGACATGTAATTACAGCACCTCCTCAGCCAGCCATGCACATAACCACCTAGGATTACTTTTACAGGTTACTCTGACAAGACTGCACATGTTTCTTCTGACAGAGTAATTAGGCAAATGTTATTACACAGGAATGACAAAGAAAAACTTAAGAGTCATAATAAACTCAGTTTCCTCTTCAGGTGTTAATGTATAGATTAAAAAAAAAAAAATGGGATTAGTTTCCCCTCTCTATGCAGATCCTCTTGCTTTGGTGCAAAGGAGGACAGCTGTTTCTGTAGCTCTGGTTTTTTTGAGGTAGTGAGAACCAGCAGCTATGAAAGAGACAAGAATTTTCTCAATAGAGCTTCAAAATACTGCATTTACAACAAGGATATCAACAGATTTTCTTCACATTAATAAACAGTTCTGAAGTGTCTCTAGATGAGTAATGCTAACAAGATCCTACACAGCTGGAGAAGACCCTGTGATACTTGATCATGACTGATGATGACCTCCCATATACCTTGGGAGATGTACAATACCTGGAAATTGCATGACTGCCAGCTTTGGGGAATGGCTCTTCCACTGCCTTGGAAAAGAGCCGTGAAGCTTATTCAGAAAATCATTGACTTTGCACACATCCACGGAAAAAAACTCCATTGTCTGTGATTGTTCCACTGTCTGCCAGCTTTAGAGAGCATTTCAAAGTGCCCTTGGTATTTTGTCTGCTAGTACACTATGACATACAGCCTGCCCTGTTCACCCCTTTAAAAGTAGGAGCTAGTAGTCAAATTGCCCCTTGCTGCCCTAAACTTATGTCAGCCACAAAACATTCAATTCAGTTGCTGTAACACCATATTATATGTCTACACATCATTTAACTCTTATTTTGACAAATACCCTGCAGGGGAGATTTCTGGCAGTGCAAGAATTGTCGCATTGCATCAAACTGGATTTCAGCAAGCTCTATATTCACTCTGACATTGACCAACCTGAAGTAACACACAAAATACAAAGATCATAACCATGCTGGTTCTTGATAATACAATGCTTTGGTCTATCCAAAATTAGATAGATGAAATGGGATTAGAACAAGGCAAAGATAAAAGGCTTTTTCTCTTTCAGGTGGTTTGTTTTTCTGATTGGAGTTTTTTGTTTGTTTGGTATTGGGTGGGGTTTTTTTAAAACTTTTTTTTTTAATGTAAAATACATGGAGTCAAGACAGTCAAACACAGAAAAGTCTTCCACTGATAAATAAAAATATGAGACATTCAAATGTACTCTTGCAAAAAAAAAAAATGGGACAATTCACAGGCACAGATCCAAGTATAAGCTTTCCTTTGTTATGCAGAGAATTTGTCAAAATTCTTTAGAATAAATTAAATGGCATATGTTTATACTGGTAGAAATCAGTAACTTTTTTTCCCCTTACAAGGAAATAAGTTCATATTCTAAAAGGAGTGGGTACTGATCAATGACTTCTTGTAGTATATCCTTTAAAAACTTCCAAGATTTATTTTCATGTTTGCAGATCTGAAAATTCAAACTAACACAAGAAAGCATTATTTCCCTGATTCTCCTGATTTTCAGACTATGTTGAAAAAAGGATTAAATAATAAACATTTATGTCACAGCATCACTGATATAAGACCACCAAAAATATTTTAATACCTCCACAGCTTCTAAGCGTCCCTCAAGTGCCATATATGTGAGAAATTGAGGTCCCATGGAAGGAATGCCTTGAGCAAGTCCTAGGCCATCACCAAACTCATCAAGCAGTCTGAAAAACATAGGTTAGGAAACATGGTCTTATTTTCAAAATAAATAGTAAAACCGCAAAGTCTG
The DNA here is from genome assembly GCA_018881555.1 of Amblyornis subalaris. Taxonomy (NCBI): domain Eukaryota; kingdom Metazoa; phylum Chordata; class Aves; order Passeriformes; family Ptilonorhynchidae; genus Amblyornis; species Amblyornis subalaris. Next base: position 1,103,863 of record JACAXG010000117.1, on the reverse strand, counting down.
GTACATCAAATTATTGCACATCACGTGTTAATAACTGCCAGATACCAAACCAGTTGATCTCTCACTCCCCTGCCTCAGCTGGACATGTAAACAAGATTAAAAGCTCATGGGTCAAGATAAAGACAGGGAGATGAGTCATCAATCACCACCACAGGCAAAATAGACTCAATTTAGGAAAAACCTTAATTTATTTTTGAGGTCTCTTTCAACTTAGACTGCTCTATGATTCTATGAATGTATTGCCAATAAAAATGGATTTAGATCGTGAGAAACAAAGACAAAAACTAAAACACCTTTCCCTTAGCCCTCCCTTTATTTCCAGGCTCATCTTCACTCCTTCATCCTTGACTCCTCTAAGTTGCCCTATCCCAAGCAGATCAGAGGGAGAAGGAACAGGGGTTGTGGTCAGTCCATGGTAATTCCTCTCTGCAATTACTTCCTCCTCACATTGAGTGATAAAGTTCTGGAATCATCTGCCCGGGGATGTGTTTAAAGACGCATTCCCTGGATGTGTTGAAAAAAAGATTGGATGTGGCACTTAGTGCCATGGTTTAGTTGAGGTGGTGTCAGGGCATGGGTTGGACTCGGTGATCTTGAAGGTCTCTAAGGTCTCTTCCAACCTGGTGATTCTGTGTGTGATTTTTTTCCCTGCTCCAGTGTGGGGTCTGTCACAAAGGCTACAGTCCTTCAGCATAAACCTGTTGTGTGTGGGTCTTTCCGACAAGTTGCAGTACTTTACAACTGCTCCAGCATGGGTTCTCCACAGGCACAGTTCCTTCAGTAAATTGTTACCTGTTCCACCAGGGTCTTCTCCAGGGGAATCTCTTCTCCAGTGCCTAAAGCATTTTCTCCCCGTTCTTTTCTGACCTTGGTGTTTGCAGGGTTGCTTCCCCCACATGATCATCACTTCTCTTATATTTTGCTGTCCAGCATTTTTTAATACTTTCCCAGAGGCACCACCCTGTGGTGGGTCCACTGGAGCCAGCTGGAATCAGTTGTGTCCCAGCCTCTCCTCTGAGGCAGCTCTGCAGCCCCCTACCCCTGGCCAGACCTGGTCCCAATGCAGTGGTACCACACTCCAGACAATCCATGCTTCAGAAGATGTTGACAGAGTTTTCAAGGTGAAAGGGCACACAGTTCAGCTAATATGTTTCATATGTATGCTAATAAGGTTCTTTTACAAGTAACAATCAGATTTTGATCACACCATGCGTCACAGTCCATAGCTTGGCAGCTCCTTTGAGTTCTGTTTTCAACTTTCAGAAATGAAATCTTCAACCGGCACAAGCGAAATCATGTACAGATCTGCACATGCTCAGCAGACAAAACTTAACAGACCATCAACATCTTCCTTCCTATTTTTAGTAATTAGAGAGCTTACCCAGGCTAATCTCCAACACTTAAAAAAACAGCTTCTGTCCCTATCATATAATGCCATTGATAGCTTACTGCCTGACACTGTAATAACACATGCCTTACTTCCAGCTTGGACTCTCATGCATTAGTCTTTTTTATGCTTTTCCACAGTATAACTTCACAAGGAGAAAATATCAGTGTTGGCATGTCTGCCCTGTAGTTTATATTTTAATAAGCAGAAGACAGTAAGCATTAAGTCTCTCACTGGAAAGCCTTCTGTCTAGCTCATTCTAAAACAAACACATACCATTTCTGAATGTGACTCCAATCACTTTATTCCTGGTATTTGCAGGATTTTTGTAATAAATTTATTGCAATATCCTTCAGTAATCTAATGACTGAAAATTAAGTGAAGCATTCAAAATTATGATAATATTAGGTAAGTGTATGGCATTTCAAAGAGAAATAAAATAGGTTTATAATGGCTAACTTACACCTCTTTCAAAGGAGGAAAAGACCAATTACAAAATAGGACTGACTTGAATGCTGATTACATTTATATTGCCTTACTTTTGTTATACTTCCAGTTGAAAATTAATTACACTTACCATCTTGAAAATTAAATGAAAGAATACACCCATCCCTTGCATATTTAGGGCACCAAAATTTTCTCAAATCACAGCCTGATTTAGCAAATCTATTCCCTTTTCTCCCATTAGAAGACACATAGCACTTGAAGTACTTTAAACCTTAAATCTGAGATTATCAGTCCTTGAAGCAACTGCATACTGATAGCCATGAGTACTTTTGACATCTTACATAAAAATCAAAATAGTAACTACAAAACCTCTGAAATTAATGCAGACAACTATCAAATGCATACCTTCCCTCCACATCCAGGTCTTCACTTGCACTGGAGTCATCCTCAAGGTTGTTATTTCCATCCAACAGGAAGAATCCAAGATGCACAAAATCACCAACTGGATCGTTTTCCTCATCACTGCTACTTTCTACTTCTTCTCGGTACCGTAACCAAGGAATTTCACCTTCCTCCAATGATGGCTGCTCCCTTTATATAAATAAATGAAGGGTAAAACTAAAAGGCTAAGAGAATTTACAAACACATTTAAACAACAAAAGCTAAACATCACATGAAGACTAAATAGGCATGTTTGCCAGACTGCAGAGTCACGGATTAGAAATTTAGCATTTGCCATAAAAACTCAATAAATTCCCAGTGGTATCAGCTCAAGACCCAGAATCTAGTAACACCCATGATTCTGTGGCAAAGTTGTTTGTCTAATGATCAAGGCCAGCAGGACAGTAAGTAGTTTGCTTTGCATTTTCCTGAGTACAGCCAGCATCCCTGCCAGGGCTAATAAATTTAGTACTAAACATTTTCTTATTTATCTACAAATTCCTACAGGTGTTAAGAAGAAAGACTGTCTTGACACCCTGAAACAGCCTTCCTGGCAAAGCTTGGCCTGAGTGCAATGCAAAGAGCTACTACTTGCAAGAGAAGCTATCTGGCAAGACAAAGACTCGTCTCATTCCTGGATATTCTAGAGGAGCTAGAGTCACCTGAATGTTGAGAGCCACAGGCCTGTGAGTCCCACTTTCCTTATAAAAGGGAAAACAAACAGGAATTACATTAAAAATGCATACATTTGCAGGCTGTTCATGACAAAAAAGCTAAAGAGTACACAGTTCCATTGTTGTCCTGAAAGACATGAGTTTTCGTTAAGTTTTCATAAAGTCACACTAGTTCTCCAAACCTCAAGAGTTTGGAGAATAGTAAAAAAGCAGTAACAGCAAATTGGACCTCTTGCCAACAGGTGCTGTCAACATAAGAGTGGCAGAAGCTGAACGTACACTTAGGCATAGATTTTTGCTTTTTAAAGACCGAAGCTGGAGACAATATTATATGCTTAAAAAAAAAAGCACGATTTTTTATCTATACAGAGATTAAAATTTTGCCTTATAGCAGCTGCAGTTTATAAAGTACTGAATGACTGGAAAAATAAGTAAGTCATATGAACTAAAGCAAGGAAGTAATTCAAGTTTACTTTAATCACTGATAGGACTGCAGAAAACAAGGAACAGCAGAGGAACAGGAGAAGCAATAAAGCAAAGAGATAAACAGATGCTCTTCAAGGAGTACTAAGCAGTATCAGAAGATGTTTATGTAACATATATGTCCTAACAATTAACTTGCCTAACTGGCTTTTTAAGGTCTATATATCAAGTTTATTAACCATATTGACACTACATGTCAATGCACTCTCGTTGTTTCTCTATCTTACATTAAATAGAATTGTTTGCATGAAATGCCATATTTTCCCTGATTTGAAATACATACAACTACTCATATCATTGTGATGTAGGCAAATGGTTGTTGCTAGCATAGTAACTGCCTTTAGAAGAGATGTCATTCTGTGTAGGGTCACGTGAATACCCTGTTACTGCAGATGCCAGAAGCTGCAGGAAGTTAGCTAATAAAATAAAGCCATACCCTTCTGGGAAACCGAGGTCTTTGTTCTCCTCTTTCACACCACTGCTGGTCCTCTGCACCACAGGGTCACGTTCCTCCCTGCATGGGACAGTCTCCCAGCTTTCATCACTTGAGGACTCCTCTTTTTCCATAGCAGTAAAATAGGAAGCCACAGCTGTAGACCACTCTCCATCACTGCATTCTGAGCTGCAATTTAAACAAGGCAAGAGAGTATGAATTTAAACACTGCTTTAGGGGAAAGAAAAACAGAAACACTGCCATTTCCTACTTTTCTATCAACATTGCTCTCAATAGAGACAGGTTTTGTTCCAGGAGAAATTAATTTTGTGCTATTTATAGATGCATTACAGATCAAGTATACGTAGAGTTGATTAAAAAAAATAAATCAGTCTGTGAGAAAGAATTCAAGAATTTTGTCCATCCTACTTTGCAAAAATGTTTTGTTCTTCGGTTTCCACATTTGCAGAGTGCATGAAACAACTTAAGAATAGAAATCCAGACCCACTATACACATCTTTATCCCACGTTACAAAAACAGCAGCAATGACACTGCTTGATTAACAAATAATAATCAATGTCAGCCTTACCCCTCAGGTAAACAAAAATATCTCACAACATATAAGCCATATAGAATAATCTTTTTTAACATAGAAAGATATAATGGATGACTTATTGCAAATTATATGATTCACTAGCCCAAAAAAGATGAATGGCAGGGAGTTTTTCAAAGACAATTTGCTGAGCCACCACATAGAAAAGGGCAGTAACTAACAAGTTTTGGGCAGCTTAAACAAAATAGTAATGCTGGCACAATCCTAGGAAGTATGAACTACTGCTACCATTGGTAATGGCACTTAGAAGGTTCACTGACTAGAAACAGTGACAGTTGACACCTACTGAAATTCAAAAATACAGTCAACTAGCTATGTCACTTCAAAACATTAGAGAAAATAAATATGTGAACAGCAAACATCCTTAGTAGAGTGCATTTTATAAAGCAATCCACAAAACCCACAGCACAGAGGTATGTTTAGGTGTATTAGTGTTACCTCCCTAGCTACAAACTCACAAATTTCCTCCCTTTATTTACTATTACAAATACATGCCAATAAAACTTTCAATTTAATGAATTATATGTACTTTCAAAAAACTGCACAGTATACACTGCAAGTTTCACAAGAATAAAGAAGTTCAAGATGCAGATTATATATAAGCATTTTAATTTGAGGCAGGAATATATTTTTCTATCGCAATTTTGATGACTAGGAAAAGTGATGGAAATGAGAATATTCATTAATTTGGGGCTATTTTTAATGGATTACTTTAAAATAGATATCATATCTATTAAGAAATTCTGATATGTAGTCTAATGCATCTCATATTACACCACGTAAAACAGAACACTAACATTTGTTAAACTTTTGCTCTGTTTGGCTCTGTCTGATTTTGGGAGTTTTGTTCGTTTGGTTTGGATTTATATATTAAAATCTTGATCAAACAATATATTTTAAAATTTTATCTAAGCATACTATAAGACTATCTGAAACATTCCAATCTCTTGTTTTAGTTTTCTCTAAAGTTTTGCTTCCTTGAAGCAAAAATATAAGGTGGAGGCCCGCACTGCAGCAACTAAAACGTGAATTTCTCCCTGGGTTGGGAATGAGCTAAAGTTGAGCTGAAGGATGTGGTTTGACACATATGTCAAATCCATTTTTTATGCATCTCCGCATAAACATGAAATATGGTTTAAACCTTTAAACAAAGTTTTACCTTTCAAGAGTGAACATATTACTCCTTTGTACAGAGCAACCATTGACAATTTTGTACAGACTTATCATTGACAATTTACTTCATAAATACAAGTCTTTTCAGGGTTTAGAACAGAAGTTATGGAGATTTTAAGTTAAACGTCTTATTCCTTTTTAGTGGTTCAGTTACTGTCATCATCAAGAACATTTTAAACAATCAACCTGTGTTTCCTTTTGTCATGCTACAACAATCCATCACTATGCATCATGGAAGCCAATGTTATAATTTTAGAATACATTCCACTTCCTTCATGGCATTTTAATCTTCTAGCAGCAGCATTTCAAAAGTGGAAAAAAAAAAAGATTGTACATTAACAAGAATTTTCAAAGAGTAAACCTTTCAAGGAAGGAAAGGATTCATTTGCAAGGCTACCTGTACCTTTATTAAGAATCACAGAATTGCTAGGGTTGGAAGGGACCTTTGGAGATCACCCAGTCCAACCTCCCTGCCATCCTCCAGTCCAACCTGGAGCAGGTGACACAGGAAGGGGCTTGGGTGGGTTTGGAATGTCTCTGGAGAGGGAGACTCCATGATCTCCCTGCGGCAACCTGCTCCAGTTCTCTGCCACCCTCGACCAAAAGTTCTTCTTGTTGAGGTAGAACTTCCTGTGTTTTAGTTTATGGCCATTGCCCTTTGTCCTGTCACTGAGCACCAGTGAAGAGTCTGGCACCATCCTTTTGGCACCTGCCTTGGAAATATTTGTATGCATTAATGAGATTGTCTCTCAAGTCTTCTCTTCTCCAGACCAAACAGGCCCAGCTCTCACATCTCTCCTCATAAGAGAGACGCCCTCCTCATCTGTGGCCTCCACCAGACCATCTCCAGGAGCTGCTTGTCTTTCTTCAGCTGTGGAGACCAGAATTGAACACAATTCTCCAGATGTGCCTCACCAGGGCCCAGCAAAGGGGCAGGATCCTCTCCCTCACCTGCCAGCCACACTCTTCCTGATGCACCCCAGGATCTCACTGTCCCTCCTGGCCCCCAGGGCACACATGGCTGGCTCATGGTCAGCTTGTCACCCACCAGGACTCCCAGGTCCTTCCTAGCAGAGCTGCTCTCCAGTGGGTCAGGCCCCATCCAACCTGTGCTGGTACTGGGGGTTATCCCTCCCAGGTGCAGGGCCCTACACCTAGACCTTCAAGAAAAAACAAAACTAAGTCTACTGTCCCATTTATAATGCATTAAAATTTTGTTCTCTCATAATTGCAACTCCGCAATATTTTAAGGACAAGAGGTTATGCAGATTAATTTTTCTGCTGTTCTCTCTACAAAAACAGAGGAAACAATCTACTAAGCAAGTTAGCTTATGAAGCCTAATGGCAAGCACATGCACAAAAGAGCCACATCAACATCGAGAAGATGTTACATGTCTTGTAAAGAATGCAGTGGGAACAGAATCAACAAGATGAAAGCAAAAGAAAAAGAGGAAAAAATTAAACAAAAGCCATCACAAACACTTCTGCATCTTCCATAAATGAACAGAAGGTTAGAAATGTTTCTATCCTCAAATAGCTCATTTACATAACTCCATAATGAAAAGTTCTCAACCAACATTTTATGAATAAAAGTTAATCTACATAAGGTTTATCCAAATTAGTCTGTCTTTTGGGTGAAGAGCTCAAAACAGGAGGAGCCTGAATACTGCTCCTAGTGACAAGGCTGGAGCCATTTGTAAATCTGAAACTGTAATAATTAATAGTTACTTTGGAAACACCTATTCTCTGAAGAATTTCCATTAAAAAAGGAATTTTAAGCAACCCTATCAAGTTATTTTTCAGATATTACAAGGAAGAACAATTTCTTTCAAAAGGCTGGAGACAAGAATATAAATAGGCTGCCATGCAGAATATTGAGATTTGATGGCGAAACCCCATATTCTGAAGAGTAAGTCCAGAAGGGAACTTTTGAAGACCCATAACTGGCTAAAAACCATGCTGAACAAGGCTTTCACTCTTTACCCTCTATATGCTCAGTAAAAATGAAATAAACAAGTAATATTCCTCAGTGATAAGATGCTCTGACTGCAAACATAAGGAAAGGCTTTTTACATTACCAGAAGAGTGAAGAACTGAAATGAAAAGTTGGCATCTTATTATCTGACCATATTCTGAAATGCCTCAAGTTTTTATGTCCCATTTCCTAATGCTAAAACATCATTCAGTTTTTCAAATTATTTACACAAAAGACTCAATAGTAAAACAGATATAAAATGAAATTTTACCTGTTTTCATCTTTCTGGGACATCGAGTAATGTCTGTTGCAGTCTTCAAACTCCTCCCAAAAAGTGCGGTCACTCAGAACATTGTTTTGCTCTTGAGCTGCTGCATTTCTTCTTGGGTCTATTTTTGTGTTCTTTTGATCACTGTGCCTTCTTGAGAGAAAGAACATACCAGAATTCATCTTTTCTTTGCCGTCTCTCAAGGGATACTCCAGATGGCATTGCTGGACATCAGTAATTCCAATTCTCTTCCAGGAATCACTTTCATCTTCATCGTCAGTAAGGAAATACTTTTCTATCTCCAGCTGTTCTGTAGTATTTTGCCTTCTAATTTTAGGTCTGACTACTAGCTCAGTTGAATCTTCTTGGTCAGACTCTTCACCACTGATGTTTAATACATCAGCAGTTGATATGGGGGTTCTGATTCCAACATCCACTGCCTGTTTTATCTGCTGTGTTTCATAATTGGCATCACTCAGGTTACTTTTTGGTATAGCTTGATCTTCAGCAGATTTAAATGTCTTATAGTTTGGACATGCCAAAGGCATTGGTCCTGCTTCTTCCCAACTTTCTCTATAAACATTGGGCTTGAAAGCAGTCAGTTGGGACTGTAAGTCAGTAAGAGACTCCACCTCTTTTTCACACTGAGAAAGTATGTTATCCAGTCTTCCCTGAATTAGACCTGCTGCTTTTCTTACCCAAGAATATTTGTCTTGAGTGTCATCTTCCTCTCCATCACTGCTATCTGGTTCATAGGAGTCAATGTTTACGAAAGCAATTCCACTCTTACCATTCAAATCATTACGCCCTCCAGACACATCTTCTGAAAGGTCCTCAGAATTTTCATAAGGATTCATATAGTCCTGTGAGATTTGGTTGCCTTCTGGACCATAACAGTGTACAGAAAATGGTGATGTGTTCCCTTCAGAAGTTTGGCTTGACACACTTTGGCAAACAGATTCTCTAGTGCTAGCATCCTTTGACAAGGGCTCATCTAATAAATCAGCAGAAGCTTCAGCCAATGGACTGGAACTTTCAAAGAAAGCTGTAAGAAAGAATTCACTGGGATAATCAGAACCAACAAAAATATTCTCATCTACAACAACTGCTCATTAAAAAGAAAGGATAATTTATTAGGACTGCAGTGCAAAGTGATAGAAATATTTATCAGAGATACAGTCATTCTTCAATAATATAGTTACTTTCTCATTTACACAAACTAAGTCTATAGAAATAGACCTAAATTATACAGTTCTAGCTAATGATGTGATAGGGGAAAAAAAGTATTCAAGAAACATGGGTATAAGCAGAATTTTCACATTGGTTATATAAAAGAGAATTATAAGATAACAGAAAAACTGAAAGAACATTTCTCTCTATATTGGACTGTCCATTCATTAACTGGCTAAATTGTGCCTTCTGCCACACTCGGATAAAGCCACTTATTGCTACTATAAATTACATACCAAGAGAACTGTATTCTGTACATGCACCTTTGAGTGCAACTCCTTTTAAGAAGAAAATAGCAGGGTTGAATATGGTATTACAGTTAATAGTTGCTTCATCACAAATGCATTTTAGTTACATTACACTTGAATACCTCTTGCATAAAAGGACAATAAACATCAAATCTAGCAGCAAGAGTTAAAGACGGTAAAAACATTCTGCTGCTACTACAAAATCAATCCTTTGTTAAAGTAATTTTTAAATTGCCAACCAAGGCAACAGTACTCCTAACCAAGGCAATAGTCCAGACTATTTTGTCCAAAATGTCACCTAAATAGTTCTCCATGACTAGGTTGGTGAAATCCTGGCACTGGCACCATATGAGAACTATGCTCCTCAGCACTAGGAGTCTGACTTCCAGGAAATAATACTGTATCATTACATTTTATCTAATTAAAATATTGAAGCTCCTCCACAAAATTGCTAACAGCCAAGGCTGGCTGGCAGGGCCCCCTGGAGATCATCCAGTGCACTCCCCTTGCTCAAGCAGAGTTACATATAGTAGGCTACCAAGGACCAAATCCAGTCATATATTTTTAATATTTCCAGTATCACCTCCTTCTACCCAAGTTCCACTTGAGTATGAGTATGTTTCTTAGTTCCACTCCACATATGAGTATGTTTCTTAGGTTCCCAAAAGACCTGGGTGATAACTTCATAGAACACACACTAAACAGGCTAACTAGGAAAGGTACCCTCCTTGATTTGCTGCTTGATAACTCAGAGGGTCTCATGAGCAAAGTGGAGACTGGCAGCCATCCTGGCCACAGCAAACACGAAGCAATTGAATTTAAAATCTCTGGTGATGGAAGGAAAAGTACCTTCAAAACCTCACCCCTGGACATGAGGAGAGCAGACTTCAGGCTGCTCAGGGAACTAGTTACTGAAGCCCCTGGCAAAACACTTTTGAAGGTGCTGGTCACTTCTTAAGCACTACCTCCCAAGGGCACAGGAACAGGCAATTCCAAAATGTTTGAAGTCAAGCAGGTGAGGCATAAGGCCAGCTTGGCTGAGCAGGTACTTTCTTCTGGAGCTAAAGAAAGAAAAACAAGGTGCATGGCCAGTGCAAGCAAGATTGGGTGACATGGGAGGAATATACAGAGATGCTGCTGTGAGGGAGAAAATTCATGCAGGCAAAGCTCAACTAGAGATGAAGCTGGCCAGAACTGGGTGGGGGGACAATAAAAAGAACTTTATAAAGTATGTCAGCAGCAAAGACAGTGCAGAAATAACATCAGCCCATCACAGGATTAGGATGCTTTCTTTGCCTCTGTCCTCAACAGTGAAGAGAGTGTTGGGGGCCCAATGGGGTTCCAGTGCCCTGAGATGAAGGATGATGAATGCGAGAATGATCAACTCCCAGTCAACCTTGAACCTGTACGGGATCTGTTGCTCCAGCTGGATCCCTGTAAGTTTATGGGGCCTGATGGGATTCATCTGAGGTTAGTGAACAAGCTGGCTGATGTCATAGCAAGGCCTCTCTCAATGATTTTTGAATGATTTTGGGCATCTGGAGAGGTCCCAGCTGACTAGGAAGCTGGCTAATGCTGTCCCAATTTTCAAGGAGGGCAAGAAGGGTGACCCTGGAAATGCAGGCCTGTCAGTCACACTTCAGCGGCTGGTAAAGTTACAGAGAAGATTATTCTGGGAGGTACTGAAAAACATGTGAAGGATAATGCAGCCATTGGTCATAGCCAGCATGCCTTCATGGGCGTAAAGTTCTGATTGTCAAACCTAATGTCCTTTTGCAACAAGGTAACCCACCTACCGGATCAAAGGAAACAGTAGATGCAGTCTTCATGGATTTTAGCAAAGCTTTTGATACTGTCTCTCATAGGATCCCTCTGGACAAAATGTCCAGCTGGACAAACACATAATGGGATGGGTGAGCAACTGGCTCATGGGTTGGGCACAAGGGGTTCCAGTGACTAGGGGGACATCAGACTGGTGACCTGTCACTAGTGGGGTTCTGCAGGGCACCATTCTCTAGGCTTAATGAGCTTCAAATCTTCATAAAGGACTTGGACACAGGACTGGAAGTTACACTAAGTAAGTTTGCTGACGACACTAAGTTGGGAGATGCTGACAACAGGCTGGAGAGCAGCACCACAGAAAGGGACGTGGGTGTCCTGGTCACTGGCAAGTTGAACATGAGTGAGCAGTGTCCTGGCAGCCAGGAGGAAGAACCCTGTCCTGGGGGGCATCAGGCCCAGCATCGCCAGCAGGGCCAGGAGGGGGATTGTCCCGCTCTGCTCTGCACTGGAGCAGCCTCACCTCGAGTGCTGGGGCAGTTTTGGGTACCACAAGATAAGAAAAATCTAAAGCTATTAGAGAGTGTCCAAAGGAGGGCCATAAACATGGTGAAGAATCAACAGGAGGAAGCCACACAAGGAGCATCTGAGAGCACTTGTTCTGTTCAGCCAGAAGGGGAGACAGGGGAGACCTTACTGCAGTTGCAACTTTCTCTCGTGAGCGGAACAGGAGGGGCAGACACCGATCTCTACTCTGTGGTGACACCGACAGAACCCATGGGAATGGCCCGAAGCTGAGTCAGAGGAGGTTAAGGTTAAATATCAGGAAAAGGTTTTCACCCAGAGGGTGCTGGGGCACTGGAACAGGCTCCCCAGGGAAGTGGTCATAGCACCAGCCTGACAGAGCTCAAGAAGTGTTTGGACGACACTCTCAGGCACATGGGTGACTCCTGGGGTGTCCCGTGCAGGGCCAGGAGCTGGACTCATCAGTCCTTGTGGGTTTTTCCAACTCAGCTGACTCTATGATTCTACATAAAATGTCATGCCTATTAGGAAGGAAATATGCAGCACTTAAGCTAATACCTACCCATCCAAAAAAAAGATCAACTGGGCTAAAATGTAACCTAGTTGAGGTAAAGAAAGTAAATCAATCCAAAACATTTAAGATAAATTTGAAGAGTCGTAATACACACACAAACAAACGTAAAGGAAAGGTATATTGTTATTAGACTAATTTATATACAAAGCAACAATATTAAGAAAAATGAGATAATACACCCTTAAACTACATATATCTAATGATCACTAAAATAACTGCATGCTGGTCTCTGTGTAACTGAAACAAGAAATAGGGTAGTGTTATACAGAGACAGTAGGAAGATCTCCACAAATGTCAACACTGCCTTACAGGAGATAAACCTCTAACTAGATGAAAGCACAGAAAATGTATGAAGCATGGACAACACTAAAAACATTTCAATTACAAAAAATTAAAACCACCCCAAGATGATCTACATCACATAACAGATTACGAGAACAATAGAATATGACGAAGCTAAAACAACATGGTACCACTATCCACTAAAAAGAAAAAAAATTGGAGGAAGAAGGCAGTCTATAGTCAAAATAGTCTATAAAGGAGAAATAAAAAAATCATACCTTGTAGAACCACAGAATCACTCAGGTTGGAACAGACTTCTAAGATCATCAAGTACAACCATAAATCTAACACTGCCAAGTCCACATTTCTAAGCACCATGTATACACACCTTTTAAATACCTTCAGGAACTGGTGACTCCACCACTTTTCTGGGCAGCCTGTTCCAATGCTTGACAACCCCTCAGGTGAAGATATTTTTCCTAACAGCCAATCTAAACCTCCACTGGTGAATCTGAGGCCATTTCCTCTTGTTCTGTCACTTGTTATTTGGCAGAAGAGACCTACACCCACCTCACTCCAGCTTCCTCTCAGGGAGTTGTACAGAGTGATAAGGTCCTCCCTGAGCCTCCTTTTCTCCAGCTGAACACCCCCAGCTGAGCTCCCTCAGCTACTCCTCATGGGACTTGTGCTCCAGACCCTCCCCCAGCTCTGTTCCCTTCTCTGGACACGCTCCAGCCCCCCAGTGGCCTTTCTGAATTGCAGGGTCCAGAACTGGACACAGCACTCAAGGTGCGGCCTCATGACTGCCCAGCACAAGGGGATGGTCACTGTCCTGGTCCTGCTGACCACACTATTGCTGATCCAGGCCAGGTGCCATTGGCCTTCTTGGCCATCTGGGCACACTGATGGCTCATATTTAGCCAGTGTTGACCAGCACCTCCAAGTCCCCTTCCCCAGGTACTTTGGAAGATCTAAGGCTCTATCAAAAGGGGTGTTTTAAGCTGAAAACCTCAGCCAAAGAAATGAGACCATATTTCTAATCCAAGAAGCCATTCTGTATTCCTTGATTAAATAATTATTCAGATGCTAATGTCACAGAAGATATTTTGGTAAATAATAACATCCAATATTCATTAAACAAGAAAGGGAAGTGGTCTAACTGGTATAAAAAAATTTAAAAAAAGAACTTTTAAAGATGTTTTATAGGCTTAGACTAATTTTCACTATGGCTGACAAAAGACAGACCAACCTGGCCCATGATACATCAAATATTTCACATCCTAGTTCCAAAAAGAAGGTTAGAATAGGTATTCTCTTCCAAATGTGATTTTTAATTTGACATGAAGACAAAATAATTTGAATTATAAAATGTTATTGTTATCTAGTTTGCTAGAACGCACTAAGTCATTATGAATGCCCTTCTTCAGGCAAAATTACACAGCCTAATATAGACTTATTAGATTAGATTATCTATACTTTATAGAATGAAAATGAGTATGAAGGCTTAATTAAAGACATACAAAAATATACTTTACACGTTATTTAGGTGGCTACTTTCTTCCCCTCACATTTCTCAATGCTCCTTCCTCCTCCACCCCCAAGCATCCCAGTTTGCAACCAAATGGCACATACGCAAAAATATATACATACATAAAAAATTCTCTTTATGAATATCTTCCAATTCTAATGGCTTGCAGTCTTCATTCTGTTGATACGCATCTCTGTCTTCACTATTCAAAAATGGTCTAAATCCAAGAGAGGAATGTCTTCTTCCAGATCTTCTACCTGTAACAGTCTGATATTCTCCTGCAGGTTTGGACCAGGCAATTTTGCCAACTCCTTGACCCATTGCTACATGACATGGAGGAAAGAAAAAGACAGAGACATTCATTAGACAACAATACGTCTTCGCAATCTCCCTCTTCCCTAATACTTTAACATACTCTTTCTAGCAATGAATTTTCCATTTCTCTAAAGTCTTAAGCTTCATTAACAATATGATTATTAAGAACAGGAAGTGCTCTGGGCTCATATGTTAGGAAAGCATGTAACTGATCCACACTAAGTAATATTGGCAAACACTAATCTTGTCCCCATCTTAACATATTTTTAGCAAATAACAGAGACTTTATAAAAAAAAGTTTTAAAAAAATCAAGCTCAGATGTCCTAGCTTTTTTCTTTTTTCACTCTGCACATAAAGCTGACACAACACATTTATCAGCTTGCAGAAAAGATCTGCAAGCTCTATAATGGAAAATCCTTCAGGTAATACAGCACAATTCAGGCAGCCCTAGCTAGCTTATCTTTGTGACTGGAAAAGTATAATTAATCAAATCACACCTTCTAAAACAAAAGTCCCAGGGAGAAGGCTTTATTCTTAATACTAGGTAGTATGTTCAAGTATGGCCATACAAAGCATTGCCCACATACTGCTTCTTATTACAGCAGTTTTTCATATTAATGAAACTTACAGCTTTTACCAAGAAAATATGGGATGAGTAGTACAAAGGAACTTGAGAAACAGTGGAGAAAGGCTGCCAATATTGTAATAAGGAGATTTTAATACAACAGTATTATCAGGTATTAATAATCTGTCACAGGGGTTCATGTCCAAAGGCTGTTGCTTGTACAAATGCAATTAGAAGTTCAGTATTTCAGATGTACAGTGGCTTCTTCATGTCCCTCTAAGTCACTTTTAATCTTTACTAGATACGGAATTAAAAAGTTTCTGTTCTTGAAACTCACCAAATTAAAAAGTTAACATTAAAGACTAGGAAGATAAAGTTTGCAGCCATTAATATAGAGTATTATGAACTTCAGAAAAATATGAAAGCTTTATTTCCTGGCTGTGCAACTAATCTCTTCATTACCCTTAAAAAGAGAGTATCTATGAGCAGAGACATATGAAAGACACTGAACCTTTGCAGAAAAAAAGAATAGCAGGTATGTGAGGCTTTTTTTCCTCATTTATCTATGTAGTTTGATTACATATAATCTTCCCTGAAAATATTTTTGGGTATTTGTCCAGACCTGCTCATTCCACATTAAAAACCAGAGCTAAAATGGTCATTTTGTTATTAACTATACCACTCCTGCAGTACTCAGAAAGGTGAAAACTCTACCATCTTTGCAAGAAAAAAAAAAATCTTGGCTACTAAGCACGAAAATCTAGGACTGACAATTTTCTTATCTAGTCAGCCAGTAGTTAATATTCTTACTAAGTCAACCAGCAAGTTATTTTTATTCAACCAAGCTCTGACAATTCTTAAATTTCCACTGATTATAACATGGTTGGTCAGCAGACTGCCAGAGGGAGCTGACAATAAGCAGCCACATCCAAACCTGCAGACAAAATTCAACAGTTAGATTAGTAAATCAGAACAGCAATGCAGAAATCTGTCCTCAAACAAGTAGTTGAAACAAACAAGGTAAAAATACAACAAAATTGCTTCATTCTTAATTTCATTTTGTTCTCTAAAACATCAGTATTGTTCAAAAACAGATGTCCACTCAAGAGAGTCAGGCTCTCTGAATGCAAATGTTTCATTTTTAAGAAATTGATGTTCACAACATCCAAAATCTGTGCAATGTATTACATTTTTTGTTCCAAATAATGTTCTCGCATACAGAGTATCTCATCATGTATTCAACTGTTTTTAGAAAATAGAGCAGGCAGTTATTATTCTTCTGTCCTGGGGAAGATTTATTGGATCAGCATAGTGAAAGCTTTCACCATTTCCTGAAACTATGGATGCCACATTTGGTTTTCAGGAGAGGCTAACTTCTACCTAGATACAAACTATCTCAGAATAAGAGAAGGAGGCATGCATTTATTTACCTACATGCCTAAAATGAGCAGCACTTAGGCATGAGAAAGCAGAGACCAATTTACAAGAAACCCTTCAGGCAATGAAGCTCTGAGACACACAATATCCTGTCTCAGGTGTTTCTTCCAGGCTAATTCAGCCTTAGAAGTGGGTATTGTTCTGTCTTCCTTCAGAAGCTCAGTTTAGTAGGCCTGTTCAAAACACACGCAATATCCACTGAACACATTTCTGCAAAACTGACCATTCTTAGAGATGCAACACATAGATTAAAGAACTAAGGTAGGGCAAATAAGCTAGTTATTCACTTCTCTGGCTAAAGATGTTTATACACACATCTCCACACTTCCAAAAGGTTATCACAGTCTCCTTAATTCCTCAAAAGGATCATGAACAGGAAAGCATTTTAGATTACCAGAGCTGGATTTAAAAAATGGGAGAGACTGTCTCCTAAAGTGCACAGTTCACAAACAGGTAGGTCCAGCCTCTCCCAGACACTACCTTAGTCACCAACACAAAGTGGTGTGCTTACCAATACTGCACTAAGCACACCACTCCCTAGGGACAGCAAATTACAGGCTGTAGCACACAGAGCCTCAGAATCTAGACCAAATCCATCTGACTTGCCTAACCAACTTGTTCTCTTCCACACGGGGGAAAAAAAAAAAAAAAACCAACAAAAAAAGAATACACTTGTTTTTCCAGAAGTAAGACAGTGCTCAAGGTTAGAGTAGATGCATGCATACATGTGCTCACAACCTAGCACTGTAACCACAGTGTTCAGAAATCATCCACTTTCTTGACCACCATATTACATTAAAAAAAAAAAATCTCAAACCAATTTACAGCACCAGATGGAGCACAACTGGAGTTTTCTGCTCAGTCACATGTTGGCAGGATCCAGTCCTCACCCACTGAAACCCAGTCACCTCCCTTTACTCTCCTCTCCATTACCTTTTGTTCTCTCCCATCTTCTAAACTCCCTCACACCCTGTGCACAAGAGAAGCAGCCTCCTTGGGTCAAGGAGTGCATGACTGAGGGTCACAAAGCTGGTCTGAGGCTGGAGCCTCTCTCCTATGAGGACAGGCTGAGAGAGCTGGGGCTGTTCAGCCTGGAGAAGAGAAGGCTCCAGGGGCATCTTACAGCACCTTCCAGTACCTAAAGTGGGGCCACAAGAGAGCTGGAGAGGGACTTTTTACAGGGCGTGTACACCTGTTACACAGGAGGAAAAGCATCTGGGAGAATGTGGCTGGAGAGCAGGAAGGTGAGTGGGCAAGGAGTTGCGAAGGTGGGGGGAAACGGTCACAAGTGGTTTTCATCCCAAAGAGAGGAAAGGGAGTTGTCATCATTTTCTGCTGCAGAAGGTATTTAACTAGCTTTCTTTTTTTTTTTTTAATGTGAAATTAGCCCCAAATATTTCTCTAAGAAGTACTTTTTCAATCTTTTAATAACCCATATCATTTTATGTTCTTCCTCTGATTTTGCCTAGCATTTGTAAAAAACTTGTATGCATATTCAACAATGTATGCAACCTCAACACTTGACATAGAAGAAAAAACAAATCCTTTATCCTATTCAATTGCTCTTTTTCTTTTACATCTTTGAATTACAGAAAACATTTTCTTTTACAAGGCAACAACAGGATCTCACATTCAAGGTTTGAAAAGGGAATGCATGTATTACTGACACAATTAACTGTTTTCTAGGCTACAGTCTTAAAAAAAAATCTGCATTTATTCCCAGAAGTATATGAATCCATTTGGCTGTCAAACAGGCAAAACTCAAAACCAACTCACACTCTTCACACCCTCTCCCTTAACTGATTGTTTCTGAATCATACTGAGAGCACATCCCTGACCAACTCAAATAAAAGTTACAGGTAAAAGCAGTCACAGTCTTTTAAACTGTATTATCCAATATTCTTTACCTGTAACCAGTATTCTACATCTCTTTCTTTCCAGCAGGTATTGAAAGCGTCCAAGAGCAGATGAATTTAAAAAAAATTGAATTAAAAAGAAGAATTTTCAGTTTATTAAGCACCATTCTCAGGACTGTGGAGAGATTATTTCATATCAGCTAACAGAAGAAAGGCATGCCATAATCCCAAAAAGGAGAGCAATATTTCAATTTAAATAACTGAAACAACACACTACCGTCACAATTTCCTTCTCTTGCCACTATGAGCAGATTAATACTGAATTTCTTTAACTTTTTTACTATGCTTACAAGCTTCAAACTACACAGACTAGCAAATTAATACTCAAAGCGATGAATATTCAGTTAAAATTTACTTTCACTGTCTGGGATTCATCTAAACCTCAGAAACCACATGCCAGGGTCTAACCCCAATGGGCAGCTAAGCAGCACACAAGTGCTCACTCACTCTCCCACTCAGTAGAAAAGAGGAGATAGTCAGAATTGTAAAAGTGAAAAAACCTATGGGCTGTGATAAAGACAGTTTTGGGGGGCTTTTAAAGGTGGGGGGGAGGGGAGGGAAATAAGAAGGCAAAGAAATAAAAGCAAGGAAAAAGAATGATGCAAGAAAACCCTAACTGCTCACCAGCAACCCACCAATGCTCAGTTCCAAAGTCACGGCAGGCTGGCCAACCTCCTTCCCCCCTATTCGCTGAGCATGGTGCCACATGGTCTGGGATATCCCTGCGGTCAGTTGGGGTCACCTGTCCTGGCTCTGTCCCCTCCCAACTCCTCCTGCACCCCCAGCCTGCTCACTGGTGGAGCAAGGAGCAGAAAAGGCCTTGGCTTTGTGCAAGCTCTGCTCAGTAGGAACAAAAGCATCGCTGTGTTATCAACAGTTTTCAGCAAAAAATACATAACATAGTCCCATGCAAACTCCCGTGAAGAAAGTTAGCTCTATCCCAGCTGAAAACAGTACACCTGATCATAAACAAAAATCGAACATTTTTCTAAAGGATTCAATCCATTCAACTAAGAGTTCCTTCCTGAAACTTTCTGGTTTAGAAGGGACTTTAGGCTGCTCACTAGGCTATTTCAGAACACGGTAATGATTATTTCCATAAGCAGTATCAGCTCAGCTACAAGTACACTGACAAATGGAATATGCTTCAGGGATTTACTTGCCTGGCATAGTCTTTTCATCAACCTTCCAGGTAATTTTGAACTCTCCTCTGAGCTATAGATTCCACTGTTCCAATGTTTTTACTCAGTATAGTTCCTTCTCTTTGCCTGAGGCTGAAAGTAGCCTGTGGTCCAAATTCAATAAACTGTCAGGCTGGCCCACCAATGATTTCATTTTAAATTAAAATAAAGTTGCTTAGTTGTTGGGGCTTTTTTACCTCTCAGATTACATTTGAAAAACAAAAGACCCCCAAAAGCCATGATCATGTCAAAATATTCTGATACTGACCTGAGTCTACTCCCAAAAGAGGGAGATGAACATCAGCAAGCAAATAGCAGCTTCCTTCCACTTAAATATTAAACAGCTTCTGTTCTGCATTTCCCCAGAAGTTTAGTATGTAACTTGTGCCACAAATGCAAAACTGAAGTTCTGCAGTCTATTAACACTATATCTACTAATTTTACAAATAGTTGAATCTCTGCATTTACCAAAGCATTAGTCAACATGCAGGCTAAAAGAAAGAAGTTGGTTAGTATTTTGGACATTGTCTGTATACTTCTAATCTCAATTAAAGACCTCCTATAATTATAGGCAATTCATAACTCTATCCAAATTATGAAAAGTTTTGCCAGACTTGAAGCAGATCAAGTGCTGCCACTATACAAACAAGAGTGAGTTAAAGTATATGCGTGGAAGTATCAGTGGTTGCTCTGAAAGAAATGCATTAGATATATTTACAGGCAAGTCATGAAGCAAAGCAGAGATACAAAACTTCTTCAAGTCCAGAACTCCTGTCATAAGTGGAGCCCAGTCATCACCTTCCACACAGAAGGAATAGTTGCTACAAACCACCATCTTGAGGCAGTTCCTTTTTGTCCTTAGAAATCCTCCTAGAGCTGAAGGTTCTGCACACCTCCCATTCTCTCATGTGGGCTGTCCTAACCCACCTGAGTGCACAGAAGCCCCCACACTGATGTCTGCCATCTGGTCACTTCAGCCAAGGGGCCAGGGTTAGGCTGGCTTGCTCTGATGCAGCTTCAGGTGTGGCTACAATGGTTCAGCTGTAAAGCAGACTGCATGAACTTACCCAGATCTGCCAGGTCTCCTTCTTTGAGGGTCTGTGTTCATTTGTAAAAAGCTCAGCAGGCAGTTGCATTAGCACAGGTGAAGTGGTAGAACAGAGTCATTCCAGTACTGATTTTACACAGTTCTCTGAGGGTCTATCTGCTTCAACACTATACACAACTTCTGCATTATTTCCAGTTCTTTTGCATGGACTTGCTCTGACTTCAGGCCAGTCCTCTTCACTTTCTTACACAAAACTGTTAATAGCTTGAATGCATCATTTTCATCTTCCCTGACTTTAGCTCAATCCTCTGTTTGATCTGATAAACTGACAGCTCTGCCTTACCACAGTTACAATCAGTTTTTCAGCTTTTATCCAGACTAATAGCTTCAGCAGAAATTGCACATTAAATCTGGAGAGGGAAGATTAAGTAACTGAAGTACTAAAAGCTTTTAAAGATGAGGACAGTGTATATGCCATGGAGTAACCAAGTAAGAGTAAGTCCCATCTTCCCTTAGAAAGCCAGCATTATAACTTTTAGAATAAAAAGCCGAACTTTGCCAGTAGTCCCTAGAGCTACCTGTTCTCTTAATACAGAACACTATTATGTGCTGCTGATCATCAGGCAAACTATCCTCTCTCCTTTCCCAATATCATAAGTTTTTGTATTCTAAATAGATGTACTAAACTTAAGGGCACAGAAGTAGCCATTTTTACCTACTGCTTGTCAGAAGATATCAAGAAATCTGTCCCCTCTTTTTAAGGCTTTCACATTTTGTAATTTTGTTTAAAGTTCCAATTACAAACTTTCCAGAGGAGGATCCATCTCTCTGGAGCCAAAAGACGGCAAATAGAAGCCAATAATCAACAAAACGCTACGACTTTTCTACACTTTAAGCAGACAACATACGCTTTTACTTTTTTCAGTGCAACATGTTTTAAGAAACCAGAACAATCACTTCCTTTTTCCCTGATAAACATAGCAACTAAGTAACGACAAAAGGACCTCAAGGTGGAAGTTCAGGTCCTGAAAACTCTGACATGATGGAGAGAGAGAATTCATCAGACTATCAGACCCAAAAGTGTATTTTTGCATTGTTGTCTATCGTTTATATAACTGTCTTTACTAAAACACGTAATCAATCCTTATCCACTACAAGAAGTAGAAAAAGCAATTTTAAAGTTTTTTTTAAGTTTGGCGTTGGTTTCGTTTTTTTCTGAAGAACAGTGAAATCTCACCACTTTAAACTCTTTTTCTTTCATAAAGATAACTTTGTATCTTAGATACAAGGGTAACAAATGCCTCTGGTCCAATCAAAAGACAGGAGAGCTCACCTGAAGTCAGATGGGCCTTTAAGACTTACAAATTTTAGAAACCGAGTCTGAGGTGATTCCAATATACCTGTGAAGAAATAAGATCATTCTCAAAAAGAGAAGCATGAGATATTATTTTTAAGTAGGAATAAACAACTGAGAGAATTACTAAAGGAGGAATAATTGGCAATATCCAGCTAAGCAGAAGGGCAGTGGAGGGTTGTAGGGAACCACAAGTTACACACAAGTCAGTACTTCCCTCTGTTTTGGCAAATAGCAACACATAGAGCTGCATTAGAGTGAAGGCTACAAGACAGGAAAAGTAACCCTTGTATCCTGACTGATGCTATAAATCAGATCTTACACTCTGCATATAGTTTTTAAGTAGCATGCTTCAAAAAAGACCACTGTTTTCCCTGACACGTGGAAACAACACATGCAAATGACATAAGGGAAATGTTTCTACCAGTAGGGACATCGTATCCCTTAAACAGATTGCCTGGGGAGGCTGAAGAGTATCAGAAACACAGCCCAGAGAAACGGATTCAAACAAACATTAGTGAAGAATCACTGTGAGAAAGGCTGGGAGAGAGGAAAATCCTGACAGATAACTGTCTGAGGTCCCTACTAGCCCCATGATCTTTTCCCTAAGCAAATGTTCCAGAATTTCAGATGTTTATTCTGCACCCAGGGCTGGAATCATGCATATCTGCTTTTGGGTGGAAGGTAAAATCTGTGGGTTTTTTCCTGCAAAACACTGGTGCTACTGACAATCACTATTTGTTTTCACATAACTCAGAAGATAAAGAATAAATTATTTTTTATTACTTTTATGTACTTTAAAATTTAAAATTTTAAATTTAAATTTAAAAAATTTCTGAAAGGTTACACAAGCAATATGTTGTATGAAATTGTACTGATTACAACTACAATTATTACAATCATGGAAATATATTGCAGAGCCATTACCTAGGAGCCAACTTTTAGGCTTCAAAAACACTGTTGCAGGTTCCTGGCAGAACTCTCAAAATCTTACATCACAATATTTTTTAAGCTGCCAAATTACAAGTATCTGGTTCGCGAAACACATAATGAATAAACACCTATTTAACACATGAAGTGGACTACAGCACCACTAAAACTGAAGGCAGATTTTGCTATTGTTTAAAATCAGCTGGGTTATGGAAACTTCTCTCGAATGTTTCGGAACATTCTGACACTAAGCTGACATGGTAGGACACTTTGGTATAACCAATTATCACTAATCTCCTGAGCAATAATCCACAATCTACCCTCAGGATCAGAAACATTTCTCTATATTATACTTTTCTACAGTATCAACCAGTGGTATCATTTAAATCTCAAATTTGTTATCACCTTGGATTTTCTTTTCCCTGCTTTGCTTCTAGCAGAGAGATGCTGACGATGTTACAGCAATATGTAAAAATCACCGTGGACTTTAGAATCTGAACAACCACAAACTTTCCAGGTTCTGTTTTACTAATTATTAAGGACACACGCACATATGCACCAGCTGGAATTCTCTCTTCTTCCACAGTCACATATTTAGTTACCTGAAATGCTGTGTAAGGGTTTAGTATAAAACATCACACTTGAAATTAATCAAATTTGAAAAGCTGCTTTAAAACTACTCAGAATGATTAATGCCATTGGAAGCAGAATTTATAAATATTTTTTCCCACCGTGACACATGAGCATTTAGCAATTTACATGACCATCAACTCTTGTCATCCTTGCAGAGTACTGCACTCATTACTACAAGCTCATCAATAATTACCTCCATTTCCCATATAAATAAGTTACAGCCAAGCTCCACACAAACAGACAACCAGGTGCGGCCTGTAGGACAACAAAGGGTCTTGTAAGAACTACTTTATTTTGCACCTTGACAACTCAAGCAACTGCCCCATGTATTAAATATGCACAGCACCACTACAAGTGGTTCAGGACAGTCCCCTGATAAACTGCATGGTGTGTTTTGTTTGAGTTCAGGTTATCAAACCCACAAAAGCTGAAGTTCCAGACACTGGTTCAGGTCAGTGTGTCCTTTAGGGACAGTCACAGTACCCTCTGTTCATGAGTGTTCTGAACAGAAGGACGAGGTGAGCTCGTTGTCCTTTTGCAGTGATCTGGGTTTATCTCTGCTTATTCTGCGCTTGAAGTTGTTTTTGCAACTCAAGTGCTGTTTCAAGGTATTAACCTAAATCTTTAAATACATTTTCCAACTGAAATAAATACCCTTTGGAACCTGTTGAAATGTATGACTAAACATATAGATACCAGACTGCTGGAGCACCATTGTAACTACAGCGGGCTCTACCAGACTTACTTATCCACTAAAACGCAGGGGTATCATTACTGTATCAGTGAATAAATCAATTAGAACAAATTTGTTCCCCCTACTTGGTTCAAAATATTATTCAGAAGTACTAGGGCAAGCCTTGACAGAACGCTAAATATTATGGTCACAACTTCAATGATATCMACACCTCCAACACCAAACAAACCCAGCTCACCCTGCAAACCACAAGCTGGGGATTGTCTGCCCCACGAACAGCCCCTGCTGCTGAACAGCACAGTAATACTTTTGGTTTCATTCAAACCTTCCCAGCAGTCCAAGAACCAAAACAAACACAGCTCAACACGTACTATGTGCAACCAGGCATATTACCGTGTAAAAATGCTAGCAACACCAGCTTAACTTTTTGCAACAAATATCTATCAGAATGTTTGTGAAATTAATCCAATACATCTTATCAGTATTTTTCATTTGCTATGCTAAACTGCTTTTGCAGAAGGAAACATCTTCATGGGATCAGCTAGCTTAACAAGGCAACAATTCACAAGTATTTCTTATTTTGATAGGACTTTGATGTGTCAAGAACTCTTGCACCTTACCTATACTGCATTTCAATTCACTGTATCAGCAACAGAAATTTAAAAAATAGCCCTATTTCACAGAAGTTCCCTGATCCTGCATTTTAGTGCAACTTCAAAATAAAGACTTCTGCGAACAACTCTTTCCAGACTCCTTCCTTTCTTTAGTGGGTGAGAAAGAGCAGGAAATCAATTCTGCTAGAGTCTGACTCAGCTACAAATAAATTTATTTTATTACATACATTTCCTTATACAATTTTAAATAAGCATACTTCTCCTAAATGAAGTTTCAATCCATAAAGTATGTATTCGTCATTTTTGCACTAAAAGAGAACACTAACAGTCTGACAGCACTCTTCATTGTGACAGTACATATTTTTTTCTAGACAGCAGGGCAGAAATTCAATCAAAAGTCATTCTTCTGAACTGCTTAACTGTGTACACAGACAAATGCAAATCAAGAACTACACTGAGAAAAAGAAGTGCTGAATATGTTACAGCACAGAAAAAGGACCTAAACAAGCCTCTAAGCTTTCAAACACATCCCATGAAGTACTCAGCCTCTTAAGTTAGGGTAAAGTTTCTAAGTCTTCGTGCACCACGGAGATTCACATGCTATATAACTGAGATACATGTTTGCACAGTGTTAATTCACCTGCACTACCCAGTCAAGCCCATCTGCAGCGCAGAGCATCCCGAGAGAGCTCAGCTCCACCACAGCCAACACCGCCCAAGACAAGCACTCCACGCGAACTTTTAGAAGTGCAGCAGGAGGTGCTACTCTCCTCCAGTAGCAAAACCCATCCCGTACAGTGTAACTACAGGTTAATTCAATTTCGCTCGTGTGGAAGAAAAGGCACATCAGCTAAAAGAATTAACAAATCTCCCCTCGATTCTGGGCCCAAGGCACGCTCCTTCTGACTTTGAGTTTGGGGTGGCCCTGCTGGCTGAGACCACCTCTCCCCCAGCCCAGACAGAAGCGTGAGTGTTTCACAACCTCGCTGAAGCGACGTCGACCGGCACTTTCAGCACTGACCCCGCTCACACCCGCGGGTGCCTGGCCAGCGGCACGGGCTGACACAAGGCAGACCTCGCGCACGGACCTCCCTTGTTTCCAGGGTACCGAGTCACTGCCACAGTGCTGTGGGAGAAAAACACAACAAAACCCCCCAGCCAAACAAGAACAAACCAAACCAAACCAAGTGCCAGCCCTTTGCCCCGAAGGCCTGCCCATGTCCGCTCTGTCGCTGCGCGCCCCGCCGGCTCCCTCGTACCCACTAGCGGCCCCGGCCCCTCACGGACGGGCATTCGCGGCGCCACAACGGCCCGCTCGCGGTGCCCTCTCGACCCACCGGCTGAGGCCCCTGTCCTCGGCCGTAGGCCCGTCCCGGAGAAAAGTAAGCGAGGGAAGGAGCGAGACCGCTGCTCCGCAGCACAAGCGACCGTTCCCCAGGGCACCGGCGGCTGTGTCCGGTACCCCCGGCCCCCGGCCGCCCCCTTTATCGGGGCCGCGGACCGGGCCGGGGCCGGGGCCACACTCACCCCGCCCGCTCCCGCCACCGCCTCCCGCCCGCTGCCGCTGCCGCGGCCAATCCGCCGCCCGCAGCGCCCGCACCGGCCAATCACAGGCCAAGGCGAAGGGCAGGGGCCAATCCAGACCAGGGGCGGGGCCAGGGGCGGGGCCCGCCAGGGACCCGCGGCCGGGCCGGGCGTGAGGGAGATGCACCTGGTGTGCCGTGGGATGGGGCTTCACCTGCTTTAACCACAGTTTTGTAGCGTTTGTCGTGGTTTAACCCCACCAGCAGCCCAGCCCCAGGCAGCCGCTGGCTCACTGCCCCACCAGCGGGATTGGGGAGAGAATCGGAAGGGTAAAAACTACAAAACTCCTGGGTTGGGATACAGACAGTTTAACAGGGAAGGCAAAAGCCGCGCACACAAGCAACGCAAAACAAGGAATGAATTCACTGCTTCCCATGAGCAGGGAGGTGTTCAGCCACCACCAGCAGACCTATCACACAGAACGGTGGCTTAGGAAGACAAACCCCACCACTCCAAATATCCCCCCCCGCCCTCCTTCTTCCCTCCCTTTATGCACTGAGCATGGTGCCATATGGTCTGGAATATTCCTTTGGTCATTTGGGGTCACCTGTCCCAGCTGTGTGCCCTGCCAACCTCCCACGCACCTCCAGCCTCCTCCCCGCATGGCGTTGTGAAAAACAGAAAGTCCTTGGGTCAGTGCAACCCCTGCTCAGCAATAATGAAAACATCTCTGCATTATCAACCCTGTGTTCAGCACAAACCCAAAACACTACCTTATACTAGATGCTGAAGAAAACTAACTCAACCCTAGTCAAAACCAGCACAGACTTGACTATTGATTTTTATCAATATTAGTCGTTCGTCAGGGAAATCTCTCAATGTCAACTTTGCGGGAAATATTTCAGATAGGATAACCTTACATCATTCAACACTCTTATCAGCCTCAGTATTCCTACACTCTGTTCCGATAATAAACAGTCAGTCCTTGGGGAATAGAAAAAGAAAAAATGTACTAGATGATGGCAACCTGACCTGCTTCCACCTAGGGCAAAGGTTTTTTTCGTTGTTCAGTATTATCATGTTTGGTATACTCTAAACAGTTAGGAATGAATCATTTATGAACACCAATATCTACGTACTGGAACATGACAACCATGGAAGAGTACAAACTTCATCCCCAAAGAAGAAAACGAGTGAACACTGGACCTAATGAAATGTAATTTCAATTAATGCATCCCATATTTGTGCTGTCATTCAGCAAAAAGTGTCCATGAATTGCACTGCTCCCTTCCTCCTGTACATTATCAATTCAGTTCTCATTTTTGGTCATTTTGCTCTTCTGTGTTTTCTGTCACTATTTTTTATGTCCTTCCAGTCTAAGCAAGAGAAGTGACAGCACACACTGCAGCTAGTTTCTACCATTCTATATGCTAATATCTTGGCCAGTATGTGCATGCCAGCTGGCAGCCAGGAAGCCTCATAAGTGGCTAACTGTGTAGTTCATGCTCTTCAGAAGTGCTGAATTTGTTTCCTTTTTCCCATACATAGCTGCTAATTTTTTGCAGAATTTACAAAAATCTAAGTGTGTTGGAGATGATCACCTGACTAATAGGGATGAAGAAAAAGCAGAGGCATTCAATGAATTTTATTTTGCTTCAGTCTTTAATAAACTGACAGGCCTTGTGCTGTCTTGTGCTGAGTCAGTGTGGGAACAGTAATGTTCCATTCCTGGACACTAAAATTGTAAGGGACCAGATGTATCAGGCAAGTGTTCAAAAGCCCATGGTGTCTGGTGGATTTCCAGGGTCCACCATGATCTAAAAGGTCTTGGGAGACCAGGGAGGTCCCCACTGACTGGAAGCTGGCCAGTGTTTTTCCAATTCACCAAAAAGGGTGTGAGGGAGGACCCAGGGAACGACAGACCTGCGAGTCTAACCTCAATAACTGAGAAAATTATGGATAAAATCATGCTGGGTACCAATGAAAGACATTCAAAGAGCAATACAATCTGCAGGCACAGTTAACATGGGTTCAATAAGGGAAAGTCCTGTTTAACTTTTTGTTTTCCCTGTAGTAAGGTCACCCACCTCATGGATGAAGAGAAGGCTTCATCCAAAGTGTATGTTGTTTTTTCAGGATTTCAATAAGGCTTTTGACACTGTACTTCTGGACAAGTTGTCCAGCTGTGGGATGAGCAGGTACAAGGTGCACCGGGTGAAGGACAGGGATCAAAGGGTTGTAGTGAATGGCTGCCTGCTGGTGCTGTTCCTTAGGGCTCAGTTCTAGAGCCAGTTCTGTCCCATATGTTTATCAATTATCTGGGTGCAGGAATAGGCAGATTTGCTGATGATACTAAACTGAGATCCTGGGATTGAGTAACATCAGTCACAAGCCTAAATTGGGAGAGAATTGCCTGTAGAGCAACCCTACAGAAAGGGATCTGGGGCGGACAGCAGCCTTCACATCTGTCAGCAGGAGGGCAAACCCCATCCCGGGGTGTGTCAAACAGCACAGCCAGACAGCCAACAGAAGGGGTTGTCCTGCTGTATTCACCATTGGTGAGACCTATTCTATTCTATTCTATTCTATTCCCAGAGTTGCTTCTGTCTAAAATTTTTTTTGCTAGAAACAGCTAACGGTTCAAAACCATTAGAAAGCAACCTTTGCAATCATGTATGCAGACAGACTCATGGAAGGACAAGCCAAACCCAGATACTTTGAAACAATGACATCAGTTATTCAGAAAGATCAAGATAGGCTAGTGTTTGTAGACTACCTCTACTATTAGTAGAACCTAAATCCCTCAGCAACAGAGGATACATCTTTTCAACTTATATGGAAAAGCGTCTTCTTAAGGAATCCATCCCCCACATCCACAGATTGGATGAAAGGGAACAGGAGAAATTAGACACTATAGGTTAAAATTACCATCTGTGAATACTCATCATGGTGCATCAACTCATCACTCTGTGGCAATACAAAAGTTTTGGCCGAAAATGTCAGTCTAAATCTCTATTTAGTACTACGACTGTCCAAACATCTTGCTTTTGTACCTTCAGCTGGGGAGCAAGTGGGAATTCTTGAAGACTTGCTTTGATGATTGGTGATTATACTCCAGTAAAAACAAAATACAAAAGTCTATGACGCCTAACAGGCTCTATCTAGTGACTTTAAAATGGTTGCATAAGACCCCTCTCTATCACTGATGCATCGGTGCTGTCATTCATGTTGTATTCAAAGGACTAAATAAACACATACACAGAAAGATCAATGCATGTAACCATTTAGTATTTCAGAACTTTTTAATTCTTCCAGTATTCAGCTCAAAATTTTTATTTCTCAGGAAGCCAAACCATAGCTGCACATACTGATGCTGCACCCAGAAAGAGCATACAGTATCAAGGGGTGCCACCTCTTTTTCCAATTCTAGATTATTATGCTTTGTAATGAGAGAAAAAAAAAAATATGGTCAAGTTTATCCTTCCTCTCAGAGGATTTCAAAGAAAACTGTTGGTGGAGTACTGAAAGGTGGAGATCAAAATATTATGATTACTGTAAAAAAATTCTATTGTAAACCATAAACTGTCATGCCTGTGTGCTTTCTTGGATGCATCCCATTTTGTCTCCAGAAATTTTGTCCAGTAATCAAGAATTTCAAGAATTTTCCTTTTTTTTTTTTTCCCTCAGCTGTTTGGTACAGCATAAATGAACAGTAGCTTCAACTGGAGTTGCTGTCATATGTCAGGAATGTTGTACAATTGGTTATTTCAGGATATTCCTGAACAAATGAGATATTATGTGTACTTCATAGCAGAACAAATATTTCTTAGAAGCGTGAGAATTATTATATGTACCTACTACAAGTGATTTATTCAAATAATGGCATCCCCAAAACTCTGAAATTACAGCACAACAAGCTGCAAAAACATCAGCAACAAACACAGAACTGCAACTGAAATCTATTTCCTCTCCAAAAAAATCAGATGGCTATAAGTTTAGTAAAGCATGCTGCGTTCCAGTTTAAAACACAGATAATGCTAGTGTAATTCCATGCTACTCAAGAACAAGAAAACATTCCGTTTAATGAAATGAAGGTAGAAAATTTTAAACTAGTTAAAACAATTTTGCTGACACATTGTAAAATTAGTCAAGGGGTTTTTCTGCAAGGCAGCATTACTTAAAAGTAATGTTATTTAAAATTATCAGTAAGAACAAGTGTCTAGCAGAATAAAAATATACTTGGCAGATTATATAGATAATGTGAACATCTGGTTTTACAGTAGCATAAATAACAAATGCATACCAACAATTATGGAAAGAACTATTAAAAATCTATTTCCAGAAATTTAGATTTTGAAGTACTTTTCTCTGATTAAGAAGATGATGATTTCAGCATGACTGAAATCTGATTATTTCCTAACCTTGCACTTCTGAGTACTTCCCCAAGGCCCTTTTATGCCTGCCACCATTGCAAAGACTAAACAAGATTTAAGGTTTTTTGTGATTCAGTATGGCAATTTCTATGTAATGAAACATTTCTTTCTCTATTAAAATCAATTAAATAGTACTGCAAATAAAGATTCTAAACTAGCTTAATAAAAATAATTTCTCTTTCTTACTGCTAAAATTGCATGCTTGTTCTTTGCATGGTGCTAGGATCCAGGCTATTGAGCTACTAAACAAACTATCTACTGTTTCAGACCTTTTTACACCTCCAAAGCCAAACCAAAACAAAAATGTAACAAATAAAATAGGATTTTATTCTAGGTTACATTGTCTAGATAATCCTCTTGGATGCTAAAATACAACCATAAAATATAAATACTGCTCTTATAGTCTGCATTTGTGCTGGATACTTAAACCAGATATGGAAGAATAACAATATTTAAATGATTGTTTTATTGGTAAGATGTCGTTGTTATTCATAGCAATTACTAAATGGTTAATAAATATATATTTTATATTTAATTTACATAGAATAGAATAAAGTAGACTACACTAGACTAGACTAGACTGGAATAGAATGTTTTAGTTTAAGGGACATACAATGGTCATCCAGTCCAATTGCCTGACCACTTCAGGTAAAATGACCAACAGGTAAAGTGTGTTATGAAGGGCATTGGCCAAATACCTCTTAAACTCTGACACGCCTGGGGCATCAAGCACCTCTCCAGGAAGCCTGATCCACTGTTATGCTAGATGGGAATTTACGTCACCTGTACACTAAGTATTAGTGACTCAGCCATGTTCCTGTCATCCTGACCTCCTAAAGTACTTCTTGTTATGGGTTAGCAAAAACTGAGCCCTGCAGGATAACTCAGGCCAGTACATGAAATACTAACTAACAAAGAATTCCCAAGGCAACCATAACAAATTAGAGTTTCATTTAGGAGACAGAATAGTCTGCAGATATTTATATCTCATAGTAATATACCAGGATATACGCAGGCTATTAAGTATGAAAAAATTATTGCATGCAATCTCTCCATGTCTAAAAGTACTTTCTAAATAAAAGCACTTTATAATTTGAATTCCTAGCAAGGTCTCTGATTAATTCTTTTCATTCAGCAGTGATATGTTGAATCAGAGTTTAGATCCTAGCAGAAAACTCTGTATTAAAAACTCAACACAACACACTCCACAAAACCCCTCAAAATTCTACAAAAAAACTGCTGCATGAACAGGCTGTACTAATTATAAATATAGACCTGAGGCTCTCCTAATCAATATACAACTCCTGATTATCCATCAGCACACATTAGGATTACAATTCAAAGGGCTTTATTCAGGAAAACATTCTTTGTCAGAAAAACACTCAAACAGATGCAGAAGGCCTATGCACAGACAAGTGAAAGGCAGGGAATGGTTGTGAAAATCTCTTTCTCTACCTCCTTCTTAAATTATAGTATTTTTAAACAGAAGCAGACAACCTTTTCTGTCCTTAACAGAAGTATGTTAAAACTAATTGCTTTTACACCTCTTCTTCATCTACTGTAGCAGCTGTAGCTGTTTCTTTGAACTTGCTACATCCCAGGCATGCAACACCCTTTAAAACTAGTCATGAAAGATCCAATAAAAATGGGTGAGATAAAAGTTTGTAGCTGGGCAAAGCTGCTCCCCTCTTCCAAATGTCCCAGGTGTGTCAGTGTACTGTAACACAGTAAAATAGTGACACTGTGTCCTGTAGGCACACCAAGAGAAATGAAAACTGCCACAATGATTGATTGGGTTTGCCAGCCAAAAATAATGAAGATATTCTAGGATTACTTTATAAATATATAGCGAAATGTTTCAGTCACTAGTTTCAAGAGTCTGCATTTTGGCCATTTATAGTAAGTGAGACAGCTTAATTGGAAGCCCTAACAACTGTTCCAAAACTCTTAATTTTTTCATTTCAGGATAGAATTATAACATTTTTTTTGATACCAAAGCCCAGAGTAGCAGAAGTAATTCTGTCATTATTCTCTGAAGCTGACTGAAGTACATCATGTGTGTCTATGCATGTGTGTTGTTCCTCCAAATTTTGGCACAAAGTCAAATTTGTCAGGTCTGTGAGGGTGAACATCTTCTGATATTTAGTTGATAGTGAAGGAGTTGAAGTGAAGAGCTGACAGAGTCCAAGGCGGGCTCTTGCACCAGTGCAGTGAGGAAACCTGCAGGGAAGGACTTGCCCCTGTACTTTCCCCAGGGGCCGTTTCCAGCTGTGGCTTTACTGCTGGTGCCACAGCTGTGCAACAACTGGTCTGGGCGCAGTCCTAGATCTCCCCCAATGTTGGCCTGGAGCTGGACACAGGGGATGAACTTCCCGGCTCAGCCTCACACCTGCCTCAACACTATGGGCCTTGCTGTGGCATTGCTGGACTGTGTCTGACTGGGATCATCAGCTCTTGACCTTAATTCTGGCCCCGTGACGTTGTGGGCAAAGCCACTGCTCCCATCCCTCTTGCTGTCACACTGCCTTTGCTCCCAGGGCAGTCAAGCCTAGCTGTGCTCAATGCAATTCTGATAAACTCTTTTGTCAAAAAGAAACAATTTTGGAGTTTAAGGCTAGCAATTTTTTCTTGAGAGGGGGATCTCAAAGCCTGAGAGATATGCAACAAGTTTAATCCATTAGGACCCAGGTAAGTTAAGAGGTCTGCCATGCTGTCATTATTGGTACCACGGAAAATCCTGGCCTAGTCAAGGACAAAGAGACAAAATTTTGGACAGCTCCTCAAAAGCTCAACAAAATGCCTTCTGAATTTGCTTGTGTGAGGATTTCTGCTGCTCAGAGAAGATAAAGATTACTGTTCCAAGCTCAGAGAAGATAAAGATTACCTTTCTCAAGCACTCATAATGAAAAACATTTCTATGTCTCAGGGTCTCCAGACCTCAGCCTGGCCTTTTAGCAAAAACCATCATGGAAGGGGAGTTTGTCTTACCTTATTGATCTGGGAGATGTATTTATAAGTATTGAACTCAATTCTGCTTTTAGGTGCAGAGGTACACGTTCAAGAATAGACAACATTGATGCATTTTTACTTCTGACTGCATTTCTGGCAAAGGCAGTATGATCCTGGGAGCTGTATTTGTGTAACTGACAGTAAAGTTTGAACTATTGTACTTTTTTCCAAGTTCCAGATTTCCCTTTCAGCCTTTTTATTTACACCTTTGAATACACGAGTGCTCAAAACATTCATTTCCCCATCTTGAAATAATGAAAAATCTGACTTGATAGAAGGCAGACTAATGCATTAAGGTACTGTTTCATTTAGTAGATGCTATAGGTGAAGAAGACTAGGTCCTAAAATGGAAAATAATTGCATGAGTTGCATAGCTGCTGCAAGCATGTCTTTCAAACTCTTGCATTTTATGGTTATTCAGGAATTACTACGAAACATCCCCATATTATTTTAAAAATTGCCTGCTCTTTTTTTTCTTTTAATTATTTTTTTCTGTGAGGATGCATGTACTTATGTCCACAGAGAATCGATTTTTAAATTTTGTTGCTTTCTTATGAGTGAACTGGGATTTTTTCCATGTTCAGGTACTGAAGTTGAAGAATCCCCGTCCAGTACAGTAACACCACTTTGTAGGGTGTGAATCTCTTTTGCACTTCAACATATTTTTCCTTACTGAATCTGGGTGATGTTAAGAATTTTTTATGCCTGTCTGCAATCACATGTAGAAAAAGAGGTCTTGGCTTAACAAAGGAGAATAAATCTCTTTTAGATTATAAATACACATATAGTGATCTTACCTGTAGGCATTGTGGTTCCGGTTTTCAAACAGGCTCAAGAGAGGTGTGTCAGTTCTTCACCCCCGAGAGGTAGCTTACATTTAATAGATTCTGGTCTCTCATACCTTTTAGTGTGCAGTTTTTCCTCAAACTTGTGGCTGTCTGTATCTTTACAGGTTGTTCCATGCAGGTAGTGCTACAGTGAGTCTTCTTGTGAATGGCTAAGAAGGAATTTAGGTGTCTCGCTATAATTACACATCCTGTAATTATGTAGCCTCCGCTCGTACCACCCTAGAGAAGCTAGGATTGCTGCCTAACACTGATAACATTGCTGCACAAAAGACACCACGGAGTCCTCTCTCCCTAACACTGCACAGCAGAAACATGTGGGATACTCTGGCTGAAGTCACAGGCAAAGTCTGCAGTTGTTTTGGAAAGAGAAATTTTTATCCCTTTAATTAAGATAAGCCTAAGAAGGGCAAATATTGTTGCAACGAAAACTAATTTATGAAAAGGGTAAAATCTGGCAGTTCTCAGATACAGCTTCATCAAAAAGCTAACTGATCAAAAAATTGACACGGCATACCTATTAGAAAGTTAAAATATTCAAATTCCATGGTTAAATATGTCATATCTGCAGTTTGGTTTCTTAATTAATCCGATTATTTGTCTGTCTGCCTCAGAGTTTTTTTCAAAGGCAGTGAGCAGAACAGGCCTCACTGTGAAAACACACACAGTCCACCCCATGTGGAATAACTCCTGTGTTTGTTCAGCATCAGTTCTTTCATCCACAGGAGACCTGACCCATCAGTTCTTCTCTTCATAACATGACTGATTTAAGCAGGGTACAAACAACATAATTAACAGAGGAACTGAAAATTCAGAAAGTAAACTTTCCAAATTAAATAAGATGGCATAAAGCATTTGCTAGAGTTTGATTTTTCAGCAACCAGAACCTGGCTAGGAGTTTTTATAGGAATTATCTTGCTACTTATCTTCATTCTGTTTCAGTAACAGCACCTGCAAGATCTTATTGATGTAACTAGCAAACCAGATGGCAATTTTGCTAAATTTTGGAGGAAAAAAAGTGATTGATTTTTTATACAGTCATTGTGTAGGACAACTTGAGAATATTAAATTGGATGTACATATTGACCTATTTCAAATCAAGCCACCTTGTTGTGTTTGTTGATAATCTACTATATTATTGATTGCTACATACTTTCATATCCTCCAGAATCTGCTGGCTGCATTCATATCTTTTATGTGTAAAACATCAGGAGATCATTGGCAGAATCTGAAAGTTATGCACGGCTTCTGCAACCCTCACAGATCATGCTGGGAAAGCCAAGTCTGTTTTGTTTATTCTGTTACACGCTTCAAGCTAATTTGTTTCCTGGCAAAGAAACTGGCATATATAAACAGTCTGAATTTTCTTTATTTATTGAGCTTATAATCTTCCTCGGCCAGTCAGATTGCTTTTTCAAACTCAGCCAGTTAATAACTACACAAAACACAGTTATCTGACTTAAAACAATTGCTGTAATGGGCAGAATTATGCCCAACTTTCTTCATCCTTTTTTACCGCTTCTGTACACTTTCAAATAAACTGTGTTGATTTTCCCAATAACAGTACTTTAGTGTATCATCCAGGAAATAAACAGTGAAAGAATGTTTTCACTATAGCAACATCTTATCTAATTTTAAAGGAGAAAAGTCTACCAAGAACCAGTCTACTTTTAAAAGCATGTAAGTTCAGGTATTTTCCCCCTACTGCATATGTAGGCATGGAAAAGCTACCAGTCAAGTCTGATTAAGAAGCTGTACCATAGGACATTTTTAAAGAGACAGCATTCAGACCTGCAGGACCCAGAGATGACATTAAGGAATGAGGTCGTATACTAGTGTCCATACATAAACAGAAAATAAGTATGGTGGATCTAGTCTGGCTCTCTGCCTTAAGAAATAGGCTTTAAGGAGAAACTCAACAAATCGCATGGAAGGCTAGTTTGCGGAACTTCCCAGGTCTCATCTCTTATGTTAAAATGAAGAATGGAAAATATATTGACATTATTATATGTAGATAATCTACAGATTGTAGAACCTTATTGTTCAAAGTGAACATAGGAAAAAAGTGAAGCCCACAAGGAGAGTTAGAAGAAAATACAATTAAATCTCTCACAACACTTGCAGGTATCAACAATTAAATGTGGAGTGTCATTCATTTGAGCAGAATTTCATGGAAGAAACCCTGGTGTTCTCTTCTGCTTGCAAAGACTCTTTGGAAGTTCTTTCAGCAGTACCTCACGCAGCTTAAAAAGAGCAAGCGTGTAAAGACTCCAGATGCACTCCGGTGTAAAGACCACTGCACGTTTCCAGCTTTTAGGGGCTTCCTTATACAAAATTTTAAAATTACGCTCTATGCTGTTGAAACAGAAAAAAGTTAAAAGCTGAAATTCCAAAACGGAATTTCTCAGTTTCACCTTATGAAACAGTCGCCTTATATATTCCTTTCTAAATGGATTTTTTTTCCTGAATAGAAACATTTTTGTAGAGGCGGTATTTCTGAAAAACTGATCTTTTAAGAAGAGAGAGAATTTTCAAGCATCTCTGCCCTGCATTTCCTTAGCCTGTATAAATATGGAAACATCATAGCAGAATGTGAATACTTATTATCTATTATTACCTGTTTTATGTTTTCTATTGTGGCAGACAAAAGGAAACATAAATGTTTGTCCCAGCCCTGAAGAGCTTGCAGTGTAAAGGTGTTGAGCCAAGGGAAGAGCATTCTCACAGTACAAGAGAAGAATGTCAGCTGGCAATTGGCCAAATATGCTCAGCATAAAATTTTAGAAATGGAAGGGGTTTTTTTGAAAGGATTCAGTATGCAATGTATTCCTACAACTTAACACTAATGGTCAGCTAGCCTCCTGTGCACTTCAGTCCAAATTGCAGCCAATTACTGTGCTGAAAGACTATCCCTCCACTTACTCAGAGCAGAGATCTATAGAGGATCAGGGGTTGAATTGCACTGCTGTCTAATGGGCGTGTTAGCAAGCTATGTCAAGGTTTCCAGCAGAGTCTCCATACACACTTTATCCCTGTCATTAACAAGAAGGAATGCTAATACTGAAGGCTAAGTCTAAGGATCTGACACAGCCTGAGGACTAATACAATTCTCCAAAGCCTCCAGCAATTAAATAAGACAAAACTGGGAGGTTTTGGTTACAGACGAAGATGCTTAGTAGCAGAGCTAGGTCTTAGTTCTGGAGTTGCAGAGTGCAGGGGCAACATCTGCTGGCTGCCCCTGACACCAGTTCTCAGAGGTGGCGGCTGTAGCTCAACGTAAAATTGTTGACATCTTCAGCTACAGAAGGAAAACACCACATCTGGAGAGCATAGCTTGGATCCAGCTGTGGCTCAAGGGAGAAAAGGAGGGCCAGCTCTCGCTGAGCTCCCAGCCATCAGCACCTGAGCGACAGGTGAATTTACGACCAGCCTTGGTTTCTCTACCTTGCGCCGCAGCTGCTGCCAAAGTTGCTTTGTCCTGCCGAGTACCCCTGAGAGCCTGCCGCTCTCGGGCTCGGGCCGCCCCTGCAGCAGGGCCGTGTTTCCCTCCGGCGGGTGAGGGAGGGAGAAGCCTCCCCTGGGGGCGCGGGCGGCAGCCGCAGCTCGGTATTCCATGAATTCCCTGGATCCAGGGCCCGGGCCGGCTCCCGGCGCCGTCCCGCCCCGCCCCGGCAGTGCCGCAGCACGGCCGCCAGGTGGCGCCGCGCCGCTGCCGTGAGGGCGCGGGGCGCTCCCGCCAGCCCCGGCCCGGGCGGGGAGCACGCTGAGCCTTAATTAAATAATTAACAAAATAAATAAAGGGATGACGACTAACAAAATGACTAAATAAGCATATAAACAAGGATTGAACTCTCTTTTATAATCCACATAACTTCTTTGTTGCCTCAGCAGAATTTGCCTCTTGCTCTCAGACAAGCCCCCGTCGTGTTTTTGGAACATGATTCTGACACAATGACAGGAAAACTGAGCTGTTAAACGGAGAAAGTTATGTTCCCGGGCTCCGCCTCAGCAGGACACGAAGTCCAGGGACACTTCACACACACAAGTGGAGGAGACGTGGAAGGTGTGGGGCAGCACCTGTGCAGCCCTCACGTGAATTCTTTCGGTGATTGTGTTGGATAACACTTATTTACCACTTCCCTTTCTTCAGGGGTAGGATTTGGGAAACATAATTTAATCCATATTTTTCAGAATATGGAAAGCATCCAAGCATTATGGTACAAGCAGCTTAACATGCTGCAATTTCATGACACTACGGTGATCTAGCTGCCTTTTTTTTGTGTCCAGCGAGGATACAAATACCGTAGCTGACAGCCGACTCGTGCTACGTCACAACATAAAGAGGATTACACATACAGATTACAGCTCTTAGTGTACCACGGAAATACCTAACACAAGCAGTTTACATCAGAATTGGAACTGCTGTTGAAGGACTAAGTGTTTGGATAACTCCGTGGCTCTCTCAGGGGTCATGTCCGCAAGAGCTCGAATACAACATGGAGAGGAAGTCCACAAAGTGTTTGGCTGTATGGATGGGTGTATTGCTGAGCTAGCAAAATCAGTAACAATAGTGCATGATGTCACTTCTTATCTTTAGGGCCTTTGTGATGATCCTCTGCTGCCGTTGCTGTGGGAGCTGGGCATATGGTTAAAATCCATAAAGGCAGCATTCCATAAGGTCAACAGACATTGGCTGACAGGCCAAAATGTTAATATGCTGAGAAGTCTGCAAATCAGGAAGTTGTAAATAATCATCTACTGCATCCAAGATGGAAGAAATGCTCTTGTAGAAAGACATGGTAAGGAGTTTATTTTTAAAAATATTTTTGACTGGATTTATTTTTTTTTAATGCAGAGCAAAGTTTGTGCAAAATTATTCAGCTGAGTCAATGTCATTAAAGCGGAAACACAGCTTCAATCCTCTAAAAAGAGAGAGAGGGCTAGAAATCATTTGTGTATCAGTAGGACTTTAACACTTCCTTCTGACTTCCTTTATCCTTCTGGATGTTCCAAAGCATTTGACATAGCAGGATGCAAGCACGCGGTGAAAACCTCTGTATACAGAAGTGTGGAGGCTGCTGTGTAAATACACCAACATTAGTGTCAGCTGGGACAGAGTCCATTTGCTTCACAGTAGCTGCTACGATGTGTTTTTTGGATTTAGTATAAGAATAATGTTGATAACGCACTGATGTTGTAGTGGTTTCTAAAAAGGGCTTATCCTTGGTAAAGGACTTTTCAGTGTCTCATGCTACGCCAGTGAGGAGCTGCGGAAGAAGTTGGTTGGGAGCATGGCCAGGACAGCTGACCCAAACTGGCCAAAGGGGTCTTCCATAACATAGCACATCATGCCCAGAGCATATAAACTGCGGGGAATTGGCTGGGAGGAGGCAGCTGCTCCTCGAGGATGGGCTGGACATCAGTCAGCGAGTAGTGAACGATTGTACTGCATATTTCTTGTTTCTTTTGTGTTCTCTCACTCTTTCTCTCTCGTTATCATTACAATTTTTCATTAGCATATTTAGTATTGTTTTTATTATTGATATATTTGTTTCTATTATTAAATTGTTCTTATCTCAACCCATGAAGTTTTCATGTGTTTTCCAATTCTCCCTACAAATGTGGGCCGGGGGAGAGAAGCTGCATGGTATTTAATTGCTGTCTGCTATTAAAGCACGACAACTGAGTATTGCATTAGAAAATTTTTAACTCAGCCATTCTGTTTCAATGCTCAAAATATATTTATTAGCTAGAGAGAGGTTGTTGAACTGAGAGGAGGTTAAGTAATATGGGAATCTCATTAATGGTCATTCACCCGGTTGCAATTAGCAGACTGTGGGTAGCTGGCAAATTTTGTTTGATTTCTGCTGCTGATTTTTATGCTGACTTCCTTTGGAAATAACACCAGAAAATTCTAAAGATGCTGCGTTACAACAGTAAGGAGGATTCCCAGGACACTGCTGCCTGCTTACTTGTATTTCACTTGGTAGAATCAGAGCATACTGTGGGTTGGAAGTGAGCTCAGACATTATCTACTTCCAAAACCCCTGCCCAGTGCAGGGACACCTTGCCTGGGCAGAGACATCTTCCACTACACCAAGTGGCCCAAAGCCCCATCTAGCCTGGCCTTGAAGACTTCCAGGGATGGGTCATCCACAACTTCTCTGGGCAACCTGTGCCAATGCCTCACCACTCTCAGTAAAGAATTTCTTCCCAAGATCTGTTCTAAACCTCTCCTCTTTCATTTTAAAGCCATTCCTGCTTGTCCTGTCGCCATATGCCCATTGTAAAAGTCCCTCTCCAGCTCCCTTGCAGCCCTTTTAGGTACTGGAAGGCTGCTTAAAAGTCTCCCCAGAGCCTTCTCTTCTCCAGGTTGAACAGCCACA
Source organism: Amblyornis subalaris (assembly GCA_018881555.1). Lineage (NCBI taxonomy): Eukaryota > Metazoa > Chordata > Aves > Passeriformes > Ptilonorhynchidae > Amblyornis > Amblyornis subalaris. Next base: position 1,062,917 of record JACAXG010000117.1, on the reverse strand, counting down.
ACCCTCTCAGCCTCACAGGAGAGGTGCTCCAGCCCTGTGATCATTTTCATGGCATTTCTATTGATCTCCTGATTGAGCGGGTCCACATCTTTCTAATATTGGGGTCTTCAGAACCGTACACAGCACTGCACGTGGAGTCTCACTAGAGTGGGGCAGAGGGGTACAATCCCCTCCCTCCCCTGCTGCCCACAGGGCTTTGGATGCAGCCCAGGACACATTTGGCTTTCTGGGCTGGGAGTGTCCATGGCTGGCTCACGTCCAGCCTCTCCCCCACAGCAGCCCTAAGTCCTTCTCAGTGCTGCCCTCAATCCATTCTATTCCCAGCCTGTGTTTATGTTGTACTTGGAATTGCTCTGACCCATGCGCAGGACCTTGCACTTGGCCCTGCCGAACTTCATGAGGTTCACACAGGCCCTCTCAGGCCTGCCAAGGTCCCTCTGGGTGACAGCCCTTCCCCCCAGTGTGTCCAGCACATCACACAGCTTGCTGTCATCAGCAAAGGTGCTGGGGGTGCTCTGATCCCACTGCCCATGTCACTGACAAAGATGTTTAACAGTGCTGGTCCCAACACCAGCCCTGGAGGAATCTGCTCGTCCCTGGTCTCCACCTGCAACCAGCGAGCCAGTGACCACAACCCTTCAAATGTGACCATCCTGTCTGTCAAATCTGTGTCTCTCCCATTTAGAGACAGGGGTATTGTGTGGCATAGAAGTCAAGGACTCCTCTCAGAGCAATGAGGTCCTGGATCCCAGACTATGCTGCTACTCCCACTATCAGCACATATTTCTGTTTGAGTGCATTGTCCAGTCGGGTTGAGATCTTGTGGCCTGTTTGTGTTTCCATTCCCTTTAATTCTCTTCTGTTGTCCTTGTAAATGCTCTGTAATCTCAGCTGCGGAACTCTGCAACCCATCTCACTCCTTGGACTAAGAATAGAAGCAGATCACCTTGAAGTAACTCCTCAGGCAAAAAATATGGTTCAAAACCACCCCTTTCTTATGAAAATCTATACAGGTTTTCTGCAGTTTACCTCTGAGATACAGCCCTTGAATTGTCTGTGCACCATCACTTCCTTGTTTTCTTTTTTAGCCCGCTTCCTTCCTTGCTTCTTTTGCAGACTGTGCAAGCCATTCACATTTCTTCCTCGTGTTTCCTGCCACCTGTATCTTGCTAACTTCCGCTCTTTTTTCACACTGCGTTTTGTGCCATATCTCCTTTTCCCATGTCAGTTTTACCAATTTCTCTTTCTCCATCAGTTGTATGTGATAGAATAATTTATTCACTAAGTTACATTCCAGTATAATTTCTGCAATATGTACCTTACACTGAGTTTCATCACTGTGTCCACTGTTGAGTGTTTTCTCCTTATAGCTGATAGAGAGAGAGGCAAAGAAAGGTAATCAAAAGGAAACAAGACTTTCTTGTCGAGGAGCAGTTTACCAGAGTGACTGACAGATGACTCTGAACCGTACTCTGTGTATTTCATGGTTATCAAAACTCTTCCATGCCATCCACATCTCCCAGAATTTGGCTGCCCTTGTTACTGGGAGTAGCAGTCAGCTAGCAGCTGTGCTGCCCACTATTGACACCATTCCAAAGGTCATCCTTTACAGCCTGCAAATTACAAATGAGTTGGAGTTATGGAGAGTTAAGAAGGCTGCAGAGAGCTGTCCTAAGAGCTTAACAATTTGTTCATAATTTCATTGTGGGTGTTTTGTCTCCAGTTGTTCTCTTGACCAAATAACCCGACTAGGACTGTGTCCAGTCAAGATAACATAGCAAGTTTTTCCACAGAAATCCTTCCAGGGTAAGTTATTTTATGAGCATTTTAATGAAGAACAAAATGAAACAGGATGGCCTTGCTGGAAAATGGAAAACAGCTTTACAAGAATACTGTTTAAAAAAGAAAATAGCACTGTAAGTTATGCTTTTTCTGTATTTCAATGTTGTTTTGTGCTACATGGTTTCATGATCTTAGATACCCTGATGCCTTGGGAAAAAAAACCACACCAACAACATTTCTTGCACGTGTTTTGATACAGATTCGGTCTCATAAATTCTTGGTTCCCAAAATATTAAAAAGTCTTTTCTTACATCTGCACTCCTTTCATCATGCAAATACCCTCCTACTGGTATAGTTACAGTTAATTCCTTCTGAATAATACTGCTGTACTCAGGGAATAGTGGCACGACACGCTAGCTGATAGGCTGTCCATATCCTGAGCCACAAAAACATGATGAGAAATGATAGATTTTTCACAGCTGTTGCTGCTGACATCATTTCTGCAAAGTGAACTTTACATGTTCTAAAATAGTGAGTCTTCCTAATGGGACAGGACTTGTAAAGTCACAGGACTCCATATGTGGTCTCTTAAATAAGTTGTGCTTGCATTATAGATGAACACTAAGGAGAGAGAGGTGATGAAAATGGAATTGTCTACAATTTGATGCTGGAAAGGAGTATCTTGGTTTTGGTTTTTGTATCTGTGAAAAGTGATGTCCTTGTGACTCAGCATTGTGTTCACTGATTTTGTGGCAGGGAATTACTGCAAAAATTTAAGGAGCATGTATGAAACAGGTATGTTTATCAGAAATAGGATGGCAATCCTTTTAAACTTACAACAAATGCAAATTTTCCTTGTTTCCAATCTACTGTAAAGCTTAATTATATGAAGATTCATAGGTCACATTTTAAATTAAAGAAGTATTTAGGAAAGGTTTAGTTTAATCAGGCAAAGGAGCTAGGTGATATCACACTTTACATGGTTATTATCTTCCAAAAAAAATTTTAGGGCAATTTTAAGTAATTCAATTTCTTTTCTCAGGATGGCCTTGCAAAATAGTTTCAAGAGGATTATTTCCCTTTAGTTTCCATGAAGATTATGCAAATCTCAAAATACAAGAGCCTGGCCAAAAGAATCTATAAAACATGTGGCGTACAGTCATTTTAGCTATGTGACAGAAAGACGTGTGGATAAATGGGTTTGTACTATTTAGACCTTCAGAAGATATGGGGGAAAATTATTGTTGTTGTTGTTATTATTATTATTGTTGTTGTTGTTGTTATTGTTATTATTTAGAATTTTGACTGCTTTCACACAGAGTTACAAAAAGATCGGATGATGACCCAAGGTGGAAGATTGCTTTGTTAATATTCTTTATGTGTGTCTATCATGCAAGTCTGTCCTCTAATCAACATATTCCAACCATTTCTAGGAATAAAACTTGGAGACTTAACCAGTTAATTATCTCTCAAATTAGATTTCGTTGTGCCGTCTAGTCAGACCTACCAAAGTAGGTTTTCAAATATTTACGGTATGTAACCAAATTGAATGTGTTGAAAATGAAAAACTGTGAACTTTGAAGCAAAGCTGAGGTGAGGCGTTACAGAGGTGCCATGGCAAGTTTTGTATGAGCCATTTTGGGTATCTGAAACCAAGTGACTAAACCCAAAGTTCATATGGTTAACTTTCCCTTCAAGAATACTGTTTAAAGTAGACTATGGAACACTAAAGTTTTCTCTTAGTTAAAAGAAATTTCTGTTGAATAATATTTTTTCTCCTTAAGTCATTTGCTGCAGGAACACTTGTGCTTTCTGTTGAAGCAACTGATACTACTGTCAGAGCACTGCAGTTTCAGTGAAAAAGGACCATTTCAAGTTTTAATGCATTTATATGCATTCGACTTTGCATTTAAAACATTTGCCTTTGTTAGAATGCAACATGGGATATGGAAAAAAAGGGTTTTTATTCCAGAGGGAAGATAAGCAGGAACTGTTCACAGAGGTCAAATGTCATCCAAGAACTCAGACAAAATAGTATTTCATGTAGTTCCTTTATGTCTTGCTTCCTCCTTTCCTCTGTAGTTATAAATACAGTACTGCCCTGGATCTTGGTTTGAAATAATCCTTCAGAAAAGAAAAACAATTATTCCATCTGGTATACTGCAAGCACTTTAGAAAAAGTGATGCAAATTGTGATGTATCTCAAAAAAACCCCTATGTAAATTACACATAAGCACATACACATGCAAATGCTAGCCTGTATCCCAAACAAGCTTATTCAGCACCCCAGCTGTCAGCGTGACAATGGTTAAAACTCATCTTAGACGAGGAACTGAATTTAAAAATATGATGTGCTGTAGATGAACTGTCCTGCCCCTGGAATTTTCCTCTGCTTGCTTGTCTAGCTTCTCTTATGCTAAAAAAAATTTAAAAAAAAGTAAATAAATCTTCACTTGCTCACTCAAATGTGAGTTACAGAAAAAGGAATGACTTTCCAAAGCATTAGGAGGGTCAGATCTGTCCATTAGTATTATCTTATTCAAAAGCATTATAAACCAGGGCAAAAGATAAACATTTTGAAAATTATGTGTTTTGCCACCTGGCCCAGTGAGCCTGCTAGGCACTGGTGCTGACTTGTGGAGCTCTGTGTTCATGCAGGATCACCAAGAGTGAAGGAGCCTTCCAGCTTTCTGCTCTTCCTGGGCAGAGAGCAGAATTTTCAGTGCATTTAGGCGTAAGGCTGTAAGTGAGAATCCCTGGCTACATTTTCGCTGAGTAGGTCAGATTTTCACTTGAGGTTGTCGTAGTTGTAGTCTGCATTTCCCGTAACAAAGGCAGAAAAAGAATTGTATCTTCTGGCAAGGGATGAGGAAGATGACAGAAACAGTACCGAATATGCATTGCTCACTGCAGAATGGAGCAGTATTCACAAACATTCACACACAAGTGACTGTAGCATTTCTTTTCACCTTTGGCTTTCCTCAATTGTTGCAAGGGATCTTGCCTGGAATTTCCATTATCCACTTATCCTCTACACTTGGCCTGCCTGTCAGCTGCTGTTACCTCCATGGTACATTTAGGAGAGAAATTTGACATTTGAACTATGTAGCTATGGTTGCAGGCAGTTTGCTTTGTTCTTGGTCTAAAGGAGCCACAAATTAAGATGGCTTTGCAGCATCTGGACAAGCATTGCTTTTTGCCTACATGGGACATCCGTCTTTACTGTGACCACATTTACTGGCTGCTGAGCACATTGCAAATTTGCATCGATTAGGTGAGTCAATAGACAACAGACTGTACTTTCTTTGCGAAAATCTTTTACTTTCCTCATCTTCTTGTGGATTATTGTCTTATGCATTGCACCTGTCTATGTTTCCGGCCATACATGCACTTTATTTTTACACAAATTAGTATCTTGAAACAAATCAGCTGATGGGTGTTTCCTTATAACAAATACTGAGTGTTTCTAACTTTTAAGATCTATTTAAATCCAATTATGGGGCATGCATCATTGAGAAGAACAAAATAGAGTACCAGTAAAATGTCGTATAGTGCTCCCATGATGGGTTTAAATTCGGTACCAATGAGAAAGGAATTAGGTATATCACTTGGATATTTCACTGAAAAAAGCGTTGACAGTCTATTAACTGCGTGTTACACCCTATAGTTTAGGGAGCAAGTAATTTTGTTCCTCAAATTATTACTGGATGTGAAAGATTTTACGGACTTAAAAAAAAAAGGGAAAATAAGGCATATATAGTCTGTGGTTCATATTGCACCTAGTACTCTAAAGAGAATAAATCATTGGTTTAAGTAACAGGGAACTTAAAATGTGGGGCAGACAGCTTCTAACCATGCTTTTGGTACCTAGGGGATGTGAAATGTGAGTTTCAATAAGCACTTCTCTTCTGACAATACCCCTTGAACATACAAACCCTATGCCTATTTCTAGGGGGAAATTATTAGAAGAGGAAATACTTCTAAAAATTTCCTTGTTCCTCATCTGTAGTACTTGCTTATATATCTCCACTGTTAATTTCTCTAAGTCCCCAGTCCTTATTTTTAAACTAATTATACACACCACCTAAACAAGAATTATAGCAAATTGAAACCTCAGAAACTATGCTGTTATGGGAGACAGGGAACTGTGTATGTTGATGGATTCAGGCTTGGAAATCTGTGCAACATTAATTTGACTCCCAACAAACATTTCCAGAAGAATTGAACTGTAACCAATGAACTATCTGACTTGGAAAGCCTGATTCTGTATTTGAACTTTTGGGTTGGTTGTTCTCACCATTCCTGTCTTGGGCAGCAAGTCTTGACTTCTGTAACCTTTTTTTCTGAAATGCCCTCTTCCTGTGAGCAATGCATATGACACACTTCAGGGTATTTTGACACAGAATATAAGGCACTTCAAGCAATTTCAAATAAGATAGCATGCTGTTTAATATTAATGTATTTACTCTCTACCAGCTTTACAGAACTCCCAGGTCTGTTCCGAAGTTTACTTGAATGACCAATTGATAAAAGAGGTAATCTCTTATTTGAACAAACTCCAGAATACCAAGTGGGGAAAAAGAAGCTTTGTTTCGCTAGGGTTTTTATCCATATTGGTCTACATTTTACACTTTAAGTTTCTAGTATTGTTCATAGAATCATCATTGCATTGCTTGCTGGTAACAAGCTTAATCTGGAAGACTTGGGAAAATGCTCTCATCACTTCCACATGTACCTTGTTATCCCTAATTTGAATTGCAGCCATTATAATGTCTTAGGCAATATAAAAACTGAAATAGCTTCAACTGGTCATATAGAACCATATGCATCACAATGTGCCATGAAGGTAATTCGTTAGATTTTATAGGATAGCAAAACTCACCAGGGGGGTGTGCGTGTTTGTGTGCACAATCCACTGAAGCTGAAAAAACAGCGGCTAGATGAGTGTTTCTTCCTTTGTACCAGCATACCCACTGAGCTGGTAATTATTCCTGCTTTTTATCTAATCATGATAAGGCAGAAAACAATCTCTTTTCTCTGCTTTCCTCCCTCACACATCACACATAAAAAAGCATCTCTCTTCTGAATCTGTTTTTAATTTTTCCCTGTCCTTCACAATTAATTAAAAATGTTTTAAATTATATACACAGTAGTTAACGTTCTTCAATAAATAACTGTGTCTATATGAGGCAGTTGTACTGATCTCCTATTCTCACAGACACAGGTCTGAGATAAAATCCCTAGAAAGTAAAACCAAATCATGTGTATTCAATCAAAGTGTGTCAAAATATTCAGGAAAGCATTAAAGAAGAAATACCTAATCCTGGCCTTCCCTCAAATGAAGAAAGTTGGCTGTACAAATAACACTGAAAAGCAATACTGACAACTCATTTTAGATTCATAACTGCGAGACATTTAATAAAATACAATTTTATAATCACAAAGCTTGAAATTCAAGACAACCTAAATCCCACTGAGAGACTAAAATCCTATTTAGAGATAATAAATTCCATTGAATTTCCCTTTAAAAACTGTATTTCTGGAGTGGGTCAGTATGGACATTATTTATTTATAAATTAGCTGGAGCATATAAACTTCATGTAACTTTACAGTGGAATAGGTATACCTGAATGAAATTAATACATTACAAATTCTTCAAAACAAAGGCAATTCCTTTGTTCTACGTCTGTACAGAGCTAGGTCCTACCAAAACCCCCAAGCTCATTACACAAACATAACAACAACAGTAGCAACACCATTAATGATATATTTGCCTATATTCTAATCAGAATGCAAGAGATTATCATTCCATCTCAATGGAAAAATGCATGTATCCTAGAAAACACCACAGGTGTGTGCTGGCAGTTTAAAACCAACATTGCCTTGGAGTCTTGTGCTTGTAGACTCTATTAATGCTTGGTTTCTCCTTGTAGTAAAACCACAATGGGATAAAAGACATGTGGATTATTATGAGTCTGATAACAATCAATACAAAGAAGTGAAATGAGAAAAAGAGAAATGTTCAGGAGAAAAAGGAGAGGGGGGGGGAAAGGTGGAGTGAGAAAAAGTGAAAGACGAAGTTAGAATGAGGGATGTTCAGTAAATGCAGAAAGCAAAGCCAACCCAACAGTATTGATAATAAAGATTTCTATCTGAAGTTATTTTCAGACTATTTTAGTCAGTGATGTTTTATCCTCCTTATTTGATTATTTTTTTAGGCAGCTGTTGAAATCTTGCAAGTTTCTGCTATCAGGATTTTTAAACATCTCTCAGGTTTGTCCCAGAGGTTTCTATCTTGCTAGTAATCAGTCATTATTCCTCCTGCAGAAGATTAGTACTTTTCTTTCACTTACATAGAAATCTAATAGTCATCAAATTTGATTTACCTTACTTAAATTGTTTGTATTCGTAAGATATTGGAAAATGTATCTTCAAAATCTGCTAACACTGGCACAATAACATCCTCTTCCCATCAAATCAAAATGCTTGAATTCCTGTTGCTAATATTGAAAATTTCCTTGGTACACTTAGATTAAAAGTAAATAAAATAATATCATAATGGCGTTAGAGTTATGAACATACTGTGATATAAAACTTATGAAATATACACCAAACCCGAACAAGAGTGTCAAAAACCAAAATAAAAGGAGACATGCAGAAATGCTGAGAAACAACAAAGCAACCAACATCCAGAAAGGAATCCAGAGAAACCACATGGCTTGAAACAAAAGAAAAACAAACTGGGTAATGGAAGACATGCTGTGCAGAACAAGCAAATACAAACAGCACACAATAATGCACAGAAATGACTGAAATAGGATATGAAATACAACAAAAGGATTAATGAGGCAGACAGAAGAATGGGCTCCTTAAGTACCTAATAATAATGATGAAGGGGAAGAAGGAAACCTAAGTGCAGTATGGCTAAAGCAAATGTGTTGCACAAAGCCCATCATTCCACTGTTTTTGCTTTGACATGTATTTAACACAAGAAGGGTTTTGTCTAGGGACCTAATCCAAGGCATAAGACTAAGAAAACAAAATCTTTGCACCCTGCTGGATACCCTCCTGAGGAAGGAATCCAAAGGGGATATTGAATTCTCATTCTGGAAACATCCACTTTGCAGAATTGTAGAATTGTTATACAGGCACCTTACAAACTTCTCTCTATTAACAATGCACTGTGATGGCATCTGTTTGAGAAGACATAAAGGTAAGAAGGAGGGTGTGGGATAGAAAAAGGAGGCAGATTGCAGGGCTGTTGGAAGAAGCAGAGTGCCACTAGTCTGTTTTCATTTTTGTTTTCAAACTGACTCCTAGTGAAATGGTGTCAAGCATATTTCTCACCAGTCCAGACACCAGAAAAATCAGCAGGCTCCAGATGAATGGAGGCTATACAAGCATAAGGGTGTTACCAAGGGACCCTGAAAATTTACAAGTTATTGGTATGAAAATGATGATCTGATTAATTACAGAAACTGTAATTGCTATTAACAGAAGTAAGAATTTCAGTCACTGACTAAAGGGTTTACACTTAAGTCCCATTTCTGTGGCTCCAATGGAAGATTTTCTCCAGAATTTTTAATGACATTCTAACTATTTCTGGCTATTCCATGAATAAACGTGTTAAAATGAATGACATTAGAACTGGAAGCAGTATAGATATGCTGAGTCTGTGTTTATTAACATATTGATGTGGAATGATGAAAATGCCAGCACTTTGTGATTAATCTCTTCTTAAAGAGGTACCTCCCATGAACAACGTGCTAGAAAATGAGGAGGTGAGCAGTGGTAAAACAGACGTTAAAGTCTGGAAGACAAGGAGGAAAGAAAGAGGAAGCCTCTGGGTTTTTTTGCAGTTTCACCACTCTGAATGTTACTCTGAAGGAAAAGCCAAACAGATGTGTCAGATCACATGAGTGTTTCAGAAGGCTAAAAAGGTGTCGGGGAAAAAAAAAAAGGTCAAGGTGAAGGCATCTTCCGTAAAGATAAAAGCAGCTGTTCAGGCATGGTCTGAGAACAAAAGCCATGTCCATGGATGGGGACCTGCATTCTGCCAGCTGGAAAGAAGAGAGTTCCCACCAGAGACCACCTGGGAATGGAAGATGTGGAACCACCTTTACAACTCATCAGCTTTCACATAGAACCACAGGACTCTGCCTTTTTTATCCCATAACTGCATGTCACCATCCCCTCCCACCCAACGAGCTCCCAAGTATTTGGCACACGATCTGTGATCCAAACTGGCCCTGCCAATAGTGGAGAAGACAATTCAACCTTGTTTTCTTTTCAAAAGTGTACCCATAACCATACCCATATGGAGGCCACAGTGGGAATGTTTGTTCCAGCTGTAGGACTCATCTGCAGGTATTGTCTTGTAACTGCTCATGCAAGTAAATTATTACATCAATCCATTATCACAAACAAATACTAGATGTGTTGCTCTCATGGTTGTACCAAACCTAACTCTCATAAGAATGGAGCCCCCAAAAAAGCAGTAATAATCTGTGTTGCCACTAGCGAAACCAATGAAGACAGAAAATGCTGGAACTAATTTTAGTGTTTAAATGTCCATTGCTTCGTTTCAATTCTAGTTGCTTTCTGTTTATAAAGATATTTATTTATAATATTTGTAACAAACTTTGAGTATCTAACAATTTTCTTCCCAGTTCTTTTTTTGTTGTTGAAATTCAACATTTTCTGCTAATATCAAACACTCCAAATGCTTTGTTACTTCAAGTAGGCACTATGTATCACTCGGCTGTTCAGTTTATAATGCAGACTCATTACCATACTCATTATTGTGAATTATGGAAGTTTCCTGGCTGGTCTTCATTAACCATCTGGCACTTAAGCACTGATTTGTGTTTATATATAATGTTAATTTTACAAAAGCACCTGAACATCTACTGGTAACACACATTTAATCTGTTTCCCTGTATTTTTGCAAAACCTCAAGGATTGTTCCAAAGCCATATTTTGCTTTACCTTTATTATTTTATTTACATACATGGATGACATAACATAATTGCATGCATACAATAACAGAGATAATTTTGTTCTCCTCTTTCAACTGCCTGTTCAGTAAAGTGGTTATTTTCTCCATCTTAAACAGTGGATACTTCAATGAAACCTTAGCCAGGATCAGATTTTCAGACTTTGTTTTTCACAAAGCAGTAGTTTTGGACTCAATAGGCTACAACTTTATTGCTTTAGATAAGTTTCCAAATTTGTTTTATAATTTGCTTCTGAAACATTGAGGAAATACATTTTAACAAGTACAAAATTTCAGTAATTACGTTCCTTTGCCCACAGAGGACTGGAGTCGAGTCTTAAAGGATCTGAAGGAAAAATATTACAGGTAAAGTGTAACTCCTTTTCCCTTTTCAATTCTGTAATATTGCTTTTCATTCTAGGTCTTGATCATTCATAATTTTCAGTGGAAACAAAATCATTTATAATTGCTGCACTATCATTATCAAATGTATTAAATCATCAAGGTTTTCCAACATCCATTTTAAAACATTTCAAATACATTTTATAAATATTTCATTATGGTAACAGCCTGGAAACATTGGGAAATGTATTAACCTCAAATTACAGTGTCTGCATCTTCAGCAAAATCTCCATCTTTCTAAGGAGATGTCTTCAGATTATTTGTGTGTGCCTACAGACTACTATTTATTTGTAAGATTTTCCAACTGAACTGTTGCCTTATCTAACTTGTGGCCTTGTACTACTGGGCCATTAAGAAAAATTGCCCTAGCATTGACAAGGTATATAGCTACCCGGGCAAACAGGGCTGCACATGGTCAAACTCAGAGACTGAGCACTCCTTCTCAAAAATTTTCATGGAAGAGCAATGTAAGCAGGTTCTGCGTGACCAAGAAATGTCACTGATCCATTTAACACTGGAGCCCTGGTTGGTGAACTGAGATACCAGAGCCCTGTGGTAGAAGATTTATGCACCTAAAGTGGGGCTTAGTATGTCTTTGAGGGTTTAAGTGTCTTGACCTACAGCTTGGATGTTAAACAGTGATCCTAACTTGCTTCCTGATCCTGGGTGCACCTAAAGGTGAACACCCCCTCCTGCCCTTCACAGACCAATCCAGGACAAAAGCTCAGAGCAGGTTTCATAGTACTGATGTAATTTTGAAAGAAGCTACAGTGTTTCCTCCTGTTTTCATATTCGGTTCTGTTTTCCCCCTCAAAGAATACAAACACACATGTTATGCCCTTTTTTTAAAGAGTTTGCTGTGTATGAGCTTCTGTGGTTAGACAAGGAGGTGGGTGGGAAAGCTGCTGAAGTTGTGTCATTGTGCAGCAGTAAACAAGAGAGCACATGTGCCATCTTGTGAAATATTTAGTTGGAGGACTTAGGTGGCAGCATGGCCTGAGGGTTTTCTCCTAACCTGGTTTTTATCATGCTCTGTATATTGTCACAGGTGAATGAATAGGGTAAACTCTCCATGACACATACTCTCCCTGCTTAGAAAAGAGCAGAGTCTTACTAAGAGCTTTCAAAGAAGCACTTTTGGGCTCCTTGAGAACTGCTCCTAGCAGAAGGTGTCATCTCCAAAGGACAGGATTGCATCTGCTGTGGTTACCCCAGCAAGCCCTGCAGGCCAGCTCGGGGTGCTCCCGCAACCAGGGTGTTGTCTGCCTGACCCATGCTGTCCACATGTGCCAAGATGCTTAAGCATGATGTTAGCTGGATTTTGTCCTCCTTCCCTGGGTCAGGCAGCTAATCCAGCTTTTACCTGGTGGTGTCACTGGCAGTAAAGAGGTTTCTTACCTCCCAAGACCATTTTCTCCCCCACACCTGTGAGAGGCATATATTTTTAGAGCAGAATGCTGTCCAAAAGGAATAAAGAGAGTTTGAAGCTACCAGCATAATAGTAGAATACCTGGTTATAATGTGTTCAAGAACAGTAGTGCAATAGTGAGTCATAGACTTAGGATAGGTGAAAGTTAGGTAATTTATGTATTGTCCTGATTTAAAGCAGATAAACTCCACTCCTCTGCATTTCCCTGAACTATGCTATCAAGTAGATATATTGACCATTCTTCTCTTGGGAACATGCAATTTATCTAGAAAGTTCCTGATTATTTTGGCCTGGGCCTACACATTAATTGAAATAGATGCTGAAACATAAGGCTGACATAGCCAGAATATCAGTACTATTAGAGAGGCTGACAGTAAGCTAATCGTAATATAATGAAATTGTATACTGCAGACATCCTGCAAAAGCTTGCTTTTAAATTGAATTGCCACTGGGATGCTGCGTTAGTGATCTCAGCAGGTATGTCCTCATACATAGGATTGGGGGGACCTTTATGCAAGTGTCTTTATGCAAGGGTAAATAGCAGGACCTGTGAAAATCTGTGATCAAACTCCCAGTCTTCTGACACCTGGTAAATCTATCAAGGACTCTGAGCACCTCTGTAAGGTGTGATATTCACCAGCCTCACCAAAACTTGCCAGGAGTTTGTTTCTCAAAAGTATGAAAGAGAGAAAACTTTTGACGAAATGTGTATGAACTTGTTCACAGTTTGAGAACAAGGCTCTGTGTGTTTTCCAGTCAGTGGAGTGACAAAATCCAAGCCCTGGTCTTTTTCTGACACAAAGGAAATATACTAGAAACGATTTCATTTTGCAGACTCCTCCTTCCTCTCAGGCATTTTGTGCAGCAGTTTCTTTCTGTACAAAGTCCCCTGGAGGTCTCTGAGTGCAGGGGTGCTGCTGCTGCTGAAATAGCTCTGCGTGGCTCTGCTTATGCTACCTGCTTCTGACCCCCATTAGAAGTTCAGCTGGGTGGGAAGGCTGATCCTTTGGGGCTTGTTTTTTGTGTCCTCCTGCACTTTCCTCGTAAATGCGGGAAGTAGCCTCATTCCTTTTTTTAAATAGCATAATTTTAACTAATGCTTTCACTACCTCCTTCCTCATTTTGAGTTCCCACTAGTTAAATGTTACTGACAGTAGGAATAGCCCAAAGAGCACGCTTTATGGATTCACTGTTTGTATGACAATTATCTTATTTAAAATAAGACTGTATATTACCAGTCCATTGCAATAAATGGAATAGATTTCCGTTCATAATAACACCTAATGACTTTTGAGCAATTATCATTATTTTTCAGCTCTTGCTCTGCCTTTAGATTCTCAAAAGTCAACACTTCAGATGAAGGATTTCTGCCCTTTGCTGTACTGATACATACAATTAAGCTTTGAAGATAATGGGTCTTCAGACTGTGATGGCATCAATTAGCTATGATATTCCTTTGGGTAAATTGCCAGAATGATAGAAGCATGATGATAGAAAACAGAAAATTATTTGCTTAAGTGAAACTGTGCTTCTCCAGATTGTATTATTATCATCAGTGGTAGTTATGGAGTAGTAGGAATAAACATTTTAGGAGTAGGTGTATTTAATAACAATAGAAAAATCAGTTTGTGTGTAATCAATGTGTACTGGCATGCTTTCAAACCAGTGCACAAGCTAACCTTTAACAAGGATTTCCACAGCACTGTCTGCTACTTGCCGTTTCTCTTAAACCAACACTCATTACTTCGTACAACTTCTGAAACATACAATGAATTTTCATATAATCAGAACTGAGCAATTATTACTCTAACCACCTTTGAAAGAGGAATTGCCATTTAAATGAACTGCACTGTTTTCCAAATTAAACCCCTAATGTACGCATATCCAGAATTTTCAATTACATTTTATAGTGCCTATTGCAAACCATTCTGTTCTACCAGAAAATCACATTCATTTCTGAATTGTACTGTCACTTTTATTGATCTTTATTGCTTTAGTCACTGCTGCCATAGCCTCTCTACCTTGTTCAACAGAATGTATCAGTGCAGCCCTTCCCTTTGAAAGAAGACATTATATTTTGTCAGAGGTTAAGGCTTTCATTGTATAAACAGTTGTTACTGCTGCTGTAAAGCTTACCTATATGGAGACTGACCAGTTGTTCACATATTTGATCTGAAGCAATATGCATGCATTTTCCAGGAAACATTGTTATTGCATGGGTAAACTTCAAATTAATTTCACTATTATTCTGTGCAGCTGCACACTGTGATTAGATGGCAGAAGTCAGTAATCACTGGCTCAATAGTGCTCTGTGTTTTGGAATATCTGGTTTTTGGGAGCATTTGTGAGAGCCATTAGAGCAGACATTTGGGGGGAGATATCTTAGAGTAGGTGCCTTAGTCATTGCCTCTATTGTAGATTTGTACAATGCGTCTCGTGTTGTCTTCAGCCTGCAAGTTCCTGGAGAATGGCTATTTATTTTGAAACCTTTATGTGTACGATGGTGAAGCAGCAATCTCTGGAGAACAGCAGTATTACCACTGTTGAGTGAGATTTGACTTTGCATAATTACCTATGTGTTCTTCTTTTTGAGTGCCGCTTATTCTGCTTAATGTTGCATTGCCTGACAACTTGAGGTGAAAGCACTGTTAAGACTAAGTGTGGTGCTGCATAGTCTCTGTGCTTGTTCTGCAGACTTCCCAGTGAGTCAGAAAAGCTGTCTGTCAGCATCCTAAAACCTTGTATTGGCATTATCATGCCACCACTAATTTTTTCCCACACTCCAAATGAACATCAAACTGCTCAAAGTCAGGGGATCAGCTTCTGCCTCCATCTGTGAACATAACTGAAAATAAATAAGCTAAGAATTGCATTGGACTGCAGAATGTGGACTGTGCAAGGAACAGTCTGGATCAGGTTGTCTGTAGGAAAGAACTACAGATTCTTCTGATTTACAGGTAAATAATCATCACAGCATGCACACATATCAAAACTTGCACTGATTTTCTTTGCTTTAATATATTCAATGAAATATATATATGTATATGTATGTGGTAATCCACTTTTAATCTAGTATTCCTTTCATGTTCCTGAGTAGAATATGACTGTAGTGGGCATTATTATCTTCATATGAAATATTTCTTCTTTTTTGGAAGTTTTGCAAATTACATACATATATTTAATGTACTACATCATTATAATTTCCTCATCAAACACAGAGCCAGCTGAACTAAATTGCTTCAGAAAACTTTCTGTAATTACACAGTATATTCAGATATGCCATACATTATAAAATAAATTACTCTCCTTGAAACTCCATAGATCAGACTGGCCTTTAGGTTTCATTTACAATGATCCAGAGCATCGGCGATTAACTCATGAAGCCAGCCCATGAATATACAGTTGGAAGTATCTGCTATTTTTGATGAGGCAGATTTAAGGGAAAGAGTGTACAGAAAAGGGCACATTCATTTTCTGTCATATTTTGATAGCCCAGAATACCTAAAGAGGTTGCTATTATAGAAGGATAAATACACTTACACTGAAGGAAGACTGCCAAATGGATACTGAATGGTTGAGAAGGGACATCTGGTGATATACCATTTAAAATGATTAATAAATATTTTTTCCTATCGCTGCTATCTCATAGTCATAATATTTAAATTAATTTTTAAAGTTTCCTCTAAACTTTTGAAGTTTAATATTCACCTTCAAGTATATATTCCTTGAATGTTTCTTCTTTTTATCTGGGATTAAAAAAAAGTTATGGGTGACAATATCCTGTAGTTTAATCCCCATCCCCATCCCCTGTCTTGCTCAGGAGATCTGTCTAAAAGCTAGATTCTGTGATGTATAGAATATGGTGGCCAGCCACCAACATTATACTTAAACATGTGCTCAGCTATCGCTGAAGTAAGATTTAAATGTGTTTAAATCCCTTGCCAAGAAGGGAGCATTGCAGAAATAGGACTCATAAGCAGAATTGTTAAGGAGCTTGTTCCAACACCTTTTACTTATTCAAGAAATTTTATTTATTAATTCTATAATCTACACTGTCTGCAATAAAAAAAGTCATTTAAGCTTACTTTAAATGGTTGTTCAGGTAAGGATATAAACTCTAGGGAGAATAAAAATGAAGACACCTGTCACCCACTCTGAAGAGAACAAATGCTAATTGGAAACCTTCACAACTTTGACTGAAGATGATGTAAACCAAGTTAAAAAAAGAGAAATTGGCACTGAGTTAATTTTCTGTGTGGACAGCTGAATCTGAAATGGACAGTGGCAGTGAATAAAAAACACATGAACAAATGGTGATGATTATGGTGATAATATACATGACTATGGAGAGAGCAGATAAGCAAGATCTACATTAAGCAGATAAGCAATGTGATCTACATTTACCCTGAGACACTCAATAAACTGAAGTCCTCAGTCCTCTTACAACACTGGTTACCTATTGCCTGAAGAAAACCACTCACTGGGTGTGACTGTGGAGGAAAATCTGCTTCTTGAGGGAAAGTTAAACAGTAATTATTCCTGGATGCTGGAAAGAAAATGGTACAGGAAAACACTTTTGTCCTGGGCCACTGAACTACAACAGTGTGCTGAACCCAGTGAGTCAATATAGCCTTGACAAGGAAATATTCTAATTACATCAGGCTGAAAATTACTAACCATGTAAAATCTCTGGTTTCGTGATGCATTAGAATTTCTCCCAAAAGCCATTACCAGCTAATTACTCACCCTTGTCAGGGCCCTTCTACCAAAGTCATCTCTCTTCACTATCTTCTAGTACTAATAGCCATCACAACTTTTCCCCCTGTTAATATTAAGGTTCTTTGCTCTTTTGTGTAAGCAAGCTTTTTTCTTTTTCTCCCTTTTTTTTCCTTTCCGCTTCTGGTTTTATAACTGCTTGAACCATTTCATTTAGAGCCATAGAAATTGTTCCCAGCCTGAAGAACAACCTGTTGTTTCTCTTTTAGATATGAAAAATGGATTGCATATCTGATAGCCTGGGTTTTTTCCAACAGTATCAGTTGGTATAATACGGGACATAACCTCTCCCAGCAATACTTTTCTCATTCTGCTCCACAGGGACTTTAAAATTCATTCAAGTACACTTACTGAATTATGAGTGCTGTGCCTGTAAGACACAGATGGACACCTGCACTGTTTGTTTGTGGAGTTATTGCTGGCTCTAATGGCACTCAATCACCGGGCAGACACTATCTAGTCTGACAGGTGAAAAAGCTTAAAAAAATTATAGGACATTTATATTGTCATGGGCAGCAACAGCTTTCAGCTTCCCGTGTTTGGAGACACGTTCCTGAAAACTGGACAACATGAGAGTCATAAAACAATTTGTCCATGTAAGCCAGAGATAAACCACTGCAAACACATTTGCACAGTTATCAGTCATCTATCCATGATAGAACATGAAGATCTCACACGTAGTTTGTCAATAAAGTATTATTTCTACGTTGATTATATTTTTAAGAATCTTGTATAATGCCAAATTATGAACCTAATTATTTTTGAAAACGTAATGTTACAAAGACTGCCCTTCATGTAAACTTAAACCAAAAGCAATCAAAACCAACCACAGTAATAAACATCCTGATATAGTTCTACTGTTAGACAAGAACTAAAATTTCAAAAAGGAAAAATCAGTTTAAATGTGGCCTCCCCAATGAAGTTAGATGCATTCTATAACTCTTCAGCTCTTGTGTTCAACAGCCAACAAGGTAGGTATGTAAACTACTAGAGCAGCCCACCACATGAGTGAGTGCTCCGGTTACAAAATACAGAAAGTCGTGACCATAGTCTTTTTCTTTCTACTTCTCAGTGGAAAATCCAATTCTGTTGATCTCTTAATGGAAGGACTTATTCCACAACATTTGATCTCTGTAGTGATTATAAGGAAAGCAGAAGTCTTGTGTCATTCCCTTCACTGCTCTTGTTTCTCACTGAAGGGTAACAGTTTTCTGCTAAAAGCTAATTTTCTTTTTATTTACTTCCAATAATCATAATTGGAATAGCAGTACACTTAATAGCATGCTGAAAGCCTGACTAAGAGATCCTGTTCTCTAATGTATTTTAATGTCAGTCTGTCCTGCTTTTCCATGAATGTGCAGAGAACTCAAATATTTGCACATGCAAATCTAGTAAATCTAGTAGCTGCCTGAGCAAACACAAGCACACTATTGAAACTTCTTATGAGCTTTTTTTAGAAGTTCTGCTGTAAGAACCTGATTCAAGGTCTGACTTTATCTGACAAAATACTGACAGTCCATGAAAATAAAAAAAATTCCACTTTTTTTAGTGCCTATTCAAAGGCTATATTGGTAGGCATTGGTATGTATTTACTATTTGTTGTGCATTTAAAATACGTGCTTAATGTATTATGGAATGATACATTACTGTCTCACTGCTGCCCAGTCTCATTCCAGGAGCCCTGCCTGTAGCACTGCTGTTTTCCCACCCTCTCCTCTGATCTCTCTATCCCTCTTCTCCACCTGCCCTGAACCTTCCTGTCCTACACTCCCGTTCTCTTTCCCCAGGATGCACCTCAACTGCGGAAAGCTTTTGATTCTCCTGCTGTTGACAGAAGGGAAGAAAGGAAACAGTGTAAAAGTTCAGGACTACAGCTGCCGTTTTCATGAAAATATTCATACCTTTTCCTTCCCCTTCCCCTTTGTGCTCTCCATCCCCACCCCCGCTCTTCCCTTCTGTCATGGGGTGGAAATTACAGTAACCATTTCTGGGACCATGTGTGTTCTCTGCCAGTGGAGAACCTCAGTATTTTTAAAAACTTTGAACATAAAGAGGAAAAGAAGACTGTGACATTGCATGAGTGTTTGATCAATATCCATCATCGTTCAGGCTCGAAACCAAATCCAGTATTAGTCCTATTACACATATAGTGGAGCTTCTGAAGCACCTTGTGGATAAGAGCTGTATTCTCAAATAGTGGGATTTGCAAGACATGTGAGCCTATTATGTGATCCGAATGGATAAATAGTGCAGATTCTGGGTGATAAAAGTGACATGGTATTTTATGTACTGCAGATTGACAACATTGCTGCAGCAAGGAAAAACACGTTTTTAACATCCTACAATTCCCCAGGGCTAATTCCCAACCAGTGATAGTCTGCATGTGACATAACCAATTTTCTTTCCTGTAGGTAGAAAACTTTGCAGTTATGAGTAGTGAAATCCTGGCAGCTGGATAACTAATTTGTTAGTATCAGTGTCCGTGGAACGAGTTGGGAACACAGAGGGGAGGAGGAAGCTGAGGGTCTGTGTGCGAATGTGTGTGGTGCATGCACACACATGACTGTGTGTGCAAGGTTTAGGATGGTCATTAGACAATCCTCACGTTTGAATCCTTGAAACCCACCCACTTTTTTCTTACAGACTATGGGAAGTACAGTAGCCAACAACGCATGAATACTAGATGTAATCAGCCAGAAAAGTGTCTGTTTTTCTTATTTTCTGAAGAAGTTATTTAATAATTTAAGTGTTCTCTCTTTGTATAAAAATATTTTCTCAGTCACCTTAAAAAAATTACAGTGCATTTGTTATTCTTTTCTGCTATTCTATTTGTAAACTATTATATTAGAAATATGTCCAAGTAGTGATGAAGACTACTTTGTGTTAGACAGTTCTCCGTTAGTTATTAAGTCATTTATTTGTGCTGTGTTTTGAATGGCCCTAATAATATTTGCCGCATGAGCCTCAGAGATATGTTATAGATTCACAGTGGTATTTTGAATCACAATGTTAAGTCTCTAAAGAAAATTAATTACTTTATTGCAAACGTAATTAATCTTGCTTGTAACAGTTTTTAAATCTGATTGGAAAGCAGACTAGACAAAGAAGTGCAACTGAAGTATAAAATGATGTTACAATATGGCTTCAGTTTTTTCTCCTTAGCTTCTGATATTCTGATAGAAAACAAACTTGCTTTAGGAAAATATCACACCCTATTTCAATAAAGATATAAAACATCCACCTGGGCATGTATATTTATATTTACGCTTTTGATAAAACGTATTTCTGCAAGCCCGTAAAAACTGAGGGGAATATGACCGTGTGAATCTTCAATGAAAATCTGCCAGGACTTTTTTCATTTCTTATTTTTTAATAGGTCAGTTAATTAAAGAAATAGTTTAAACCAAAGATTTTACAAAAATGCTGACAGATATTTGCATTACTAACAAAGGTAAGCATACAGATGCATAGTCATGCATGTTTATACATGTGTATGTGTGCATACAGAGAGTAATGGATATGCACAATGGTAGATATGGTTCTGCAGTGCCCATTCACACTCAGGTTTTTTGGCTGCTCTGTCAACAATAAAGTGGCATAAGACAGTCTTTTTTCTGGTATTTGCCTACTCAAATATTTTATTTCTGCTTTGCAGAAAAAGCACTGAAAAGTAACTGCAGAAATAATCTCATAAGCTTTTTAGAACCTGAATAATTTTATAGTGATATTTTAGAACATGACCCTGAAAAACTTTGGTACCTTGTAGTCCGGTGAAGGATTGAATGATGAATATACTGCACCTAGGAAACAGAAGAGCTGTGAACTTTTCAAATGCTTTGGCAGCAAAGTGATTTGTCAGAAAGAATAAAGGACTTAAATTTATCATCCAACATGAAGCAATTGCTCTCTGGGTGAACTTTTGTAAAAATCACACTAAGTCTGTGCAAAATTAATCCATGGAATTTCAAGAGCATAATTCTGGAGGTGAATATGACCTCGTGTATCTGAAGCTATGATATACCCTAAACTTACAATCTAGAGACTCTTACTGAGAATTTTAAAGCTCAGAATGTGTGATCTTACAGCACTGTTTCTAATGGTTACCAGAGGATATATACCTCATGTAAGAGAAAACCTTCAGGAGACTGAAAGCTTTTCTTGGTAGGTGGAGAGATGTAATGTATTAGTTTTTATATTATTTTATAACAATTATTAGAAGTCAGTTCAAGACTGGTGTTTAATTATGTGAAATTTGGACAAATTTGCCTTTGCTTCCTGCATGTCAAGTGCTTGATTCTGCATGAGAAAAACCCCTCATGCCCTGACGAGTCCTGCCTTCCTGACCTGGAAAGTGCTAAATGTAGGGACCTCTCCTTGGGAGTTAATCACTGCACAGTTTTCCTGTTCTGGTTTATCCCTAGACATCTGAGTCTAGGATGTAGGCTTGAGACAGAGGACTGGATTAAATGGACAGGATACTTGGTCTGATTCATTATGAGTACTCCCACTTTCTGTTCACATAGTCTGTTTGAACGCACCTCAGCCCAGAGAACACAGGGCTCTTCAGAGAGACAGCTGCAGTTATTTTATCCATTTCACCTAAATCTGGGGAAGGTTAGACTTGCTGAAGACAGTTTTAACTCAAATCAGTGCTAGAAAAGGTAATAATAGACCTCCATTTCTCGTTCCACTCTCACAACATCATAGTCTCCGTCAAAATTGCATGTATGGTGCCACCTCCTAGAGGCTGTGTCCTTCTGACAAGCTAAGAGCCCTAGAAAGGAAGGTCTCCACTGGTGTTTTCTCTTTAGTCTCCTTCAGAAGACTGGATATAAAATGTCAAAGGGTCCAGATGGATGTATGCCACTAAATGCTGAAACACTTTCAAAATGCACTTCTAAAATTTGTTTAGAATTACTTTCAGAAGCCTCTGTCATGAATTCCCAACTGTAGGCATGTTACAAGCCTGTGACATTTTTCCTTAGGTGCACTGAACTCAATTGGAAGGGAACCCTCACTAAAGTCACTAGAGCTGCTTGTACATTAAGATACTGCTTCTATCGAAGAGAGCAAGATCTGGGCATACTGTGGATAAATATAGGAAAACAATTAAATTTTTTATTATAAAAATATTAAAATTATATAAAGATTTTGCCCTCTGATCTGATTTCATAAATTCTCTGAATTTTCTGCCACAGAAATTGTAAACACAAATTAAAATCATGCTTTTGGCTTTCAATAGGATGAGAAGATAGCTGGAGGGCATTGTTGTTCATATTCTTGCACGGATAACTGAAATAAATCTTTCTTAACTGTCAGGTACAACTGTGATTAGAAGTGTTGGTCAGTCTCGAAGTCTGCCAACAGGAGACATATGTACAAAAGAACACAGACAACAGTTGTTGCAAAATAAGTAACTGAAGATATCACATGCTAGGTAGGCATTTGTGTTCAAATGCCTGCTTGGTAGGTATTGATTTGTGTGTTCAAGGCTATAATTCTTGTCCAATTTTGACATGTGTATCCAGATGTCTACCTGCTGAAAATTGGTTCTTTAGGATTATTTCAGAAACAAAAATCTTTTCCCATAGAAACATGCATTTAGAGGTTGCTGAACTCTCCACTTTCTACTCACCCATTTTGTGGAAATTTCTCATGATTACAGGATACAGTATAGTGACTCTTTAAAATTAACCTTGTAGTACTGCCAACAACGAAAAGAAGAACAAGTGCAGCTGGAGACAGAGGGAATATATTTAGGATTAAGGTTATGTCTACCCAGCATGTTCCTACTGATAAGCCCAAAGACCATCCAGTCCTACGGAGATGCATGGGGGCTGTCCTCTCTTTGTGATCGACATAACAGATGACAGGACTTCCAGGAATATGGTTAAGTCTTTTTCTTTTTCACACACATTTCACGTATCCTACTGGAACTCAAACAACATCAAAGGAAACATAGCTGAGAGACAGGCTTTGTGAAACTGATTTTTGCAAATTCTTAGACCAAGAAAAATGTTTTCATGTTCTTTTCTTTCATTTCTTAGTCAGACCAAGACTGTTTCTTACAAGCATGGTCCCTTCCAGATTTCACATCCAGGCTACTTCTACACTGTACTACTGTACAAAATCCTATGAAATTATCTATTAGAAAATAACTATCAACCCAGTGGTTATAACCACTTCCATTTTTTAGAACAAGAGAAGTCCTGAATATACATTAGGGAAATGTCAACAACATGCACTACACGAAGGATTTCCATTAACACAGAAACTCCTCCAGGCCTAAAGGGAACACTTGACAGTTAACTCCATGGCAGAGCGGAAGACTGAAGAAAATGGTGAAATTTTTCTTGTGCAAGTCTGAGGGCTTCCACACTTCCACATCCCTGCACTTCAGTGCTTGGTAGTGTACCAGCCCTGCATCCTTTATTAACCAGCCAAGAGTAAACAGGCATGCAGAAAATTCTTAATGTTTGTACGCTGTGAGTTGAAAGGTGTATTGCCTCTCACCAGGTAACTCTGACTTGCCCTCACTGTAAAGGAAAGTCAAATTGTGTCCCACAAAGGCTAGACATAGGTTTGTGTAGAATGTATTTGCTAAACAAAGAGGGATATCTCCCTTACACTTCTAATTTGAATTCATTACCAAGCAATATACAACCTTCTGGTGCAGTTTTCTAGCGGACATGTACAAGAAATATGACAAGAGTAGGCTGAAGTCTTGCCATTATTCATCCATAAAAAAACTGGAGCATAAAAATCTGTAACTTCCATGTTTGGGGTATTTGTGATTCCAGAAGAGCAAATTACTTGCAACATTTTCACATAGAAGAAATGAGAGTGAACTCAAATTGCTCAGGACAAAACCCCACTGAAATTAAAATGAAAGTGCAGCAGTTAGATCATATCTACATTTCAAACCAAAAAGGAGTTTGCTAAGGACTATCAAAGCCTCATGCCATGTAAGTGGAAATATTTTATGCATGCAGATGGTCTATGGTATTTGGCTTATTATTACAGTGAAACAGGTAGGAACATAATGATATCTTACATAAATATGTTTCTTTTTGAGCATTTACAGCTGTTTTGCTTGTTTGCCTTCACTGTACATTTGAGCAACTGGTCATTTCAGTCAAGGATTAAATTCTTCCCTACTGAAAGAAGCATTTAGTACTCAGGAAATCTTTGCTAAATTGTCAGAAATGAAAATTATATTATATTCTATCTCAAAGGCGGATTATTACAGTTCCCTAGCAGGTATGTTGTACAAAGCCTGGACTGCAAAGGATAGTGAACTATTAATTTATGAAGTCCCTTTCCAAAAAGGAGACAGTAACAAAAGAAAAGGTGAGTAATGAATTCCACCATCACCAAACTTATATTTCCTTTTGCGGAGGATTTCAAATGAATACACGTTTCTTTTCCTTCCAGCTCCATAGAAAACTTAAGGACCTGTAGCATATGATAGAGACCCTTAAAGCAGACAAGAGGAGGATCTCCCATGTGTGAAGAAAACCTTGTAAAATTTGATGTAGAAGAAAGGGTGATTTTACTGAGAAGACCTGAAGCTTTTCAATTTACGTATCCTGTGAGTCACATGCTCTGCAGCACCTGATGTGAGAGAGCAACTGTGAGAGAGCACAAGGTTTCATCCCATCATCATTCTGGCTCTGGAGACCTGTGCTGCCATTTCATTTCTTCTCCTACCTCTGGAGGGAAGGGTGCGAACCATAACATCTTTCTCGAGGTGATGTTTTTACTCATTGCATCACAGTATTTTTAAAATCAAACATGGCAGATTTTCCCATTTTGAAGCAGATATATCTCACATTAATAATACATTTCGAGTATTATTATTATTATTTATAAATATGCCATTTTTGCGTCCTCATCCGACTTCCTGTTTGGGGGTGTCTTGGTGTCTTTATACTACATCTCTGAAGCTATGCCTTTACTGCTGCCCACTGCACATCCAGATTTGCCTGTGATTTTCTACCATTTTGTTTCCTGTATAGCCATTGTTATGGAGTACATTCCCTTCTGTTTTTTTAATATAAGTGCAAGAGAGCCACGAGAGCCAATAGGCTTGGTGCCATTGTGCAATATTTTATGGCTTGGTGCCATTGTGCAATATTTTATGACACTATGGAGCTAAGTGGTAGCAAGAGCAACTCATAGAAAACAACTCACTGTCACAATTATTTTTACCTATAAATTCACTAAAATAATGATTCTTACTGATTATCTCTAATTTATTTGCTGTTACTTCAGTGTATTACGGTACTTTATACACATATGTAATTCCTTTAGCCATATTTCTTAATTCCTCCACTGCAGGCAATGCTTAAAATGTCATTAAAAGCCATGAAAATCTTAATCCTCTGAAGACTTTGAAACTGAGATATGGTTTTTTTCCAAAAGATACATTCAATTCTGAGATACACTCAGGCATGAATGAAACAAAACAATTCAATTTATATTTATATGGTCACATTCATATGAAGTTTCATAAAATTCTGATTTTTTTTACTGAAAGACGAGAGTAATAGCAAGATAAAACCTTGCAGAACTGACAACAGTGCCTTTGGTGCATGCAGGAAGTGACAACAGAGTGGTGTGATGGATTAGGAAGAAATGAATGTTAAAATAAAAAAGACAGAGGCCAATATTTTGTCATTGTGTCAATAGAATAATATTGGTGTCAGGAGAAAATAACAAAACTGGAGAAGGTGGTTGTAATCCATGCTACTTGAATGTAAAATTAAGAGAGGGATTAAATGAGAAAAAGTTTCAAAGAGCAAAACTGCCAATACTTGAGAAATCACAAAAAAAGTGTAGCTCTGCACAGTCATGAGAGAGCTGAAGGGAAACACAGATAAAGTAAGCAGAAGTCAATTGACAGGACCAGGTTGGAGGAACTCCGAAGGAAATTTTGTAAATTGAGTAGTGGAAACTTGCCTTTGTTGTTGTAGAGCTAGTGATACACCTCTATTCTCTAAAGAAAAAGAATCTGTTTTCACTATTATGAACTTTTTAAATATAAGGGTTAATACCTTGTATGGATTAAGACAGAAATTATTGAAATACCCATCCTGTGATAATAAAGGATGGTCATTCTCAAGCTGTCTTCAAATGTTTATAACAGAGGAAGAAGAAAGGGGAACAGAAGAGGGACACCATTAAGCTATATTCTGCATAAGGAAATCTGAGAATTCCTTGCAGATTGAAAAAATAGAGATCATCTTGCAATTTTTAACCTAGATTTGAAATCTAATTTTCCTATGTTTGTTCTCTGCTGACTGGTGCAGTTTGTGCTGTACAGGCTGGACCTCTGGCTGAAGGCTGTCAGGCAGTGAACGCTGACACTCCTTTTGCTCCTTCTCCTTAGCTCCACAGAGGCACCAGGTCAGCTCACTTGTCCTTCCATTAACTTCTGTCATCCTGTTCTCTGAGAAGACAGTAACAGCTGAACATAAAGCTTTCTCTCCAGGTGCATGCACAGTTTTAATCACTAATCCTGTGTCTCTGCTGAGCAAAGGGTCAGAGTTTGCTGAGACTGAGCTGGTTGTTGTAACACACCACACTTATGCACAGAATGATTCCAGTCAGCACTGGTCACGCAGCACAGGCCCAGGTTATGATGAAACTGCCTGCATTGCACTGCTGCTGTAATAACATAGGGGTAAAAAAATAAAAGTAGAAATAGGTAGCAGCATAGTAAGAATAGTTTCTAAGGCTTGTGAGGGTAAACAATGAAAAAATAATCCTTAAAACTCTGAAGAGATGGAAAAACACCATCAGTGGTCAAGGCAGGAGCTACAGCTGTTAAAGAGCAGGACTTAGAGAGCTGGAGGAGCTGACCTGGTCTCTGCTCCTGAGATGGAGGGATGAAGGAGCCACAGTGAGGTCTGACTCCCCAACAACGGAGTTTTGAGAGAAACAGGAGGAAAAGTTGGACGTATAAGATTTATACATCACTTTTTGTAGCACTTGTTTCAAAGAGAAGTGGTTACCATTTGTTTGCATTTCATTTTTGTATCTAGAATATTGGTACTGGTACTTCACAACTCTCACATCTTTGCTTTTTTTGTATGCATATTTTCTTTACAAAACATTCTACTAGGGTTTTGCCAACTGTGGTGAAGTAGGATTTTTGAACGTATATGCATATTTTCATGTTAACTTTCCTAAAAATATTGTGTCTTTCCTGGCAAGATACTTGAAATCCATACAGAACTCCAGCCTATCCATTTCAAAAGACTGAATTATCAAATTGGAATTACATGAACTCACCAAATAGACAAAACCAAGCATTTTGTATCAAAATAATCTCAAGTATAATGGAATGGATGATTACAGTTTATGTCTCATTACTTCTTTAGTACTTTTAACATACCCTTAAAGCTTGTGTGCAATATTTTTCACATATAACAGCATTCCAGAGCTAGGTTGTAATCTCTTTAATTACATGAATACTTTCATTGATTTATATGGGATTCTTCGTATAAATAACCATAAAAAAAAGTATGTCTATTCCCTATGCTCACATTCTAGCTTGCAGTTTTATAAGGTTATGGTAGTGCAAAGTGCTTGATATTAAATCCTTACTGACAAATGAGGAGGTTTATTTTACTGACCAAATTGCAATGTGTGCAGATTAATAAAAATATGACTTACTGAGTTCCATGTCATGTGTATAGAGGAGCATGGAGAATTTATGCAATTCTGGAGGGGGAATGCTGTGTTCAGAACAAGTTTATGAGTCCTCATCAAGAGGAGAAACACATGAGTTACGAGCTTCTCTTTAAAGTGCTGTTATTTGCAGTAGTAAAAAAGGCCAGCTTCCCCGGCTGGCTGTATGAGCTTCACACCCCACAATCCGGGGAGGTGAGGAGACAGAAAGGACTGCAGAGCTGCCACTGAATGGAGATCTACACCAAGATGAGGAAACAGCCAACAGGAAAGTCAACAACTCAGTGCTGAGTCCTGCACCTGGGAAGGGAGAACAATGCAGGCCACCAACATAAAGGACTGTATTGAGGGGAGTGATGCCTAAAATAGGAGTACCTGAAACAGAGGCTGAGCAAAGTTAGTGGATAAAGGTAGGAATTTATTGAAGGCTTTCAACTGGTACACCTTTGGGCAGGACAGAGCCTGGCCGAGGCTGAAGCTTCAGCTAGGTTGGGCCCAAGATGGACCCTGACCATGAGTTTTCCCTACAGATATAGATTTGGTACATTTGCATATCAGGCGTTAATTGTCCAATTACAGTTCCAGGTAATGAAGTAATATTCCCCCATTCATCCCCTTTCCAATTCATTTTTGTTTATACTTAGGCCTAGGAGGGAGACCTTGGTTCCAAGGCCTAGAAGGAATTGTTTTGTCTAACCAGAATGTGAAGAGACCTTGCTAAGCACATAATATGGAGTTCAGAATTACATGCTAGTACAGCGCAGGAGTAGAAAAACCCAAAAGCTGATACTTAAGGCATCAGGAGCAGTCAGTGGGTGGAGGGAAATCAGTATCCCTTTCTACTCAGAAATACTTCGATCACCTTCAGTGATCAATGGGGATCAACGTTCTTGGTGGGGAACCAAATAACAGCCAATACTTATGAAGAGAAGATGGAGCCATGATCTTTCCAATAGTGCATGGCAGGCACAACAGACACAAACAGCAACAACAGAGGTTCAGACTGGATAAGGGTTCAAAAAACCTTTTTCCTCATTAGGGCAGCCAAGCAATGGCGCGCTTTGTCCAGGGAGGATGTCCTGTGTATATTCTAGTTTACAAGACTCAAGGATTTTCCACATCCAGCTGGGAGAAGCCCTCAGCAAACAGGTCTGGCCTCACAGGCGAATCTGCTGTGAGCAGGGGACTGGACTGGAGGTCTTCTGAGCTCCCAGCCTGTAGTATTTAGTAACTCTGCAATCCTTCATGGCTCTCAAGTGGCCAAGAGATGGTAGCTGGACAGGATGTCTATCTGTGTCCCAGGAAATGCCTGAGCAGCTCTTCCTTGCTCACTTTTTGCTAAAAAGTAGGATGTGGAATACCCAGTAACCCAAGTCTACTGTTTGTCATGTGTGATACCTCTGGTGTGAGAGACATCAAGGTATCAATAACCTCAGCCTTGTGCTACGCCTTACAACACAAAATGAGTGAAAACTGTAGCAGTCAAGGTGGAAAGCCTTGTGCACGTCAGCAAAATAGCAGGAAAAACAAAAACTCTGCAAAGACACCTTTTAGTGTTGGAGAACTAAGACATCACTTTATTCTGGTCGGGATGTTGTCCTGGCCAGGATGTGCAATAGAAATCATTTCATCCACATATTGCCTAGATTGTGTGGAGAAAATCATTCCATCACACGTGGCATTACACATTACCTGATGTTTCCTGTATTTATACGGACAAAATCCAAGAAATTCCAGTCTGTTGGTCCTAAATTACACAATCGTTGGTATCCAATCTCCTGTTGGTTATTGATCGCTTCACCTTCAGTGCTAATTTGGTCCTCATTCTTTGGTTCTCTTACTGGCCTTCCCCTAGACCTGGTGTCTCTGACCACATCAGGGGTAATCTTTGAGGCTGATGTTTCTTAATGCTCGTTAATGTGTATCCATCTCCCATGTATCTTCTGGCTACCCCCAGCCAGCGGAGATGTTCAGCTCACCAGGCCTTGCCCGGTGAAACAGGATCTTTTGAAAAGAAACCTCAAGTCCCCTCCCCTGGGCAAAGGCGAACAAACCCCTGAATAAAGTCAGTTAAAAATATTTTAAAGGTTTGTATAATTTCCAACACATGTCCTTACAGTGTAAAAGAAGAGGGGGGAACGCTGTTTTTCCAGAGCTGCTTACTGGTACAGGAACCAAGGAGAACGAACCATGTTCCTCGGCCTGAGAAATGCATAAGAAAGGGAATTAACAAGGTCCAAGAGGTGACTGTGGTAAGCCTATGGCAAACCTCAACTGAGCTGATGAAGAGCTCTCCTTCAGTTCAGTGCCAGCAGCTGCTGCAGTGAGGCTGCCTGAAAGAGCACATACTCTCTGGTTGTTTCACTCCGTGCCAGCAAAGCTACCATTCCATTCTGACAAATAAATTGCATGGAAAATAGCATCGTTATCAACAAAGAGCCTGCCTCTGTGCAGTCGTCAAAACTGGATGAAACATGATTAGGTACAAACAAAAATACGCTCTCCAGAATATTTAGGATACTAAAGAACATTTTTGCAGCACCCTAGCAAGGCACAGTAAGAAACCTATTAATAACTTCTGATCAATTTGTCCTTTTGAGTTAAACGTGGAGCTCTGGTGGAGCTTCTCCTGGAAAGAAGG
The DNA here is from genome assembly GCA_018881555.1 of Amblyornis subalaris. Lineage (NCBI taxonomy): Eukaryota > Metazoa > Chordata > Aves > Passeriformes > Ptilonorhynchidae > Amblyornis > Amblyornis subalaris. The sequence goes on along the minus strand of JACAXG010000117.1, from coordinate 1,032,197 downwards.
AAGTTAATACAACGTACTACAGCAGAAAAAAAGTTGTACTGGAATGAACAGAAAATGATTTAACAGTAATCCAGTTGCTTAATTATTTTTATTTGAAAATAGGAATAATCAATTTAAGGAAAATCTCTTCCCATTTTCTTTTATTATAGTTAACAGCTAAGTTAGATCTCTTATTTACTAATTCTAAATAATATGTCTAAAGAACACTACATGAATACAATTATACTAGAAGCACTGATTAATTTTGCATCTCTTCCTGCTTTCACGACCTTTGTCAAGTGAATGGAATAATTTGTGCCATTTATGTTTCTTATTACAGTATTTGTCATTAGAATGAGGTGTCAGGAAACATTTAGACTGTCTCATATTTTATGAGTTAAAATAGTGTGCCATACTGTTATGACCTTTTTAATTTTCTGCGTTTTCCTCAGTTCCTTTGTGCTGCTTTCTTTCTCTGCATATATTCTCCAGAGAATGGCAAGGGAGTTGCTGAAGGGTCTGGAGGGGAAGTCCTATGAGGAAGAGCTGAGGGAGCTGGGGATGTTTATCCTGGAGAAAAGGAGGTTCAGAGGAGATCTTATTGCTCTGTACAACTCCCTGAAAGGAGGTTGTAGCCAGGTGGGGGCTGGGCTCTGCTTCCAGGCAACAAATGACCGGAGAAGAGGACACAGTACAAACCTGCTCCAGAGGAGGTTCAGGTTGGACAATAGGAGGAATTTCGTCACAGAAAGTGTGATCAGACATTGGAATGAGCTGCCCAGGGAGGTGGTGGAGTCACTGTCCCCGGAAGTGTTTAAAGAAAGACTGGACTTGGCACTCAGCACCATGGTTTGGTTGACAGGGTGGTGCGGGGTCAAAGATTGGACCAGACCTCTCGGCCTTTTCCTTTCAATTGGTTACAAGCAAACTAATTGATTCTGTGATTCTTCATGTTATGATGGTGTGAACTTGCAAAGTATGAAGAAGCAAAAGACACAAAAGAGTATGTCTCATGAAAATAACTCCAGTAAGCATCCATGCCGTGAGGTCCTGTAAGCTGCAGACTTCACCTCAAAATGAGTTTGCAGGTACATCAGAAGCACTGGTACAACGATACTGTGCTGCACAGTGCTGTGAAAACATGATGTAATTTGGGGCAGAACTCATTGCCCTACGATATGGAGGATACACGGAAAAACAAGACACTTCCACACATAGCAAGTTATAGAAGTGTTGCTAACAAACACTGGCGAGGTTAAAAACTTTCTTTGAGGTTTGAACTAGTATTTGACTATGACACATTAGGATGAAACTTAATTTATCTCACATTGGCTCAGTATAAGGCTCTTTTGCATTGAAATACTGAGTGCTTGCCAATCTTGGAGACAGTAATAGATGTTTGAACAGCAGTTTTTAACTCACTCCTATGACTAACCAAAAAGCAGCCTGTCACTGTGGTTTAGTCAAAGTACAGGCAATCATGGTCCATCCCTGACACTGTTAAGAGGAAAAAGAACTGAAGAAGCAGTGTAATGGATTATATAATTGCCAACAAGATTTCTTTAACTTATATATAATTTAAAATGCAGCCTGAATCAGATGTGACTGGTGACTCCTTGTCTCAATCTTTCCTTCACTCTCAAATGATGATGAAAGGATAGTTGCAGAGATAACAAGTATAGTTAATACAATTTAGAGCTTCCTGATTAAAGAAAAACATTAGCTGACTGACAGCAAGGTGCTTTAGAAAATCCTGAACACTTCTATCCAGTCTTCAGTCCCAGAATGATTTTTCTTGAAATACGGATATACAACAAGAGGTACAGGCTTAATATTTCAAACAAAATAAAAATAACTCTGACACCTTAGCTTAGATTACCAAGGAATTTGTCAGAACAAAGCAAAACCCAAATATCTACTGGGGAGGTCAAGACTGGACGATTGCTTGTGTTTTGTGCGAGCCTCAGAACAAGAAGGGACTAAACTGAATCCCATTTGCTGCTCATTCAGCCTGAGAAATCTTACAATGGATATACCATAAACTCACTCCATCATGTTGCCCTTGCTGGTAGGTTACATAAATAAATGATTAAAATTGGCTTCTAAATCATAAGCCTTATGCGTCTGGATCATAGGTTTCACAGAGGAGGAACAAGACTTATAGAAAGCTCAGCGTGACCAAATAACTGATGACTGGTCCTGAAAGACATGTGAAACAAGGTAAAAAGTAATGGAAACTTGAAAAGCTGCAAAGTACAGGGTATCCTCGTGCTGGGAAAGTATCAGAGTGTTCCTCTCTCCCGACAGCTGAGTATGAAAATGGCAGGAGCATGGCTAAAGGTGGAAGCATGGTCAGGACTGGTGGACAAGACAAGGGAAGGTAACATCAGACATTCCTCTTCACAGGAGGAAATGAAGGCAGGGAAGAATGCTAGTACCTTGTTGTCATCCCTCCTTTCCAGAGAAATAGTTCGTATTTTTCTTCAAATCAAAGTTTTTGCATATCTGTATTAAGCCTCCTTCTTTTTCTGATGAATCCTTCTAATTTTCCAATGTTCTGTTTGATATTAAATGCACAGAAAATAGACTGAATAACTACCATTAAGTTAATTTAAATTAAGTGTACTTTTTTCTAAAGAAACACTTTAAATGCAAAATTATGACAATCTAAAGTTGAGGCTCAAAATTACTCTAACCTTGACAATTAATTTCAATAAATTGAGTTATATGCACTACCTATGACCTTTATCAGACATGAAAATTAAAGACTTCATAACTACTTACAGAATCAGAAAGTTGGGAAGTATTTAAATTTTTAAGTCAGCTCAAGCTTTATAAATATATCTTAAGGTAATATATTACATGTACTATTACATGTATTATTACACGTGAGGTAGTACAAGTATTATTTTCAGTATTTCTAGTGCAGCAGATTGAGATACACTTCATACAAAAAGGACATCTTTCTGAATCCTTCATGTAGAAAATATTTTGCCACTACTTTTCCTGTAGTGAAATACTTCAGAGCAAATACTATTTTTTTTTTTTTTCATTGAAAGCAGTGGGAAACTTAAGAAGCCAGAATTCTGTTTTTCTGCTTCCAGCTGATGCATGGAAAATAAGTGCTACAGAGTGGGTGGCTGCCACAGGGGCACACTGCTGACTGTTCAATTTGCCCACCAGGGCCTCCAGCTCCTTTTCTGCAGGGGTGCTCTCATGCAGTCAGTCCCCTGAGTGTAGTTTCTCACTGGGCTATTACATCCCAAGTGTAAAACTTAGCATGTTTCTGTGTTGGTCTCGTTCTGGGCCCCCCAGCCTACAGTTCGTTTGGCAAAATACTACAGGAGATGGGGTAGAAAGACAAGATAAATGACACCTGTGCATAGTGGTGGCCATTTCATCACAGGAGCAAACCAGGTGGTAAAGTACAAATTCCCCTTCATAAATCCACACTGGCTGAGCCCAATAAACTTCCTTTCCCTCCCATGCTTTGAAATGGTTTTGAGGAGGAATTGCTAAATTCCTCCATGTATTAATTCCAATTAATTCCAATTCCTCATGCTTAATACCCATCATGTATTAAGGTCGGTTTGACTTTCTTGTTGTTTTCCAGATTCTCCCCCTTGTCTTTTTGAAGATGGGTTTCACATTTACCTTTTACCATTTAGTGCTCCTTTTTTCAATCTTCTCTTTTTAAAATGTGGACATTTCCACTGGCTCTTAAATCAATTTAAAATACTTCTTGTTATGTTTCAATTCAATACCTATTACAATCCAAATATAGTTTGACCCAAAATTAAAATGAAAAGTCTGGATGTAATTTAAAAAGAAGAAAATTATAAAGAACATAAAAATATAGTAAACATAGATGGATAATAAAGAAAAAAATGAAGTCAACAAATACCCATGAAAGTACAGAAGTATTTATTTAAATAATTATAGATCTAAGGAGTAAATTTCAGCAAAGAAAGCAATGAAAGAAGTTAAATGTTTCATATTTTAATGTTTATAGAAGTCAATGAAAATGAACAACTAATCAGGAAAGTTACTGAAAGTACAAATACAGAACTTGATTAAATAGAAGTTTCTTGTTTCCAGTTATCAATGTGCTTACAATAATTTTTTTTAATTTACCAGCAGTGGTCCAAGTGAGCATCTGCCACAGTCTTTTAGCAGAATCTACAAGTTCTCATTGTAGTGCCATCCAGAGTGATGTCAATGAACCTGTTAGTTAGTATGCTTAATTTAGACTTAATAATTACAAGTACTCCATTTTTCTCCTTCAGAGTGCATTGCTGCTGCATTTATCATCACTGAAATACCTCTGTCTTTTCCAGTCCACTCACTTAGTTCCTGTGAAATTCCTTGTGGGTTTTTACCCTTTTCAGACTTTCTGTCTTTAAAAATAAATTGACATGGTCTTATATCCGCTATATCTGTGAAATATGTTGTTGGTTGCTGTTGTTATTACTATGGCCTAATCAATGCTAGCATGGTGTCTATGTCTAGAATACTGGCTTTTAAATAATCATTTTGTGAGTTGGCAACACTCTGGGGAAACTGAAAACTAAATACTCAGTCCAGGTACTCAGAATGACCCTATTTTTAACATGTGTGTCAAATTGGTAACTGGTTGGGCAACAAAGTGATGGCATGGACAGATGCTTGATATGAGACATCCTCTGAAGTGTGTGCAATTTAATTGGTGGGTTTGTTCTTCTGTCAAGGAGAGGTGTGTATCGGGGAAGAATATCAACTCTGAGATCTACCATGATTAGAAACTCATTAACTAGTATTTTAAACATCTACTTTATTGACTTTTAAAGATTTGTTTAGCAAGAGTTTGTCTTTTAGTATGCTTAATTTGTTTGATTGTCTTTAAATGTTGCTCCAGAAGGGAAATTGATTATGCAAATCAAGTATTTCTTTGATGTTATCTTTTTGTTTATATTGAATGTACCTAAAATCTCCTTTTCCTGAACACAGCACAGGCAAAGAGTCACACAAGAAAAAGTCCACCTAAGTAATCTTTCTTTCATGCTTGCTTTTGTTGCCTATCACACGCCCAGGCACATTCAGACAATCAATATCCCTAAAAAGGGGGTAGGGGTTAAGTAGTTTCTAGGTGTGAGCTTATCTTTATACTGATAATTTAGTGATACCTAGAAAAACATCATGACATCATAAGAGACTGACTTTCGTGCAACTTGAACCTATGACAGCTGCATAGCTCTACCTGGGACACCACTGCCCGAATTCCTCTGGCTGCGATCCTCCCGAGGCATTCCCAAACACATGCGGTGCATCCCATCAGGTTTCCCATGTGACCATGTGTTTATCACTACATAAAAAGGCATTTTTTTTCTCTTTCTGCTAAAATTCAGTCTTGAGCTTTGTGACTGATGGTGGCAATTATCCTTTCCCCCTGTAAAAGGAACATGCAACACATTTTATGATTTTATGCTGAGACAGCTGATCCCTTGAAAGAAAAATCCATGAATCTGTCCAGCTTGGTTCCTGGGAATATCATCAAGGGGGAGTATGTCTCGATGCTCACATATTCCTCCAGCTTCACTGGTGCAAAGGCTACTCAGCCTAAAGCACGAGTCTTGTCGCTTGCTCTCACTCAGTTCGAGAGCAAGCAGCAGCGAGAATTGGCTGAATTAGGAGCGGCTTCAGCTGGATTCACCCACACCTTTGCAAAACAACAGCTGAGGAAAGAAGTGTGCCATACCCCTAACTGGCACAGATAGACAAAGGAGAATAGAAACTCTGCAAGGGGACTTGAAAGTCCTTGATTCTCATTAGTGAGCTTTTAAAATAGTCCAGCATTCCTGGTGCCATGTGTCTGCTGAGAATGATTTCCCCATTTCTCATTATGTATGAATGCCAGTGCACTGTGCAGCTCCAGTGCACAGTTGATTAATAAGGTCAGAATTAGAAACTGAGAGCTTTCCTTTTCTTAGCTACTGCAGTTTTCTCTCAACAGGGTTTTCTTTGTAGATTTTCCATGATCTGAAAAATAGACCTTACTGGAACAAAAGCTATGTATTTTGTCATGTAAGGCCCTGAACACTGTGTGGTATCCTAAATTTTTTTTACAAATATTATACCTTATCTGTTGAGTAGTTTATATTAAAATCTTACACAACATAAAATATTTTAGAAAAACACATTAATTGCTAGGGTAGTCCTTTTTATCAGTAGACAAGCACTGTATATTCAGACATTATTTTGTTTTCAGAAGGCTAAATCATTGCTTTATCTGAATTATGAATAAAACAACTCAGTATCTTTTGAGTGTCACAACGCCACCAATCCACTGTGACTAAATTCCTCTTCCATAAAGTGACTAAAGCCATGAATTTCAAATCAATTCTAAATTATTTTAGCTGGCTACAAATTACACAACCTTCTTCCTACCACTGCAGCCAAGGATTCGCATGTGCAGCATGTTCCCTCCGTCCAATTATTTTTTATAAGCATATTATCAAGTATGCATTAGTTCTTTCAAATAAACCCCTGAGTCCAGGATTGCAAATCAATCTTTCTTTCTTTCTTTCTTTCTTGCTTTCTTTCTCTCTTTCTCTCTTTCTTTCTCTCTTTCATTCTCTCTTTCTCTCTTTCTCTCTTTTTTTCCCCAGATTCCTTCAAGCAATTCTTAATCCTGTGATATTAACTATAGTAACTGGCCTGGTGCTTCCAGTTTTCTCATCTTCAATCAGCTCAGATTTTTGGTTTGAAAAATGTCATGGAAAAAACCGCTGAAAACCATTGCAGTCCCCACCAGCCCTACACATGAAAGGAGGGAAAGGTAAACAAGAGAGGATTTTATCCATCTACATCCTCAAATGAACCTGATGCAGAAAGCAGAATTTGAGGGAATCACAGACTCACAGAAATGTTGCTTGGAAGGAACTTCTGCTACTTGAAGGAGGACTATTGGAATGTAAGAACTGGTCCAGCTGTGACTTTGTCCAGCTGAGTTTTAAATTCAGAATGGACTTTCCACAGTCTCCCTGGATACCAACCACCCTTTCAGTACTGCACTGCCCTCCTGAAAATGTTTTCCTTTATGTCCAACCTGAACTTTCAGGTTGAAAGTCATGGCTGCTGACCCTTGTTTTTCCTTCTGCTCCTAAAAAGAACTTGGTTCTGTCACCTTTGAAACATCTGTTCAGGTTGTGATAGGAAGGTATTAAACTACCTGTCAACCTTCTCTCTGCAGACTAAACAATCCCACTTCTTTGTACTGCTCCTCATATGGCACATGCCATCAGCTGTCTTGGTAGCCCCCATGGATTCTTTCCAGTTTCTCAACGTCCAGCTGGAACAGCAGGCCCAAACTGGACACCATATTCGAGACACAGACTCACCTTAGCCACACGGAAAAAGATAAGTTCATCTTCTGAATCAGGCTCTTCAAGGGTGTGGATATTTTTTCTGCATTTGTGACTGAGGTGCACTATTGGCACATGCTCTGCTGTAACATCCAGGTCCTTCCCACCAGGGATAGTGCTCAGTCAGTTGGTCCCCAGTCTTGCTTGATGGAAGGAATTATTCTGTCCCAGTTACAGATCTTTGCCATTCTTGTGGTAGAACCAATTCCCTGTCGGTCCAGTCCTGAAGTTTCTCAGGATCCTTCTGGACTGAAGCTCTAATGCTGGATGTGCCACCACTCCCTCTGGTTTTGCATTGTCCAGAAATTTGCTGCTGATGGGCTCTGTCTTGTCACCCAGGTCGGTGATGAAGCTATTGAAGAAATACTGTGTCAGTTCTGGCTCCTGGCTGAGTAGCCATTCCAGCCAGATGTCAAGCTATTGATTACCTGCCTTTGATTCTGGTTGTCCAGCTGATTTTCAGTCCATCTGACAGTCTGTTTGTCCTGCCTATCTCAAATTCCAAATCAGAATTCTGTGAAAAGCAGAATCAAAAGTCTTATTAAATTCAAGCTTTTTCACATCCACCACTTTATCCTCACCCACTTAGCCAATCATTTCATTGTAGAGAGCGGTCAGGCTGATCAAGCTTGATTTTCCCTTGGTGAAACTATATTGACTTTTCCTGATTACTTTCTCATCACTGTCAAACTTAAGCCTTAGAATATATCATTTTACTCTTTGGAGAAAGAGTGGCTCAAAAAGATATTTGCAGATGACCAGGTCAGCTTTCAGCTTCTGTCAGATGAGGGTAGAACCCACCTTGCAATGAAAACCTGGTAACACATCAGCTGTTCCCACGGATAAGAAAGTTACTGCAGTAGTTTGGAAGCTGGCCATGGAGACTGGCTACTGAATTGTTCTTCTGATCTTTAGACTGATTTTCTGACAGCACATTACTTTAATATTGTGGCAAAATAGTCAAATCATTATGCATTTAAAATAATGAACTTGTTGGAATCAGCTGCAGAAACATTACAAAAGCTGTAACTTGCACAAATGCCATAGTACAGCTTGGAATCTGGGCCACTGGTCAACTCCCTGAACCACTTTCTTTGCTACTTCATTTATTATGGCTTTAAAATACATAATTCATTTTAATGCACCTTTCTGTATGCTATAGCCACAGCTCTTTGTCCCCTGATTGTCTCTAAAATTAACTAGTTAAACCAGGTGGTCTACAGTTCTTATTAAAGTAAAACATATGGGAACAGGAAATCATCCTGCAGTATCACCATCTTGCAGGCTTTCAGGTAGATACACAACATTACAGCTGAAGGGCATGATGGAAAACACATTCTGCTTTACAATTTAACATTCCTGATGGCATACCAGCCATCATTCCATGTAACATCAATAAGGCATTCTCTGTATTTTCAGAATAGCGGGAAAAGCGACATCCATGCTGTAATCCAGGTTTTCAATGTACTGAAATCTGTTTGCAGGGTTTGACATAGAGTGGCTTAGCAGAAAAGGGTGAGACAGAATGCTCTTTCCGAAATTAGACACAAAGTCAAACAAGACTCAAGGTAAAAATCTTTTCCACTGTACCTAAACTAAAAGATACATACTATGTATAGGGACCCACAGTCTTCTGCTTAACATCAGCATTTTCTGATGATGCTGAGGAAATAATTTTTTCATTTCAATTTATTCATATAGTTCAACCCAAGGATTAGTTCCACAATTATGAAGACTACACTGAATTTAAGACGCAGATATACTTTTTTTACCACTCTCCTCACCTACATGATGGATATTTGAGAAGATCACACTTGCTTGTTTCCAAACACCTTCTGAGGATATGAATTCCTCCAGTTTCGTAATTGTATGTAGTACTTTGTTCTCATTATATCAGTTCTGAATAAATGAAAACATTTATCCACGTAATGTTACTTGGATTATTTAAAGATGTCTTTCTAAAGATGAATACAATAGCTTTAAATATTGCTTTTTCTTTTTTTAAGCCCTGTCTCATTTTCTGCATTAATATAATTTCTACAGATACAGACAGAACAAAGAAAAGGTAAATATGCTTCATCAGGAAAATAGAGAATGATTCTCTAAAAATAAAACAATAACAATTAAATTCAGATAAAATTTATGTTGAATTCCATAATTGCTTAACTATATGTTACAGATCTTTCCAGTAAGCAAAGCATATAATACTTACTGTAAATTCTATATTTGCCATAAACAAACTGTAAAATGGGTTTTCCAGTTAATGAGAATCAACCTTCCTTTGCGAAAGTAACTACAAACTATTAATGAAAAACAAGATAATAAAGTTCATTACAGCAAGATTTCCTGATTATTGATTTAAATTATGATTAGAATGATTTAACTTCCTCTGCCCTGCCTCTTTCCTTGCCAGGTTCTGCTCTTGCTTTTACAAGTGTGGGGAGCAAAGAAATTGTTGTGTCTTCTGGGACAGAAACAGATCAAAGATATCTCCTAATCTCAGAAGTGAACTCTCAAACAGAATAAGGACAAGGTCAAAGGCGTGGGGTAACTCAGATGTGTTACCAGCTCCTTTTTCAGTCCATGTCACTTTGGCCAACAGTTGAAAAGACATAGAGTAATGATGAAATGTCGTCATTTCTTGCCCTTCTTTTCCATTTTGCCTTTGTTGTTCATTTCAGTCAAACTTTTTGCTATCTTTTAAGATGACTTACATTTTGGCTGACAGCTCAATCCAGGTCTTTAAAAGAAGGGTAGGTTTTCTGTTGGTATTGCAGATATTCACAAAATATTTCATCCTGCTCTGTGAAAAATTCAAAGATTATTTTTCTTTACTGCTGGAAGCAGCCCACTGAACTTTCCCACTTGAAAGATGATCAGATCCCATCAGAGCGGTTTATGATTGTATTTGTCCGAATTAAATTCACCTTGGATGTGCTTTTCATTCCAGGCAGTGGGTTAGGTCCTAGCCTTCCCCCAGGGTAAACACGTGGTCCTGACTTCTATTCAACAAAGAGGTGCTGGATGCAGCGGCCAACAACAAACACAAGAATGTGAATAGAGTAAACAAAAGAGCAGATCTTTTAATAGGCATTGTGTTTGCGCAGACACTCAGTGTGGCGGCCACCAGCCTCTGTAATAATCAGCAGTGCCAGGCACATGTTGATCAAAGATAAGAGCTGGATGCATTTCAGGTAGCAGTAATTACTCAGATCTGTGACTAAAAAGAAGCAGACCTTTTTCCAAGGAATGACTATGGAGGGAAGTGTTGCAAATAGCCCAGCCTCTGGTTAAGACATTTGGAGATGTGGCAGCTCCCAGAAGAGCTCGAGAAAGCAGAGAGCTGGGCCCTTCATGTGCCCAGTCCTGCACACACCCTCTGCGGCTCACAGTGGGTCACAGTGGGTGTACCTGCATGGCCATTTTGGTTTGAGTCAGATGTCCACTTTGGAAATGGATTTCCTGCTCATGCCCACACGCTCTGGCTCACAATTCCTGAACAACACAGGCTCCTTTGAGGTGAGAAAGAGCGGCCCAGGGTAGCAGCTCTGGCAATGCAGTGGTGACTGGGCACTCAGTCGAGAGCTAATCTGAGGTAACCCCGCTCTGAAACGCCTTTAGCACGGGGAATGAGGGGTAACAGCCTCTCCAAACTCCCCAGCCATTCCACGGTAAGGTGAAAATACCAGGGATTATTTGATCTCAGGTGACTTTTCTGAGATGGTTTGCTCTTCCCCTGCATTGATTAAGTAACTACACATTCAGTATATGTTTAATTTCTCAGAGTGAATGTACTGTACACCATTATTGACTGTGTGCTATTTGGGCACTTTGCCCTTAGCTAGCTATTTCTTTTCTGAGCCAGAGACCCATTAAAAATCTTCACTGTAGTTAAGGTGTGGTGTTAACCCACAACATTTGCTTCATGCACGCCGGTTTACAGTGGTTGCTGTGTAACTGTGCAGAAGTAAAGCACTGCTGTTTTAACCTGTATCTGTTGTACCATGTCACGAGCAGTGAGAGCAATTAATTCTGCCCTTCCTCTCATTTTAAAATCCACCCCTACATTTTCCCTAGCCTCTCTATTTGACACTTAATTACATCTACCTGACAGGTGGATTTAAAAATGTTTAAATAATATTTATTTACAGATACTCTCACAGAGCTCCTCTGTACAGCAAACACAGGAAAATATTTTTAAACTTCCTTGAACATGCTCAAATTGTGATGCAAATGCATTTTCACTGACCTTCTTGTATATTTTGTATTTACTTTTTTTCTCTTGAATCAAAGGTTACAAACTACAAAGGAAGACAAGTACTGATTTAAATTTTAAACTCCAGTTACATTAAAAATACACCACCCACACAAATTGTCATCTGATCCCACATACAGCCATGTACATTTCATTAGTTGGGCTGCAAAATACATCAAAGAAGCACTTGTTTCTATTTGCCTTTTTCTTTTAGTGCCCAGAGGACATGTTGATATTTTCATAATGTGCTTAATTCTCCACTGTGTTGTGTCCCTGGGGTGTGTGACTCCCAAGAAGTTTTAGCTGTACAGTACTCTTAGCTGTGGATAATCACCATCAGTATGTTAAACGTTTGATTGTGTTGCCATTATGTGGGCAACAGACCCTGAGTTCAACACAAGTAACTGTTATAAAGCACATTACTCTAGTTAAGGCCAACCGAGACAGCAATACAGTCAGATCTTAAATCATACTGACACAAGTCCAGTTATCCATAACATTCCTTCAAATTAATTTTTAATTACAGAATGGGTAGTTAGGTAGGGCAAGCTGAAGTGCTTTAGTTTTACAAAATATATTTGCAATTGAGAAACACAGCAATGGTGATTATAACCTCAACTACTAAATAATGGTCTATATGATTTTACTTTTTACAAAGAAATAATAAATTGCTGTATCTGATTGGTTGGAGTCCAGTGCTGATAATACCAAACTTGTGGGTTCAATCCCCATAAGGGCCATTTACTTATAAATTGGACTCGATGATCCTTGTGGGTCCTTTCCAACTCAGAATATTCTGTGTTTCTGTATTTGATTTCACAGGATTACTAAATTATTTCTGTTCTGAATTCCAATAATGTAATGCATTAAAAATAAAAACTGAAAAGCAGGTGATTGTTTTATATTGAAACAATCATTGAAACAATCATTGAAACAATCATTTTATATTGAAACAAACATTATTTCATTGAAACAATGAAAATTTATATTATACACCTTTTTATGTATTCAGAAAAAAAATACAAAAAATATGTTCTTCCTGTAAAGACAGTGGATGAGACAACATGTACACAAATATTAGAGGTTGTATCTTAGGTTTTTGTTTGATTTTGTTTGTTCTCACTTTTCAGTTTTCTGGAGCAATTTACTGGATTAAAGGTAACAGATTTTGAATAATGTGGTTCAATGGTTCTGTCTCAAATTTTGAATGGAAACTTTTTTTAAATTACATTTTATCTTAAAATTCTTCATTTTTTTTAATAATAAACCATTCTACTCCCAAATGTTTTGGTTTTAATTTAAGAAATTAAAAGTATCTGAATATTTTAGCATGATAGCCATATAAATAATGCTTAAAAAGGAATAAAAGCAGTTCCATAATTAAAATTATTCACTTACAGTAATTCAAAAGCAAGTCAAGACTGTTTACTAAGGAAACAAATTTTTGTCTCTCTAGTCAAAAATCAGGTGTAAAATGTACCCTTTCTCCCATATAATTTAGAAAAAATCAAGACTCACATGTGTTTTCCTCACAGAAACAAAGTATGGGGGTCATGGTACATCCTATGTCAAGGTACTGATATAAATAATATTGTTCAGTTTCTTGACCAATTCACTCTTCTTAGAACTGATTCGAGGTATAAATGTGAACTCATCTGTGAACACGGATTCTAGCTGTGGTTATGGCATCTAAGTAGTAACAGCAATAGAAGCTGATGATTTTATGAGTCAATTTTTAAGAAACAAAAATGCTAGATTTCAATCTTAATTGTACCTATCTATATATGTATCTGTATCCATATCTAAATATCCATGTCCATACCTATGTCGGTATCTATATCCATGTCTGAACCTGGCAACGTAAACTCTGTATTTCATGGATACTTTTAATCAGATATTTTTGTTAACAAACTTTTTTCACTCTTCAAAGTGTAGCAGATGTAGGGAACAAGACTAAACTTTCATTCAGATTTCTATGTAGCTGTATTTTAGTGCAAAATAAAAAATTATCATATTAATATTATATCGAGTCAGAGAAATTATTTTATACTTACTTTGCAGCAGTCATTAAGTATTTTTAGTTTAGCATTGTTTCCAGCCTTTTTATTTTCTCTAATCAGTCATTACGAGGCCCTTAAGCATCTTTAAAAGCGTGGTTAGTTCTCGAACAGTGTAACACAAATTTGAATGCACATGTTCAGTCTTGCAGCAGTCATACGAAACTCCTAAACCAAAATCGGCACAGGAAAGGAAGAGTCACCAGATGTACTTTTAAAAATAACAGTGTCAAGAGCACAGGATCAGTAGGAACAGGGACAGCAGCACAGCACCTGCTTGGCAGGCTCACTAGGACAGTCACTCCTGTTCCGTGCTGTGCGGTCCTTTCTTTATCAGGTCGTTTTGTTCTCGAGGGAGGTACTTCTGACAAGGAGCGGTTCTGTTCTCCTGGCAGCCCCTGTGAAGCCGTGCCCGGGCTATCAGCCCTGCAGGCAGCGACACGGCAACAATCCCTCTCACAGCTCTGGGTAAGCCTGCCCGGGCTGGAAACAGGAACACGACAATCAACCTGGCAGGTGACTGACACCCTGAATGCCGGCAAAGAGGCCGAGAGGGCGAGGAAACACAAAGGTAATGGGAGGCTGCAATTACGCCCGTGTAGCTCGAACAGATGTCCTATCAGCGCGCTGAGACTGAACCCTCAGACACCACAAGCGAGTGCTTTGAGGAGCAGTTAGGAAATGTCAACAGGAGAAGCAACACCTCAGCTGGTCCTGAGAGCAAGAATTCGTTCATGATGTTACTGTACGGAGTCACCAGGTGCCACAGGGCACTGGCACTAGGTATTCCTTGCAGAATCTACAAAGGCAAAATGTCTTATTTCAAAGTTGCATGAACATGAGATTTTTCAAGAGCAGATAGAAAAGGAATATTTGTAAAGAGACACAAAAAATTGAAACCCACCATAATGGAGGCACAGGGCAAACATTTACCACTTCTCCCCCTCCAAAAATAAAGCTCATTTAGGAATCCCATAAGAAAGTCTACATATCTAAATAGGATGGGTAATGATGCACAAAATGGAAGGAATCCAGGGTTTAAAGAATAAAATTGGTTGGTACATGGATGTGTCTGACATACTGAGGAAGAGTCAACCCAACTTTGTAAAGAGAAGCCACATCTCACACAACACTGAGGATCTCTGGAGGAATTGATGCTCATAGGGGTGCTGAGGTTCTGGCACCACAAACACTTACAGGAAGCAACCTGTCCTAAAACAAGAAGGTGGGATGGCACTCAGTTAAAAGGTAGGTAACTCCAGGTTGGCAGAGGTGCTCGGTTTTCCCGTAGACAGAATGAGTGTTTGGAAGTCCTCCTTCATATGACATGAACCTACTTCACCAAAGTATTGTGCAGAACAAAAGCCTCCACGAGTTCAAAAGTGATTAGAAAAACCTGTAGCACTTAGATGTACTTGTGGTTTGATCTAAGCAGCTCTTGCTTTTCGAAATGTGAAAAAAAAAAAAAAAAAACAAAATGTATCAACCGCCCCCCACCTTCACATGGGTAGGACTTTTGAGTTTCTACAGCCATAAATTTGGGATATATAGTTTGGGAAAGTGCAGTACACGGAGATAACTTACCTACTGTTTACACAACACATGAAGAATTTTAGATTCTCCAAAAAGAAGAATCTAAAAGCAAGCTTATAATTATCTTTTTGTCAATATGCTTATGAATTCTTTATGGGTTTCAATCAGTGCTTGTCTTTACCCAGCAGTCAAACTCAGGATACAATTAGCATGAAGTCTTATCTTCCTTGAGCCATCAAAACTGCTGATTAGGTTTTTGCCTGTCTGCTACTCAGAAGTAGCATTCAACTTTGCAAAAAATCATAACTTTTTTTCCAAGAATTCACACACAGCTACTTCTTAAGATGGCTGATATTCCATGCTCTTCAAAGGAAATAGTAGAGGAAAAGTAAGAACTTAAGAAAAAAAGCAAATCAAAGGTTTGGATGTCTGGCAGGCTGTAGCAAGCAGACTCAGCTGGGGTCAGAATGAATACACTCCTGCTTTCCCACTTTACAGGGGTCAGGACTCAAACTTGGTGAAAAAAGGAGAAGGCATCCACTGTGATAAACTGTGGGATGGATTCCACTGACCATCTAGTTCATGCTGTTCTCAGGGAGGATGATTTAGGCAGCACAGTCTGCTTTGGTAGTTTAAAGTCTGCTCCTGTAGATGCAGACAGTCCTGTGGTCAAGCTCCAGGCATTCCCACAGCTGTGTCTCCATGCATCAAGAATGTCTGGAAATACCTTCCTTCTGATGCAGCAGTGTATTCAGCACCTACAAACTACAGCCTTCAACAGGCAGAATCCACAGATTTGGAGCTCTTATGACTCTGTTAGCCTGTGAACGATTCTACTTGTGTCCTCACAAAGCTTTGCAACATCCAAGCGATGGAGAAATGTGTGGGCTTTCAGGGGAAAAGCAAACTCCACCTGAAATTAAAGGAATCAGGGAATAGACTGTTCTTTGGGATCAAAATATTCTCTTCCTACTTTCTGTAATCCATCAAGGTGGAAGATGAGCGGTATTCAGCAATTAGAAAGATTTTTAAAAATGTCTTTCTCAGAGTTTGTCTAGTAAGGGGGAAGAAATTGAGTGTGCAAAAACAAGATAATCATGGCACGGGATATACTGACATCAAGGAGTTTAATTTTCTCTCACTTTTCCTAGGCACCTAAATCAGTTGCATCAACATTTGAAATGAAAGAAATATTCTGAATCCTAAATGGGTTATTGCTTATACTGCAGGTCTCAGAAACAAGGATCTGAGGGAAAAAATTTAAACATGTTTAATGTGATGAATGCTGAAAAATGTCTGAAGCCCCTGAATTGTTTGCACAGAGTCAATATCACTAAGGCATAGCAGCACATAGAAGATTTATGGGACTGTAATAGAAAATTAAACCTAAATTGATTCAACAAATTACTGCATATAAGAACAAGCTGAATAATTTAAAAAATCAATATGAATAATTTGAGTAACTGGAGAGTACAGAAGAAAATTGTTGCATAGGTTAATGTTTATTGCACATCTATTTAGTGACTATCTTGAAGCAACACTTATTGAATTAAAATATGAATATGAGATATTTTTAAGTGCATGACAGGAGAAAATATTAGAAATAGAGGCAGATAACTTTGCAACACAGTGCTAATATCTGGACGACATTTTTGAAGGGGATCATACACAAATTAAGTCACTTACTACTTTTCATGCTGCTTCTGTGCAACAAGAGAAACATTTCAAATGCAAACTTAAAAATGTCCTGGGATGTAAGGTCATTTGAATTTAAAAATGATTGGACTCCATGCTAGTATTAGCATAATTTTAGTAGAAAAGATGTAAAAAATTTTATTCTGACAATCATTATGTTTGTTTATTTATTTCTTATAAAGCAATTGAATTTTTAATATACTTTAGGAACCAACTGCAGAATAGGAAGAAAGAACAGAATGAGACTCATTTTATAAATGTATTAAAAATTTAAAAAGAAATTTAAAATATGCCTTTATTTCTAGAAAATATAGTTATAATGCTTAGGGAAAAAAATTAAGACTGTTTTGGATTTTAGAAAAAACACCAAAAATAATGTTTTGCCAACATAAGGTACCACATGGGTTCTAAGTACAAGTTGCCAGGTGATTGCTTCTATTTTCTAATATTTATTCCTTAGGATTAGATAAGGGCCACCCAAGAAGGAGTGCTATAGCTTATGCACATAGTGACTGACTTAAATAATTTTGTTTACTATTTTTGTACTCTTGCTTATTATTAATAAACCTTTGTTTATTATTTTTGTACCATTGATCAGCTAAGTCAGGGTGTTTTGTATCTCCTGAACATAAAGGCTTACTTTGACCCTTTTATAAGCCCTCCAGAGAGAAAGCAAAATCAAGTCAAATCATCATTCTCACTTTTCTATTTTTCTGTAGGGATAACTGCATGGAATTTGGGTGCACTGTGCTTTTAATTTTAGGAAAAACCAAAGGAAAGTAATGAGAAGGGTTTATAGCACTATAATTTATTGATGAACATGCATTATGAATTCCTGAAGAGGGAAAAAAAAGGTGTTTCACTGTTGTGCTTGAACTCTTTAGCTTGCTGGTTTAGTGAAAAAAAGTCTATCCCTATTTCACATAAGCGTTTGATTCCATTCTTCAGAACAGCATCATACCCAAGAAAAATCAGAATGCAACACAAAAAGGTGAAACAAATTCAATTAAAGAGACGGTGCATGAGGAAAGAGGTCCATGGTATGTTTGGAGAGAGACACTGAGAGAAATTCTGTAAAGGCTGCTTTGAAGAGAAGACAGCTAGGGGTAAAAAATACTGTCAGTGAAGAATTTTTCACTACATAACCACCTATTTTTTTCTAAACAACTTAGAATGAATAAGACACCTACAGCCCAAACAGGGCAGTCATTTCAGGAATGAAGTGTTGCGTCTTCTTTCTCTGGGCTTCCATCCACTGCAAAGAGACCTTGCATTTTCGTAGAAACATAGCTCAATTTGGGACCCTTTATTCAAGATGCTCCCTGCACATGGTGGCACACCATGGAGTAGGCAAAAATATCCACCTTCAATAATATTTATCTCTCTGAAAGTCCTTTCATATTGACCATTTTTCCCTCCAGCTTGGCCAATTTTCACTTATTTTCCCTTTCAGGTTTACCATGCAGGAAAAAGAAAAGAAATGCATTGAGGAGGTGGATGGTGTAATTTTTTTGAAAATTGAAGCTTTTGATGTCATTGCATGAGAGTTATATAATCAGGTTCTCCCAATAGCATGCAGTCAGGAAGAGGTTGCACTCCACAGGCATTCCTGCCTCAAAATCAGCCAGGGAAGGACATTAATTTATTATTGCATTTCTAAAGCTAGGTGAAAGGTCATGAAAGAAAGCAATAAAAGGAAGGAAAATCACAAACAAGACTGAAATGTACCATATGCCTTTTTTAATTAATCACCACAAGGTGCCACCTGAGCAGCTTCCTAAAGTACTGTATTGTACTTCTGTTTCACGGGAGGTACAAGGTACATTTTAGCTGTGAGCTAATTTAATTGCTTTTATTCTGTCTCATTAGTATTCTTTTATTGCAGGTTTCTTTGTGGACATAAATGACCTTGAAGGGAGTATGTAAGTTCAAACGTACATAAATTTGCTGATAATGCTGAATTGGACTGGACTGGTAAATAGAAGAGAGAGACAACCATTTGAAAATTATTGGATTGGATAAGGCTTGGAGGCTGATAAAGTAGCTCATTCAGTTTAGCATGAAAAAGTGTAAGATAATGAAATGGGGCACTAGAAGCAATCGTAGTTTCTTTGGGCTAAAATCATGCAAGCTTCAGAATTTGGAACAAACAGACAATTTAAGTGAGATTGATGGTAATTAAGACTGTACTTTTGCAGTTTCACATGCTTACTTTCAAGCCTCTTCAGTTCTTCTGAAAACAAATGAGAAACATGAGTCAAAATCACCTCTCACAAATGAGACTGAAAATGATGTATGAATAGAAAACATCAGGTCAAAGATCTTAGTTACCCATTTTGTTTTCTTTTGCCCATTAAACCAATTTCCAGATTCATTTGAAACTGTGCAATTGCTTCCAGCATTGCCAAGAGATTGCTTTGCTCTCAAACCAGCATGAAGGGCTTGGTCCCTCAAAGATGATTAAATAGCTTGATCTTGCAAAAGGAAGGAATATTTCTGGTTTCTTCATCAGAATCTTTGTGCCACTCCTGAATCTACAAGCTGTACGTTTGGCAGTGAAATCCACCCTGCCTGGCAATTGTTGCTATTTATATTGCAGCTCCTAGGAATCCTAGACACGCACCAGGTCTTACTTTGCTGCCCACAAGATATGCACCTGCACCAACTACTAATTACCTATTAAGGAATATTTGATTTGTATTTGCGGCTTTCAATGACAAAGATCTGGGGACAGCTCGTTTGTCTAGCAGACATGAGGAAACGCGGCTGCCATTCAGTAGCTGCGTCCTTCTCCCACAGTGAAACCAAGGCAGTTGAAAGAATTCCTCTGCTTCCTCTGTCTCGTCCCGCCCTTGCATCCCACGTGCCTTCTCCCAGCCACAGGCTTTCCCTGCCTTGCTGGGCACTGGCCTCAGAAACGCCCCGAATGCCTCAACTCACCAGCCCAGCAGCAAAGTGTTCGCTTGTGTTGCTCCAGCTCAGGTAGCTGAGTTGGGACCGCAGGAGGCTGACGAGTGCCAGAGCTGGCAGCACGTGGGGTGTGGAGCAGAAAGCCTGGAGCCAGCAGGCAGGTGTGGGGGATGCTGCTGCCTGTGGAAACTCATCCCACCGCCCCAGGCCACAGAGGATAGTTGTGCTCCCAAACCCTCCTCCAGCTTCCCTGGGCAGGATTCTTTGTGCAGCAAACGAGACGGGTGTCGCACAACATCAGAGAGCACACGGCAGTGTTGCACTTCCCAGTGAAAACACAGACCCTTTCTAGTGCAAAGGAGTCAAGCATTAGTGCTCCTGCTGAGCTCTTTGCAAGTCATATTTAAATTGTCAAGTAAAACAAAACATTTGACCCACTTCTTTTCATCTGTGAAAGGAACGCTCAGTCTATCCTTCATATCTTCTAGCTACTCACAAAAGAAAATATTTTAATATTGTCTAACTTGTATAATTTTAATAAGAGAAATGTTCTATGTCGATCACTGCTGTTTAAATTAATTGGAGGAATGGCAGGAATTTAAACAAAGAGAAATATAAGCTTAGTTTCATTAAAATGATGCATTCAAGCTGTTCTGCTTTTAGTTTATTACCAGGACAACACTCTAAAATATTATTTGTAATTAATTCTTTTTAAATTCAATGCTGCCATATTTTAATTAATTGAAGAAACTAAAACGAGACTTTTTATCTTCCTCTGATGTTAATGGAAGACATTCTAGAATATTTTAGGTTATATAAACACAGCGAAATTGTTAAAAATAATCAAAGAAGAAAATGAATGATTCTTTGGAGAAATATAGGAGCAAAACCAAATTAACATTTTCTAAAAGAAAAAAAAAATCCCCAAAATTAAATCTTGGTCTTTGTTATCATTGTCTTTTCTATGTGTCTTTGCAGTTCTGTGGTCAGATTGACTGCTCCATCCTTTATGCCACTCCATGGGGGTTTCCATTTGTTTGGCCAGCATCAAGACAGTTTACTTCCATCTGTTGTTCCCTCCATCTCTGGTGTAAAACATAATGAATAATATTGACAACACAAGTCCTACATTATATGAAGACCAAGAAAGTCCCATTTCCTAACTGATACTACACCTGAAGCACATTCCAAATGTCACCCAGATTTGTGTATTTGTCTGCTTCAAAACTCAGTGATAAAAGCAGGTAATAAGCACCTGTTCCCTTTTATCTGCCAGGTTTCTGACGCTGGACAGCAAACTGGAGCTGAGCAGCTTTTGGTGAATGTGTACAGTGCCCGCGCATTTTTTGACCCGATCCTGAAAAACAGCAGACCCAGCACACCTGCTCTAAGGGAATTGACTGTAACTCCATAGGAAGGGAGCACACAAAGCTTTTAACTCTTCTGCTTCTTGCAGAAAATTCAGGAAAATTGCTTTTCATCCTCAAAACAGAGAGTAACATTGATAACCCAACTAGACTGCCTGAAAGTGTGGGATCTCTGCACCCAAGGAGGTGCCTGATGCCCTGAGTGGGCCTGGCCTGGGTGGAGCATCCCCCAGCCCGCAGGGAACAACTCGGGGCTATCCACTGGGCAAGTGGAGGTGATGGAGGAACTTGCACTAGTGACAGACTAAGAGAGAAAGAAACAATAAGGGAGAGGTGAAAGGGTAAACCTTGGCAAAAGGGTAAGTCTTTGAAGAAGGGTTTTTCACGTAAATCCAGGTGTTCTTTTATAACTTGAGATTTTGCCTGAATGCACAATTTAACAAAGACATCCAGACTTGCTACATGATGACCTGTCACAGGTTTTGGATATCTGGGTATGGGCCTGATGAACTGTCTACAAAAATAAGATGAAAAGGCAAACAAGGATGGATTTGCAAGTGGTGGTCCAGTACAGAACGCACTGAGATATGACTATTGGATTTTAATGCGTTGGCAGCCTTATTTATATTCAAGGAAATGGGGAGAAAGATGTTGAGAAAATATCTTTACAGGTTCGTTAGGAACACTAAAAGAAGGAAACAAACATAGATGTTGAAATTCAAAGCACTTTTAAATTTAAAACAAAAAATTTCGTACTTTTCCAAGAGATAGCATAAGGTTTAGTATAAAACTGGAAGAATTCAAATTGAATAGCTGGTGCTACTTTCTCACAAAATAATAATAAAATAACAGTAAATTAAAAAAAGTTAGCAGATATACTTCTTGAGTTTGAAAAACAATAATGTATGTGTCGACATGTATGTGTATAAATAGAAAGTTTAATTCAATTAGACATTCATTTCGTGATGACTGATTTTACTCATTTTAATTCTTATATTATTTTTTGCCATGAAATTTAAGGGTCTTTTTACCACTACATTTTAAATAAATATTTGCTATTTTTGTTGTCTTTTATTTTTTTTGAGCATTTCTTTTTGAAATAAAATAAACTGAACATGTCAAATATTGAAACAAAAAGTATTTAAATAAATATTTGACATGTTTATTTTGTTTTATTCCATAAATAAATTGTCAGGCAAGATATAGGCTAGTTTAAACCAGAAAATAAGGGAAAATGGCATAAAAATTTATATAAAAGTCAAATTAAAAATGATAAAATTTCAATACTGAACAGCCAGCAGCTACTGCATGCTAAGCCTGTTCTTCTTACACTTGATGGAAGAGGCCCAGTTGTATCACATCCCTCAGGAACATGCAGCAGCCCTGACCCTATAAGGTCAGCATAAGGATGGGATGATCCAAGACTATCCCAGTAATTCCCAGCACAGGAACTATTCTGGGCTATGCTTTTTGATTGACGTGTGCCTGATGTGTTCAGGCTGCTGCCAAGGCTGCAGGGAGAGAGGCAGTGAGGCAAAGGGAGTAGGGAAAGGGTGGCTGGAACCATGGGAGCCTCCCTGTGCTCCCTTGCTGAGCATGTTTTGACCCAAACTTCTAAATGGCGCTGCTGGAGGAGTGCTGCAAAGTGGAACATGGTTTTCAGAAAAAATATAGGTTTGCTGGCTGCATTTTACATCATTCAGCCCTCCTGACAGGGCTGTCTGAAAGGTGAGGCAGAGGTTGGGGATGTGGAAAGAAGCTTTGGGGTGAAGAGAGTGAGGCTGAGAAAGATGCTGGTTTTGTATGTAGTAGCCTTGACCCCATTAAAAAAAAGTAATTTGAGTAATTAAAAGAGGTCACAGAGAGAGAAAACTGCTGCATTGGATGTGTCTCTACATGCCATACAAAACAGATAAATTTTTAATTTTTTTTTTCACCTGTCAGCTCTATGTCACTTTCAGAAATGTACGCAAGAGAGGAACCTTGTGCTATGGATGGAGCACCTAGTGTCACTTTCCAAGAGCTGGGAGAGCCCAGAGCAGAGGACTGTGTATGTTGGCACACATAGCGTGCTGCTTTGACTGTGAACCAGCAGGGGAAATTAACCCCACACAAAATACCTCGAGAGATTTTAGGTCAAAATTACAATTTTAACAAAAAAGGTTAAAGTAAATGCAGTAATACAGAAACATCGGCTTAAATAAACCGACAGTCATGATACAACCCGACACCCTGTTGACCTGGGTGGTAGCTGTGCAGTCCAGTTAGGCACTGGTCCTGCAGAAAGGCCTGGTAGTCCAGTCCCAGTAGTGGAGTGGAGTCCAATCCAGAGGAGTGGAGTAGCTGAGTCCAATTCTGAGGAGCGGAGTCCAGTCAAGTCGAATCGAGAGTAGAGTCCCAAGAGCGGAGTCCCGTCAAGTCGAGGCTATCTTCTCCCATCCAAAACCCTTGTTTTATGCAGTGTTTCTTGGCTGGCACCTCCCCCAGGGGCGGGGACTTTCACAATGGAAGAGGATCTTCCCGATGTTCTATTGGTTGCTTCGGTAATGAGCTTGGATGAGCCCTAGGGTCCTCCGACGTTTCACGATTGGGCTGTTAATCAAGCTGGGTGGTGAAATGGGCCATTAGCTGAGATTAGATAATCAGGGTGGGTGGTGCTTGCTGTCCGCAGGAGTGCTTATCTCAACAGAGATAAGGTCCCCCTCAGGGACCAGGTGTGTAACTGTGAAACTTATCCAGCTTTTGTGGGTGGTAATAGAATATATGACTAGGCCAGGACACATAGCCACATGAAAATGCTTGCCGGGGCCATTCTTATTTGGCAGACAAGTTAATTGTGCTGGGTGAGGTGTGGTGTCAGAACCATGCAGCTCAGCTGAGGAGCTACCTTGCAGCAGCTGGTGCTTTTGGCTGCTCCAGTTGCTGTGGGAGGCAAGGACAAGAACAGCTACCTGAATCTCACTCTTGAAGGCCCAGTTTTCTTCAATCAGGGGATCCCCCGGATTGGAATTCACCTCTCAGTCTTATGGTATTGGCAACACTGGCAGTAGCCTCCATCCATTGCTGTTGTGATCTCACTGGAAGATGGTACCTTGGAGGAGGGACAAGAGACTCCTAAACTGCAATCCTTTGATTTCTAGGCCTTGCTCATCATTTGGGAGACTCTGCAGTACTTCCCTCTGAAGACCCAGTTCAGCACAGCTCAGTGCAGATACTGATGCTGACCTGTGATGGATACACAGTCCTGACCCTGGATCTCAACATAAGCCATCTTGAGTTTCTTTTTAGTTTTTTGGGTCTATGCATGCTCTGAAAGTCCACCACTTCCACTTGCCCGGAAACTTCTTGGTAAACAGGTGGAATTAGGCAGACCCGAGCAGCTTTGATAGTGGTCTAGCTTCTCAGGGATAAAAAGTACTATCTTCCCATGTCCTTCTGTGTTCTACAGCTTTTGGCATACCTGTCTTTGAGAAAGTGACTGCTTTGCAGTGGGCTATAAACACAAAGGTGCTAAAGCACAGCCTGAATGGTGTGAAATCACAGAAGGAATGTGAAGACAGGCAAAAATGCCAAAATGGTATGGTCTCAGATGGATTACTGAAAAGAAATGTTCCCTGGAAGTTGCTCGATTATGCCAGTGAATTATTTAGAGAGTGAAATATGCCAATAGAAATATGCCAAATCTGTGCCAGAAAAAATAATAGAAGTTTATTACCATAGAGAACAGATTCCAGCTTTTGGGAAATGTTCCTAAAAATACTGGACATATCCAGGGGAAAAAGGCAAGATAAATCCAATTTTATACTGATTGGTATCAAGGGATATAAAAGAACTCTGTGAAAAAATTGAAGACTGGTATTACAAGAGCCTCAGAGCAGTATGTTATTTTGACATACTTTAGATTGCTAATACTTAAGAAAATACAGAGTGGATTAACTAGGGCTATTTTAAAACACAGTTTTAGAATGAGATCTGTACATAAAAGGGGAGAAAAATTCAAGCACAAAGCTTAAATAAAACAAAAGCTAAATCTGAGCAGCGTTCCGGATGGAGAAGCACCTGACCTCCAGAGAAGAGATGGAAATTGGTTCCTGCCTCTCCAAGGAACCCTCCCTCCTGATGACCCTCTTTTCCTCACCTGAAGAAGAACTCGCATACTTGAGAGAGTCAGATCATAAGCCTAATCAATTTTTAATGATTTCTAGGGTATACTGTTGTTTTGGAAAGGTTGGCATTTAAGAAAGGTTTAAGTGTATTTTGCTGTGCTTCAACACATTTCATAGTATTGTAACATTTGTGGGAGCTGTAGGTATAGCAACTATTGGTTTTGCTACAGCCCACAGGAACTAGGTTAAGCTACTGATGGGGAAAAGAAAGTGTTAAGCATCAGCATTTATGCAGTCCTAATTGGATTTACCCTAATTGTATGTATCTCTTGTTGTTCAATAAGCACTGCTCCATCATTCTTCCACTGGCTTCAGACAGTACTTCTCTTTCCTATTAGGAAAGAATCGGCCTAACCAGAACTGCAACTCTTATTATATACATGATAGATGTCTGACTTGGCCTACATAACTCATGTCTTGTTTAGTGCTGAAGTAGGGCACAGCTAAAGAGAGAAGAGAATTAGGCAACAAATGGAATAAATGTCTGAAATAAGTTCCTCTGAAAAATTCCCATGCACTTCTTTGGGTTTTGAATCAGACTCTGGAAAAAAACATGTGGTGATGTAGATACGTTTGACAGAGCTGACTTCTGAGAGGGACAAAAATTTCAGAACATTTTATATTGTCCTTTGTTATGCTAATTTCGGTAGGAGATCTGCATGAGTGAGTTGCTGATCACATCCTCCTAGGATTGCTGTTGAAAAGGACCCTGGAAATGGTCTGAGTGACTGAAGCTGGCCAAATTATTACAGCCAGCATTGCCAGTGATGGTGTATACATGAGGTTTACTCTGATAAAATTAAAGAAATTCATACCTTTAGTATACATTTTGATGTTACTGATATTTTCTAAATCATGAATGTTTAGATTTAGTAAGTCATGTGATGTATTTAAAAACACGAAAGGATTTATTTTATTAATACCTGATGATATGACCATTCATAAAAACTACAAAAAAATTACTCCTCCACAATTCTAAATTAACAGTTAAAATTAATTATATCTATTCATTTTTTGTGACCCATAATAAATTCAATGCAAAGAAAATGTATTCAGCATAAACAAT
Source organism: Amblyornis subalaris (assembly GCA_018881555.1). Taxonomy (NCBI): domain Eukaryota; kingdom Metazoa; phylum Chordata; class Aves; order Passeriformes; family Ptilonorhynchidae; genus Amblyornis; species Amblyornis subalaris. The sequence continues at coordinate 1,005,769 of JACAXG010000117.1, read as the reverse complement.
AGTAGAACTACTGCTAGCTAGAATGTAGTTTAAAGAAAACCTCGGCTAAATCCCTCCTTGTTTCCACTTCATTATTCGGTCAACAAGATCAGAGCAGGAGGCAAGTAGCAGAATTCTGTGTTAGTGTATCAGCTACCCAAATACGTGTATTATTTGCTTCAGACCTATGAGATCTGATGGAAGGTTACGTCTCTCTTTGACATCTCTCTGTGAAAGTCCAGCTAACTTAAGACAGTACTGAACAGGCCTTACTTTATTATCTACTCTCTTGGTAAATGGTACTTGATGACTGAACTAAAAAGGAAAATAGATTATCAAGATAAAGTAAAATCATTTAGTAAAAGCTAGAAAACATACAAAAGTAACACAGGCCAATGCAGTATGCTAAGATATTATTTATCATGTTATAAAGTTAGTGCATCTGGATCACATCCAAAGGTCTGACTGGCAAGACCATGCCATTTCTGCTGACCTTTTGAAGCACAGCTACGTTTTCAGAACTCAGAAATATGAGAGTTTAATATCAATACTGAATTAGTCTGTTACAGTGAAGGCACAGGTACTCTAGATTGTGGTTTGTCTCTGAACACAAATGTGATACAGTTGTCTACTTCTAGAGCCTCTTCAAACCTTAAATAACAGTACATTCTTTCTTACTATATCAATTTCCTCAAATGACACTTTTGCTGATGCAAAACACCAGCCCTTTAGAAAGTCGGTTGTGCTCATGCATACATCTCTATAAGCTTCCTTAAACATTGAAATAAAATAAACAGATAAATAAGTTTGCTTTCAACAGAAGGATTTTTATCAAGGCAAATCCACCCGCCGTTTAGGTTCATCAGTGTGATTTATCTATCTTGCTCCCAGAAAGAACGTTGCAAAGCAAATGAAAAAATTAAGGAAAATTATCAATGACTTATCAGTTTCATCTTTTGCTTCTGTTGGCTGATTTTTAATGCTGATGAAAAGTGGAAAGAATATAGAAGAATCATATTCTTTATCCAAGAGAGGTTGATTTTCCAGTGCTGCTTGGATCATACGTATCTACTTCAGTCTGAGAAATGCTTTTCTGCTGCCTTGGAGGTTTTATCAGCACACACAGGGAAGTCAGCACAGGTCTAATATGGTGTAATCAGAGCTGGTAGAAAAAGACTATAGCAAAAGATACATGGCTTTGGGTGAAGGCATCCTTGTTCCTCATAAGAGAACATGTGGTGCAGTATCCTGTGGATTGTCTTTTCTCCGTGTTTTAGACTTGGCATATTGTATAGCACAGCACCACAAAATCTGCCAGAGCACTTGGGCAAAATTCCAAGGAATCTGTCTGGTTTTACTCATTTTAGTGCCATTTTTCTTTCTTGACGTGTCTTGCTGCTAGTGACATGCATGCTGTATTAATTGGTGGAACTATCTCATATATACTGAGAGGGTGGGAGCTACTTTTCTCTTGCAGAATGACAGCATCAGGAAGACAATCATCATTTTCAGAGGCCATCACCTGACTCAATGCAGGTTGTGGTGTGCACCTTTGAAAGACAGAAGGCAGGCTAAAAATGTCTTCTGCCTAGGACAGTCGTTATCACAGAAAACATCCCTCATCCTAGTGCAGCAGGATTGCATTTCATAGCATTTGTGAGACACAGAGGATATTCTGGCTCCAAAGCTGATAGTGAGATGTTCAGTTTGCCTGCTGACTTCAAGAAACCTGAGATATGCCAATATTTTGCTAAGTGGCCATAGTCAGATTTAAAAGGGTGGTTTGACAGAACATGAAATCATGCAGTGTGAAAAGGAATAATTGCTTTGGAAATTTTCAACATCTCTGTGTGCGTTAGTACAAAGAAAACACTTTTTTTGTTGTTTTTTAAGCAGAATTGTCCAGAAAATATTACTTAAAAAGTGGTTTGTCACAGGAATTGCTCTGACTAGGCTTATACAAAGACTGGAAGTAAGGACTGCAATCACAAAAGAACAGGACCAAGAAGTAAAAGCCCAATGAAAGGCACGCCCAGCACACAATTTAGCTGCCAGTAATCCCACCAGTTCAATATTGCAAGGCAGGTCCTGAGACGGCTCGTGGGGAAGACATGAGTCGAGCTGAAGGCCAATGAGTGCAGCAGTCATGACTGGCCAGCTGGGAGCCCAAACAGGGCCCCAGGGCAGTGGCTGCTGCTTTTATGCTTCTGGTGCGAAGGCGGAGCCCTGAGTGACACAGCAGCAGTGGAACCAGCATGGGCACCCATCAGTTGTTTAGGCTTAAAGCCTGGCTTTTATTTCTTCCACAGTTTGGTCAGGTTATCAAGATGTGGGAGACTGGCTCCTGCCAGAATGCTGTCTGACATCCAATGGTCCATGCAGAGCATAATTGCGACTGACAGTAAGTTTATTCATAGAAGTTCTTATTATTTTCTGCCGGGGTGAGATTATAGGTATGCTTCTTGGAAGACTGAAAACCTGACAAAGAGATTTACATTACATGGACAGAAGTAATTTTTTTTTCTGTATTGTCAAGTGGCTGCTGTGCTGCAAGCCCGCTGATATTTTGATCAATAGTGCACTCTTGACACGTAAGTCTTTTGCGATGAAAGATGCAAGATTTCTTTGAGTGCTAAAGATCAGTCTTTCCTACTCAGTTTTACAGTGTAACATAACATAACTACTTAGCAAACATCTCTGCAAAATATGTCTCGTTTTTTGACTGCTATCAAGCACCATGTTATCACGAGAATAAATGTCCAGGTTCCAACAAAAGAGTACAAGCAGCTATCATTTTGAGAAGAAGGTGGAGAAAGGATTTTGGAGAAAATAAGCTGTCTATATTCATGAAGCAGCCACTTCTGCATCACATCTACTCAAATTCTTTTTCTTACTGTATCCAGACACATTCCAAGCATTTAGCTCTTGCTCTCAACATCATTTGCATTTACAGTTTTAACATTTTCTCCCACAGGCACCATTTTAAGGACCTCTCTCAACTCAGATCAGATTGCTGTCCATTACTGCTATCAGGAAGTTATCAGGTTTCCAATTTAACATGTTAGTGATGAATACCTGAAAAAGCATATCTGAATAGGAATATTCAGGCTTATGTTTATGCTCTGTAATGTTGGTAAATATGATGCATTTAATTTCTCTTTAGCTGGCATACATTCTGTCCTGCTGTACCTCTGGACTTCCCAGCTTTCCATTCCAACAAAAACATCCACAATATTGCTGATAAAATACGTATATACAATATCAGTGTTTTAAGGGAATAGAAGATTTTTCCTGCAGCATATAACAGCATGAAAGTGAGGCAGAGTAGGCAACATTCTCAGAAAGATGTGCTGGGGTTTGACAGCCAGGCTCTCCACTGTGCTTTGCTCCATGAAAAAGAATTAAAACATTGTAAAGTTTCTTCTGCTGGAATAGCTGTATTGTTGGCTTGCTTTGGGAGAACTGTTTAAACTGTGATATCATTCTCTGTCTGCTTAGGCACTGCATAAATGCAAATATACCAATGGAGCTATTTTTTTTTGTTTGAGGAACAGGTTTATATTCACTGGCAAATGAATGAGTATTATGCAGAGAACTTTATGCATATGGACAGATTGTGATAAAAGAAGCCAAGTGCCATTGATAAATCTTTGTAGTAATGATCAGAACAATGGTAAACACTAGGAAATATAATTTGGATTCCATATTTTTAATTCTGCTGAGGCTTTGGGCAAGTGTGCAAACCATGATGAGTAAATAGTTGGTTTTGCTTTGTTTTAATCATAGACAAGCTGCAAAATTACACATTTAAAATAATTCATTGCAGAAATGTAACATAACTATGACATCTAATCTTACTGAGCAAAGACAGGTCCAGACTAACCATGATGCAGAAATACTCTCCACGCAGTAACAGTAAATTAATTATTTCAAAAAAGATTGATAATATACTTATCTATTTAGACTTTGTTTTTCTACTTGTTGATTTCCCCTTCTGCTACATTTGCCATTATCAACATTAAAAAAAGTAATGGCAAAGTTGTTTTAGCCTGTATTTGAATGAATAGCTTTCTAATTGCCAATAGTCATTACATATTGAAGTATACATTCTTATACTTTGTTTTTGCTAACAACTCCAGTTGTTTTAAGATAGATTATCTAATTTCATTCAATTTCACTACGTTCTATACCTTTTGGATAGTTACACAGATGATTGATAAACTGCATGAGTAAAACCATCCTGAGTGATCAGAACAATTCTGTAGTCCAATACGATACTCAGCTTCCTTCTATTTGTTGTGGATGCTTTCCAATGTATTGTATTTCTTTCAAAGAAATAATATAACTCCAGAAAAAATAATGCTCTCTTTATGCATTATGATGGTTCAAATTCAAAATTCACATTGCTTTCTTCTTTTGTCCTGGAGAAGTTGTCCCAGAAAGTTTAAGCTGCCTAGAGAGCGTCTTAGCTCTGCAGAGGCAGGATACATCCAAAGAACAGAATTGTTGATAGTTTTTCTTTAGTCACCAGAGTCAAACAAATGTAGGGCCTAGTAATGAATTTCAGCATTGCGTATTTGATTGTTACACACAATCCAGACACACGTGAAACCCATATCACTGCATCCCCGGGTTAAAACTGTAGACAAATGTACCTTTATTTGTCAGTTAAACTGCTTTACAAAAAGAGGTGTTGTTTCAACATTCGTCTTAAACCAATGTAAAGTATGTTCTCTTGCTTCTGCCAGCACAAGTATTTCTGCAATCAAAGGGACAGTTGGATTCAGGAATTCAGCTGGCTCAAAACAAATTATTTTCTGTTTCCTTAGGTATCAGCTTCATTGGTTGCCTGAATGCACGGACCATGCAACATCTTGATCTCAAATGCTGCAGCACGAGACAGGTGATGTGAATTCAGGAGTAGTGCAAACTTTTAGCTTAATGACGAATAAGGTAAACTTAAACTGTACCATTAAAGGCCTGAATCCCACCCTGTGTGAGCTGTGATCCAGCAGATCCCAATTATCATTCTTTCGAAATTGTGTGAAGGTGGAAGGGCTAACCCTTGAATATCAGTTAACATACTGGTTAGCATTAGGAGCGGTAGAAATAAAACAGGCAAAAAGAAAGCAGATGTCTTAAAATAAAGGGAAAGAGAATTGTTCTGTTCAGAAACATATTATCTAGCCAAAAATTTGCTGCCTCAGCCTAACAGTGAAACCAATTTTGGAGTAAAGCTATCCGTTCTCATCTAAGAAACTGTTTTGAGGCAGTACCCCTAAAAAATCTTTCATGATAAAAAGAGAGGCTCTTCCTTCCAGGTTTGGTTTGAAGTCCAAACTCACCACTGTCCTTCATCCTAAATTTATAAAGTGTTTAGCAAATGCCACAACTGCCTCCTTTCCTATCTGGAAAATTACTGCTATACTATTAAGTAATAGATAATTTACGGTTTCTAAAACCAGAAAATAATGTCACTTGATTTAGTAACTATAGAGCAGTTTTCAAAGGTTTACTTTCTAGTTTAGTGAAGTAACAGTTTAAATCTACTTTAAGCCTTAATAAGAATCTTGATTTAAATCAGAAGTTAAATTCTAGCATTATCACTGATTCTATTACTACAAAATACTGATATTAATAAGTGAATTGTCTGCTGTGTAATTTATATCAAATAAAACATGCTAAAAGAGAAAAAATACATGAATGACATATTGTTATTATTTAGAAAATTACATTATCATATACTTCCATCAAGTTATGTGTTTATTTTCTTGAAATCAAAGAATATCATCAATGGCAAAGAGAGGGGAGTTTTTAGTTTATAGAAGTTGCACATCAAATACAAAGCAATAGCCACAGTTCATAATATGCCCTATTTTGTTGCAAATGGAAGCAGAAAAATACTCTATGGAAGACCATAATTCAGTCTCAGTGTTTTTGCTCTACTGTTCAAATGCATAAGTGTGACTATCATCTTAATCTGCAATTCTATCACAAACCACCAGTACCTTCCAAAGTGTTCTTATTCAAGCTTGCAACTATTGTAGAAATTGTTGAAAGCAAATTCTCTCTCTATTATATAGTTAAATTATGGAGATATTAAATTATATAGATGTTAAATTATATAAATATAGTTAAATTATTTCTTATCCACTCTATACACATCAAAATAAAGCCTCACCCAAAGGGCAGCAAAGTGTTTTAAGGTTTCCTGAAAGTGCAGCAGGTGTGAACCTGGAACCACTGCACTACCTAGAATTTTCTAGCACTTGTCTGAGCTGAAGTCTCATCTGCCAGCACACTGGGCAGGGCCTTCAGGACCATTACAGCCCTCAACAAGTTCTTCATAAAAATGTCTTTATTTACTTTTCTTAGTGGAAAAGTTCTTAGCCCATGCTTGATCATTTAAAATCTCTGTCATTAAGTGGTCCCACCTATTTTTGAGATCCCAGTGTACCTGGTCTATATATTCACTCTCATCTGCTCCATATCAGCTGCTGCACTACTTCAAAGGACAAGGCTTTTCATGTCCATTTTCTCTGTCTCTTAAGGCTTCACACCTTCTTGTGGCTTCTAGAAATAAAATGAAGAAAGCTGTGAAACACAAAATCAATACAAAATCCTCAAAACTGATTTCCTTTCTGAAAGGCAGATCTTGGTCCCAATAATTACAAAGTCAAAGATTCATATCTCCAGCCTATGACCTCAATGAAGAGGATGGCTTCCTCCCATGATGAAAACCATGAGCAGGCAAATTATATCCATTTCTTGCAAATGCAAGAATAAAATGATACAAGATGAATTTCTGTATGCAGATACCTGTACTACTTGTCAACACCACAGAGAGTGCCAACAAAATCCTGTACCTTGCTGACACTGGCAAGGTGGTCATGGAGAAGACATGGCCATGGTGACAAGCATGTGTTTGCTTGTGATGAAATTTGCATGCTGTGAAGAAAAAAGCTGTGGAAGTCAATCCTCTCCCTGTTGTCTCCAGCAGGGAGGAGAATGGGAGATAATTTCCTCCCCATCGTTCACATATTTTCCCTCACAACAGAAAGAAAGAGATGAAAGGGCTGAGGAGCCAGTAAATAATTGACTGAAGAAAGGCAACATCACTGGAAGAAAAGCAAAGGTACAATGTCAGGATGTTATCATAACTGCTTAGTGATTCTTGCTTAATGCCTTTCATAATAATCTGAGGACCACTTGAGGATAGCTGCAGTACTTGACAGAATGCATTTCTATGAGTACTTGTTTCTAACCTTCTCTGCTGTGGTGGTGAAGGATACTACACTTACTAAATCTTTACATTACAGAGGACAATATTTTCTCCAAAATCACAGCATCTTGTTCCTTATGTAATAAGCAAAAATAAAGTTCAGTAATAAGAACCCCCATGTGTCCTGTCTCTTCCAGAATTTTTAAAATCACCACCAAATATCAATCACATATTACAGAAAAACAATTATAAATATGTTATGGTCTTGCAGAATTAATAAAAATGAGCAACCAGGTAGGAGACAGACATCTGATTAATGCCCTTCTGCTGGAGAAGTTTCACAGTTAGCTTAACATTATTAGTTAGCTTATTTAAATTTATCTTTTCCCAAGGGAAAAATTGGCTAATAAATGCCACACTGTGAAAAATGGTGCCTGTCCTTTATTAAATTACTTGAAATCAAAGAAGAAGGAGCAAAATGATAGGAAACTAAGTCTTACTTGTTCTACTGTCAACAGAACAGCTGCTCTTTCTCCTCCTTCCTTTCCTTTTTTGCTTCCAAACTAAACCTCTGAAATGATGTAACTGTGGGACATCATGTTACAACATCCTTCCTTCGTGCATGTCCCACAGGAATTGTGGGGCTATCTTCACCAGAACTGTACAATCAATGCTGAAATCTTTCTTTGTATTTCTTTCTAAAGTGTGACATGCGGTAATGCAAAGTGTTACGCCTCCCTACAATGTAGGTCGTGCACTGCAAGGGTCATATGAGCTTGTTACAACATCTCTCAGCTTGTAAAGAAGTTGCTGGTTTGGGGTTTTTGTTACTTTTTAAGGTAACATTTTAGCATCCTCCAGCATTCTCGCACAGGGGCATTGGTGCCCGGTAGCCCTCAGCAGGCCATCTATCTCCTTGCTGTCAGAGCTGGACATATGACAAATCAAGTTCCAACTCAAAAACAGGCTGGTGGGAGGAAGTTGCAAGGTACTTGGCAATGGAATGGGCACAGTCTCTGTTTTGCAATATATTGCAATATTCTCATTTGGTTAAAGTTTATTTTTTTTTTTTTTTTTCTGTTTTGTTGCTCAGGTAGTCACCGCTTTATAGTGCCCACACAAATGCCCACACACCTTGACCGCAAAAGTTTCTGCTGGAATCTCAACCAGCTAAGTTGCATTAAGGGTGCCAGCACCTCCCTCAACCCCAAACAGCCCAGAGCAGCAGCCACAGAGCATGGAAAGCACTTCCCTTCTATAGGGGGTGCTTGAGGAAGGTGGGGATATGCTGTTTATCACTTTGTTTAGCGTAATATTGTTAGTTGTTGATCAGAGTTAATCTTTAGCACATTTGTGAGATACATGTGTGGACATCATAAAAGCTAGACATTTTAGGGATGTTTAAGGTAACTCAGGAAGGCAAAAAGAATTAGACTGATCTGAAGAAATACAACTACTGGAATCTGCTGTGATGTTTGCTACTTTTTGTCCATTTTTGTTTGTCTTCTCCTTTCAGTAACGTATCTTTTTTAGAGTTGGGCTGCCTACACAACTATTTTTTTTGGTTGTTTTGTACAGACCTCACACATTAATGACAATTTTTCACAACCTTTTTGCCTGTAGTCAACTGTATCAGTGAAGAGAAAAAGGTATTTCTCAAAAGGTAGAGTTGATTTGTAATATTCTTTTCACAAGGTAATTTTCAGTTGAATTGAAAAGAGGACAAAGGAAAAAATAATAAGAAGAATATAATCTGAAAATACACCATACTTTTTTTCCCCTGCAATTTGAAGCTTTATTTTCAATAGGCAGAAAGCAACAATAGACATATGCAAATTTTGTTCCATATTGTCAACCTTATTCCAGGAAAAGTACGTTTGTATAGATACGCTGTGATTTAATTAGTTTGTATACCAAATGTTAGAAATATCTAATATAGTCTTAGGGTCATTTGCATTTGAAGTCACAGTGAATTATCTCTTCAAATAAAGATCTAGGACTTCTGTAGATCTGACCAATTATTTTCTATTGAGGTAGGTCATGATATAGCATGTTTCCATTTACTCACGTACACTTCAAAACATGGTACAAAATTCACTGTCAAATGCAGTTCTGGACCATCCTGTCTACTCGGCCATCGCTGCAGAATGTGAGAAAGAGCTGTGGAGATGCTTGGCTTCTTCCTTAGAGCACATGGTTTCCAACTTGTGGATTCGAAACATGCATAAGAGCCGCAGTGAAGTTCCATAACAATCAGCTTTTTTTTTCCCCCAAGGTAAATACTCAAAAAGAGTGAAATATGTTTCTAATACATTTAATCTTTACATGAATGTAAGCGACTGATATTTTATCCATTTTTTGTACTTTAGAGGCTAAGTCAGATGATCAAGACTGTAATTTAGACAAATGTATCACAGCAAATCATAAGCTAAATTTGCTTGACATTTATTTCTGTTACTATATTTGTAATGATAAAATAGACTTTCTGAAATAGGTATTACTAATTCCATACTTGCAACTGGCCTTTTAAACAAGTATGTTTGCTGCCGTGATGAATGTTTTTGTTACTGTTTTCTTTTTTTAATATTCATCAATATTAGTTAATTAAAAAACTAAACTGATATTTCTGTCCATCTTCATATGACATATCTGAGACATTGCTCTTTACTTTAATGTTGCTAATGCAGAACTTTATCCCCACCCATTAGTTGTTGCTGTATTCCTCTTAGACTATATCTGCACTTACCTATTTGCAGTTCCCAGAAGTAGAAATTCAGTTGTGGATAATATTGAGAATAATCAGGGTAATGGTATATTCTCTATCTTTAGTTAAATACTTCCTTCCTGTTATACTTTCTAGAAATGGGACATAGTACTTTTGGGATACTTAGAGATGCAGAAAACTGACTATATCTCTTCTGGGGGTGTAACTCTAGTATTACATGACAGCACTTAGGAACTGAATGACTATGGGAGAGCCCCCCAAAAGCTCTGCTCTGTTCTACAATGTTCAGATTTTCTTTCCTTAGCTTTACTTTTAAAGCCAGTGCTGCACTGTTTACAATAGAAGCTTCTCTGTTGGTGCTTCATCTGTGCTTTGTGCTGAATCAGCTTTTTATCTGAGAATAAAATACATGTACAGCAGATACACTGTTCATTTTTTTTTCTCATGTATTTATTCTCATTTTTTTAGAGAATGGCCAAGTAGTTAAAGACATGACTGAGTATACAAATAGAAACCACATATCCAGTAGCATTCAACAAAGAAAGAGAGCATTCTTTCACTTTGTAAAAATACATTTATACATTGCATAATGACTAGATTAATCATGAATGAACAGCCTTGTCCAATGAAATTTTTTTTGCTGTTTGGCATTTAACATTTTGATTTGAACATTCCTTGTTATAGAATGGCATATTCTTAGTCTGTAATAACTTCAGGAAGCTTTCATAACACACATGCAGCCAGACTTGACAATATGTGTCTTGTCACAACTTACTTCTAAGATCTTTGAAGGTAACTTTTCCATTTTTGTCTTGCCATGCTCATTAAATTAGCATTTGTTGTGGAGCTCTGCCCCCTAGAATTCAGCTGCTTTGACTCATCTAGGGTTTAGGCAGGATTGCTCAATTCTGAGTTCTCCAATAGAAAAGGGCTTTTCTACAGTTGGTGGGCAAGCTGGCCATCCATTGGGAAAAAATAATTCAGTGCTCAAGGAAAACATCCTTTATGCAGGTTAAGACGTATGGTTCATAAAAGAGTTTGGAAAAGGGTGTCAGCACTTGGCAAGAGGAATCATACAGTTCTAAATGGACTGGTAAGAACGGTTAGCAGCCTTGTTTGTAGACAAACAAAAGATCTTCCGTGGGTTTGAAAGGAGATTTGTGATTCTTCATGGACATTCTGCACTGTTTTATTCTATGCTTTTGCAGTTTAGTGCAACCTATAACAGGTTATATAACGATTGAGTTACTTAGACCATCAGGATAACAGAAGTAATCAACTGTCAGCTTCTGTGTTATCTTTCTGCATACACACATTTGCAACATTCTGATTTTAACAGAGAAGCACCACACCACTTTTCCCTCTTTAAATGATGTATTGTTAAATAAAGACATAAACTAAACATATATTTAAAACAGTGCACTCTAAAAGCAGCTGGAGGCAAGTTCTGTATGCAAGAGAGTGTACACGCACACATACGTATATATATATGTACAAGTACCTTGCGAAAATCAAATTTCTGCAGCAGTTCACTTCTGAAAATGTGAGAGGCTTTGCTAATTGCCTGACACTCCAGTCTATTATAGAGTGCTCCAAGATCTATATATTCTATATCAGAATGTTTCAAGATCTACACTAGGTCAATGCAGTCTAATTCTTAAGCCATGTGCATTTAACAGTAAGTTATACACCAAAAAACAAGCAAATAAATTCAACGTAGATGAAAGCAATGTCTTATTTTCCTTCACTAGTTACTAATATTTTAGAGCAGAACGACCTGACTGCTTGGAAAGTGAATTGATTTTTGCAGTCTGGAGCCTTACACCTTCAATAAATGCAAAGACTGGCAAGTACTGCAGCATGATACTAATAGCAGGCAATGAGGCACTGCTAAACCATTTCCTGGTTGATTTTTCATTTGTATTTAAATAAAAGTGATTGATCTGACATTGAGGAAACATCAAAATTAAGTGCTTTTAATATTACATCTTTGTCAAATATAGGTTATTGCATCCAGAACCTCAAGAGCTACCGAAGCAGAAAACAAAAAAGGAGTGTAGGCTCACACAAGCTAAATTTCTTAAGACAATGAAACCAAGATTCCCTCCCTGTGTCCATTTGAATCAAATCTGATTCCTAAGAATACATACTCTTAGCATTGGTGGAAAAAGCAAAGTAGGGCAGGAAGGATCCAGCACAAGGGCAATGGAACTCATGAAGGATCTGGAGCACAAATCTGATGAGGAGCAGCTGAGGGAGCTGGGGGTGTTTAGCCTGGAGAAAAGGAGGCTCGGGGGGCCTTATCACTCTTTACAACTCCCTGAAAGGAGGTTATGACCAGGTAGGGGTTGGTTTCTTCTCCTCGGTAACAAGTGACAGGACAAGAAAGAACAGCCTCAAGCTGGGCCAGAGAAGGTTTAGATTGGATATGCGGGATAATTTCTTCCCTGAAAGGGCAGTCAGGTATTGGAACAGGCTTCTCAGGGAAGTGGTGGAATTGCCACGCCTGGAAGTGTTCAAAAGGCCTGTGGGTGACACCACTTATTCTCTTGTTATCAGCCACCTGATAACTAATGTCCCTGTGTGGTACTCTCTTTCAGTCCAAAGCTGCTTTCCCTTGTCCTATCACTATATGACCTTGTGAGAAGTCCCTCTCCAGCTCTCTTGTAGACCCTCTGTAGGTACTGGAAGGTGCTATAAGGTCTCCCGGGAGCCTTCTCTTCTCCAGGTGTAGCCCTGCATTTTGCAGTTCTTCAGTTGTGCAGTGTTTTTAGTTCAGCAAATAGTTTCTCACGCACTTTTGTATAAACACAGCCTTGTTGTTGTAACCGACACAAATTGTTTATGAATTCCTAACCTATATGATAGACAATTCTGTTGACCAGTGGACAGCAGGAAGTAGTATTCCCATCCTCCAATCCACGATAGTTTTTGAAAACATATAAATAAAGACGAGGGCAGAGGCCGGCTCTCTCTCTTCTTTCCCCTTTGGCCTCTGCCTGCTAGTGAACCCTGACAGCTGTCTCCGCGTGTTTATTTAAACCCGAGAACCACATCCAGGCTGAACAGACCCAACTCTCTCAGCCTGTCTTCACAGGAGAGAGGCTCCAGCCCCCTGACCGCCTTTGTGGCTGTCCTCTGGACAGCTCCAGAAGGTTCATGTCCTCATGTTGGAGGTCTCAGCACTGAATGCTCCAGGTGGGGTCTCATGAGAGCTGAGCAGAGGGGGAGAATCACCTCCCTAGACCCGCAGACAACACTTCTGATGCAGCCCAGGACACATTTGGCTTTCTGGGCTGCCAGTGCACATTTCTGGGTCACATCAAGCTTCTCATTCACCAGCACCCCAAGTCCTTCTCCCCAGAACTCTCCATCCATTCTCTGCCCAGCCTGTGTGTGTGTTTGTACTTGGGATTGCCCCAACCCAGGTGCAGGACCTTGCACTTGGCCCTGCTGAACTTCATGAGGTTCACACAGGCCCTCTCAGGCCTGCCAAGGTCCCTCTGGGTGACAGCCCTTCCTCCCAGTGTGTCCACCACACCACACAGCTTGGTGTCATCAGCAAACGTGCTGGGAGTGCTCTGATCCCACTGCCCATGTCACTGACAAAGATGTTTAACAGTGCTGGTCCCAACACCAACCCCTGGTGACCAGCAGGTCTCTACCTGGAGATTGAGACATTGACCACAACCCTTTGAGTGTGACCACCCAGCCAGTTCCTTATTCACTGAGTGGCCCCACCATCTAATCCATGCCTCTCCAGTTTAGAGACAAGGATGTTATCCGGGACAGTATCACATGCTTTGCAAAAGTTCAGGTATACAACATCATTTCCTCTTCCCTTATCCATCAGTGCTGTAACCCCATTGTAGAAGGCCACCAAACTTCTCAGGCACAATTTGCCCTTACTTAAGACATATTGGCTGTCACCAATCACCTTCTGATTTTCCATGTGCGTTAGCAGAGTTTTGAGAAGGATCTGCTCCATGATGTTGTTGGGCACTGAGGTGAGACTGGCCGGCCCTAGTTCCCTGAGTCATCCTTTCTTCCCCTTTTAAAAATCAGGTTGATGTTCCCCCTTTTCCAGGTATGAGAACTCTGTTTGACCACCATGACTTCTCAAATACGAGGGGCTATGGCTTGGCCTCTTCCTCGGCCACCCTCAGGACCCATGGATGCATCTCATCAGAACCCATGGACTTGTGCACCTTCAGTTTCCTTGGATGTTCTTGAATCCGAACTTCTCCTACAGTAGGTGGTCCTTCATTTTACCTGTCCCTGCCTTTGCCTTCTGTGACTCAGGCAGGGAGGTTGGAGCACTTGGCAATAAAGACTGAGGCAAAAAAGTCATAAAGTACATCAACTTTCTCTATGTTCCAGGTAACCAGGTCTCCCATATTCTTCTGGAAAGAGCCCAAAATTTCCCTTACTTTTACCACTGATGTACCTATAGAAGCTTTTTTTTTTTGCCCTTGGTGTCCCTGGCTAGATTTAATATTATCAGTGCTTTATCTTCCTTAACCTGATCCCTCACTACTCAGACTACTTCTCTGTATTTCTCTCAGAATACCAATCCTTGCTTCCAACTCCTTTAGGCTTCCTTTTTGTGTTTGAGTTACCAGAAGCTTCTTGTTCGTCCATGCAGGTATCCTGTGGCTGTGCCCAACTTGGTCTTTGTGGGGACGCATTCCTCATGAGCTTGGAAGAGGTAATCCTTAACTATTAACCAGCTTTCTTGTGCTCCTCTTCCCTCCAGGGCTTTGTCCCATGATACTCTACAAAGAATATCCCCAAAGAGGCCAAGTCAGGTCTCCTGAAGTCCATGGAGGTGAGCTCAAGTGTTTGCTCCTCACTGCCCCAAGCATCTCAAACTCCACCATTTCATGGTCACTGCAGCTCTTGAACCTCACATTCCCCACCACCTCATCCTTGTTGATGAGAATAAGGTCCATCATAGCACCTCTTCCTCACTGGCTCCTCTATGATGAGGAAAAGTTTTCGTCAAGGCATTCCAGGAACCTCCTGGATTGCCAGTGCCCTGCCGTGTTGTTCCTCCAACAGATGTTGGGGGTGGTTGAAGTGCCCCATGAGAATCAGAGGCTTGTGAACATGAGGGTGCTTGTCTCTGTCTGTGGAGGGACTGACATGCTTGGTCTTCTTGGTCAAGCTGCCTGTAGCAGACCCCAATGTAATGTCATCTGTCCCTGCCCTCCCTCTAATCCAGGAGAAATTACGAATAATCAAACTTTAAAGTATGCTCTCTAAGATATTAGAAGAAGCTCCAAATATGGGAAAACCTAGCAATGATATAAGCTTCTTGGCTTACGCAAAGGTCTACAGAAATTTATTGGCCAAATTTTTGTGTACTATTCCAGTTTTAACAACTGGGGGAGGGAGGGGACAAGGTGGGAAGGGGATGGTATTCATGGAAAAAGAAAATAAAGCAGTGATTCTAACACATATGGCCTCACTTTGATGCCAAGGGGTATGTCTCAATGACAGTCATTAAAAAAGAAGCACACATAATGGTAGAACATGTTCCCAGGATGTGCCTAGTTCCCAATGGCAGCCAATGCATTTTAAGTACTTCCTCGAAATACTGTCCAGGAGCAGACACCGGGCACGAACGTTTTTCAACCGAGCATGTTAAATCTGCAAGAATCAGGAGCCAAAAGCTACAAAACGGAGGGCGCAACCTGACCGGCCGATCCGGAATCGGCCTGTTCCGGCAGGGACATGCGGTCCTTCCCACGAAAGCACCATGAAACATGCCAGCTCTTCATACGGACGAAAGCCTGGCCCAAGCCGGAGCTTGGCAGCGGCTCGCAAACCTGCCTAACGGTGTTCGCGGGCAACAGGGCCGCTACGGAAGGGTGCCACGGGGCTGTGCCGAACAACGCGGTTGCCGGGGTCGCTCGGTACCGCCGGTCTCCCCACGCCCCGCGCTCCCTCTCCTGCAGTGCCCGGCCGCCGCACGGCGCGGGCAGGACGGCGGAGTCCCCGGGCAGCCCTGCCTCGCCTCCCTCCCGCTTCCTCCCGCAGTCTCCTCGCTTCCCGCGGCGGAGGCTGCCACACACCGACCGCCGACGGGGCGGCGGCAGCAGCGGGACCTCGGTGTGCGGCGCCTCCGAGCGGCCGCGGGGCAGCTCCCGACCGGCCGAGCCGCGCCGGGCCGGGCCGGGCCGAGCCGAGCCGAGCCCCACCGGGACGGGCCGAGCCGAGAGGAGCCGAGCGGAGCCGAACAGAGCCGAGCCCCACCAGGCCGGGCCGGGCCGAGCCGAGCCGAGCCCGACCGAGCCGCGCGGCGGCCCCTGCGCGCGCGGGAGCGGAGGGGCGGCGGCCGCGGCTCCCCCCGGGTCTCGCAGGCCGGGGCGGCGCGGGCCGGGGGGGCGGAGCCCGGCCCGTGACGCGGCGCTCCGGCGGCGGCGGGGCCGGCGCTGGCGGGCGGGGGCTCTCTCGGCGCGGAGCTTGTGCGCTGCGGCCCCGGGCGCTCCGGCCGGGGGAGGAGGTGCCAGACTCCGGCGCCGCGTGCGGGCAGCGAGGGGGAGCGGAGCGGCTGCTGAGGCGGCCGGCGGAGGAGCAGGAGGAGGAAGGGAGCGGGGAGCAGCGCCGCTCGGTCGGCCCGGCGGTGCTGCTGCTGCTGCTCCCGCTTCCCCGCTGGGCGCTCTCCTGCCCGGGAACTCGATCCGCTCCCGGAAACTCTCGGCTCGCCTCTCAGCCGCGCCGGCGGGGTCTCGACACGGCTCTCGGCCCCGGCGCGGCGGGCGGGGGAGGGGGGGGCGGGGGGCAACTTCTCGCACTTCTCCGGAGAAGGATTTGGGCCGCCCCGCTCCGGGGGCGGCGGCGCCTGCGGTCCCCGCCGAGGCGGGAGAACTTTCGCCTCCGGTCGCGGGGCGGCGAGAGGGGCCCGGGGGCGCCGGCCGCGGCGGGAGCAGCGCGGCGGCGGCGGCGCCGGCCCGGCAGCCGCGGAGATGAAGCTGAGCCGGCAGTTCACGGTGTTCGGCAGCGCGGTCTTCTGCGTGGTGATCTTCTCCCTGTACCTGATGCTGGACCGCGGCCACTTCGACCACCCGAAGAGTCCCCGGCGGGAGGGCACCTTCCCCAAGGTGAGCGGGGCGGCGGCCGGGGCGCGGCGGGCAGAGGCGCAGGGGAGGGCGGCGGTGCCGCCACCACCGGCCCCTTCCCGTGCGGCTGCCGGAGCGCCGGGGCGCGGCGGGGCCGGGGCGCGGCGGCGGCGGGGCGGGGAGAGCGGGGCCGCCTGCGGGCGGCGCTGGTGCCGGTGCGGGGCTGCGGCGGGAGCGGGCTCAGCCCGGCCGGGGGTCTGGCGGGGCTGGGGACGGGCTGGGCAGGGGCTGCGGCCGCGCTGCGGCTGCCGCGGCTCCCCGGGCGGCGGAGCGGGGTGCGGGGCGTGCGCGGCGCTGTGCGCGGGCAGGACGGGGAGAGCTGAGAACTCGGGACCTCAGCCGTGGCGACAACAGGTAGGTTTAGGGAAATGCTGACTTCGTGGCTGCTTTCCTTTTCGCTGAGCCGTGGCTGGCTGACCCGACTGCTCCGCATGGTTAAACGACGCGGTTCTTCAGTTCTTCGCCTTCCTGTGTTGGCTGCTTGGCAGATAAGTTTAAAAGCTGTGTATCGTGGCTGTGTTCTAATAAGGAATGTTTGCCCGTGACAAGAAACATGTATTTCAGAGAGGACGTGGTGTGCTGTGCAAACCGGCAGAATACTGTACACAGCTGTGTGTTCTCATGGACAAAAAAACCCAGCAAAACCCCCACAACATATAAAACAAAGTTATAACCTATTTATGCTTGCACGGTACTTATTTTTATTGGAAACAAAACGAATGAAAATGTATTTTAGTACTGCAGTGAGACTTCAAGTGAACACAAGAACTCCAAAAGCTTGTTTAAAAAGTAACAATTATCTCTCTGTTAGAACCGCTATTGTTTCATTCAATGCAAAAGTAGTAATTGATACCGTTCTGTTAATGGTAAAGACAAAAACCTTGACTTAAATGTGAAGAAAGGGGGCAGATCTGTTCTGCCTTTATTCCTTCAAGTTACAGTTCAGAAGTCAGCCTTTAGTTTTTGCAGGAAGGAAGAGAACAGGAAAGAAGCTTAGAAGGAGGAGAAGAGGAGCAAGACAAGGCTGGCTACAGCAGCTCTGTGCAATTTGTAGCTCCAATAGGAGTGTAATGCCACATGTTACACTTGTAACAGCTAAATGCAAGTTTTGCTTTGGGGATATGTATCTTATGTGAGGAAATCTCTTAATGTGTCATTATTCCAGCAGCTGAGTTTAATACAGGTGAAGTATAGAACAGGAAAGCTCTTCCGTGGGTGTTGTGTTTTATTTTTAGTGTTAGATTTTGGTTTGAAATGCTTGAGTGAACAAGGAAAATTTATTAGACATGTTTTGTCTTCTATTGTCAGTGTCTTGCAGTTGAAGTTCCTGTCTCTTCCTGTCCTATGATATAATCCTGGTCTGAGGTGTAACATGGTCTTATCTCTTGTGACCATGGGTTTGGTACCTTAATCTGTTTTTAGGCCTTTTGCTTCTAGGTGGTGTAGTCAGCTACAGACAAACGTTACTCCTTTCATCTTCCTCCCTTCGCTCAGCCTTCTAGAACAGTCTGTCAGTGTTTACTCTTTTTGGTTTTTCCATGTCTAAATTTCTTTGAGGTTTATGATTTTAACTTGAGGGCATTCTGGCCATCACTGGTTCTTCCTTTGGGTGAAACTGTTACTTTTTCCTTTCTTACTGCTTTTTCTTTTGAGGAAGTTGCAGATGAAATTCATATTTTGTCATTTCCTTTTGCTACGCCTATGATAGAAATTTTTCACTTTGTTACAACTGTGAAACCTCTGACACCTAGCAAATGCTTTCAGAGTTTTATAACATCAGTTTAAAATAAATGCAAAAGATGAAGAGTGGAATAGAAGCCTCCAGAAACATATGAAAGCAACGCTTTAATACTACTACCTCAGCCAACAAAAAGTTGTTTGTGTCAGTGCAGTGTTGCCAGAGCTCAAAGTACTGCAAGTGAAACTAGCCACAGATGTAAAACCTTCAGGCTGTTTTCGTTTGTAGAAAACTGTGGCAGCAGACTGTAGATTTAAGAATGCATTCTCTTTTCTGATGACAAAGGTCAGAACTTTTTAGCTTAGGAAAAGGAATTAAGACTTTTTTTTTTTCCCCCCCCAGATGTTATTGGTTTGGTTCACTTCATGCCTCTTTCTGTTTTGGCAACGTGCTTTGCTGTTCCTCTGTGCCGTTCTGGTAACAACACAGGTCACCTGTCATGTCCCGGAAGTTGTACATTGATTAGTTTGTTCTTTCTGCCCTCCGTGGCTCACACTAAGCTCAGAGAGGAGAAGTGGGTGCTTCTGGAAGCAGTCTCCTGTTCAGCTTATAAGCATTTGCTATCTAGATACTCTATTTGATTTCTGCCAGAATTAGAGATGGGATTTTTCAGCTGATGGTGCCCCTTGGGCTGTAGTCACCTGAAGTGTCGTGGTACCTAGTGCCAGTAGTAAAATAACTTATTAGAACTGTTGCTCCATTTTCATTTTCATGTTTTCTTCCAGGCAAGGTGCCTTCTCTTTGCATGGTCTCAGGGTAGGTTGCATCAGACTCAGTCTTGTGAACCTGTCTACTTTCAGGCTTCTCAGTGTAGTCAAGTTGTCCTTACAGGACTTGCTTACCAGTTTGAGAGTTCAGAATGCCAACAGACATGTCATGCAGAAATAATTTTTTGGGTAAGATCTCCCAAGAGGGGTGAATATCCATAGGGAGATGGCTTTATGTGCTCTCTAACCAAATGCTTAAATGGTTTTCACTGCTGTACTAAACAGAACCCATGGTCAGGCTTGGGACACAGAAGTGACTTTGTGTCATTTTTGGTGTTTGTGTTGCAAAAGCTGGCATCAGTTGTCAGTTTCAAAAGCTGGCATCAGTTGTCAGTTTCACAGTCAATGTTTTCCACACCTATCCATGCTAAGCTGGCATTAGGGCAATTTTAATAGAACTTTAGCTAAAGTGGTTTATAGCCTTATCATCATTGGTAAGTGCATTTAAATCACAAGAGCAGAAGATCTCTGTGCTCCCATAGAATGGAAGCCACTGTTAATTTGAGGAAGAACAGGTACATATAACACACAGAGATCAAGGCTTACTGACCTTGCCTCTGTAATTCCCGCATGTGTCTTCATGGATCCTGCCCGTTTGTCGGGTGTATATTATTCTTCAGTGGCCATATCACAAGCTCTATCTATCTAAGCCTGTTCTTAGCCATGGGTTGCTCCTGTCTTAGGAATATGATGAGTCCTAGTGTCCTGTGTCAGGCTAGGAACCATGTTACAACATTGTGCAGAGACGAGCTCAAGGTGCAGGGATAGCCTTAGGTGCATTTTTAAGTTATTATTGTACCAGTTGTCAGTACAGATCATTGTGTAAGATTCTTCTAGTGGAATATAGTGGAAAAATGGTTGAGTGTGTTGTTTTTGTTTGCAATAATACAATATTCTCCGAGAAATCTTGTGTGACTGCAGAGTGGAGGAAGGTTCAAAGTGTTGTTTAGTCCTATGACATCTCTTGTGCAGCAAGTGTCTTGTACAAGTGATTCGTGGGCTAAATTACTAAGTGAAAACTACATTCAAATGAAGTCTTAAGAAGAAGTCCATAAGCAGCTTATCTTGAAGAACTTGTGTTATAGTATATAGGTGAATGTCAAATATAGATAAACTCATATTAATCTATTTTGGATTTTGGATTCAAATAGGAAAAAAAACCAGCCTAATGGTTTGTTTTCTCAACTAACTTTACCTTGATTTATAGCACATCCATAAAAGCTGTTTGTTCATAGGAGATTGTGGAGTATTTCTTTTGATCCTAGGTTCTTGCCTAAGCATTCATGGCACACATTAAAAATCCAATTGAGAAAAAAAAAAAGTGGAGGATTTGTTTGTAATAGTATCTTGCATCAGAAATATATGGTCCTTGTGTAATGTTAACATGAAAGTTAATTTCTAGTGAATTTTATGGCTGAGCAAGGGAAAACAACAACACATTTGACTCATCTTCTGTCACTACCTGACAGGTAATGCTTTGAACTTGAGCTTTTTCCTCTAACCACTTTTTCACATGGCTTGGTTTGGCTTTTATGGGATGATATCTCCACACTCTGTGAAAGGTTGTTTCTGGAAATACATTTTTGAAAGTCAAGGCTGCTGTGATTCTGGTAGGTAAATGGACCGGCACCAAGTGATTGCTTCATTTTATCTTTCTTCTTTTCTTTAAACTTTATTAAAAGCCAAAGCAGAAACATACAGCAACTTCCATGCTTACCGTTTTCTTTTTACTAAACAACTGTTATTTGAATAAGATCTCTCTTTGCCCCCTCTGAGTTTTCTCCCCCACCTCCCTCTTTGACCACCATTGTTTGAACCTTGCTCTCATCTCGTGTGCGTTAACTGTTTTTATGGACTCACTAATTGCACTGCATCAAACAGAGGTGATTAGGTTACAGTTCCTCTATAAGTAGCTGGCTTGTTGGTTTTTTGTTTGTTCCAGTGTCCTTCCAGCAAATCGTTAAGTATCCTGGCTGTTGGTACTGCTAAAGCTTCTTTACTGGATTCATGCTTTCAAGGCATCTACACAATGCATCAAATGCTTCAGCATAAATAGCACAAGTGGTGGTTGTTCCTGTATGGAGTGGCATTTCATCTGAGTTTGCCAATAATTTGACAGTAGTACTTGGCCAAAATATGAATCAAAGTAGGGCAGAGCAGTAGTAGCAGAATATTAAGACCAAATACATGGCAGAAACACCAGAGTTCTCTGATCTTTGTGTTGAACAAAGGCTCCTTGAGAACTTCGCTCTGCAGTTCTGCTGAGGTTGCTCCTCCCCTACTGTAAGGAAGCTCTGCCTTCAGTCAGCTCCGAATCTCCGTGGGCTGGAGCTGTGTCAGCTCAGGTTTGGTAGGTACCATGCCCCACAGATACACTAGAAACATCTTTTTGCAGCTAAAGCTTTGCTATATACCTTGCCATAGTGAAGCAGCTCAAATCAATGGCTTACATGGACTATAAATGCATGTTTTGACTCTGCATGTTCTTAGGAATTGATGTGTTTTCATGAGCTCATTTTGGAGCTTTCTGACCTTTGTTATATAACAAGGAAGAGGAGTTCTGTTTGTAGAAGTATTGGAAGCAGCATGGTCAGGTATTTAGGAAATGTTTGCTTTACTTTAAATTGTGAATAGTGGTAATTAAGGTTGTGCATGGTTTTGAAGGAGTCATTTTTTGACTTCTGAGCACTGAAAAATTGTGGGCGCAGTGACTTTTCCTAGCATTCTTATGAGTTTCACATCAGAGGAGATTGAGTGAAGAAATCCAAAGAAGGAATCATAATTTTTCAGGATTTGAAATGTATTGATTTATTTAAAACAAACAAACCAACCCCTATTAACAACACTTACTAAGTTCACAATCTAAAAGCATTTGAATGTCATGGAAATTATCTTGAGTGCAAATAATGAAAATTTAGGATTACTTCTGCTGAGCTTCTAGTACTTCGCAAAGGAGGAGCAGCTGCCTTTGTGAACATAATTACAGGTCAGTAACAAGTCTTTGTTTTCCTAATGTTCACAGAGCATGTATTTGTTTTTGTTGCTAGCACATTTTGCGTAAAGTCCTGGCTAAGCAGCAGTCAAGCAGAAGCTAATAGCCTCCTTCATTTACAGCCTTTAAATCTGGGCCGAAATGTTGAGCAAATGTATTTTACAGAATACATAGTCTACAAAATAGTAACACTAACTGTAGTTGAGCACATCCTTCTGCTACACAGAGTCAATGCCGAGCTTAACTGTATAAACCAAATGGAGAGAAGTTTTCTAGTTTGGTCTTGCTTCAGCTTTTCTTTGTCTAACACATTATTTTGAGTTTTGACTTGTTCAAATGAAAATAACCATTATTAAATGCTCCTACTCTTAATGGCAGATAAGCTGTGCTTAAATTTTGTGCTGCTAGACATTTAAATAAAGATTCAGCATAGGATAGAGGGGGGAATCAAAAAGGAGATGAACACAATCTATCAGTCACAACAGTAGTGGACATTTTTCAGTTTAATTGACTTTACACTGAATATTTCTAGATTT
The DNA here is from genome assembly GCA_018881555.1 of Amblyornis subalaris. Lineage (NCBI taxonomy): Eukaryota > Metazoa > Chordata > Aves > Passeriformes > Ptilonorhynchidae > Amblyornis > Amblyornis subalaris. The sequence continues at coordinate 982,686 of JACAXG010000117.1, read as the reverse complement.
CTCTCCATCTCCCTTTCCTTTTTCCTTGCCTTCAGGTCACTGATGATGATGTCAAAACTAGTCCCTAACAGCATGCCTTATATTTATCTCTGTAAATGGCATAAGCTCAAGTCTAGTTTAATAGTACATTAAACATTCTTGTTATTGCTGCCTCCAGTGATAAAGCAAAACGTGGAACTCCATCAGCTTCTTAAAATCTGTTTGTCAGGCTGTTGCATCTTTGGATCAGAACTTTCTCATTCTTTTAAGAGAATAGACCTGTGTAATTCCAGCAACATGAAGTTTAACAAGTCCAGGTGCTGAGTCCTGCATTTTGGCCACAACAACCCCTTGCAACACTATAGGCTGGGGACAGAGTGGCTGGACAGTAGCCAGGCAGCAAGGGACCTGGGGGTACTGGTCGACAGCCGACTGAATATGAGCCAGCAGTGTGCCCAGGCAGCCAAGAAGGCCAATGGCATCTTGGCCTGTCTCAGGAACAGTGTGGCCAGCAGGACCAGGGAAGTCATTCTTCCCCTGTACTCAGCACTGGGGAGGCCACACCTTGAGTGCTGTGTCCGGTTCTGGGCTCCTCATTTTAAGAAGGACGTTGVGATGCTGGAACGTGTCCAGAGGAGGGCAACAAGGCTGGTGAAGGGTCTGGAAGACATGCCCTATGAAGAATGGCTGAGGGAACTGGGGCTGTTTAGCCTGGAAAAAAGGAGGCTTTGGGGAGTCCTTATCTGTCTCTACAACTACCTGAAAGGAGATTGTAGCCAGGTGGGGATCAGTCTCTTCTCCCAGGTAACCAGAGACCGAACGAGAGGACACAGCCTTAAGCTGCACCAGGGGAAGTTTAGGTTAGACATCAGAAAAAAATTCTTCACTGAAAGAGTGATTGGGCACTGGAATCGACTGCCCAGGGAGGTGGTGGAGTCACCGTCCCTGGACGTATTTAAGAAAAGACTGGATGTGGCACTCGGTGCCATGTTTTAGTTGATGAGGAGATGGTAGGTCATAGGTTGGASTTGATGATCTCAAAGGTCTTTTCCAACCTAGTTCATTCTGTGATTCTGTGAATTATTTAATTCAGAAGAATTCCAGTGTCTCTGTAAAGTGAGCTTTTTTAGAAAAGTACTTTAAAGGTAGGAAATTACTAACAAGGTTACTTATGTACTTTTCATTGTCCCAAATACAGATAAGCCTTCTGCCCAGATCAGTAAAGCCTTCAAACCTTGATTTATCTTTTTAACTGAAGCATTGTATGCTTGTTTTTTGTTCTATGCCCTTCCTTGCAAAGTGAGTACATGCTGAAACAGTGTGTTCAAATATTAGGCTTTGATGATACACCAGGTTGCATTTTTAACTTTTACATGCTTGTTTTTTCTGTGCAGGAAGTGATCATTTAGTTCTATTTTTAGTATGTTCTGTTCACTGTACGGTGCTCTGATAGTGAACAGAGAATTCTTTCTGGTCTTACCATCTTGATAAGCTGGCATCTCATTAGTGTTTATATCAAGATTTTCGCAAAGATAGCACATGATTTCTAGAGGTGTACCTGTATATAGTCACTGGTAAGACTGGTGCAGAAAACTATTATGACAACCGGCATTCAGTGCAGCCAGAAAATGAGGCTTTGAGTCCACTTTCCTCGCTGGTTACTGTAGTAAATGTGCATGGGCAACTACCTTGAATTCCACGTCCTTTGGAGAGCTCTGTTCATTGCGGTTCTCTGCTTTCTTCGCCACAGTTCATTGGTACACCAGAGCCTCTGATGCAGGATGCTGCCAGCTCCTTTGTTGTCTCCTGTTTGCTCATGTGGGTGAGAAAGGGAATGGGCTCTGGCTTGTTTTGAACCAAGCACTCGGTGGTTGCTGGCTGAGTCTGGACGAAAATAACCAAATTCCAGCTGATGTAACATCAGAAGTCTCTCATGCGGATTTCTCCTCTGCCTGCCTGTTTCTATGAGATCTCCTCATCTGTGGCCTGTCGTACTCCCTCTTCAATTATTTGAGCTAGCTGTCTTTTTGCTGATGGAGTGATCATTAGTGGCCTGTTGAAAGCCACTGCATTTAGAGAAGGAGTGAGCGTTCACTCAGGAAATGAGAGTTCCAACTAACATCTTTTTTACAATATACAGTGGGATGGGAGAAGCTGAACACTCTCTACTTCCTCAGAATAAAACAGCTTGGTCTCTCACTGTGTTACTGGGCTTCCCTCCTTGTGCTGGATGGCACTGTGCTCCTTTCTGGCGAGTCCTTGCTACAAATCAGGCTGGTGTCAGAAGCAAACGGAGAAGGACAAGCAGAGGGCAGTGGGAAAGGCAGACTGCTTTGGAGTATTTGGGGCATGAAAACTGCTGAAGGGTTTGGAGTGACTGAAGCATAAGGAACTGTTTATGTAGCTGGTTCATGTGGTGGTAGTGGCAGGTTTCTCAGGGCGGCTAACAGGTATGGACACTTCTTGTTCCAAATGGGAGGAAGATGTGCTGACCTGTGTTGCCCTCACATGGGAAGATTTTGTTGTTTAAGTCCAACCCTGTGTAACCACGGGGGTGGGAACAGGTGTGCTGCTCATGTGATGCCATTCTTCTGCCAGTGCAGCTGTAGCTGCTTTCAGTAGTGTCGGATTGGTTGGTACTTTGCTCTACTTGTAAAGTGGTTCCTTTGCTGTGAGGTAGCAGGAGGGTTGCCTTTTTTGCTTTTTAATAAAATCTTTATTTTCACAGTCATCAATAAATAAAGAGAAAGAAATGAAAGAAAGAATCTTACACCAAAGTTATTACAAACTTTTCAACTGGTTGTGTAGGCCAAGTGATTCACATAACTTTACATTTAGTTTCTTTATGTTAAAACGAGTATGTAGATTAACAGAGCATCCTTTAATATTGTTCACTTGTACTAGGATGTACTCAGAGAGTACCTCCAATTTTCTGTGAAATTAGGCATTTCTCAAAGTCTTGGGTCAAGACTGCTGCTTTTCTGAGAAGACTTGATGCTGTAAAGTCAGGGATAGTTCTGCTAACATTTATAAATTGTGCAGAAAATAAAGTTTTGCTATTCAGCATCTACAAAGCCACATAGAAACCAAAGTTTTAGACAGAATTGGTTAAGGTGAAATTGGTACATCTCTGCTCAGATTAAAAAAAGTTAAAAAAATCTCCCTGCTCACCTCCAAATGTGAGGAAAAATTGAAAATTTAAAACAAAGTACTGCTGGAATATGGTTTTAGTAATGGAGAGGATCTCTGTGTTTTATTTTTTAATTAGATCTCTTTAATGTCCCCTGCAACATGCTGCTTATCTGTTTTTCTGGTAAGACAAGATATGTTACTAGCAATTAATAAGATGAAACAGCTTTAGGTAACTTCACTGTTTGGCCTTGACATTTGAGGTAAGTCAGTTGCCTTCCTTTAAAAATGTTGAAACTGAATTTATTTTCATGTGTTAAATTTACTTATTGTTTTGAACAGTTGTATTTTCCATATTTAGCTCATATTTTAAAATCATTTTACTATTGAACAGGCAATATCTATTTAAAATGAATAAGGAGAAAAGGTGAATGTGCAATGAAAATAGACGTAGCTTTTGCATAATTTGGATCCATGTGACATTTTCATCTCGAGAATGGATTCCTGACATGAATTATTTTCGTACTGAGTGAAGACTGGGATTCATTTCTAGTCTGGGACACTGTTGTTTTTAATTCTCATAGATGTGGCATTTCACAACAAAAACTAAAAATATTTCGATCATCTCAAAAATTTTATTTCCTGTAGTTTTAACTTACCACATGAGGTCTTAGTTATATATTCTTAACTGTAGCTTTTTATTTCATGTTTTGCTTTCAAGATGAGTTAACACATGGCATGTTTAAATGCTTTAGAAGAGAGGCATGATGTGTCTTGAGAAAAGTCTGAGAAAGTCTTGAGCAGTCTTGAGAAAAGAAAACATCATTTTCTTTATTAATGTCCTCTGTTAAGTTCCAAAATGGGATGTCTTTGTAAGAATTTCTTTCTCCAAATAACAGAAGATCTACCTCCAAAGTTAAAGTAACATACTTTAAGAGACTTCGGAAAATCAGTGTCCTAGGTAGACTTGAACCCTGCAGCTTACAAATTATTGCTGAATGTATGTAGCAACATATGAAGTCGTTGTTGTTTGAAGGTCGTCTGGGAACAAATTACTTTTTGTAGACAGGGAGCGTGGTTTACAAAGAAAAATATTTTGTCACATAATAAACAGTAAACTGGTAGAACTTGTTATAGATATTTCAAGGTTTAAAGTCTAGTAAGTTAAATGAAAGGTATGTCTTAAAGATATGAAATATGACATGACTTTCAAATTTGGAGGAAGTTTTTGTCAGTCTACTAGGAATTGACAGTATATAGCAGTGGAAGGATAAGTCCAAACATGTATTTGGTGAGGTTTTTAATCTTTTTTTAATGTTTTCCACTGTGTCTGTTACTGTGCTGGAGAGAGTATAATTAGTTAGATGATATAAACCAGATTGCTGGTGTATTCTGCGACCAGGTAGTTGGCAGGCTTTATATTGCAATATAAAACTCTTCTTGTGTAAGAAGAGGTAAAATACAACTTCTACAACATACGTGAATGAGAATATAAATTTCCAACAGTTGTCTGATTTTACAATTGTAGAGACAGTGTCTGTAATGGTGGGATAGGTGTGAACAGTGTTTTAGCTGCTTGCACACTTGGTAACTTTGAGCTGTAGTCATATGCAGTGAAGCAGGGAATAATTTGTATGGATGGCAGCTGTACTGTAGCTTCCTAGGAATCTAAAGATCAGCGCCTCTTGTTGGGCAGCTTGTAAAGCCCCTATGAAGTATTGTTCTATATACGTTAGTTTTAGAGTGAGTGGCATAAGAGGCTATTAGTTTTCTGTGTAGAGAAACCTTTCTTATTTTCAAAACGCCACAGACTTTGCAAGGGAAAACAGTAATTTTACACAGAAATGTGCACACAGTATCTTTAACATACCATTTGAAAGATTTTGAGTCTGATTGTTTCTTTTGTGCCACCAGGGGGCATGGGACTACAGTCTGTTTGGTTTTTTTTTTCTTTCCAGTATTCCATCATCTGCATATTGATTTCTTCTTGTTTTCAGTTCATCAGTTTTATAAGTTTCTAGCATTTATCTTTAAACTGTTGGGATTCTAGGATGTTGGCCCTATATCTTATTTAGCTTAATCTGGTTCTGTTGTCGAAACATATTTTTGTCTTTTTGGGAAGCAGTAGCTGTCTGCCTCTGTTGCATTTTAAAACCTGTTATTGTTTTCAGGATTTATCAATCTACGAAACAGAAACAAACAACAAGCAGTGGGTCAGCACTTTATACAGCCCACAAAATGAGAGGACAAACTTACTAACAAGTTTAAAAAAATACTAAAACATTTTGTCTGCAAAATTATGAGGAATTTCCATAAAGGTTGAATTATAGTAATGACCTACAGTTTAGAACCCAAAAAGCTGATTGGTATTTCTTGGTTACGGTGGGGTTTTTTTTAATTCCTTCAGGCTTCTCAAAGTCAACAAAATTTAAAAGAATGTACACATCAGTTTAGAAAGAAGGCTTAGTCCTTTGCAAACTACATTTGCTGAAAAGGAAAATGCAAATACTTCAACTGAATTATTGTTGAAAGGGAAAAAAGTGTCATGTACAGATGTTGTTTCTAATATTATACTATAGTCCTAAGAAAATAAGGCATTGGTGCTAGGAAAAAGTCATCAAAATCATAAGTCACAGAGTAGCTGTCTACTGAATCAATGTTATTTGTCGTTGCATGTAATGGTAATATATAGATACCTGAAACTGCAGCAGGTTTTGCTGTTATGACAGCTGCTTGCAAAAATACCTAATCATATATTGTATATTTTGGTGTCTGAACACAACTTTAATAGTAGGATGTGTCTGGATTTTTTTCTTCTCTTACCATTTCTTGTTATGTTGAAGTCATTCTGAGGAAATGAAGAAATTACTGTTCAGACAAATTATCCCTAAAATGTTGTTAAATAATCTGGCCTTTTGTGGTTCTGTAAAAGCCAACACATTCATGCCTGATAAAAAGCATACCTTGAATAATTTGGAAGGAGTAGCCAGTACATGAGAGAGCAGCTGCGCTTTGAGGTGTCTTGTTTGGCTGTGCTCCCTCCTGTGTTCCAACAATACAGTGATTAGATGCTATTAAATTGCTTTGTAGGGTCTGTCTCTTCCTTCCAAGTTGGTTTGGGAGATGCGTTAACTTCTTTCAGTTCACATTGGTGTTGTGCTGCAGCCTTCCTCTTGCAGTGCACTCTAGAATTATATACAAAATCCTGTTGCTGAGCAATTGAAGATGATCTTCTGGCTGAAAATGCCATTAGCTTGATCTGTCTTTTACAGGATTTTCTTGATGGTTGTAATGGTCCAATTATACAGATTATTTGTATGATCAGGCTGTTAAGGGACCTTTTACCCCCATTAAGTGCTTTTGTTAATTTCGCTGTAGTTTTCAGGGAAAATCAGAAAATTGGTATGGATTGAAATAATATATTACACGTACAGGAAAAACCTGAAATGTTTACAACATCCTCTTAATCCCATCATGATGTGACTGAGTTGTAAAAAATTGCTCTCTGTTTGATGTTCTGATAAATGAAAGGATCAGATTTTTGCAAATCTATAAGAGACGTGAAAAAATTGGATTAGGTATAATTGCTACTTGAAACTGTGTGACTTTAAAGAATGTCTTTGTATCACTGGTTAAATCTTGTGCTGTGAATTCAAGTTCATAGAGAAAAATGTATCTTTTGTGTTTTTCCCTGGTACTGAAAAGAGAAAGTTCTGTGTGTTGGGCCAATTCCATGTTAGTTTGTCTTTATGTAAAATATAAAATAAAGATATATTTGAATTTTTTGTGTGATCACACACCACTGTGAATTTATTTTTTTTTTTAGGTCTATGAAGAATTTGTTTGAGAAATAATTAAACTTTTACTTCTTTTTACTTCTCTCTCCCAGGGCCAGCTTTCAATATTGCAAGAAAAAATAGATCATTTAGAACGCCTGTTGGCAGAAAATAATGAGATTATTTCAAACATACGAGATTCTGTGATCAATCTGAGTGAATCAGTAAAGGATGGTCAAAAAAATCCAGAGGCTATAAACTTCAGTCAAGGATCTGTTTCTGAGCTATTCCCTTCTGCTTCAGTTTTGCTTGCAGTTGATTCTGAGGATTGTTTGTTTGCTTCAAAAAGTGGGAGTCACAGTTCAGGTGTACAGGTAAGCAGTACAACTTTCTCTCTTATTCTACTGGAATCCTAGCTGTCATTATGTGTTTTAAGTCTAAAAATGTCAAGTTGCTGCTAAAAGCTTGGTACTAAGACATAATAGAATTGCTGAAGTAATTGCTGAAGTGATTGCTGTGTTTAACAGATGTGGTGAAACTATTCCTTTATACTTTTTTTAAGAGGTCTCTGGAAATTGAATAATGGGTGTGAAGAGCCAACATTTGAAAAAGCTTAAAAGTTCTTTAAAAAATCCAAACTAAACATGGTGGTTATACTCAGATTATTGTCCCATCAGTTCTTTGGAAATAGTTTATTTGAGAGTCTCTTTGAGCTTCCCCAAATTGTTCTAAAACTGATGAAAAATAAACTGCAAATAGTGGATAGTCTTGGTTTAAATAGATTTTACTTTTTAGGCATATGTGTGTAAATGACGTCTGGTGAGGAGGTGAAGAATGGTCAAGAATTAAAAATTTCAAAAAAATCTTGTGTCCTGTGTTGCATTTTGAATGTCATTTCTGTGTTTCAGCATTCCTGTGTGTCTCTAGTTTGTATAAGCACTTTGATCAGAAAGGAGGAACATATACCATGTTGACTGGTTGGCAGAAACTGGGGAGGTTGAAGTTTTTAAAGTCAAACATTTCAAGTTGAATTTATTTTGCTTTCTGGTGATGCTTGTGAGTTCATGGACTCTTATATATTCAGTTTTAATGGAGTGATTCAGGAGCACTGAGAATACTCTGTGAAGTTTGTGATCTGTACTGTTTTTGTGAGCCTTGTGGGAGTACTATAAATATTCATAGTACTCTAAAGCAAAGATTAAATTTTGAAGTCCAGCTTTCTCGTTTTAGAATTTAAAGTATTTCTGTTGCAGGAGAAAGACAATGGACTTCAGAAGAATAAGTACACATATTAGAACAATTGTAACCTCTGATGTATCACGCTTAATGTCTTTGAACTCTTCAGGGGTAGGCACCACATTAATGTCTGTTATAGAGAAAGTAGGCTTTTAAAAGGCAATATCTGAATATCTGTTCATGTTTCTGATGTACATTAAGACTTCTGTGCAGAGAAGCGAAACATCTGGACCTGTGGTTACAGGCTTTCAAGTTAGTGGATTATTAACAGGTTATTCATCCTACAACCTGTTACCACATCAAGTGATGTACTTTTTTAATGTGTGTTAAAAATAAGTAATAGTAAATGAATTTTGAGGTAAAATATGTTGTCTTAAGTTCTTGGTCATATTAACCTGTTATGAATGGAAGGTAAAACATGTTTTCTAAAACTGCTCTCTGTTTTTGCTTCACACTTCCAGAATGTCAGAATAGCTGCTATTGGCCAATGTACTTACTACCTACCTAATGGGAGGCTGTAATACCTAAACCGCTTTTGAACAGTTTTCTTTACTTTTCAGTACATTTGCATGGACTTATGAAGCAAACGTGCTCTTTCCCTACTCACACTTTCTTTTCTTCCTTGTGCAGGGAGGGAGAGCGTTAATGTTCTCTGTGTCATTGCATTAGTACTCTCTGCTCAGCAGGTTATTCACCATCATCATAAAGTCACTTTAATATTGCTTCTGTATACAACTTCTCATCCTATGAGTCTGATCTGCATTTCAGTTATGGAATCTAAGACCTTGACTTTAGCAGAATTCCTGTAATACCAATGGACTGTTCACGAGCTGATCTAAATTACTGTGTTTGAATACAGCTTTAGTATTGAATACTTTGCCAATGCTGATGTAGTCTGCAAGCTCAGTTAATTTATTTGAGACTTTTTTAATAATTATTTGGAGCACATTTTTAAAGAAAATATGTGTTAATTACTGCTGTTTGTAAACATTAACTTAAACCCACAGATTTGGACATTACTTTTCCCATGTTTGTCTCTCAAGTGGGTGTGTGAGAGACTAGAAAGTAGTAAGAACTAATATAGTAAAGACATAGTGTTTGGATAAAAAATAACTTTAGAGAATGAAGGCAAAAGAGTCTTCACTGAATAAATCACGGAAGTTGACTATAGTCTCTCATAATGGAGAAACCATTGTGAGAAGGCATTCAAATATAGATTAATAAACTTTGTGGTAGTTCAGTTAGAAATATTAGTAGGATTTGCTACTCCAAGACATGTTTTCATAAAACAGAAAAAGCAAGTTACTAGTAACATGAGACCAAAAGATTCTCCAATGGGACAGCTAAAGGATGTTTTTTTCACGGAGGAATTATAAATCCAGAAATTGCTTACTTGCTACTAGTGCTGTTTGTAAGTAGGTAGGAAACTGTGATAGAGCTGGAACCTGAAAATAATGGTGTCTTGAGAATGTTGTAATTCAAATCAAGTAAAAGACTAATGTGTACTTTTTTCCAAAAGGTAAATAATGGAGACAGGTAATAAAACCACAAAAATGGAGAACACTGGATTAAATATGGATATAACCTGATGCTTTTTTAGTTTAGTAGTTCAAGAAGTATCTAGCATTTGTGCTCGGAGAAGATGGAATTCTCAATAGCCATCGTGCTGAGCTGGAAGGTCTTTTAAATAATACAGTGAGGTGTCTCCTGTCTTGTCCATTTCAACTACTGAAGCATCTAACATTACGCATAGTAATGTTACTCTTTTTAAAACTGAGGCATGAATCACTCTTTAAAAAGGTGGCTTGAAGAGGCACAATCTATGCTTTTATTTCTTCTGAGCAGTAGTTTAGTTTAGTATTCAGTGTTATGATGTTATGTTATCATGTTTTCATGAGATTTACATAATTTCCGCAGTTTGAGTCCCTCAGTAAGGATAGAATAAACACATGTAGAAAAAGAGAGACAACGGATAACCTTTCCAATGTTTTAATGAAAAGCTTGTAACAACATGGCTGTCTTCTGAAGCAGCCATAATGAAGACAGGCAGCATCCTTTTTGAATTTCTATCTGTCTACTGTTTCTACAAAGTCCTTGCTTACTGTATTTTATACTTAGATGTGAAACTGAAGTATGTCCATGGAGTACTTTCTTTAACCTCTTTTGCTTTTTACTGACTAGTGACTTGAAACTTACTCCTCACTTGCAGTCATGTACCTTGTTCAAGTGATGATGCAATTTGTAGTTAATCCTTTGCACAATTCCTGCTGAGGATAGTGTTGTATGACAGATAAAAAAGATTTAACTTCTGTCTTTTGGATGTCCTGGTGTAAGTGTAGGGATTTCAGCCTGATCTTTCTTTAGTTTATTACAGTGGAAGTTTATGATTTTTTTTTTTTTTCTCCCCTTGGCTTTTTTTTAACTGCTTCTGATTAACATTTGAATGACAAAATGACTGGATGGTTGAGTTTGGCAGTGACCTCTGGATGTCATCTGGTCCAGCCAACTGCTCAAGCAGGGCCACATAGGGCCAAGTGCCTTTTGAGCATCTCCAAGGATGGAGATTGCACAGCTTCTCTGGGCAACCTCAGTCACCCTCACAGGGAAAAGAAGTTTCCTGATGATCAGGAGGAACCTTCAGTGTGCAACCATTGCCTCTGATCCTGTCACTGGGCACCCCTGGAGAGAGACTGGCTCCACCTTCTCTGCACTCTCTCTGCCTGTAGTTCCTGGGGTGCTCCTTCTTTCCGTTCTAGAAGATAGGACTGACATTGCTTTCCTCCAGTTTTTGGGCACTTCTAATCACCATAATCATTCAAAGGTTCTTCAGGGTGGCCTTGCAGTGACAACAGCTGGCACTCATGGGTGTGTCCCACCAGGGCCTGTGGACTTGGGTACATCCAATTTATTTAAGTATTCCCTGACCTGACCCTGTTTCAAGAAGGACACATCTTCCTCAGACCAGTTCCCTCCCCTCATCTTTAGGACTTGGGATTCCTGAAGACTGGTCTGGCTAGTAAAGACTGATGCAAAGGAGGCATTCAGTACCTCAGCTTTTCCTGTCTCCTGAGGTCCCTGCCTCATTCAGCAGTAGATCCCAGTCTTACTTTTGTCACCTGTCTGCTTACAGAAGTGCATCTTGATGCCTTTGACGTTCCTGGCTGCATTCAATCCTGTTTTTCCACTAGCTTTCCTAACTTCAACTCTGGGTGCTGAGACAATGTTTCTGTATTCCTCCCTGTATTGGATCTGCCTGGCCAGGTGGGGGTGGGACTACAGGGGTGGCTTCTTTGAGAAGCTGCTGGAAGCTTCCCCCATGTCCAAGAGCCAGTCCCTGGCAGCACCAAGACGGATCTGTGGCTGGCCAAGGCTATGCCAGTCATGATGGTAGTAACACCACTGGGGTAACAGATTTAAGATGGGGAAGAAGAGGATACTGCATAGAAGTAATTGCGGCCAGAAAAGAGAGGAGTGAGAGAAACAACTCTGCAGACACCCAGGTCAGTGGAAAAGGAGGTGCTCCAGGCACCAGAGTTAAGATTTCCCTGCAGCCCCTGGTGCAGCCTGTGGTGAGGCAGCTGTGCCCCAGCAGCCCGTGGAGATCCATGGGGATGCAGAGATCCACCTGCAGCCCGCAGAAGGGCCCCACGCTGGAGCAGGTGCCTGAGAGGAGGCTGTGACCCTGTGGAAGGCCTGTGCTGGAGCAGGCTCCTGGCAGGACCTGTGGCCCCACAGAGAGAGGAGCCCACACAGGAGCAGGTTTCCCAGTGGGACTTGTGACCCTGTGGGGGACCCACACTGGAACGGCCTTTTTCTGAAGGACTGAACCCTGTGGAAAGGAACATGTGTTGGAGCAGTTCATGAACTGTAGCCCATGGGAAGGACTCACTTTGGAGAAGTTCATGGGAAACTGTCTCCCGTGGGAGGAACTCTGCACTGGAGTAGGGGAAGGACTCCTACCTGTGGAGCAAGTGGATGTAGAAACAACATGTAATGAACTGACTGTAACCCCCATTCCCTGTCTCCCTGTGCTGCTGACGGGAGGAAATAGAGAATGGGAAATAAAGTTAAGCCTGGGAAGCAGGGAGGGGTCAGGGGAAGGTGTTTTTTAACTTAGTTTTACTTCTCATTATCTTACTCTGATTTTGACTAGTAGTAAATTCAACTAATTTCCCTAAGTCAAATCTGTTTTGCCCATGATGGTCATCAGTGAGGGATCTCTCCTTGCTCTTATTTCGACTCTTGAGCCTTTTGTTATATTTTCTCTCCCCTGTCCACTTGCAGAGAAGAGTGATAAAATGGCTTTGGGCGATACCTTATGTTCAGCCAAGGTCAATCCACCACACTTCCTGATTACCTGTCTCTGCCTTCACCCTCTGTAGGCTTCCTTTATGTGTGTTTGAGTTTTGCCAGGAGCTCCTTGTTAATCCATGAAGACCTCCTGGCATTTTTTGCCTGGCTTCCTACATGTTAGGATGGACTTCTCTTGAGTTTGGAAGAGGTGATTCTTGAATATTAACCATTTTTCTTGGGCCTCCTTTCCATCCCAGGGCCTTATGCTGTGGAACCTTGCCAAGCAAAGTGTCCAGAGCCTGTGCTCCTGAAGTCCAGGGATGTGATGTTGGTTTTTGTCCCCCTCCCTCCTCCCAGGGTCCTGAACTCTACAATCTCATGGTCACTGCAGGCAATGGTGCTGTTGGGCTTCACAATCCCAATGAGCCCCAATTCACTTGCCCATTGATGGCAAGAGGTCCAGCGGAGGTCCCCTCACTGCTTTCTTTGACACTTGGATTGGGAATATGTCACTGCTGTGCTCCAGGAACCTTCTGGATGGCTTAGGCCCTGCTGTACTGTACCTTGAGCACATAACAGGGTACTTGAAGTTCCGCAAGAGGACCAGGCCCTGCAAATGTCTGTGGAGGACCTCCTCCAATTATTATCCCTGATCAGACAGCCTGTAGCAGGCATCCACGATGCTGTCACCCATACTAGTCTGCTTTTTAGTCCTTGCCCAAAACCCTCCATTGGCTTCTCATCCATGGAATCACAGATTCAAAGAAAATCAAGTGTAGTCATTAACCTAGCACTGCTGTGTCCGTCACCAAACCGTGTCCCTAAGCGCCTTATCCATGTGCTTTTCTGAACACTTCCAAGGACAGTGATTCCACCATTTCTGTGGGCAGCCTGTGCCAATGCTCAGCCAAACTTTCAGTGAAAAATTTTTTTGTAATACTTAATCTAAGTATCCCCGGGCACAACTTGAAGCTGTTTCCTCTTGTCTATTGCTTGTTACCTGGGAGAAAAGATCAACCCCCACCTGGCTACAGCCTCCTCTCAGGGAGTTGTAGAGAGCAATAACGTCCCCCATGAGCCTCCTTTTCTCTAAACACCCCCAGCTCCCTCAGCTGCTCCTCGTTGGACTTGTGCTCCAGACCCTTCCTCAGCTCCACTGCCCTTCTCTGGACACGCTCCAGCGCCTCAATGTCTTTCTTGCAATGAGGGGCCCAAAACTGGATGCAGGATTTGAGGTGCCCCACTGAGGCTGAGTACAGAGGGACAATCACTTCCCTGGTCCCACTGGCCACATTATTTCTGATATAGGCCAAGAAACCTTCAGAGGGACACCCCAGCATGCTGATCTTGCAGGAAGGGTTTTGGGGATTTCTTTGTAATTGTGCTTTGTGGGCACTTCCTTGCTTACCTACAAATGTTAGAGGTGACCCTGTTTTGTTGATTTCTTAAATTGTGAGGTTTTTTTAAAATCCTTCCATGTCACATGACTCCTGAACATTACTCCCTCACAGGGCTGTTTACTCTCTCTGTCCCCATTTACTCTTAGCCAGAAGCTGTCCTTAATAGGTCAGCCATCCTCCAGCCATCAGGCAAAGGTACCTCTGCTGCACTTAGTTGGATCTCATCTCTCTGAAGCAGACACAGATCTACAAACAGGGTCCCATGGTCAGAGAACCCCACACACCAGCTATGAGCTCTTGATCTATACCATCAGTGTCCTCCTCTCACACCCCTACCCCTCACTGGTGGGTGATCTTGACTACTACTCACAGAACTCTGCAGTCACTTTTGATGCAGTCTGCATTGCCTCTTGCGGTATCACTTMCACACGAAAGGACAACAAGAGTTGGTAGTCATCAAACTGAGCAAGCTTCAACAGTTCCTCTGTGATATCCAGGATTCAGGCCTTTGCAAGGCAGCAAACATCTCTAGATGAGGGATCAGGTCATTGAAGCAGTAATTTCAGACAACCGTTAAGATTCCAAGACCTACTTTCTGAATTGTAGTTTCTATGTCTTGAGCTCATAGTTGTATAAGCGTGGTTTGAGATAGCTGTAAGGTTGTAGATGCTAGGGAAAAAGTTACGTATGTTATGAACTGTAAAAGTTAATATCTTGAGGGCTGCAGAAAGTTGCTTGTTAGATTCAGACTCCATCCATGAGAAAAACTTACATGAATGTGTGGAATTCCATGAATTATTGCTTTTTAATAAAATAATGTTTCCATGCTTGAAATGTCCAAAGAGTTTATCTGTATTAAGGTCATTTGTTGTTAACTGGCAAATTTACAGAGTATGCACTTACATTTTCTTCAGAACGTTGTATTCCAGAGAAAAGAAATGGTTCTTCAAACTCAGATTTTAGAAAACACCATATTTAGAAAATACGTAATAATAAAATAATTTATCTTTATTATTTATTACATAATATATATTATTTATTATATAATATATACTATTTATTATAGAATATATGTTATTTATTATTTATGCAATATATAAATTAGCCTAATAGTGCATTTACAAAATATGCAATTAGGCTAACTTCAGCATAGCCCTTATTTGGGCCCTCCAAGCTGACAGTACGAAATGCACAGATCTTCAAGTATTGCACCTGTGTTTTCCACTAATCAGTATTGTCCAAAGATGGAAACAATCCTGGGGGAGCAGTGTCATGGCAAGACCATCTCAGAGAGTCTGTAGATGCCTGATGTACATGGAATCTCTCACAGGTCGTAGGTATCTAGTGCACATTTCAGGCCCTGCTGAGGCTCTGCTAGATGCAGGATCACTGTGTTGTACTTCCTTCTTACATTGCTTAGTTCCTTTTATAGCTTAAGGTAAAGGCCTATGATGGATTGACCTTGGCTGGCTGCCAGATTCCAACCCAGCCAAGGTCAAACCACAGCTCTTCCTTTAAGCACCCAAACTGGGGTCTTGAGGAATAAGAAACAGGGAGTGGTGATGACGAAAACTTGGATTGAACATTGCCAAAGTGAAAAAATTGTGAGGGTTCTTTTGTTGTTACAAGGTGAAAGGACAAGGAGTGGAGAGTTACCTTGTATGCGAGTGCGTGTAAAAACTTCCACTTTCTCAGTGTTTTTATGTCACTTTGATTTTAGTGTGGGAAATGTTGTTTTCTAAATGTAAGTGAAGTTTGTGAAGACTGTGTGTGAATATATATTTTATATTTGATTGTTCTGAAGTAAGTTCTTTCATAGATGTGAGGGTGGAATGCTCTGGGTGCAAATGTCCAGGTGTTGGCAGTGAAGGGCTCCAGTATCCTCCAGTGAGGAGAGGCCAGTCCTGCCCCATGCCAGACACAGCTGTCAGCTCCGAAACAGACCCACCCCAGGACACAGCCTCCATCAGCAGAGGGTAGTGATACCTCTGGGAGAATGTGTTTTAAGGAGGAGGAAAATGCTGCATGTCAGTGTGGCATAAGGCTAAAAAAGGGGGAGAAACAGCCCTGTGAAAACCCAGGTCCTTGAAGAAGGAGGCAGAGAAGGTATTCTAGTCACTGAAGCAGGTGGGGAAGACCACAGTGGAGCAAGTATTTCCCTGAAACCTGTGGAGGACCCCATGTCAGAGCAGGTAGATATTTTCAGGAGAAACTGGAGCCCATGGAAGATCCACACTGGAGGAGTTCCTGAAGTAGTGTAGCTTGTGGAAGGAACCCCATTCTGGAGCAGGCAAAAAATGTGAGAAGGAGGGAATGACGGAGGAGAAACATTATGGACTGATCTCTGACTATCTAACTCTATTTTAATTGGCAATAGATTAATTTAATGTTCCCAAAGTCAGGTTTGTTTTTTCTGTGATGGTAATTGGTAAGTGATCTCCCTGTTTTTATCTTCACCCAAGATATTTTATATTTCTCCCCCTGTCTTGTTGATGAGGAAGAATGAGAAATCAGCTGGGTGGGGGCCAAAGGCAAGCATCACAAGGCCTTAATTTCTTTAGTCAGATGTTTATTTCAGATGCCTGTAGTTTTTTAAAGTTTTCCTAGCAGGACAGAAACCACCATACCACTGGGAAGTTTTAACTCTTGTGGTGTTCAAGTAGTAAATGACTCCTATAGGCTTTTTTTGTGTAGATGAATTGTTTTTTGTAGAAAGTTTGTCAGGTGTACAATTGTATTCTACATTGGGTTGGAACTGATTAAAGTTTAGTTACTAAATTAGTGTCAGGAAACGCTTTGTCTGATGTCAGTTCATGTTTTCATCTTGTTTTCTTTCTTAAAAACAAACCAGAGCGTTACCAAAAAAAACTCGCTGAATCTCACATAAGTAGACTCTCTTTGAAGCTCTGTGGTGTTTCCTAAGTTCATAGGAACTTGTTAAAGTAAATTTAGAGTTGTTTTATTTACCTGTAACTTCCTTATTTTCATTGGCAAGTGAAATATATCCTTCCTTGTATGATTAGTGTACTGGGCAACAGTAAATGTACAAGAAGCTTTGTTATAGCAATTGGCTATAATTATGAACATTTTTTTCTGATAGTTTCTTTCAGCTCCCTTTTGTGAGTTTGACATTTGCCTTGATCTCTCTCATGCTGCTGTTCCTTCTTGCTGGTTGCTCAGTTTATTTTCTTCATTTCCTGCATTCCGCTGTTGAGTTTACTGTGCTGTTCTGTATAATCCTATTCATACCCTCCTGCCCAACGCCATTGTGAGCTGCCATAATTTTTGTGACTTAAGGCTCTTAATCCTACTGTTTATCTAATCAATGTCAGTTTCCTCAGAACAGAGCCTGCCAAATGCTGCTTTTCCTGCCAGCTGTGTCTTGGGTGTCCTAGTGTGCCTTGAAACTTGCTCTCATTTGTCAGCTTTCTATTCATTTGGCACGTCATCTCTCACTCTGTGATGAACAAGCTCATCCATTTTCGGTGAAAACAGCTTTGTTTTTTAATGGCAGAACTGTTTCTGTGAATTCATGTTGTATATTCCTTTATTTTTTTTTTAGATGCTGGATGTCTATGACATTCTTCCTTTCGATAATCCAGATGGTGGCGTTTGGAAACAAGGATTCGATATCACATACAATGAAAATGAATGGGACAGTGAACCACTTCAGGTTTTTGTTGTGCCTCACTCACACAATGATCCAGGTATTAATTTAACTGCATTGATTTGAGGATCTTGAGTCTTATGGATTAGGAAATACATTGCCATTTCTGTTAAGATTTGGGTTTTCTTGAAGCACACCAGTTAATATGTTAGATTTAAGTCTAGCAAGGCAGTTAAACATATGTATAATTCAAGTGCCATTGACTTCAAATGACAACTGTTATGACACAAGTTGTATGTCTGCTTATTTATCAACTGGAGTAGAACTTCAGTGTTGAAATTGGAAGGTAACATGAACTCCTGGTAACCTATTCAGTTTATTCATTGCTACATTAAATATGACCAAGTCTTATTTTGACTTTTTGGGCTATCACAGATATTTAACCCTTAGCCTATGCTAGAGATGTCCTTTTGGAAGATGTGACAATGGCATATCTGAAGTTTTTGACACTTTCTTTGCTGTTTTGTGCACACCCCAACCTACAGTGGGATAATAAAAAGTCTACATTTAAACAGAGACTTAGATTTCCCTATATAGTTTCACTCCTTCTGCCCAACTGGGTTTACTGTGTAATAAATAAAATGAAGAAGTGTTCCTTTTTTGAAATTACTGTAAAATTTACCAAAAACCAGTAAGTTACACTGCTACACTCTAGTCCTGGTAGAATGTGGTTTACCATGAGAAGCTAGTGGCACTGCTTGTTGTAGAAAGCCGCGATTTCAGTGATATAAAATTTTACTACTGTGGATCTCTCTAACTATTTAATTTGTTGTTTGAAGTACTGTGGATCTGAGTGAAGATACAGTAGTTTGAACATAAATGGCTTTTATTTGCACATGTCTAGTGTTTTCAAAGAAAATTAACACTGGAATGTGGAGGTACTGTATTGTACAGTTGTGGCATTAAATTAACTAAATTAAATTAAGATAAATTAACTAAGTATGGATATGTTTAAAATATTGAGAGAAAATAATCAGGATATAAACTTAGATCTGCCTATCTGTAGAACTGTCTTTGAACCTGTGTCCATTTATTTCCTCCCTGGTTGTAGTTCTCCTAAAAGCTTTCCTAGGAGGAAGCACCTCTGTGCAGGCACTTAATGAATCAAAGCAATCCTAAAGGAATATGCACAACTTCTCATTCTCTTGGTTCTACTTAGCAAGGGGTATGGAGTTTACTTGTCTCCCTTTTTTCTGCTGAAGCTAGTAGGGTCACATCCTAACGTGTGGAGGACTGTTGGCATTCCTCTAGGGGCCAGTTGACTGGTGTCACATCTGTCCTCCTGCAACGACTTTAGCTGAATTGAACAAAGACCCTGTGAACAATGTAGTGTGAGGTGACTTCTCAAGATCATGAGGCAGGGAGCTGCATGGAAATGTCCTGAGGAAAGCTGCAAAAAGATTTTCAGAAAACTTCACCAGTGTCTATTCAAGTCATGAGGTTCAGTAGGGGCTTTCTATTCTGGCACTGATTTTTAAAAATCTTTTATATTTCCTTTCTAATGGCACTTTTTCTGCAGGTTCTAGTGATTTAGTTTTTATTTGTTTTTAATTATTTTGTTTTTATTTTATTTACACACCTTCTCTAACTGTCTTCCAATTTTTTTGTCTCTCTCTCACCGGAGTGGGTCAGGGAAGGGAAGCAGCTGTGTGGGGCTTAATTTCCAGCAGAGCTTAACCCACAACAACAGACAACACCTCTTGTGTATAACAAGCTTTGGTGTTGGGTGCCTTAATAGTGTTTGGTTCATCCTGTTGCACCAGTTCTGCCTATCAAAAATGACCCACTGAGCATTTATTCTAAGGAATTTGAGAACTTTGAGATTACTGAACCACTTCTCACGTCAAGATTATTGCTCTACAGAGGGATCTGGACAGGCTGGATTGATGGGCCGAGGCCAGTGGTCTGAGGTTCAAGGCCAAGTGCTGAGGTCCTGCCCTTGGGTCACAACAAGCCCTGCAGTGCTACAGGCTGGGGCAGAGTGGCTGGAAAGTGCCTGGTGGAAAAGGGCCTGGGGATGCTGGTCAACAGTGGCTGAACATGAGCCAACTGTGTCCAGGTGGCCAAGAACGCCAAGGGCACCTGGCTTGGATCAGCAGTAGTGTGGCAGCAGGACCAGGGCAGTGACCGTCCCCTTGTGCTGGGCACTTGTGTGGCCACACCTTGAGTGCTGTGTGCAGTTCTGGGCCCTTCACTACAACAAAGACATTCAGGTGCTGGAGCATGTCCAGAGAAGGGAACAGAGCTGGGAAAGGGTCTGGAGCACAAGTCCGATGAAGAGTAGCTGAAGGAGCTGGGGGTGTTTGTCCTGGAGAAAAGGAGGCTCAGGGTGACCTGATCACTCTGTAGAACTCCTGGAGAGGAAGTTGTCGCCAAGTGAGGGTCTGCTTCCAGGTAACAAGTGACAGAACAAGAGGAAATGGCCTCAAGTTGTGCCAGGGCACGTTTAGGTTGGATATTACGAAGAGTTTTTTAATGAAACCACCTAATGAAAGGGTGGTTGAACATTGGAACAGGCTGTCCAGAGAAGTGGTGTAATTGCCATTCCTGCAAGTGTTCAGAAAAGCATGTGGATACGGTACTTAGAGACATGTTTTAGTGGTGGACACAATGGTCCTAGGTTAAAAATTTGACTTGATTTTTTTAGAGGTCTTTTCTAATCCAAATGATTTTGTGATTATTTTGGTAGGTACTACCATCTGTCACTACAAATTACCTTCCTCCTCAGTGTATGCCAAGCAGACCATACAGTCTGGAGGCTGTTCTTGGCTCTGCTGGCCAATAGCAAAGATTATCAATATCAGGTTATGCTGGAGGAGGCTTCATTAGGGTCTCCAAATTTTTAGATGTCTTTTGGGACTAGGAAGCTGAATAGCTCTGTGTTGCTTCTATAAAAAGGGTCCCGAAAATAGTGGAATTGGGGAGATGGACACATCTCTTCTTAGCCTCCAAATTAGGATGGAAGTTTGCCACGATGCTTGAAATATTATACAATCTTTTGGAAGGTCAGGGAATAACAAAGGTTTTGTCCCGGTCCGGAAACCCTCTCCATGGCATTCTTCTCTGTCAGGCTTGGGTTCTTCGTCCGTGTTTAGAAAGCCCAACCAAACAGCCAAAAACCCGACACCTCCCCCACCAAACCTAGTAAAAAACCCCAGACAGCCACCCCCCAACAACAACAAACCAGCCAAAGCACCAGAAGTCCCAAATAAAAAACGACCACACCACCAAAAAATCCCACTAAAAAAACCTCAACCAAAACCACCCACCCTCCCACCCCTCCGTAAAGGTTTGTGAGTTACTAAAATTACTAAACTTTTAAGAGATAAAGCATAAATACTGCTCCATAATCAGAGGTAGCCTCACAAATACCTTTTCCTGTTTAAATTTTTGTTATCAATCATGGAATTTCCTTTACTTTTTCAGAAGGAATTTCCTCTTTATCAGGAAGGATGTTAGCCATGTGTCTATTTTTTAATTTTACATGTGAGTGATGCCTCTTGGTACACCTGAGAGCTCCATTTAAAGGAGTTTCACCTGATTCTATATTGCCCTTTCCACCACTGCTCTGGCCCTCTTCCAAGCATAGGGATGTAGGCCATAGTGAGCATAGCTGCAGAGACGGATTTTTACAAGCATTTATTCCATTTGTCTTGGAGGGAGTCATGAATTAAATCTACACTAGAGTACTTGTTCTTTCATCTCTGAGAGAAGTCTTCACTGTGATTGTCCCTTCGATAAAAGGGTTTGAAGAATTCTGTGAAGTTGTGACAGTCGTCTCCCATCTTATTGTTGCAACTTTTTTCCTGAATGTGTTGTTCGCAGGGGCTTGCCTGAAGTCTCAGTGCTGTTGTCATTCACCTTTGAGAGCTGACTTTCTTGCTGGTGTCTGGTTTTTGTTCCTGAGTCTTCATTCTTAGTATGTGAGTTCTTCATGCCTTTACAATGAAATCGTATCTGTTCTTTCACCAGCAGCAACTAAAATCAAGACATCTGTATCTCCTCGTGCATACAGTCTAAATCTCTCTCAGCTTGTTCAAGCTTCTCGGTTGATACCCAGCAGACTTAAACTGAGATATAACTCTGCTAAAAGTAAACTGTTCCTTCGCCAAAGGCGATTGTGTGAGACTGGTTATTGTTTGCTTTTCCAAAGAGTCTTATCATAGAAATCTCATGACTTGGTACTGCTTCTTAAGGACATTTCTGTGGTATTGTCTGCAGTATGAAACTGTATATTAATAAGCACTTAAAAGAAGGAAAATATATCTGTAACATCTGAAATCTCTTGTGTAACTAATGGTTACATTATTCCTTTCCCACAGAGGACTAAAAGCATTGTGCAAAGGAAATGCCTTCTGGAGAAAAAGCTTAAGTCATCATGAATGTACAGTGTAACAATGTATGTGAAAGATATTTACCAAGAAATGGGCTAAAGGTATAACTATATTAGCTGCAGAAGCTTTAAATTCTTATTAGATTTTATGTTTTTTCATCTACTTTCTCTCTTAACTTTTCATGTAACCAGTTATGCTAGAATATGTAGCTCAAAGGCAAAGAAACTGCCGTGAAACAACCTTACCTACAGGGTGGCATCCCTGCCCGTGCTGTGGGGTTAGGAACTAGATTGGCCCTTCCAATCCAAGCCACTCTGTGACTCTGTGAAACAATCCATAGAGAAGGTGTGGGTTTAGGTTCCACATTCTCTTTTGGGGGTATGACTGAATGTGCTGCTGCTCTGAAACACTTTGTGAGCTAAATTCTGCTAAATCTGGGTTAACTGCTTCTGTGTGAATTTAACCATGACCTGCAAACTTGGGGTCTTTGTGCTTCTCCCTGCAGTAGCTAGTGTGTTTACCAATTATTGGGAAATAAGGGTTGAGGACGTTTAAGAATTGAGACTTTGTAATATATATGTGTCCAGATCAGAGTGTTTCATTGCTCACTGTGGTGGTTACAGAACCTAGTAGAAGCAGCACTTAAGTGGAATTGAAAGTGACTAAAGTAGATTTTTCTCTTCCTTCTCCACACATGTGGAAGTGTATGGGCACTTAGGTCAGAACTAAATACTACCTTTTAACACTTCCTTAATTAGCTATAACACTGGTAACTTTGCCTTACCAGCACTCACATTAACCACCTGTTATTATTTGAGACAGTCTCCATTTCTCAGGAGGAAATCTGTGCAGACCTATGAAGGTAACTGCAGTGTTAAGATATGAGAAAAGTTAAACCATAAAACCGTGGAGTTTCACATATGTTTTCTGTTGACCAGGGCCTGGATATGTTTTTCAAGTGACTTCTTAGTTTTCCTGACTTGTTTGGAATACAGATTGTTTAGACTGTTGTCTGACCCAATATACCAAGATACATGAAATGAGCAGCTCACAAGTTTTTCTTGACATGCTGAATTAGGGAAATTAGAATTTTATTCCTGGCTTATTTCTCAATATTTCTGTGTTTGCAGAAGAGCTGCAGTTCCTTTGAAAATTGACAGGACTGTAAAAGCACACTTTAAACTGTTCATCAATAGAAATGTCCTTTCTGTCTTAGTTATGACGGTAACAGATTTGATATATACAATGCAGAAATAGACCTTGCGTGAGAGTTAACACATAAGAAGTCTAATTAAAATTTTCTAGTACCTCACAGAACATAGCAGATTTTGCTTTTGGTGAAATATGCAATCGTTTGAATTTTTAGTTTTGCTTATGAAATTAAGTCTGATAAATGATATTATTCTTGTGTTACATTGAGCAGAGATCCATTACAAGTTAAGGTATGCTATTGGAAAAGTAAATGCACTCTCATACTTTTTTAGCATCAGTGTATCTGCTTCTACCTGAATTATTTTATTTTGGTAGATATTTTGTAGGATCAAGAAGCTCATCTTCTGTTTATTTTCTTCTGAATCAGAATGAATGCTTTAGCACAGGGGCGCTTCAGGGGACTTCCTGTCTTTCTCTGATTTGACTATGCAAAACAGAAAAATGAAAAACAATCTTAAACTACTTTTAGTTTTAATTTGAGATGGCCTTACCTAGGAGACATCAGGTTTCTCAAATTTTATTCTACAATCTTGGCCATGAGCCATTCGTCTTTGTTGAAAAGTTACTTTGTGGTGAAATTAGCACCATGTTATGTCAGAAACACCTATAAAATAGTAACTTGTATCTCTGCTCTATTTTATATGTCATAGAATGATGATGCAATATTTCTAAATTTAAAAAATCAATGTGTGTATTCTCCACTTTAAAATGATATTTTTTAAATTACTGAATCTATAAGGGAGTTAATGCCAAATTCTTTTAATGTGTAATCATACTGACTAAAGTATAAATTAAAACTTAGCTTTTGGATTTATTTCTAGTATTTGCATTATTATTATTCTTGTGTGCCTGTGTGCTACACGTCCATTGTTTTTTTGGTTTTATGATAAACGTTTACTGTTGCAGCAACATATCATGTGGAGCACGGATGTAATTAAGAACTAAGACGTCCTCTTTCAACTTATGATACTTTTTTACTTCCTTAGCTATCCAAACAGTCACTTAAATGTGTTTTCTTCCAGGAACTAGTTAGTTGAAAATCAAGCATAAATTTTAAAAAAAGAAAATTAAAAAATTACCCATATTTTTTACTATCTTGGATATACATTTTAAAAATCCAAGAACTGAAGTTCGAGTAATATATTTGTGAAGAGAATGCTTTTATTTTCTGGGAAGCTGTATAGTGCCAGCTGACATTTAATGTTTTTATTTCATACTGCCATAAAATTAATAAATTACTCAAGTTTCTTGTGTTACAAGAAGCATCACTGATGTGTGAATTTTAGATGCAGGGAAATTAATTATGATCTCCTGAAAAGTAAATCAGAGATGCAAACTTCAGTCAAAAATGCAGTAATCTAGTATATACTGGCATAGTATTTCAGATATTCATGAGATCTGCCTTGTCATTAAAACAGACTTTATGAGAAACAAGAAATTTTTTTAAAGGCACATTTTCTCTTAAACACTGGAGGGTGACTTAGGGTAGGAGGCAGTTGAAAATTCTATTTTGTTTAGTTTCAACTGTTAATTTTAAACCGAAAGAGAAAAGAAATGCAAATGTAAAAAAAAACCCCGCGCCTTGCAGGTGTATGTAAGCATGCTCAAACACTTTTGGTAGTAATTTTTTTTTAATGTTTTCAAACTTGATTTGTGGTTATTGTCCTGATAAAATTGTTAAGTGCTTTTGCTTAATTAAGTTACCTTTTGAATGGTGCTAATTTGTCAAATTCTGTTCTGTTTTTGTCCTAAACGTTCCCTTTATCTCTACAACTGTGCCTTAGCTGTGCTAAGACGCAAGAATACCTTTCTCTGGTGCCAGGAGCTGGTAGAGCTTCAAGAAAGAATTTCATCTGAAAACTGTGGGCAGGAATAGTGGCAAATCAGTGAATTAAATGTTTCAGGATTTTTTGCAGAGCAATGGGTTGCGTTGATACTCAGACATGATTCTTGGAGTCTGCTGTCAAGCCAAGTAAATTTACATTAGAGTGGGGAAAAAAATCAACAAAACGTACAGTTGCATAATGATGATAAAAGACATGGAGCCGGGGGGAGATAGTAAGTTTCCACACTTTTGAAGACCAGCATGAGTAAGGAAATCAAGAGGCAGGCAGCTTAGCAGTGTGTACCCTCAGTCGTTATCACATAGGCTGGCAGAAAATGAAAGTATCTGGCAAAGCCCTCAATATGTATTAAGTCAAGCCTAGCATGGTGACATGAAAGACAGTACTGATTTTTCTCTTGTTTACAGGGTTGGTAAACATTGGGATGGTGGAGTCACCATTCCTGGAGGCATTTAAGGAAAGCCTGGGTGTGGCACTCAGTGCCAGGGTCTGGTTGACAAGATGGTGATCAGTCAAAGGTTGGACTTAGTGATCTCAGAGGTCTTCTACAACCTCAGACGTCCTGTGATCCTGTGATTTTTTATGTTGACAAAGGGCTTTATGTACATTTAAACCAACAAGTGCTGTTTTGCTGCTAATAGCGTAGTAATTGGCAATTGCAGCTTTAAACTATTGCAGTTTTTCCATGTGTAGGCTGTATTGAAAGTTTCCCAGTCCAAATACACTGGTAAACCTTTTCTTTCAGGCTGGGATCAGATTCTTAGTTTGCAGATAAGCCTGAGAGTGGACTGGAGTTGTAGTAGATTCTTATGTTGTATTAGGGACTGAGATGTCGTATAATACTCTAGATAGCAACTGTAAAATGATTTATCCATTATTCTGTTTAGCTTTTTATTTTTTTAATTTTTATGGTACGTCTCCGTGTAAAATTGAAAAGTCTCTGTAAGTCATTGGGTTTAGAGCACCACAATTTAGGAAGGATATGAAGGTTCCTGAATGCACCCAGAGCAGGGCAACTGAGCTGTTGGAAGGGCTGGAAGGGCTGTCCTGTGAGAAGCAGCTGAGAGGTCTGGACTTGTCCACTTTGGAGAAAAGAAGGCTGAGGGGTGACCTCACTGCTTTCTGCAGCTTCCTGGGGATGGTGTTTCAGAGGCAGCTGGATAATGCCCTTAACAATACTTTTTTTGGTCAACCCAGAAGTGTTCAGACAGTTGGACTAAATGATCATTATAGGCTGTTTCTAATGCAAAACATTCTGTTCTGTCCATAAATAAATATTTTTAAGTGCAAGGTGCTAGATGCACGGTAATTAAATTTCAGAGGGCTTTCTGTTGCTTTGCAACTCAGTCTGTGAATACCTGTAAAAATTTCCTAGACTCTGAAAGTGGGTTCAGTTCAGTGTGTTAACTGGATTTCCTTAGCTTAATAAACTGAATATGTTAAAACAAAATAATGCTATTCTTCCTACATCATACTGTATTCTTTTGTCGGCTGCTTTGACATTTATCTTGGTGTTTTAGTTAGGCTGGTTTATTAAGGTTTTTAAGAACGTTTCAGAAGATTAATTTAATGTAAATTTGCTTTTATTACTGCAATATAAAAATATTCTAAAATAGTTTATTATGATGATATGTTTCTGTACAGGAAAATCATAGCATGGTTTAAATTCATCCTCCATTAGTTGTATGCTAGGATAATACTGTCTCTTGCAGAAGAAAATTCTGATAGAAGGCTATAAATTCGTAGTCTAATACATGTGGATATTTTTAATGTAATTTTCAGTAAAATATTCCTTGATTTGTTGAAAAGTAAATGAGAATTGAGAAAGAATAATTGGCTATGTGATGTCAATTCTTTGAGTGGAAGCTTCTATTAAAAAAATCCTCAGACTGAAATAGGAAGAGTTTGGAAAAAAATTTGATTATAAATTCAGATTATTCAGCAGTTTTGTTTTCAGTCTTCATGAAACTATTGCATAATAGTAATTTGCTGTCAACTTTTTTTTTTTAAACTATTTCCACTCTTCCAAAGAAAGTATGTTTTTAGCTTAGACTCTAAGCCCTCGTGTTAACTGCCTTGACAAAATGCATTTTTCTCATTAAAGACACATTAGAACCTACTTGTCTGTCTGTACAGAAACTTCTATCAGATGTGATGAGTCTTCTAGACATTAAACGTTTGTAAAACAAAAAAAAAAAATTGACCTAGGACTTTTTGTCTGGAGTTTTACAGTTTTATTTCTTCTTCTGCAAAGTAAAAACAGAGATGTTTTTGGAAATTTGTAGTGGTTTTTTATTTTTTTTCTGAATACTTTATTAAAATTTTACATTTAAAAAAGTGAGAGTGCAACCAAATTAAGTATGTGTCATTGTCTACTGGTTATTCCTAAACACAAGGTTCTTTATTTAAAATTTCATTAGCAATTTGATTTGGACTGAAAGAGAAAGTGAATGTTGTCCAATTACAGTAGCTCTGCATCTGCCTAAGATCAATGTCTATTTTATCTGTAAAATAAAGTATAATATATCCTTTTTGAGTCAATAGCCAGATTTTCTTTTGTTATAAAGTGTTTTTTTTTAATTTGACTCAAAACCGATATTTTAGTACTAGACATTTCTGCATTTATGCAACTTCCTTGAAACAATATAATTTCATTCCACAACAGCCTAATCCTGTATCTTATAAGCAGACTGGCACTGGTTGAATGGCAGTGCCTCTGCAGAAGTGAAGCAGTAAATCAGAGTGGAATTACTTAGGATAATATTTGTCTGCAGTGCAGTCTTCACATGGTGTGGAAGCTTTCACAAAATCTTAAAATGTTCATACCTGACAAAAGCTGGTGTGAAGAGTAGGAATATGACACTGTGTGGTGAGTAGTAAGTAGACAGACTTAATTTTTCCAGTTATAGTTACACGTTCTGGGAAGAAAGATGGATGTACGCTCTCATGCAAGGTGTTAGGAAGACGTTAAAGATTTTAAGGACTGAATATGTGGTTAAAGTTTCTTTTTTCATTGCATCTCACTGATGCACAATTGTTTGAATCCATGTATTCTGTTGATCAAACTTTCTACTATACACAACATAGAAAAGTAGAAAGTAGAAAGCCTAATAGTCCATATCTTTATGCACTTAGGAAATAAAACATCTAAACTTTGTAAAAAGAAACTGCTTGGAAATTTAGTACTTCAAGCTGTCTACAGCACGTAAAGTTCAACTTTTCAAGAACAGTCTTCACTTAGCTTTTTCTGGGAAGTGGGAAGAAGCCAGTTCTCTAAAGCTTTTGCAAGAAACTTCATTTCATATTTTCTTTTTCCTAGGTTGGCTGAAGACCTTTGATGATTACTTCAGAGATCAGACACAGCATATTTTAAATAACATGGTTATAAAACTGCAAGAAGACAACCGAAGGAAATTTATATGGTCTGAGATTTCCTACTTTTCAAAATGGTGGGATGGAATAGATAGCCAAAAAAAGGATGCTGTTAAAAGGTTTGAACACTGAACATTTCTTCCATGTATCATGTTTTGAGACTTTGACTATTTGACTACACTGTAAAATTGAGATTTCAGCAGTGATGCAGAATTGCTGGAATAATCAGCTGCTTCAGTTCTGACTTTTTGGGCTTGGTTTGGTTTTTTTCCACTTGCAAAAGAGAAATCTGTTCAGAGAAGTGGAGACAAATTATTCAGTTGCCTAAAAATTTGACTAAAAGCTTCCATGTACAACCATGAACTTGTCATTCAAATTGTAACGGAGTTGTGATTATAATCTTTGTTTGAAGTCACACTAAGATATTTGCAATAGAATAAATATAATCTTTCATACTAGCTATTTATCTATGGTATTTTTTTCTGGTTATAACATATCAAGATTTTGTGGGATTTGTATGAGATTTTTTTTGTGTTTAAATACATGGGGTTTTTATATGCCTGCAGCTGCTTTAATAGTAAAATAGTACATAATCTACACCCTTGCTCTTTAGTAATTTTTAAAACCACAAGTCAAAATGTAGTGTAGAATTAAAAGGGTTGCCTAGACATTGAGACAAGGAAACAAGCTGCTTGGATAAACTTGAAGTAAGGATCTCTTTCAGAGTTTTCAAAAATTGGGGATTTTTTACTTTTTTTTTTTATTTGGCTTTAAGACAGGATCCAACAATTCTTGGCTCATCTTTGTGATGGCCTCCTTCTCATGTCCCTGTTGAAGATGCATGTGTTGCAATATGCTTTTAGTCTGTGACATTTTCATAGCTACAAAAGTTAGGTAAAGCTGGAAATCTTGGAATTTACATAGAAAACTACTTAAAAATTTATGTACAGTACATGAGTATTATAGCACAGCTGTGGGGTTTTTTTTACATTAAAAAGATCCCTTGGAAGATAATAAACAGTAAATGATAGTCACTAGGGAACTGTGTCCTCTCTGCAGTGTGCTCAGCTATTGGTTAAGCTGCTGTAAGACTTTGGGAAGCTGCACTGGAGATTATTTTTGTTGCATGTTTTTCATTACTCTTATGGGTATCATCTATGATGTGACTAAGTTTTGATGAGTTCACTGTGTTTCTTGAATTCGTTAGACACTTCTGTGCAAGTTCTGAAACTGTAGGGACAACCTGATGCAGGGAGTGCGGTCTTTATGTTCACTGACAATAGGGTCATCCTGTAACCTGTTTCAAGAAGGCATTTTAATGAGTGAGATGTCCTGAAGCCTTTATAGATACAATAAACTTCGAAGATCTGTCGGCTCTCTAAAACTCTAAAAGGAATATTAGATCAAAGATGGGTAGATATTAGTAGTGCTTGAAATGTGGATCTCGCTCAGTTGGCCTTCAGTGCTGTGGCACATACATTTTTATTTTTGTAATCTATGCAGGAAACAGCCTTCTTCCTGATTTAAAAAAAAATCTAATAGGGCACATGCAGTAGAGCTGGTTTTCATTGCACAAGGGCATTAAAAACTTCACTGTTCAACAAATCATTCTTTTCCCATTTGATTAAGGAAATATAGTCCAGTGATGGAAGTAGCACAGGCAATTTAGATTTTGGCATCACATTGCTGGTAAATGTATATAGAAATTGATTTTTAAGAGTGCGTTTTCATATGGAAGATTCTGGATATAATTTATGTATTTTTCAGGTTAATCAAAGATGGACAGTTTGAAATAGTAACAGGAGGATGGGTCATGCCTGATGAAGCTTCCTCTCATTACTTTGCTGTAATTGACCAACTGATAGAAGGACACCAGTGGCTAGAAAAGAACCTTGGTATGTACATTGATCTAAGATTTAACTATGTTAATAAAATATGTCAGTAAATACTTTTTTTTTTATTTCTGAGGTGCTTGGAAGACTCTTTACTCTGCTGAAACATTAAATCAGATGACTTAAACGAAGCTGTGGGATTGAGTCTAGTATTTGCAATTCCTGTTTGCAGAGAGAAGTTACTGAACAAAGTGTATTTAAACAATTTTGTGTTATAGCATTTTGTCTTTATTGATGTAAGATATGCATAGTATATTAGCATAACAAAATATTAACACTAGATCATGCTGAATTTTAGATCCCGTGTCTGGTATTGCAATTTCCAATTGCCTTTTCTGTCTTGAAAATCATGACAAAATTATTAAAATGATTTATAATTGGGCACTTCTTTGATGTGTTTGGGTCTATTCTGCATGCTCTGTATTCATTAGGTTCTCTTATGTGAGGCTTAAAATACGAAATTTAGATGTAGCAGCAGTAGTAGTAATAGTTATGAAACCTAAACCCATTGTAGTTTTAGAATTGAGGAATTACTGACTGCAGTTACATTGGCTGAACTGTTTTGCTGCCTTTAGGAGGTTCGTTTGTTTAGTTTCGTAAGTCGAGATAACCTTTTTTATATAGAAAATATTTGTACAGTGATTTTAATAATAAATTGACATTATTTCATCCAATTAACTGAAATTATTTTGGAAAGCTGTTTCACTGTTTTTCTTAGATTGCAATTTCTATAAACACAGCTTGACATAATTGGAGGGGGAAGGGAAGACCTAATAAAAGGGTAATGCATTCTTTACTGTGTTTTTTTGGAACAAAAGTGCCAAAGGAACCATGTTGAACAGTTAGATGTGGCTTTTCAATTTACTAGCATGAAGTTCAGTGAGGAGAGAGTATGAATCAACATGATTCTCTTGATCACCAAACTAAAAAATCAAAAGAAAATTTAGTTCTGAAGCCAAAAAAGATTAAGGTTATTTAAGTAACAGTGAAATTTCAACAACCTACCACATCAATCCATCCATATCCATTCATTTTCTTTCAACTTTCTTTTCCAGTTGTAACATCTGTAAACTACTTAAAATGGAAAAGGAAGAATATCTAGTTATGATTCCAAATAAAGATGTTTGATGCACGATTGAAACAGCCTAGCAACAAGGAGCTAATTTAAAGTTTTTTATTTTGTTAGAATGCCTTATGTAGAAGATATTTGATATATCTGTTTGTTTGTTTAACTGTTTAACTCTGTTAATTCCAGGGCGTGTTCTGCAGGAGGTTTAATACTTAACTGTGTATATCGTCTTGGAAATGTTATCTTTAATGCTCTGATTTGATTTATTGGTGTAGCTTTCTTTGAGTGAGAAGTAAACCTTTCTTCCTTTTTTACTTTTTTTCTTTTGCCAACAGGAGTAAAACCAAAGTCTGGATGGGCAGTTGATCCGTTTGGGCATTCACCAACAATGGCCTACCTGCTGAAACGCACAGGATTTTCCAATATGCTTATACAGAGAGTTCATTATTCAGTTAAAAAACATTTTGCAACACAAAAGACACTAGAATTTTTTTGGAGACAGAACTGGGGTATGTGTTTTTCCCTTATGTAAATTTATTCCGTTAATTTACACAGGTAAAATATGAAGAGAACTTGGATAAATACTGTAGAAATTTTTACAGAGCAGATTTAACGGAGTAAGTCTAGACTTGATAATTTTAAACTTGCAATTCTGGTTTAAAAAAGCTTTTTATCTAGCTTAACTTTAAGAGATTTTTTTCTTTGTTTTTCTCTTTGAACAACAGAAAGGGAATGAGAATATCTGTGAGTTAGGAAAGGTACTAAATATAAAAACAGTATTATTGCCATTGTTCCTCTGATCTTCCTTTCTTCACTTTCGTTTTTGCTTTTACTTTCTCTTATTTCCATTCTGTCATGTTTGCAAGTACACATAAGAAAAATAAAAGGGGTGAAAAATTCTTTTACTTGTTTTTTCTTTTTTTCTTCCTCCTACCCCATTATTTCCTACTATCTGGAAATAAAGTGTAGGAGAAGGAACATTTCAACTAATTGAAATGTTGTGCTAATGAGGTATTGACAGCAGGGTGATTAGCTTTTAGTTTGTTTTTTTCTTTGTTTTGTTGGTTTTGGTTTGTTTCTTTTTTTGTGGTTCTGATTCACTCGAAGTATAAAAGATGTATTTTGTTACCTCTAAAATTCTGAAAATCATGAGTTTTATCTGGGTAAAAAAAGCCCTAACATTTTATTCCTGTCTTTCCCAATCAGCTGGTGCTTGATTAGTACATTCCAATCTTGGTTGTAGCTCTGTTTTTACACAGATATATATACACATGCACATATATATATATTTGAGGTACATGCAAAGGTCGACTCAAGGTATGGATATTCAAAATAAGAAATTGTCTTGATATGGTGTTTTCTAGTACAATCCTTGGACTGAGAACATGGAACTGATTTAGTTTTGGCAAATCTGAGAGGGTTTATTTTAAAGGTGCGCTCTATTTAATTCCAGATTTGGGATCCAGTACAGATATTCTTTGTCATATGATGCCTTTCTATAGCTATGATGTTCCTCATACTTGTGGCCCGGATCCAAAAATCTGCTGCCAGTTTGATTTCAAACGACTTCCTGGAGGAAGAGTAAGTTGTCCTTGGAGAGTTCCACCGGAAGCCATTCATGCTGGAAATGTTCAACACAGGTACATTTTGTACATTGTCCTCAAGGGAATAACTTTAAAAAAACATAATTATGCTGGTCAAAGGTGATATCTAGTACAGCTTGCTGAATTTATGTAGTTCTGTTTTGGTTTAACTCCAGCCACCAGCTTTTTTTTCTCTTTTCTATACTTGATACACGAGTCAACCTCTAAATGACAGGCAGAACACAGTCTTCTGGTTGTAGTCATGTTACTGGTTTACTGTAGTTCTTGTGAATTTTATGAGCAGTGATCTCTCCCTGCAAGTGGAACACCTCGGGGGCAGAATGGTGTAGTATGCTGTAACTACAAACAGTGGGATGCTTCCCATGATATGTCCTTGAAAAACTTGGCAATCTGTGGCCTAGGTTTCCTGAAGTGCACACACTCAGTGAATCTGAGTCCTGTGTCTTCGTGCCCATGGTGGAAATTCCTGTTAACCTCAGTTTTAGTTTTCAATTTGAAACATTGAGCTGTTTTGCCATGGTTAGGAATCAAAAATGTACACGTTTGCAAAACTACTTTTCAATTTTGGGTGTCGGTGGCAGGAGGTGGAAGTGGGGAGTTGGGGAGGGAGAGTAAAGGAAGAAAAAAAGGAAAAAAGAAGAAAAGACAGGGAAGTAAGTTAAACTGACAAAGGTTTTTCCAGAGCATGGTTGTATTCTATGGTCCTGTTGTTACTTTCAGGCTTCAAAATATCCCAAATTTCCAGAGTTAGAAATTTAGGGAGGTGTTTACAATTTGTGCAAATTGCTGAGCATAACAAATGTATTAAGAAGAGCAGGGTGACTTTTTGGTCCTTGATGCTGAAGTTTTGAAGTGGTGATGTGATGTGATGTGATGATGCGCTGCTTGTCAACATGTCAATATGCATCTCTTTTTTCTGAGTATAAATTTTGACAAGCATCATGAAAACTTCAGTTTAACATTAAAATTCAATTACCAAATGTTATTGGTACCAAAATAAAACATTTTAGTTGTTGTACTTTAAGATAGAAATTGGAATGATGATAGGAAAAAGTGGGATTTTTTAAAGTAGAGAAATGAAAGATGATGGTGACAGGAGAAAAGTAGAAGAATTATGACACACGCAGTGCCTATTGAATGTGAAGGAAAGCTCATATACCATTAAATCAAACTTGTGAAAAGAAAAGTCTTGACTATGTATCTCAGTTAGCTGAGACAAATATTTTCAAATATTTACAGGTATTTATTTCACAAATACCTGTAACATAGAGGCTATAAATATAATGTAGAGTGTCTGCTTGGAATAGTTTTTTAAGGGTCTTGGTTTTTAATTATCCTTAATCCCTGCACTTCCTAAATGCAACCTTAGCATAACAATCTAAATTAGACCTTGTAAAACAAATGGTTTTTCACATGTCAAAGCATATTAAAGAATAAGATAAATGGGGCAGGTATGTAATGAACATATGATCAAGTTGAAGAGATTGTCATCTCAGTATGGCCTCTGAAACTTAACCTTTTACATCAGCTTTTGTTTGATAAAAACAGGTTTTGTGTCTAACAGGGAGTTGAAACAGCAAGGTGCCTTATGATACCTATGGGAGAAGTAAAACTAACACATGGTCTGTGAGTTGGAAGCCTGGATTGTTTACATTTGAAACACTGGAACCACACTTTTAGTGTCTAGTTTCAAATAAACGCACTAAAACACAGGAATTTATGTTTTGATGGAGAATACTGAAACACTACTTGTGCTCTATGAAAAAGTTGGAATATTGTAGACAACCAAAAGCTTTATTGCTCTGACCTCTGTAAGAACATGTTTTATAGTTGTTATGATGAGGAGATGTATGAGTTCCAGAAACGAAAAATCTGTCTTTACATCGTAAGCTTTCAAAGGTTAAAGGTTTGCAGCACGCTAATTAATCTGCCTCTTATCTCTGATTGCTTTAAGACTAGAAAAATGCAGGAGACCTATGCTTCATGGATTTGAAAAAAGTTGATTAATTTAGAGACCAGGTTTAGGTTACTGGCCTTTCTTCATTGCTAAAGCTACAACAAAATTAATAAAACCCAGGTTTTGAATGCTCATCTGGGACTGTTGCTTTTGATTTCAGTACTATTATGGCCTCACATATAAGTTAAAGAGATACTGAGTTGAAAACTTCAAGCTAGTAGTTGTTGGATTTTTCATTGCCTTGCTATTAAAGTTGTGACTTGGTAAGAAGCAATGAAGCAGCAACCTAATTGCAACCCTGTACTTGTTTAATTACACTTCATAACAGCTTAGGTTATAAAGACTAATATTGCACTTGCCCTGATTTGCAGCTGCATCCTTATCCATATGTTTGAATGCTGAAGCTTTTCACACTAGGAAATAAAAACAGCTGTTGTTTTTTGTCTGGGCTGCTTAGTTTTTTTTCTTTTGAGTGGGAATGAGTTGTTTTGTTAGCGGAAGTGCAGTTTGTTTCAGTGTGTGTCTCTCTCCCAAGCATGGAAATAGGAGAGAATCTGTACTGCAACTTATGTGCTTTGGAGAAGAAGTAGAGAATGGACTTTCCCCTTCACCAGCTACTGTTCAAGAGCCCAGTTTTGCCCTTTGGGTTTTTCCCCTTTATGGTCTCATTGTATAATGTGCAATTTGTGTTCAGAATGGCACTGCCCATGTGGCATTGGTGGCTAATATTTGTGATTGCCTACCTCAGGTGACTATTGCTCCTCTTCTTCAACATAGGAAGGGACAAACCCAGCCAAGTTTGTTGTTTTGATGTATATTTACGCAAATACTTGTATTTTTTTGCATTAAAAGAACACAGTTGTGATACAAAAGAGTTTTCTTTATTTGTGAAGGGTCTCATACCTTCGGTGATAATCTGAAAGCTTGAAAACAAAAAGTTTGTCATGACTCATCTCCTACTTGTTTTCCAAATTGTCATTGAGGTAGGCAGGATAAACATATATCGAAAGGTATCTGTTTCCCTGGGGAGCAATGAAGGGAAAAATTGGTGAGACTCAGTGGAATATTTTTTTTTCCTCTGAAAGAATTTTTGTCTTCACCATGTTCTGCTGGGGCTTTCTGCTGGCACTTTATCACTCCTGTATGAATTAATGATTTAGGAAGTTATTTGAGAAAAACTTACAAGGATATATCTGAATTGATGTTCTTTGTTGTTTTTGCAATGGAAAGTGGTTCGTAATGGAGGAAGATCCTGCTGCTCCTTAAAAACATGCAATAATCCCACAGCTATCAGTACTTTAAGAAAGGGAGAATAGCAATACTGATGAATTTTGCAGTAGATTTGGAAAGAAACTAGAAGAGGACTTTGAAGAGAGATGTGAAAGTAAAATATCCTGTTAACTGTAACCTGGATTTTTCAAGAGGCTCAAAACTAAAATGTATTTTCAACCATGGCCTACATGTGGAAAATTGGAGTTAGACTGGCTCCTTAGGAGGAAGCATTGCAAAGTCTTGTGTTCTGGTAGCTGTGTGGTGAGGAAGCTTTTGTGTTTAAATCTTACAACCTGTTGAAAGTCACAGAAAGTATTGATTGG
The DNA here is from genome assembly GCA_018881555.1 of Amblyornis subalaris. Lineage (NCBI taxonomy): Eukaryota > Metazoa > Chordata > Aves > Passeriformes > Ptilonorhynchidae > Amblyornis > Amblyornis subalaris. The sequence continues at coordinate 946,327 of JACAXG010000117.1, read as the reverse complement.
TAATCAGAGCTATAAATCCACTGTTAGACAGGGGATGGGCGAAGCCACTGATTGGGTAAATTCTAGTCTCATTAGAACTCTCTAGGTCCTTAACTAAAGGTAATGTTGTGGCCCCTTTCTCCCTCCAAAACACAGTCAGACGTTGTGTTCACCCAGTACTTCTGTAATCTGATAAATAAGTAAGGCCCTAATGCTGTTCAAAGAAGTAAGGGTTTGAAATATATTGACCTAGAATTTCTGCGTAAATGTTTATAGAGCAAATCTTCAAGAGTATGAATTGAAAGTTGATTTTACTAAATCATCTCTTAAAAAGACATGTAGAAACAAAAAACTCACTAGAATCTGGATTTTCTGCTATTTTTTCTTTGAAATTTGTATTCCTGTTTTCTTAAACATGTTACTATGGCTTATATTTCCTATGAGAATTATTTGCATAATTTTAATTAGAGGGTATCAGCATCTGAAGATGTTGATAATAATTGTGACTTGGGGGGGTGGCGGCAAAAATGGACTTTTTCAGTAACATATTCTTCAGACTTGTGACTCAATATATCGGTGCTGCAGAACTGATAGTTTACCCATCCTAGAGTTGGTGGGTGCCAAAGGATAATTCTGCATTTTTTTCTGTGTGTGCATGTGTGTGTATTTTGTTTGGGGGTTTTTTTTTGTTTTGTTTTTTTTTCTTTATGGTTTGGGTTTTTTTGTGGTTGTTTTTTTTTTGTTGTTTGTTTGTTTTGTTTTTTGGTTTTTTTAAAGCATATAAGGCATATTTTTTTAAGAGCCTAAAATCAGTGGTTCAGTTTTTCAGGACTCAGACATTCAACAGCGATGGCTCTAAGACACATAAGAAGCTGGCTGAAGGGAGAACAGTGATTTTAGCAGCGAACTTCCTCCAGAATTATTTTTTGTTATTTGTAAGGCTAGAGTTCCTCAGAGATTAATTTATGGGCAGTTTTTCTGTCAAGGACATGAAGAAATGAAGCAAAGTATCAAAGGAAGGTACCAGAGGGGATGAGAAGAGCTTGCTTGTTATTGTAAATAGGGGCTGGAGAGGATTAGGATTGTTATCTAAACATAAAGCAGGTAAACATAATTTGAACTGTGGGTTAGTTTTGGCACAGGTACAAATTGATCCAGACTGCCCTACTGTTTGAGATGCATCTTGATAAGCTTATTGAAGGATTTAATTAGCATGGTGTTTGCGACAATAGTAGGTTGAATATGGTGTCCCAGTCGAGGAAATTGCATCCACCTTTTTTTTACAAAGTGAGATAACAGAGTTTTGTATGTCTTGTTTAGGGTCATCCTAATGCACAGCTGGATATCTAGGAATTGTCTTGACAAATGCTGACTTTTCTTCCTCTGAATTGCTGAATTGTTCTGAATTCCGCTTTTTCTGAACTGCTCTTTTCTTTTTACCTCCTCAAGGGCTTGGATTATACTAGATCAATACAGGAAGAAGTCAAAGCTTTTCCGTACGAAAGTTGTGTTAGCTCCACTCGGGGATGATTTCCGCTATTCTGAGAGCTCGGAATGGGATCAGCAGTACCAGAATTATCAGAAGCTGTTTGATTATATGAATTCTCGTCCTGAGTGGCATGTTAAGGTAACTACAACACATTTTCTGGTTTGCGGAGAAAACAGTATTTCCTAATATTATGAGATTCTTCATGGAAAAAAAGTTGTGATTAAGTTTGGGGTTTTTTCAGCTGCAAAACTTTATATATTATTTAACAGATTGATGTGTCTTGTTAGAGTACACTTTTTTTGCCTTTACTACCTTCTCTCCCCCCAAAATAAAACCTTTACTATTAATAAAATATTGTCTTGAAAAGCTATAGATAGTTTCCAAACTAGATTAATTTAGAGAACAGCTATTAGGTTTAATTGTTTTCTTAGTGCTCTTGTTTTCACAGGCTTCAGGCATTATTACTTAAGACTCACAGGCTTTGTTACTTAAAACTATTGTATTTTCATATTAGAAGTTCAAGCAGATTTTGCTGCTTTATTTGAGTCCTCTTGGTTTTACATCCCAAAGCAAACAAACAAAAAATCCTAAGTGGCACCACTGCTGGCACATGGTGTTGAATACAATAAAACCTGAGATTGACCTAGCTACAGAAGGACTGAGTATACTAACACAATTACCAGATGAGATACCAGTTTAAGTCAGCAATTATGTGTGAATGTTGATACACACATTGATATGTTCCGTTATGTAAGCTGATGACCCTAAAGACTTCTTGTCCTATAGATGTTCTCTTTCCATCATCTTTCAGCATGGCAATAACAAATGAGGGACAACAACCTTGGGTTTTTTGAGTATCACATGAGAGTGGACTATTGCTGCTTTCACATTTGGGCTTTTTAAACCCGGTCAGGTGTCTTTTGTATGGTTTGTGCATGCCTCTGTTTTTCCTCATCTTTTCTGAGATCTCCCCTGATTCTTCCAACTGTGTATTTGATTAGTGCCTTTAGTGTGTTATTTCTTTCTGCTGACTTCTGGACTTGTTCTGCACAAGAGAGATGATTTCTTGGGATTATATCTTATCTGAGAGCTGGACTTTGTGTGTTTCCTATGGTATGTGGGTGACATGGTGTATGTGAATGACTACTGTGTCTTAGTAGAGGGAGATAGACCTGGAGAGTACTCTTCAAATTTTTTAAACTTAAAGCCCATCTTTTAAAACTTCAGCTTGCTGCTGTCACTAGCTTTTCTTCTGTCAAAAATGTATATACTGTGCAGGTAGTTACTCTTTGGATACTAACAACAACATACATTCCGTGTTTCCTGCTAAGCTGGGCTGGGTGACTTTGTCTCTCGATGAAAAACTGAAGGCACTAGCTCTGAAGTCATTCTTCAAGAACCACCGCTGTTCTGAGACATCTGAAAGTTCCTTTTCTGAAAGGTTCTGCTCAGCCCATTGTCGAGGATTCTACCAGTCTGCTTCGTTAGGCTTGGTGTGCCCATCTGGAGTAATGTCTTAGGAATCACATTAGCCCTTGGTTCTCTCACGGAAGTATCCGACCTTTTTTCTAGTTTTTAATACCCAGACGAGGATATAAAATCCTCTGAGTCTGCCACTTCATACCTGGTGTATTTTGATCAGCTGGAGCACTATTGGCATCAGAGCATTTCTCCTTTTCATTTTATTCAGTTACTCAAGTTTTTTTTCTCTCTCTCTGTTTTTGGGGGTTTTATTGTTTGGTTTTGTTCTTTCTTGTTTGTTGCCTGTCAGTTGGGTTTTTTTTATATTTGTCTGATTTTGTTTGATTATTTGTTTTGTTTTAAAATGATGTAGTTAACTCTAGAAAATTAATGGAGAACTTTCACTCTCTTCTGCACTTACCCTAATGGAATGTAACTCCACAGGCAAGTAACAGGTCATGCTCAGCTTTGTAAGGACCTAGATTATATAAAGGAAGAGTTCACATTTCTTCCTGAAGTGCTGAGATGCCTGGGGTATTACTACTTACACAAGGGACTGCCTACTCTGCCGTTCTGATCTGAAGAGAGATTTACTCTTTCAGACAGCTCTTTGTGATGTTTATCTAGTGGATATGTCTGTTAGCATCGAGATTTTCCTGCCAGCAGCTCTTCCGTTCTGAAAGTTCTAAAAGTATGTGGTACATTACTGTAAAATATATCTATTTTACTCTTGAGGAGTTCAATCTCCCATTCATTGATGTCCTTTACATCTATTATACATAAATTAAGCTGAGTCTTTTTGTATGCCAATAAAAGAGTCTACCAGGTTGTTTCACTGTTTCCGTTCACCTGACTTTGATGCTTCTTCTGGTGAGGTTTTACTCCTCTGATTCAATGCAGCACACAGAAATGAGATCACCTGTGTCTGTCTCCTCTTGTGCATTGTTTTTGTTTTTTGTTTTCTTCTTGTTTGTGCCTGTGATAGTGAGGCAAAAGACCACGTGTCCTAGGAGCGCCTGATAAGGCAAGGTTTACTAATGAAGACATTTCAGGGGCAATATTTATCTTTCTCTGTTTTACTGCCATTTAAAGTGGCAAGTTATATTGCACCCACCAAATACTTGCATGATCTGAATGATTTTGAAGTGAAACTGGTTTTTTTTAGATAATGAAAAAGTATGTTTTTGTTGTTACAGTGGTAGTCTGATAGCCCTTATATTCCAAGTCACTTTTAAAAGATATTTGCTAAAACTTCATTTTGGTGTGAAAATTGTAGTATTTTACATTGTATGCTTGTTGTTAAAAACAACAACAACAACAAGAATTATAATAATAGAAAAAAAGTGACTCGATATTATCATTATAGTTTATGATGAGGATACTTTTGTTGACATAACGTGATCTTCTGTGCTGTTCTAACTTCCATTAATTTTTCTTTTCACTTTCATTCAAAATCAAGTTTGCCATCTATGCATACTTTAACAACATCTCTCAATACTAACAATATTGACATCAGCCATTTATTGAACCATACTATCTTTTGAGCTACTCTGTAAAGATCTGCTATTTCTGTGTCTGAGCATCTTTAAAAAATGACCAGAAGAGAATTTTTTTTTGCTGTCATATGTTGCATCTCTAAATGCAACTTCTTAGTACATAGTTAAAAAATCCCAGCTTCTGAAAGTAAATGCTAATTTTTTTTGATCACCAGTTATCTTGGGTCAAGCAAGATCTGGAGAACAAAAGAGTTAATTTTGAAAGCACAGGATTAGGACAACTGTGCTTTTGTTGCAACATATTAAGTTTCTTATTTAGTCCAGACAGCTACTTAGGTAATATTGAGATATTACTTAGCTCATGTGTTAGAGACTTACTCATAAGACATGAAACAATGGTTCACTTATTTCTTGACGTTTAGCGGGTATTTTAGATACTTATTTATACTAAAAAAAAAATTACAATAATCATATTTCCTGAATTGTAGAATGGTTTTGGTTGGAGGGGACCTTTAAAGTCATCTAGTCCAACTGCCCTGCAATGATCAGGGACGTCTTCAATTGCTCACAGTCCCATCCCATCCAACCTTGAATGTTTCCAGAGATGAGGCATCCACAACCTCTCTTGGCACCTTGAGTGAATCACCACTCTCATATTAAAAGATGTCTTCATATCTAGTCTGAATCTACCCTCTTTTTGTTTAAAACCATTACCTCTTAGCACAAGAGGTCCTACTAAAAAGCCTGTCCCCATCTTTCTAACAAGCCCCCTTTCTGTACCGAAAAGCTGCAGTAAGGTCTCCCCAGAGCCTTTTCCTTGCCACACTGAACAACCCCACCTCTCTCAACTTTTCCTCATAGGGGAGATGTTTCTCTGATCTTTTTCGTGACTCTTCTCTGGACATGCTCCAACAGGTCCATCTCTTTCTTGTATTGAGTTGAAATGCTTTTTTGAAAGTACTTTTTGTACTGAGTTTTGAAATGCTATCCAGTTTGTCCAAAAAGTGTGCAGGGGAACTTGAAAGACTTTTAGGATAGGTTTTGTGCTATAATTCTATGTGGCGTGTTTCTGAAATGCATATTGAACCTAACATTTTCATTCTCCTTGTATTTCTGAATAATGAAAATGGAACTTTGTCACAGTAATTTTAATTTTCATTCAGGCCCAGTTTGGAACTTTATCAGATTACTTTGAAGCTCTGCGTAAAGAAAGCAATTTGGGTGAAAAGAGCAGCAATTCCTTTTTTCCTGTTCTAAGTGGAGACTTCTTCACCTATGCAGACAGAGATCATCATTACTGGAGTGGGTACTTTACATCACGGCCCTTCTATAAGCACCTGGATAGAGTCTTGGAATCCTACATACGGTAAATATCTGCCATCCTGTACATTCATAGCGTATTTCCACACACACAGGAGAGATGGATGTGTGAGTACCGGTCATGGTTTAAGCCCAGCCAGCAGCCCAGCCCCAGGCAGCCACTCCCTCACTCCCCCACCAGTAGGATCAGGGAGAGAATTGGGAGGGTAAACGCTGCAAAACTCATGAGCTGAGACAAAGGCAGTTTAATAGGGAAAGCAAAAGCCACACACACAAGCAAAACAAAGCAAGGAATTATGGCTATACTGTGAACTTTTTTTAGACAGAAGTACAAAGGTGTGAATTTTACAAGGGTTGTTAGAGGAAGCTGAGAAATAGCCAGGAATATTGTGTACCAAGTGATCTCAGATTACTACTCTTCTGAAAACTGTCTGCATCTCCTTTAAAGAGAAAAATTGTTACTGAATTTTGGTAATGGAGTATTTAAGTGGTTCTGCCTTGAGCAGACATAAGGTGAGATACTGTAAAATGATTTAACTGTGTTTTAAAGCTCCAGGAAGAAATCTAGGACAGATGTGGTATAAACCCTGAACGTTTCATCTATTACCTTCCTTAAGGATTACAATTTTTTTCCTGTAATGGATGCTGCAGTAGTGGAAGGAGCAGGAGAGGTGTGGAAAGTAGCATTTTGCAAGCTGGAAAGTGGTGTTTTGGAGGCAGGTACAAGTACCTTTCAGAAGAGAAACTGTATCTAGCGTAACTTGTTCTATTTCTTCCAAGGAATCAAGTTTCTACTGTGGTAAAGTGAATGATTCATTGTAGGAATCTTTAATTTTCAGTGAAAACAGCATTGTTTAATACTGCTTTGGGAAAAGATAGGGTGTACAGAGAGTAGGAAGAGCAGGACAGATAATGTTCTTAAAAATTGAATTATCTAGTTAATTGTTTTTTCATAGTTTTGATTAATTTCCTTTCTGTTTTTTAAAATGCACCAAGGATTTAATTTTCTTTAGGTTCATCATAGTCTATTTTTTCAAGATTTTTAAGTGTGTTTACTTTATTGTCAATTTTATGGTTTTTATTACTTAGTTTGCAGAAAACTTCATATAAGTTTGTTTGTAGTATTTACAACTCTACAATGCTAAAGAGATTCCTTCCTTTAAACATTCCAATTGCCTTCAACTTCTGAAAAAGGTACAGGAAAAGAATCTCTGGAAAAATGCTAAACTGTCAATGTTCTTACATATTAAAGCAAAGTATAGTTTAAAAAAGTACTTGGGAAGTTTTTCATTCTTCATTATCCTCTACGAATAACATGCAAGAACAAAATGTATAGATGTATTCTTGTCATTTTAATTTTTTTTTGGGCAGTTTTGTTTTCAGAAACCATGAGAATCTTCAGAAATGTCATATTATCTATGAGAACAGCAGAATTAGGAGTTTTGTCTTCTATTTTTTATTTATTTAAAGTCAAAGGCACTACAATATGATCATATTTAATCATCAACCTTGTGAACAATTTTTCCGTAGTGGTTTTGAGCTAAAATACATCCAAATATCTGGTGTATGTATATATTTGTGGGGGAATGAGCCGTGAACAGGAGAAGGACAAATACTTTTAAGTTCCAGCAGTACCAGAATTAAGTGGTACTTCACTGTCAATTAATAGCCAGGAAATAGTGTTCAGCCTCAGGATCTAATATGATAACTAACCATCTAACCAACAAAAGAGTTGGTTGTTTATCTTTTTCCTGTTTGAAAAGAGTTTTGGGCTTGTGTATTAAAGGAGTGTAAGAAAGCTTAAAGATTTTATAATGGAGATTGACATTGATTTGAGACATTATTGACTTTTTAATCTTAAGTGAGAGATGGATGGATTGAAGTAGTTTAAAGGGTGATAAAATATGTGACAAGAAGTTTATTTAATGTAATGAAAAGATACAAAGAACAACAACATATATGGGGACGAGTTAGGACCAGTCTGTGTTTTTATTTTTTACTGATGTAAATAGGGGAAAATTACAGTACATCTGCAAAATAAATTGCTGAAGTAATTCAGAAGCAAGAAGAGTGCTACAGTGATACTTCTAACTGTACAGATGCAAAGAAAATACTACATTTTGAGAGTTTCAAAAACTCTTGGAAAAAATATTTATTTAGATTACATATAAACTGAAAAGCAACCTAGTGTAGGCCCTGACAAATCAGTGAAGAAAATGTTGGTCTATTTGCAGTGTCCTATCAGGGAGACATATTACAAATTACAACAAAGTGGAAAATTTGTGGAAAGTGTTTTAGGTCATCTGCAGTTGTTTGAAACAGAGGTGAGAAATCCAAGGCTTTATACAGCTTTTATGGAAAGGTATTAGAGAGATGCTTACCTATAAGCTGAAGTGTTTTCCAATACGATGTTGTGTTTCTGAGTGTCTTTCATCTTTGACCATTGAACCACTCTAGTGTTTAGAATAATATTGAGACCTGAAAGGAAAATTCTGCATCTGAGAGACTTCCCTATTAATAAAAAATAAAATAAAATTGATGCTGGTTGTGGGGAAGCAAATCTCACTTGTATTTTGAGGTCTAAAATTTTTAGTGTTCTTTTTTATAGCTACAGTTAGGTCAGTGTTTAGTGGCTAACTCAATTTTTAAAAAAAAGGTAAAATGGTTTCAGACAGGTTTTATTCATTAGATCTGATGCCTTTTTTCAACTAAAACATTTTGTTTTTTCTTTCAAATTAAGCTGCAATAGGACAAAGTAGGAGGGATGCATAGAAGTGGAATTTGCACTAAGCAACATTTAAATTACAGTGATTAAGCTTAATCTAGTACGAGTAATTAACAAAAGAAATTATAACTTTTTAATGCCTTGATTTTGTGTGTAGCTTCTGAGCAATTTCCTGAACTGTAAGAGCAAAATCTCATACTGTTCCTCAAATACTGAGAAGATGAAAATGGATTAGGCTGTTACATGTACAGTCTACCTTGCAGTTGGATATGTACTCGTTGCACTTTTTACATGATTGTCACCTATTTGTTGCATAAAGATGAAGAGAAAACTGAATCCAAAGGAATTTTTCACATTAACAGTTAATATCAATATATAGTCTGAAAACCAAGACGTTTTTGTTAAATTTTTTATTATATCTAGTTTAAAATTGAACACATGCACTCATTGGCAACCTGGCTAAATGTAAAAGTTAACATTACAAGAAAATACATTATTGTGCTTTCTCTGGTTTTTTGTAACATTTAACCTGTATAACCTTTTTTTCTTCAAACACTTGAGAAACCTTCAGTAATCTCAAATAAATTTTGAAAAGGAATCTGACACTTTTCAGACTTACAAAAATAGAACTGTAACATTTTAGGAAAAGAAGATAGGAAAAACGTTAACAGATGTTTTCCCAGAATTTCTGCAGGCATTTTTGTTAGTCAAATATCCATAATAACTGGCAATTATGGGGATATTTTTTGTAAAATAAATTTAGATTCTCATAAAGCAAGTGAGAATCTAGTGGTAGTATTTTAGTGCTAGGCTTTTGCAACAGATGTAGAAGAGAAAGGCTCTGCATTCTGTTCAGTTTAAGGACTTTTGGAATCCAGTGTTCTCTCCAGTCAGGTGAATGTATAATGAGCAGGTGCATGAGGTGCTTAAGCCCTTAGAAGAATTTAGTTTGCTTAAAGTGCAAATGGCAGAATAGATATTAGATAACATAGGGATTAATATATTTATTTAAGACAGTTTTATCTGACTAACTAATTGCTTTTTGAAATTGGAATTGTATATTACCTGCAAGGCAGTCTATCCATACTATGAGATTTTAAGACCAAATCTGTACACCTTACACATTTATGAGTGTGTATTTCAGTTTGCACTGTCATATTTTTATTTTAGAGCTCTGTTTTCCATCACAGAAATCTTGCAGGAAGCTACTGTGTGAAGCTAGAAACAGGCTAAAACGTGCAAGATCAAAGTTTAAAGAGCTTGTGGAAACAGGCATGAGGAAAGATGTAAAATATCAGTTTATTCTTTAGAAAAAATGTGTATTGCTTTTTACTTTTTAACCCTATATAAATACTTGATTATTCTCTGCAATTCTAGGGCAGCTGAAATTCTCTACTCCTTGGCTTTGGTACAGTCCAGTAAATCTGAGATGATGAGTGTATTTCCTTCAGTGGACAACTATAAATTGCTGACAGAAGCTAGAAGGAGCCTTGGACTCTTTCAGCATCATGATGCTATTACAGGAACAGCCAAAGATTGGGTAGTTGTGGATTATGGCACTAGGTAATTCATCATAAGTATATAAACTTAAATCTTAATTTCTGTTTGCTTTTTTAGAGCAGAAGTGTTTATTTCAGAGATACAGATTTGATATAGCAACGTAGTCTACTGAAAGTGTAGTGGTGCTCTACATGAGAAGTGAATTTGAATACACCTGCTCTTAATTTATGAAATTTTTTAACCCTCTGAGTAAGAATTTGGTGTCCAAACAAAATTTTGAGGTTTCAAATGGTAGACACATCACTGAGATTTGCTTATTAACAGAACTATTATTTTCTGCAGTAACTGTCATATAGGACAACATTTCATATTTGTCTCTCCTAAGCAACAATGAAGAGAAGTGCTAATTTAAGTATATATGCTTTGGAAAATCCCATACCCACTGTAACCTACCGTTCTTCAATGTGGGAAATCTTCATGTTGACAATCTTCTACTTAACTTCTCTGTCATTGTTTGTTGTTGTATCTGCTGGGTATTTCTCAGTATTGAGAAATTATTCTGGCAGCTGCTTCACTGATTTTTTTTGAAGATTGCATGATATATGGATGCCTTTGTATGCACATGCTTTAATTATGTGTTTGTTCAGAAAATTGTTACATGTTGGAATGTTAAGAACTAGTAAATTTGATTGACTGAGGTAGATGATGGTAGACTGATGGTACAGCATGTTCATAGAGTAATCGTTTTAAATGCATCTAAAATACTGTTTCTTTTTTAAAACTCTTTCATGACAAGTATTTTCAAATTCCATATTTTTAATCTACTAAATCATAGGTATTCACAGTGCACTCAGTTATGAGAGAGTACAATAAAGGCTTTTTTCACTTTACAAATAAAATTATCCAGCTCTCTCTATTTAGGAATTTGCAACATTGTTACGATTGTGAATTGTAACAATGGAAATCATGGTAATAATTTATATATTTTGTGTTTCTGATTGTTTTCTTAATCCTGTGTAAACACGATCTTGCCTTGGTGACCAGTGTCTCAGAATTGTCTCCACTATGGAAACTGGAAATCAAACATACAAATTGCAGACTTTCCTAAGGTTAGCATTTTGAAAAAGTACTTGGTATTCTGAGGATACACATTTTGTAGCATAGCAGTCAGAAGCAGATGTACCTCACTTTCAGTATGCAAGGCAGGGATATAATGAAGTTTGGAATATTTCTACATTTTTCAGTCTATTCACCCATTGCCACTAGCTGTTATTTGCTTCATACTATATTGATGTTAAAAACTACATTTATTTTTCTGCAACTCATATTTTTTGAGTTCTTTAATGTTTTTAACTTTTGATGTTACCACATTGAATAAAAACAACTGAAAACTAACTAAGACTTTAAATATTTCAACAGGCTTTTCCATTCGATAATGAACTTGAAGAAAGTGATAATTGACTCTGCTCATATTCTTATCCTGAAGGACAAAACCGCTTATAATTATGACATATCAACTCCATTCCTGAAGATGGTGAGCTGTTTTTCCTTATTTTTTCCCAAAAATGAAAGATGAATTCTGTCTTTTGAATACAGTTTGAGTAGCCTGGGAAATGTCAGAACTAAACTTGCAGCTAATGCTTTCTCAGAAATCTGTTGCTTGTCACTCTGTATTGATTGAAGGTATTAGAAAGTAAAAAGTGAACATTTCAGCAGTTGATGATGAAAAACTTAGTTGATGATGACTTATTTTGTTCCACTTTGTGAAATGGATAATAAAACCAGGTGTTCTAATTTTCCTGTGGGCATAACTTTGTTGGTGACTTCAGTGATATACATAAGTGAGTATATAACAGTATGCTGTTCTGTAATTTGGCTTTACTTGTAACTTAAGAAATGTGGGAGGAAGGAAATTTCCATTCTGAAGAAAGGTCTAAGCTGAATTTGCGAGACTATGTCTAGACAAGACCTTGTGCTTTTTTTCCTTAGCTGAAATTATTTGAAACACGAATGTTCAGTGAAATGGAAGATGAAGTCAGCAATGGATCCTCATGTATCATTTTGAGACCTATTTTACAGTGAAGAAACACACTTGCTAATATTGTTTCCCTTCATAATACTTAATTTCTTCACTTTCTGAACAAAAGTCCTCTTCTGTGAGAGCTAGGAATTTCTTGAATGTCTACTTAAGGGCATTTACCTTGAAGAGAGACAAAAAGAGATGCTTTAATTTCTTTGTGCATAAACATAGCAGGATGAAGATGTCATACTTTGAATTGCTGTTCCAGACATGTGTATACATTAAAAAATTGTTAAAATAGTTTTTTATGCTTTTATGACTTTAATGCATATATATATATATACACACATATATATATGTATATATATATGTGCATGCTGCATGTGTGTGCTGTGCGGGTGTGTGCCACAAAAATATAGTTTTTCTCCTATTTGGAAAATGAATGTGCACCTTAATAAAGTAAGAACGTTTTGAAGTCATTCTTAGGATGAAGTTTTACTCCTGCGCTGCATTATATTGGAGGTTGTTGTGATGTTAAATTTTACTAAACTTTCATTGTTCCTGTTCTTTATGAGTCTGGATTAATACCACTGCATTGTAGAAGTACTAATTGCTGTTTAAACTGTATATTGCCTAGGAACATACTAATTCAATAAGCTATTATTACCACTGTGAAAGCAGAAATTAAAAAGGAAGTTCTTATTTCAATGAATTTATTGTATCTATATAAAACAAAAAAATAAGGTGATTACAAAAATAGATTAAGATTTATTTGTGTGATAAACATTATCTACAGCATATCCTAAATCTAATATCTCAGCTGTACATTGGATAACACAAAAGGTTTTTAATATGGGATTTGTAGACTAATAACAGGAGAACTTAAGGATACTTACGAAAATGCTCTGCAAACCTTGAGCAAGTAGAAAGTTCAAAGGCATTTGTTTTGAAGTACAGATTGTGGTATTTTGGTGGCTGATGGAAGCTGACATCAAGAATTTCTCAGAGGTGGGCATTCAGAATGAATGTCAAGAGAGTTGAGAAAGACAAATGATGAAGACTCTAAGATGGAAAGTGGCTGTTATTTTTGAGAGGTGAAGAAGTAAAAAACACATGCTCAGAAGAACGGGGCACCAGACCGTAGCAGCACCTTTCCAGCAGGTAGTAGGTACAACCAGGGGAAAGTTCCCCTTCTTGGAGGCAGAAAAAAGGAAGCTGGAAATAAGAAAGATATGATGGAAAGATTCCAGAATGACACTGCTTGCACTTTCTCTACTGTTCTTAATTATTACTTACACCCAAAAGCATCATGGTTTTCTCGGCTGATAACTGAATACTTTGTACTTCATCTGTTAAGTTTTACAGTCTCTGCATGAGTAAACAAACAAAAACTGGCTCACTTGGAAGGTAATACACTGAAAAACAGAAGAAACTTAGAGATCCCAGAATGATCCAACTATCGGCTGGATCATGAATGAGATCCAAACTTAGAAGTAAAGCCGTGGAACCGTTGCACCATTCCTGTACATTAGTCTTAGTTCTTTCAGTGTAGAAAGAAAATTTGCATGTAAGTGACAATCACTGAATTTGAAAAACATGACTTTGAGGGCGTTTTGAGGAACTGAGAACTTTGCACTTGAGTTTCAAAGTCTACAGTGGTCACCATTTTATGAACCAACAGGAATGCACTGTGAATCAACAGCTTGGCTGTTCTCTTAGACAAATGCAATAGTGACAGCAATGTCTTGTCTCTACCTTTCCTCAGTGGAAGTGAGCCTTGCATCATGCCACACCCCAAATTATGTTTTTTGAAACTTTTCTCCATGCACAATATAAGGTAACAATGAGAGCTGATAGAAGACTGGACCATGAATCCATGTGGCAAATGCACAGGAGTGTAGTGTTTCAGAGTAAATTTAAAGCCAGAGAAATTTAATAAAAATATGTGATAAGTATTTGCAAAATTTGAAGGAAGTTGGTGATTATGAAGTCTTGTATGCAAAAATGAAAACACAGGCATAAAAATTTGATAATGGAATCTAAGAAGATATTTAATGAAAACAAATGTTTCTCAATGAACTGGTCAAAGTGAGCCTCTTTCTTTTGTCAGTCTATAGCACTTAGCTTATAAAGTTTTGTGGTTTGTCATCCTCAGTAATGTGCTAAAATAAGCTTTGCTTTATGGTGTTAACATGGTTTTGTACTTCACAAAATGCATATAATAGACAAAGCTCACATATTATCCACTGAAGTGTGTTCAAAAGCAAATTCAAAGATGTTCTCTTGTAGGATGATGTTCAGGCTTCCCAAGATTCTTTGCCACGCAAGACAGTGATAAAGCTGACATTGCAACCAAGGTAAATAACGTACATGTTACTGAGATTCTAATAGCAATGTATGTGTTTCCACTACCTAGTATGTAGTTTTTTATGCCATTTGTTTTTTTTTTCCCCCAGTTTTCACTCAAAATAGAGCTAAAAGTTAGACAAAAAAAGAAAATTAAAAAAGTTAATCTGGAATATTATGCTACTATTATTATGTCTAATTGAAAGAGGATACAGCGTGTTAAAACTATAGGCATTTCTCACATACCACAGCTGAAGTAAATATTCTGTTTCTGTACTTTTACAGCATTGTAATACTAAATAGATTATGCTTGAGAGAAGTAGTAGAAGATTCTAATTAAGCAGAATTACAGATGTCTCAATTAAACTGTGAGCAAAACATTAAGTTTTTAAAGGGCCTAAAAATCACAATTTATAATTACTGGATTGTCTTTATAATCAAGCAGAAGATAAACTAGGACACTTTTTTCTCTTAACTCCAACTTTCCATTGCATGAAGAGGGCGTACTTTTTTCATTTATATGTAGTTGTAGAGTATTCAGTTGCAACTGACATCCTGCTGTGCCCATGAACACTTGGTAGCCAACCTGAAACAACGTACACATTCATTAAAGGTGACTTGTCCAAATAAAGTGGATAAGACATATGGATATGAGAGTTGCTGGGTGTGTAAATCAAATAATGCAAGGTTTTTGCTTACAGAACAGAAGATTTAAGATTCATTTAAAAAGCAGTGGATGCTGTTTTTGCTGACATTAGTATTTAATTTCTCTAGGTCTCACAAGTGGCAAGCTAGTAAAGCTTACTTGCCTAATTCATGAAATTGTCCAACTATTCAGCAGACTAACTGCTACTATTAAAAAATTATAATTAAATTCTTTGAAAAAGTGAATAAAGTCTAGTCCTTGTGAGCTTTTGGGGAAAGCTGTCTTCAGTCCTCTAGCAGTAAATGTACATAATGTAGTTTTAATATAAGCTTTTCTCTAGAGCATACTACTTTTTTAGTAGGACTTGTGTTCTCTTGTTGGAGTGCTGTATAGATGCTAATAGATAATCTTAAACTTACCTGAGATATCCAAGAGCTCAGGTGCCTACATATTTATTTAACTAAAATATTTTAGTTTTTTCAAAATTATCTCCTCAGGTTTCTTCCCTGGAAGAGGATTGTATATATAGCATGTAAGCACTTGGCTGGAGGCAAGTTATGATGTAGACTTTCTTTGCCCTTTGAGGATAGTTTTATTGCTTTTGCTTTCCTTGCCTAGGTCAGCTGTTGAAATTTTCCCCATGCCCCTTTCACCCCCTAATATGCCTTTTGTTTGCATACAGTGTTCCACTTATCTCTCTGCATAATATGCTAAGTAAGTTTTTCCTTTTTTGGTCTTTATTAATTTCGGGCATTTGTTGGATTTTTATTTCCTTCTTAGTTGAATAGATGACATTAAAATAGATGACATTAAAATTAATATTATTCTAGCAGATTTTTGCTGCTATTCTCTAAAACCGATCTTAACTTACCAAGAAGACAGTACTAGCAGAAAATTGCTAACTTTCAGTTGTTTGGTATTGTGAAGATACCATACAGTAATATAAGGTGTGATTCATGTTCCAAAGACTGTAATCAGAAATAAGGGGGAAGGAATGAAGAGGGGAAAGATGAGAGAGAAGGGACAAAGAAAGAATACAAGAGAATACTGATATTGCTGACTAAAACTCTGTTTATTTTTTTAATTACTTCCTTTTTGGAAGCACTTTGAAAGTAATGCTTAACTATACACTACTTCATGTTTCCTTTGTTGTGAAAATTCTCATTTGAATATCTGTTTGTTAAATTGTTTTTGCTTGTAAAAATGAGCTTAGTCTTTTTAGGCTTCTAACTTTATCTCTGGTTGTAGTCTGAATCTCCACTAACATTATTACCATTGGGAAAAGTGGTATGTAAGCTGACACAGTAACTTTTGCTTAAATCTAGTATGTAATTATTATGACTGCATCTGAGTTTTCTAGTAGCATTTCATGAGAAATGTTAATTTCAGTAGAAGCTTAAATTCAACTCAATAAATCTATTATTAAGGATTACTAAGCTTAAACTTCAAAGTTCATACCTTCTAAGAGAGAAACTGTTTTTTTCCATTTAAAATCCTGAGACATCAGCAGATTGTAAATACTGATTTTTGTCAAAACTTTGTTATTCGCTTATCTTCTGTTCTTAATAGTCATTACTGTTCATGTGCGTATAATCGAATCTCTAGATTTCTCTCTGTTAGTGTGTTCTAATATATCTTTATATGGGATAGAAATTAAGTCAGTGTAACTGGCAGGATGTTACTTTTCTTTGATTGGCTTTTTAGGTTTTTGTATTTTTGCATTTCCATGTCAGAACTTGCAAAAATATCTGTGTTGTAAATTGCTTCTTCTTATGTAAGTGTGGTTCATACCACCTCTGAGTTTAGAGGAACACTTCTGATGGAAAGCTCATAAGATAATGGTTTTTAAACCTGAATAATTACTCAATCATGTTCTTTTTATTTTTTTCCCCCCCTTATTTTACTGGTTGCAAATATAACCAGTTTTCTATAGGAAATAGTTGGTAGTGTGCTTTTGCCTCTTTCATCCAGCCTTCCTTTTGGGTCTCTTTTAGTTAAGTGTTCTCTTCGCTGCTCATGAAAGTTGTAGTCAGTAGTGAAAACTGATCTGACAGACTTTACAGGAGAGCTACTACAACTTGATTACCTGGAAAAAAAGAAAACAGGAAAAGATCTGTCTTTCAGTAGTTGTTATAGTATGAAGTATCTCCATATTGTTGTGTAGTTGAGAAGTATCTTTAAAACTACTCAGTAGATGCCACGTGAAACATATTTGGTGGTGTTTCTGCCCCCCCCAAACATCTCTTCTATGTACTATTGTGTTTCCGTATTTTTACAAATCCATAGTTTTATTTAAAAAGTAATGTGTTGATTTTGATGAAATAGGAATGCAGAGTGTTTTGAATCTTAACTGTGACTCCGCCACCTTAGAACAACTAAGTGGTCTTAGGATCAGGCTTTTGAATATTGAAATTATGGAGTTTTTAATTACATTAACTCCCTTTTAACTGATAAATGAAGTTGCATGCTTTTAAAAAAATTATTACTTTTTCAGCTGAAAAATGAAGCTTTCACCAGATAATATCCAACTAAATATGGAATTTCTTAGTCTTGTTCTGAAGTTTAAAATTACTGCATGTCTTGGAGACAAAGCCTGTGAGTTGTGCTGATAAATTGGATGCTGGTTCATACTCTCTGAGTGCCAAGCCCTTTAATATAATAACAGGGTTCCAGGAATAATCTGCCAGAGGTCATACTTCCCAAATGACAAAAGTCTTGCACTCACTGGACTTGGTGGGTGGGGGGTGTGTTTGAACCTCTTGTCATCCAGTTTCGGCTGTCAGCGGCAGATGAAGGGCATGCTGACTGCGAGTGGAAAGGTTTTGCACATTTCTATCAGTATGGCTTCCTGGAGACAGCGTTGCAGGGGAGCATGATACACAACTAAATAACTGAATTGACTGCACCAACTTGGATTTTGGAGCGGTCTCATTTGGCACAACGTGGTGAACCTGAGTGAAAAGACCTAACAATGGCAATCGTGTTTTTTTCTTTCTCCCCCTTTTTTTGTTTTAACTTCTCAACCTTCATGTACCTAGCTAAGTACTGAGCTCCCCTGCACTCTACAAGCATGGTGTAAGGCATCCTATCTGAAATGAAGATACTATGGTATTGAAAAATCTTTAGAAATCATTGGTTTAGGATTATTTTTAGTGCTAAACCAACAATTCTTATAATTTTCCCACAAATAACTTTCATCAGCTAATCTTAGAGGAATGATATAATATGATAACCTTCTTATCAGGCCAGTATTATAGTTTAGCAGACACTGTTTCCTCTAGCTGAAAAATTTAGGCTGCCTAGGGGATTAATTTTAGGAGGATACACTGTAATCAATTATTTCTTCAAAGATCTGTCAAAGCACCAAGCAGTTTAGTGATAGCCACATCATAAAGAAAATTTCCTCTTTTCAAATAGAAGATACAAAATAATCTGGGCATTATCCTTGCTTCGGTATGTATGAGCAGGTTTTGGCATAAGGTTGTGATTAGTAAAGTTTTGGCATAAGTCATATTTATCCTGTTAGGTCCAAAATTTGTGATCTTTCTTGAGAAAGAAAATCCTGATTTACTTCTACAGTTTTTCAAGTTGCTAATCTTTTCAAAACTTCACTTGGCAGGGATACTCACTGCTTTCTCAACAGCACTGTAATGTAGAAACTAAAGCTACGTTACGAACTTAAATGTGTGGTAAGGAATGATGTACAAGGGTCAAAACTTCTAGACTGAGCAGTGTGTATGTTACTGTATTTGGCCGGATGATGACAGCAAGGATAACTGGTCTGAGAAGGAAACGTTGTTAGTGTGATATACCATAACCATGTCTTTGTGAGCTTAGAAAGTGACTGGGTCAGGGTAATACTCTTTATTTGGCAACTTTAGCTTTGGTGGGGGTTTTCGGTTGGGGTTGTTGGTATTTTTTTTAGACCTGTGTTGCCTGTTTTGGTACAATCAATCTAAACTGTTGTCCAACATAGTTACAAGGAGAAGACCTTCCAACAGCATTTGACATTTTTATAATATACAACATAATTACCTTTTATGCTTGCATGATTTCTGAGGCATATGTATTCCTAGTTATATTCTGAAACAGCTGAGAAAAAGAAAACAGTTGGAACAAGGGTATTGTCAATTGTCAGTGAGGGAAAAAAGCAAGTTTAAAGAAAACAAGAAAGGATACAGTAAACTTTAAGATGTTCAGAAATATTTGTGGCAATTCGTACGTTGTTAATATGTTTCCCAGTGAAAAAATCTCAAAAAAGCAAGCAGAAAAGCCCTAACCAAACCAATAACTTTAGGTTTTTATTGGATAAAACAGCCATAGCAAATATGCACAATCTTGTGCTTTTGTTAAAGTGAAATCTCTGTATCTTTAAGGGAAGTGGACAGGGTGAATACTCATTCAATCAAGCCTTAACACTCTGCTTCTATTAAGAAAGCACTTAATTAGGCACTTGTATTAAGCACACAGTAGTGCAAGTAGTTAAAAAAATCAGAAAACATTTTGAAGGTGATATTTGAAGAACCTGCACTTTAGTTTCCAATACTCTGGCTGCCTGGGTTGAATACAGCCTAATGTGTTTTTTTAAATTACTTTAAAGTGTTAATCTTGGTGTTCAGCTGCCTGATCAATTTATTAGATTTCAGGTGACCTGTAACTGCCATGAACATGTTCTGTTTGTAGTAAACTCAAGGTCACTTTGACTAAATTGATTGGATATTTAAAAAGCATTCTGCTTGGTTTTCATGATGGAAGAGCTGTTGCAAAGGCAAAGAAATGCTTGGCTGACAGGATAGCTCAGAGATCTGAATCTTGAATCACTTAATGTGAACTTGGAAAAAGCGTTTCAGTAAAAGTCGTTCTGGTGAAAGTGGAGACTTCAAAATGAACAAAACCAAAAGCATGATACATTCATTCAGTTTTACAGGTGGAAGTTAGCTGTTCAACTGTCTCTGTGACCAAACCCAGCAATCTCTCCATTGACAATGTCTAATGGGACAGGAATTGAGGGGTATGGAAGAGTTTCACATCACCTTGGTCTTTTTATTGCCACTCTTTCATGTTGACCATGTAAGGTCACAATGGTTTTACAGAGTTTTCTGTGTTTACAGTGTGAGTTTTTGTGTCAACTATGCTACATGCAGGCTTATCTCAGCACAGACTCCAGGCACTGGTAGTTGACATCTCTCTAAAAGTTTATCTGTGAGCTCCAGAAACAAAACAACAAATAAGCTAAGAGATGAAGGCTTGTTTTGATTTAAGGGATAGCTCTTTAAAACTGAAGTGTAGTACATTTTTTGAATTATGATAAATTTGCATTATGAAGAAGAAAAAAGCAGCTTTGATTTGTGAATAATTGTACTTCAAAGCTTCTCGTGGAATTAATTTTTATTTTTCAAAACTCAGTTTTTGAATGTCATGCTTCTGAATTCAAGTTATTCGAAAAGTTGTTAAATTTCAGACTTTTAATGATTAGTTTTTCAGTGCATAAAAATTCTTATACATCAAACTTTTTTTTCAGTTTTTGATCTCTTACTGTGAATGAACCAATGACAGTCTGTTCTAATTTGTTTTGTTTACTGTCTTTGAAATTGCCTTTGCAAAATTAAATCAGTAAATAAGTTCATAGTTGGTAGCATTTACAGAATCCTTGCAGATTTTCCAAAATTGCACAAATTTAGTCTTTTCATTTTAATGCACAGAATATCAACATCTTTTGCTGGGGTTTGCAGTACCAGTACAGTCAGATTGTGAAGGTGTTTGATGTTTCAGTTGCTATAAAAAATTGTAACATTAAAATAAAATATGGCAGTTAGGTCTTACAAGAAATTTCTGGTTTCCTCTGAGAACACTGTAGTGGAAGTATGTGAAACACAATAAAAACAGATTAACTAGACATACTTTAGGGGAAGGCAAAAAACTTGAGTTTGTTTTCAAAAACCAGAAAGTGATCATTTTGAAGGAATATGGTAGTGAATAACTGAATACAACTGAAAGATCTGCATCATATGCATGTTCCTGTTGAAGCAGTTTTGGAAGTAGAATATAAATATTTTCAGTATATTAGTACATTTGTGTATTATTTGGTTTTTTTCCAGGCGCTGGCACCTTCAGCCTTTTTACTGGAGTTACTTTGAGGCAATATTGGTAGTTAGTCCAAGGCTTTCAAGGCACAGACTGAAGTGATATGAAATACTTAAAAGTCTTTCTGCTCTTCTGAACCAGATTTTTTTTCCCTTCTAAATGCAGATTTATAAAGCCTGCACTACAAGAGGAACAAGGAAAGGATTTTAGTGAAGGTACTTCCTGATGCTGAAAAAGTCAGGGGGCTTCAAGCCCATCTTGGACCTCAGAACATCTCACAGCTTTGTGGTAAAAGAAAAATTTAAAATAGTGCCTTTGGACTTAATCCTTTTATCCTTAATTGGAGAGTAGTTATGTGCTCCAGATTAGGATATGTGTGCCACTACAATCCATCTAAATCGTAGGAAGTATGTGTATCTGGCATATGTAGTAGGTACATAACATTTAAGTCTTGTCTTAGGTTGATGTCGATTTTTTTTGTGTTTTTAAAATATACAGTTCTTGCTGTGCCCTTGTCTGTGTTTATTGTGAATGCTGTTTTCTTGAGGGTGTTCCATGGTTTGTTCTTGAGAAAGCCACCCAAAGGTCCTGTTTCCTGTGAGAGTGGAGGGATGAGTCATGTGCCTATTGTCTGCCTAATTCTGCGCCTTTTGCATGAGCACTGGATATTGTAAAGGTTTCTCTGTAGAGCTGTAAAGAAGAGAATACACAAAGAGAAGGAATGCATGTGTTGAGTTCTCCCACCTTTGTTAATGAGTCTGAAGTTCAGCTTTGGGTTTGTTGCTAGGAAGGGTAATCCTGGAGTGATTCTGAAATGTCAAGCTAAGATTATGGAACTTTTTTTTTTAAGCACAGGATCATTGGTTTTATTTATTTGTATGTTAGCCAGAATTGTCAGACATTACTGCTCTTAGAGATAATATGTAATTTTAGCGTAACTCTATTTCTAAACTACACATTTAACTTACTTTTCAAATGCTGTTATAATCATAGCATTGTATTGTGTTGGTTGCAACTCTACTGAATTTTTGTGAATTTACTTATTTATTGGTAGTATCTCTTTATTTCTTGATGTCACCGGTTTGATGTTATAATGAGAAGCTGATCTCCAGATAATAGATTCTGTTTCCACCTTCTTATACCTTATGAAAGCAACGCAAATTGATATTGTGTGCTTGTAGTGTCAAGTTGAGATTACTATCCTACTAACTTTTATAAAGGATGTTTTTCATAAGCTGCAAAAGATGTCTTATTTAGGAAGAGGGAAAAAATCTTACTATTTTTTCAAATATGATATTATTTGATTATATATATTTGAAATTAATATTCTTTTCTACAATAAGCAGTTTAATTGGATTATAATTTGCTGCTTAGATGTAGATTGATTTTTATTTCTTGTTACATCTGTGACAGTATTGATGAATTTATAGGAAGCTTATCTGGATGTGATGTAGAGGAACATATAAGCATTATTTATTTTGTCTGGTTAGGTAAGCTGATAAATCTCCTTAGACTTTATTCAGTCAATGAAAAGCCCCTTGGGTGAAGGTATTGGAATCTTCTTTTGGGCAGAACCTGCTTTTCTCTGACTAGAAAGAAAACTGTTTAACTTGATTTTTAATAAACCACCCATATTCCTACTGCCCCAGATTTTGTGTTTACGTCTGACACTATATCTGAGAGTGTAGCTCTTAATCATTAGTTTTTCCTCACATAAAACTTTTCAATTTAATTAAATGTCTAGGATTGTATAGTTACGAATGCTAATGGTTTCCATGTCTCCTGTATCTCAGAGGAGATATATGTTAAATCTGTAGCAATTATTGAAACTGTTTTAATATAATTAGTTGAGTTGATTCAGTTTAAAGCACAATTTCACTACTTTCATTTGTTGCTTTGACCGTATCTTTGTCCTTCCTTCACTCAGTTAATAGACAGACTTGCTGGTTGCCTAGCTATTTTCTAAATGTTCATTGATAAGTGTTGGATATCACATATTATTCTAATTATATCCTTTGGTATAAGTCTGAGTAGGGTGGAATTTTTTTGTGCAAAGTGAGGCCAAAAGCAAGGAATTCTTCAGGTCAGATAATAGAATCACAAGTTGTTTTCTTTTCTGTCTGCCAATAGAGTAGAATGTAAATAGATTATAAAATTTGAAGTCATACTGGGAACAGGCACTCTATATAGGATTAGTATTTAAAACTATCTTGGTAAACTGGAGACATAATTTTGTAGTCAAAGAAGCAGGCAACTGAAGGTATTGCACGTCACATGGTAAAATAATGTGTGGACTGATCAAATAGATATTAGTGACGCAGAAGAAGACTAGGCATTACAGAAGATGAAACTGAGACAGTTACTTGGAGGTTGTCAAAGGCAATTTTGCTCTTGGATAATTTAAGTGGAAGTGTTCTGTGTAAAATACAGCTGAAATAGTGTGCTATACTCAAGGGTGATGAAGGCTTCATCGAAAATACGGGCTGAGACCTTGGAAAGGGTTAATAGGAAAATGAACACTAAGTCAAAGAAAGCAACCAAAGAAATGTTGAAAGAGCATCGTCTGTTTAGCTTGAAAAGTCTGATAATGAGGAAGAGAAATCTATAAATATGTACAGGCTTGTTACAAAAAGTCATATTGTACATGCAGTGGAAAAAAGGAAGACATAATTGGAGGAAATGTTGTTTAAAGTAATTAAAAATTTAATTGTATATTAACAAAACTGTGGCTTGAACTGCAGAAAAGTATAATCAGTTTTGAACTTTTGCAAGAATAGTGATTGCAGCGTTTTTCAAAGTTTGCCCTACTGAATTCTCTCTTTGGTTGAGAGGTCAAGCTGCAGCAACCTTCTAGTCCACTGGGCTTTTTTGTTAATATCTAGATTTTTCTTTCTCTCTTCAATTTAGTCTTGGGATTCATAGTGAAACAGGGTATTTTGTAGTACCTAACATGACCTAAGGTTATAGAACAGTCTGTTTTGTACATAGACTTCTGTTTAACCAGGTGGAATAAAAGAGAAATGTGGTCTGGTTTAAGGTTTACAAGACCTTCCAGTGATCTGAAAGGCTGCCTGAAGTTTATGTGAGAACTGGTTGCTTTAATGAGAGAACATCTCTCCTTGGAGTTGTTGTCCTAATGCACAAGCACAAAAATTTATGTTCTATTTGTTACACAGGCAAGCAGCATTTCCTGTTCATGATAAAAAAGTTTCTTCCTCTGACAAATGTTATTTTGTCACTTGGCAGATCTGCTATAAAAGCTGGAGTGCATTTGTACAACTTTTGATGAAAAATTGTCTGAGTGCTGGGTATTTTAACTGTTTTGTGCATTAAATGTTTGCAAAGTAGTGTTTTGGGGGGTTGTGAAGGTCTTTTTCTGGTGATTTTTTTTTTATTATTACTGTAGGCAGGTGGATTTCTGATGTGGTGAGGAGTATTTGAGTAGTGTAGTAACTATGTAGATTAGTAGCAACAGATCAGTTCTCTATTGGAATGTAAAGGGTCAAGAAATTTCCTAATACTGGAAAAGCCTGCATTTTCTCTCTGCCTCTCCACACCCCTCCTTCCTCTCATCTCTTCTGTTTCTAAGAGAAATATCCTAAATCCCTAACATCACATAAAATAGTTGGTATGATTTTACATTGGAAGTGTGTTTTCCCTTCTGGAAAAAAAACCCACAAAAACCTCTGATGCAGAATGATTCCATCTAATGGGTATTGCTGATTTTGTTCCCTTTTGAAATATGAACTAGGAAGAAAATTATTTTGGTGTTATTGGACAAGTATTCATGCATCTCTCTTCAAAAATACAGTAAGTAATTCCTCAGGGGCTTATGGGCTTTTATCTCAAAATTAACTGACAAATTGATTTCAATACTTTTTGTTTCCTTCTTCTTTTTAGTAGAGTTTGCCACTATTGGCAAAGAAAGTTGGAAGCCAGATGTCAGTGATAATTGTTCAAGGCACACAGAGACATAGAGTTCAGTATTTTGAATAACGTATAATAGAAGTATAATTTGGGGGAATGAAATCATGAGACCTTTTTACATTTCAGAAATAAATATTCGTGTTGCAGAGGGGGAAATAAGGATTGTTTAAACACCTGCAGGTTCAAATTTTCTTTAAAATGAGCATGAATCAGACTTGAATACCTTCAGAAAGTGGATTGGTCACATGATTTTCATGCAAAAGTGTTTGAATGACTTTGTCCAAATCTTTCTCCGTTACCTAACTTTCTTACTAAATGAATTTTGAATAGAACTGAAAAGTGTCTTGAAGTGCTGTGAAACATATAGTTTCTGAAGCTCAATTTAGTAACTGATAGAAGAGCTGTAGGAAAAAAGCATTAATCTGCTACCAAGGAGAGTGTCACAATCATGAGCCTGCACAGTTGGCTTTTGATGAGTCTTGTTCCTAAAGGAATATTAAGAATGGAACATGGATTGAGAAATTATTCTAATTTCTGTGGAGCAGTGTGAACAGATAATATCCTGAAGATTGTATATATGGCATTTATTTTCAGAACAATTATTTTATAGGCTCTATAATTATATTTTATAGGTAATCTTTAGTAATTCATAGCAGAAAGGCATACAAAATGGATGAGGGGACCTGTTCTTAAAATGTCGTGTTATTCATACTTTTGACTAAGGAGGCCTTGACTCTTACATGAGGGACCATAAGAGTTTTGAACAGAGCTAAGTAACTTGACATAACTTTTTAAAATATTTTTGTACCTAGTATTTTGAGTAAATATTTAGTAGAATTTTCCTTCTTAAGAAAAAGGAATTGTTATGGTTGTGTTTTATTCAAAGTTTTTCCCCATGACCGTCTAAAAGAGAGGGCTTTCAAGTAACAGGACAGTAATTTTTGTGCTCAAGTTACTTATGGTTTTAGTCTGTATTTTAAAAATAAGGAAAATAAGTATCTACATGTTTTCTTGGGCTTCCATACAAGAATCACGGAATTCTTTCCTTCAAGGAAGGTCGTACATATTTGCAGTGCACAGATAAATATCTGGTTTAAATGGACTGTTCGTTCTTTTCATTCCATCTAACTCTATCTCCAAAGACATGGATATATGTAATGTCAATTTGTGGCAGTTTCTTAGGATTCTAGATTTCTTGGACTTTTGGGAGGTTTTTTGTTTGACTTTCAACGCCCACTGGAAGTCACATAATTCAGATTTTTGAAATGGTATTTTTGGAAGCTACTGTGGCAAGCAGTGCTTAGTTTAAATACTAAGCCCCAGTTTGTTTCTACCTCACACACATCAGTGTTCAGTAATTAAAATATACTACCTACTGACTCTTCTCACATCTTTCAAAGTAATTTTTTCTTGCAATTTTAAGATGTGGAACAGTTTTGATTCTCTCTTTACCATCCCAGTGAGATGAATTTTTTTTAGAGAATTTCAGTTTTGTTTACGATTCTAAAATCTTAGTCTGTCAAAGTCTGTCAACAGTTGCGAACTCAGAATACATTTCCAGCTGAATTGTGGTTTCTAACCCACCGATCTTTCTGCTGACTTTTAACGTATGTAGAGTTACTTCAATTCCTTTTGTCTATATCTTAGAGCATTTTAATCTGTTTTCATTACTCTTCCGTTGACATTTTCAGAACTTATGTGCATCTGTTTGTTCTCTTTTGTTCTTCAGTGGAAGACCATTGATATGATGTATCATTTGGCTTCATGGCTTTTATCTTTTCTCAGTTTTGGGTGTACTTGTTGCATTTTTATTTTTTTTACCACTTAGGTGGTTTTTGGCTTAGCCTCTCTAGAAGATTGAAAGAAACTCAAGGCTTTGAAGATCTTGATCATGTAACTTTGCTTTAAAATTGTGCATATAGGTCCAGAGAATTGATTCTGATGAAACCATTGATAATGGGAAATGCTCCAATCTGTCTTGGAGGGTTTGTCAGAGAAATTTTATTAAAATTGGTCAATCTGAGCTAGAGTTCTCCTCAAGGAATTGGTTCTCCAAGTATATTTGAATAAAGGTACTCTGCTGAGCAATGAAAGCTGTTGTCTTAAACTGAATCCAAGTGTCTTGAAGAAGTGGCCTTTGGACAAGCCTTTGTCACTGATGATCCTCTGACCTTTGCTAGTAGTGACTTGTGGTTTCTCATGTTAGTTGAATGCATCCCTTGTGAAGGCAAGATGAATGAATTTTAAAAGAAAATGGTAATTATGGCAATTGTGTTGCAGGTGTTACCAGTAAATGTGTGTATCTGTATATATGCACATATGTTTATGCACATCAGTGAAACAGAAAACAGTGGTCTTTTGAAGTACTGATACTTTTCAGTTTAAGAAACCATATTCTTCTAGGAGGCAAAGATTAAAGTTGTTAGAGATCTAAATCATCTTTATGTGTATTTTTGTCTGTAAATAAAGCTACAGCAGGTTACGTGTTTACTTAATTGAATAATGAAAGTATTTGAAATAAGAATGAGGTGTGTGTTTCCAGCTCTTGCTGAAAATGTTCCACAACAAATTAAATCTTTTACTACAGGAAAGACTATTCTTTGATGCTTGAATGTATGCATTTAATGGGGTTTATTTTATTAATGGTAGATTATCTAGGGAAAGTGGTCATGCTTGTATGACTAAAAGACACCTGTTCTGAGTTTTAGAGACCCAAAAAAGTATGGGGTAAAAGAATTCAACGTATATCTTTCCAAAAGTGTCTGAAAAGCGAGTGTCAGGATTTGCTTTTCTTAAATTGCAGATATTTGTGATGCATCCAATTTAGGATTAAGAGCTCAAATCTGCACTCGTTTCTCATTTTCTGATGGGCTGAGGGCAGTTAACTCCTGCTCCCAGTGCAGATATGAAATATGAGGTCTCTATGTGAGTGATTTAGTCACGGTTTTTGTACCAATATAGTTTATATAAACATAGTTTCAGAATTCTTAGATTTCTTGAATAAAGGAAAGAAATTATAACTGACACTTGGCCATAATGGTGCTTCTAAAGTAAAATATTTCAGATAAAATTTTTCATATGAACTTTACCAATAAACATTAAAACCCTTCACTCTTTAACTGGATGAAAGATGTAAACTTTAATTGTTTTCTTGATGCTGTTGCCAAAGACCAGTGATCTGAATAATGAAAGGAAAATATTTGCTTGCTGCTTCTGAATGACAGTAATATTCGTGTTTTTGCTTTAAAATATGGGATAGAAAACCTTTAAATATTATCAAGTTGCTTCTCTGTGTAATGCAGCCTCAGTGCATTAAGCAATCGTACTCCACTTTTCTGTATGACATTCTTTGCAATGATACAGCTTAAGTGAGGTGTAGCTCTTTTTTTCCCAGTAAAATCTAAAATTTTTGTAGTGGGATGTTAGTTAAGGGTGGGAGTTGAATGGTACTTCAGAAGTAATGTGATTTAATTACATTAGTCCATGCTTTTGTATATGCACTAGAATTACATTTTACTTTGTATAAATACTACGGTCCTGCTGAAATAATATGTCAAAACCAAATATTAGCATCTAGTCAAAATTCCTGCATTTTGAGTGCTGAAAATCTGCCCTGTCATTGCTGCCTTCCTCTGACTGCCTTATTACTCTACACACACATCATGCACTTAGAATACATTGATTCAAGAATTTATAAGATGTATGTATTTTGGTACAACAAGAGATTTGTTTTATTCAAATAAAAAAAAAAAAAAGTAGCCTGGTGAAATATAATAATAATATGGTAGTTCCTAAGGTCTTTTGTTATAGGTAGATTTGTCATGCGACTAATTAAAGTTGTGAAATATGTTTATATCTATGGGAAGGTGAACAAAGTTCCTGGAAATATTTTTTCCACTAATATGTGCTTTGCTTGGCAGATAATTTGAATTTAATGAGGATGTATAGCATTACTGAAAAATTGTTATATGCATAAGCTCTCCTTTTACTTGGAGGCATGAGAATCGAGGAATTCAGTTGTATAAAAAGAATAAATAAAAATTTTTTCTGATGTTCAGTTCATGGATAAGAATGAGGATGTATTTTGAGCTTTGGCGTTCGATCATCTCTTAATCTGTAGTGTTTCTGACAGAGTTCCTACACTCTTCTTTCACAGTATGTGAGTAGTTCTTAAAAAAGTATTTCATTAATTTAATTTTTTTTCTCTTCCTGTTCTGTAACTGGTTGAGACTGAGAGCAGTGTTGGCTTAGTTAGGTTTTGGTTCCACAAATATTATTAAGCCCCCCCAAAAAAACCAACAAAACCCCTATTAACGTTAACCAAAATATTTAATTTAAAATCTTACCCCAAAAGAAGACAGCTCCAGATAAGCAGAAGTGTGAAATGACATACCCATGTCTAGGGGAGGCTCTCAGAAAGTCTTGCACAAGTCCTTAAGGACTCTGAAATCTGACCCAGAATATGATTAACTATTACATTGTCTAGTAATCTAGGAGTCTTCAAGATGAAGCAGGGCAAAAGAGGGCATCCCAAAGCATTTTTGAGTGTGATCACAAACATACGTTGAAAATCATTGTTATGCGCAGAAGTCGTGATTTAAACAATACGTCAGCATGGGAATTTAAGGAGTTAAAAGGAAAATAATTTTTACGGGAATCTCATCTATATATGGCAAGTAATCCAAAGGTTCTTGATATAAAACGCTAATAAAGCCTCAGATTTTTGTTTATTCAACTAATGAGAAGTTGGAGTTGACCTTTCGTTTCCTGCTGATTGTGAGGTAATAGGGGACCAGTGAAGTGCTGGGAAATTTACCAGCCAAATGTGATGCAGGAAGGAAGAGGAAGTCAGTGAAAAGATAAGGGGGAAATGGTAGCCTGGTTAGGATTCTGAATGAGCTTTGTAGGTTGGGTGGAAGGAGACAATTTAGGTGAAGTGGTTTGATCTGTGACGGGGGTAATTGAATTTGAGGGTTAAGATCTGAAAGCTAGAGAAATAAAACCACGGACAAAACCCTGAGGAATCTGCACAGAAAACGCAGAAAAGGGAATGAGGAGAATCTACTTACAGGAAATGCTGAAGGAGTGATTTGATAAGTAAGAAATGGATATCATGGAAACTGATGAAAGATAGATCCCATGAAGAAGTAAACTCCTTTACAGTGGGGAAGGTTAAAGAGGTTGAAGATGGAATATTGGTTCTACTGTATGTAGTTAAAAAGCTATTAGAAATTTTGGCAGGAACATTTTTAGTTGTAAAAGATTTATTTTAAAGGATGACACGAACAGAGGGAAACTTTAGGGGACATGGTAAATAGTGCATTCTTTGAGCTTGTCAGTGAAGAGACGTGAAGTACAATGATAGTTCTACAGATGCATGAGCCACAAATGTTCCAGTATAATTTTATTTTTCTATACCTTACACTACACTGTAATAATAAAAAAATATATAAGCTAATAAAGTCAGTCTGTTCAGCTTAGGGCTGATTCTTTGGGTTAATAACATAATATGTGTTCAAATGGAAGAAAAGGCATAAGACTACATAAAAAAATAGTTATTCCATATGTATCTAATAAGAAGGTATGCAAACAGTTCCATAGTGAATGTTGGTAAATTATAATTTAAATAATTTTGTACTTTCCCTTGTAGCAGAGAGAAACTAGTTTCTTTAATGAGTATATATCATATATATGTGTGTACAGCAGGTTTTGTTCATTCATTTTTTTCTAAACTGTGTTAAAGGGAAAGCAATTCTGGATGATAATTTAATAGTTCTGCCTGAAAAATGCATTTAAAATGCCCTTGAATATCTTGTTTGTGCTTGCAACTATTAATAGCAATTCTTTAGCAGTAAAGATGGGAAATAGATGCATTTTTTGGAAGGTATTTTCAAAATTTCTTGGAGAAATAATAGCATTAAGAAAAGAAGATCTGCAAAGGATTAATGTTAATATCCATTGTTTCCTGGTTATGTTTTGTATATTTATTTGTTGTGGTATGTACCTGTTGTTTCTAATGTTGTTCTAATGCTCTGTATGTAAAATTTATGTGCAGTAATATTAAACCTGAAGGGGGAAGCTTGGTTGCCAAAAGATGACTTAGTCAATATGTTCTTTTCAGATACCTTTTGATATATAATCCTACGGAACAAGAGCGATTTTCAGTGGTTTCAGTCAATGTGAATTCACCCAGAGTTAAATTGTTGTCTCCTTTGGGAAGACCTGTTACTGTCCAGATTAGTGCTGTTTGGGATGGAGCAACTACAATATCACATGAAGCCTATCAGGTACCTGCTTTAAGTAAAAAGCATTAAAATATGTTTTTTGACAGATACTGTAGCTCCATAGTTGAAGAAAATGGAAAGCATAGTTCATATATTGGCACTTCTATCCTCTGTAGACTATGCTATTAATTCAGTCATTTTAAGTAAAAAAAACCCCAACCAAACTAAAAAATCAACATATATATGTTTATCACTAATGTTTCTTAAACTGGTGAGTCGTTAAACTTTTGTGATATGATTTATTACATTTAAAGGATCAATTTCAGCTGCATGAATGCAAAATACTGGATATATGTCTTTTCCTCTAATTTCCAAAGCTGCTTCTTCCTTCAAGTGATAGTCTGCTCACACAGTCACACAGTCTGTAGGTTCTCAAGCACTCCAGCTGGAAGGTCTTTAAGTGCAATGACTTGAGCATCCACATTCAGATGTTTTTTTCTCTTCCAGATACTCTAGCTAGACAGATGTCTTTGAGTTTTATTGTTTGAAGCAGAGCTTCTGAGAATTTTTGAGTCATACATCATTATAGAAGATTGTCTTCAATGATCACATCACACATCAGAAATTTATTTTGTTAAATTTTTAATAATACACAATAGTGTATTACTGTAAAAGTAATAGTGTATTGCTTTTAGACTTGCATGCTGATTATTTTTGACATAGAAACTTCTTTCTGGATAATATTCCTGCAAAGATAATTCAATAACTGTCTCACAGTTGTGTTCCAAAGGGATAATTATTGATAATTACTGTGGGTAAACCCTGTTAAGCAGCTCAACCCCACACAGCCACTCACTCATTGACCCAGCAGGGTGGAGGAAAGAGTTGGATGGGTAATGCTGAGAAAGCTCGTGGGTAAAGCAGAAGCTGTGCACACAAATAAAGCAAAACAAGGAATTAATTCACTGTGTCCTGTGGCTGGGCAGGTGTTCTGCCATCCCCAGGAAAGCAGGACTCCATCACACATAAGGATGACTTGGGAAGGCAAACCCCATCACTCCAAATATCCTGCCTTCCTCTTCCTTCCCGCAGTTTTTGTTGCTAAGCATGATGCCACATGGGATGAGCTATTCCTGTGGTCAGTTGGGGTCACCTGTCCAGGCTATGTCCCCTCCCAACTCCCTGTTCCCTCCGTGGTGGAGCAGCAGAAAGGGCCCTGATGCTGCATAAGCTCAGCCATAGCTGAAACATCCCTGTGTTATCAGTGTGGTTAGTACTGAAACCAAGGACCATATGTGCTGCTGTGAAGGAATTGAAGTCTATCCCAACCAAACCAGCACAGTAATTAGTACTGTTATTGCCTGAAGAAGAGGAAATAAAATGACTTATCTGGATCTCAAAATCTAAACAAATTGCTTTGGAGATGTACCTTGTATACTACTCTTCTGTGCAGATTATAGCTCCTAAAAAAACAGACACTAAAAATGAGATGATTGCCTTGTACTTAGTTATTTAAATTCATGCATTTTTTAATTTAAATTTTAAACTTATATGATAAGTAAAGTCTGTGTGCACATGGTACAGTACACATGCATCTTCAGTGAACAGAAAATATACTCAGATCTGCATATCACAGCTAACATTCTTTCTTAACAGGATTCAAAAGCATTATTGCATTAATGTAATGGTAATCTTGACGGTAAGTACATTAGTGATGCAGATATATTTGTTTCTTACTTCTTCATATTCATTTATGGACTATGGGAAAACTCAGCCATCCTAAAATTATTCCAGCACAAGGAGTTACTCTGAGCATAAATTCAGTACAAAAAGTTGATGTTTTGCTGTTTTTAGTCATGTCTTATTATTTGCTCCCAACAGGTCTCTTTTGTGGCACATCTACCACCTCTTGGGATAGGAGTTTACCAGCTTTTGGAGGATGAGAGTTCAGAAACAGTTTTAGCTGACTATAGTATATACGTAAGGAATAGCAGACAGGAGAAGCCAGACAGAGTTTTCAAGATAAAAGAGATGCAGAATTCTGTGGATAATATAATCTTAGAAAATGCATACATGAAACTGTGGTTTTCTGGAATGTCTGGATTACTGGAGGTATGTTACATTTTATTTCAAAACATTGCGTTTTACTTTTTTGAGAACTTTTGTGCTTCTTTGTGGAAACCTAATTGTGTCGACTATTTCAAACATGAATCCCTATCCTTTTAGAAAATAAATACCAAAGAAGACAGTAAAAATCATCAAATGAAGGTGGAGTTTGCTTGGTATGGAACTACAAGTAACCGAGATAAAAGTGGAGCTTATCTCTTCCTGCCAGATGGAGATGCCAAGGTAAAACTTCTGTTTGCAAAGAGGTTCTAATCTTGAAGTGTCTTAGGGTGTTTGGCAAATACAGATTGGAAGAGCTAGTTGTCCCCAAAACTGAAATAAAAACTGTGTGGCTGGACATAATGACATCAGTTATTGAAACGATTGGCAGAAGTTCATACTTCATAGGCCTAGGTAAAAGCACAATAGAAATTTGTAAATGTAAAAATATAGAGAATATTTATGATTCCCCAAAAAACTTAACATGCTATCCTTGCAAGAAATCCAGTGAGATGAGACCATTCATTATCAATAAAACAAGTTAATTTTCACTTTCTATGGTAAAAATGAATAGGGCATACTGATTCATTTCTTCTTCTTCACTTTTCTGATTTTTTATATATTTCTTTTTATTTTGAATGAGTTGCTTCTGGTTCAGAGCTACTTTTTAAGCTGATATTAGCATATTTAGTTTAATATAGTAATTAAGATACTGAGTCCCAATTGGTGAATATGAAGACAGAGTAGCAAGGAACTGTTCCGATTTAGTTCTCTAGGGTTATCTGTATTTTTAGCTGTGTAATTATTGGAAAGCAACAGCCTACTCCTATTAGTTTTCAAATTGGAAGTTGGGAAATGGCAGTGTTCTTACTTTGACTTAATTAGCATACGAAATCTACTCTACCCCTTTTGGAACTGAAACGGTGATATTTCAGAGAGCAAATGATAAAATAATGAACATTTATGAAGTTAGCTAGTTTGCAGCGTATTTCTTCTGAGCTTCTCCTGTGAAAAGCTAAGTTGCATGCATAAGGCAAGCTAGGAGCCTATGTTTACCATCTCAGGATAAGCAAGAGTAATCATTCCACTTTCTTAGGCGAGGGAGGGCTGGTTGGCTTTCTTTCTTTTTTCTTTTTCTTTTTCTTTTTCTTTTTCTTTTTCTTTTTCTTTTTCTTTTTCTTTTTCTTTTTCTTTTTCTTTTTCTTTTTCTTTTTCTTTTTC